>OX451738.1:1489944417-1490659417 GCA_948472305.1 Vicia faba
TACATTAGAAGAAACTTGGCGTATTGATATGAATCTCACATTTCTGCCAACACAAGCTTAGACAAACTTGTTGAACACATTCCATACATCGAACCTGAGCTAAGGCACGAGCAAACTACCTTCCATACCTCCCTAAACCTCAAAACACCATTGTACTGCACAAAAATAGGGCATCCCTGCAGTTTGAGGTCCATAACTTAATCCATTTGTGCGCCTTGGCCAAAACCAGTTCATACACACTCCATACCACATATACAAACTATCCCAAGCATTGGACACGACCTGTAACACCTCTAACCAACTTCACCATTTTCACTTTTTCTGTTTTGCAGGTTGACTTCCATAGCTTGATTCATTTGGTTTCAAAGCAAGCTAAAGGTTGGAGAAGCATCCCTGACCTTCAAGCAAGTTGTACAAGTCCTCACATTGCACTGAAAGTACCTCCATTGCCAGACACGATCCAAGCTGAACAGGTAAGTTCATGGACTTCTATCTCTCAATCTAGGAAGAGTTAGTTGTAGGTTTATGAATGAAAAATGCTCTACTCATGGCCCTGAAGCTACACATATATTTACTTTCCATTTATATTGCATGTGCTGAGAGAATTTGGAACCTGAACATTAGAAAAAACTTAGGTCAAGAATTAGGAATGGAGAAATTCTCTCTCATTTCTGAGAGTTAAGTTAAGTTTTTTATATGTATGGATTCGTGGTTTGATGCTTGACATTTTTCATGTTATGAGTTTGTGCATAAAATCAAGGAATCAGGAGATAGCAGGGATTAGGCAAAACGCGCGTTTTTGTTGTTTGAATTGTCTGGAGGTTGAACACAGCCTCTATGGGCTGGGCCTGAGATATTTTTCCTCTTTGCACCACATTTTCACACATGCACCCCCTTGGCCCATTGCATTTTATTTTCATTATTTTTGACTTTTGATTTTTGTTTCTGACTTATTTATTTTTGTCAAAGCATAAAAAATATTAAAAATATTTTTCTCATATTTTTTTGCATTTTTTGACATTTATTTTGTTTCATTTAGTTTTATATGTAAATAAATACATAATACCTTTTTATTTAAAAATACAAAAAATAATACAAACACTTTTATTTTCTGATTTTATTTTATTTTACCTTTTGAAAACATTTTATAAAAAATATATTTTTTTTGTAAATATTAAATATTTTATTTTTATACATATTTAATATATTTAGTAAATAATACAAATATTTACATATTTATTAGGATATTTAGGATAAAAATACCAAAAATATACATTTTTATTTTTATTAATATTTAACATCAAAAATACCTTTTGACAAATATACTTCTCTTTTATTTATTTATTTTTTTTGTACATAATTAATAAATATTATATATATTAAATAATTAATATCTTTCATTTAGCAAAATTAGGGTTTTTGCCCTAAACATGAAAATATCCAAATTAACTCTTTTTTTATTATTTATTTTTATTTGTGAATAAAAACATACACTTACACAAAAATATTTACATATACATATTGCTCTATTCTTATACATCTTTATATATTTACATTTGCGCAATTCGATTTGGTTGTAAATATTGGACACTACTCTCCTATGAACTCTCATCCCCATTTGGACATTTGTATCCCCATTCCCATGATTATTGTGTAATAACTTAGGATCTTTAAATTCCGCATTTAAAAGCTTTCTAAATATGCCATGATAGAATTAGGGTTTTGTATGCAAAAATCAACAATAAATAGTTTGACCTAAATTCAAGATAAACAAGCATGAAAATGGACAACACTAATCACACTTGCACCCCTCTAGGGTTACTCCACTTGTTGCCTTCAATAATGGGCCATATTGCATGTTAGGTATCTTTGGCAAAAACAAAACAATTCAAATGATCATAGTCCCTCGATGACGCTTTCAAGTTGCCTAAAGAATGATCAAGTCCCTTAAAGGAAAAATTGCCCAAAGATACTTGGCACCATTGCAATCATGGTCTAAACGATGACCCGCGCCCGTCCCGTTCACATCCTAACACAAGATTGTCCACCAAATACAATGGTGGAACAAAATTGTTAAAAGGGTTAAAAAAACATAGCAAAGATCTTTGAGTAAATTTAGGAGTAGAGAACTCTTGGTTACTTGCCAACTTGCAAAACAAAAACACTTGCCTATTTTTCAAAACCACACATCACAACACACTTTCAAAAAACAACTTTCAAAAACATTGAAAAACTTTTCAAAAGATAGTACACCTTTGTATACATCCCAACATGGATCATTACAAAGGTTGCCACCACATTGGCCTCTTTTCAAAACATTTTTCAAACCCACACACAAAGCACCATTTCAAACAATTGAAAATCAAGGCAAGTTATTCTAAGCAAGTAACTAAGAGCCCATGGATAACCATGGATAGAAAGGGTGCTAATACCTTCCCTTTCTATAATCTACTCCCCGAACCCAAGAAAACATCTCAAAGGTTTTTGTTGTGCTTTTTAACCTTTCCTTAGGATAAAATAAAAAGTCGGTGGCGACTCTTGCTCAACCGAAAACATTTGCGAAAACAAACGCAAAACCTCATGTCAGTTCTCCCACCGTACCACAGAATTGGCGACTCTGCTGGGGAGTACTTAAAAGTGGAGTTACCTTAGGGCTTAGATCACTCTTGTTTTCAAATTGTTTGCTTTGTTTGCTTTTATATTTGTGGGCTTTGCATCGGAGTTTCATAGATCCTAACCCGGATCTGGGGAATACCCTTTTAGGTAGTATAATCTGTGAGGGACCTGTCCGGCGTAGACCGACATGGGTGAAGCAGTGGCTACGTTGGTGTGACACCTTGGTCTGTACTGATATCCCTTGTGTTGCAACGAGGAGAATATGGGTCTTCTAAGGAGTCATTAAGCACCAACCGACCTTAGAACCCTAAATTGACCCAACTTGGCCATAGAACAGTATCAGTATGCTACACTCATTGAGGCTAAACTCTCGCGATGGTTCTGGCCGCAAGAAAAGATTGCGATGCTGGAGTTATGACCGATTGAGGGTAGTCAATGATATTGAGATCCTCTAGAACCCGGTTACTTTTGATAGGACAGGTTTTAACCAACGAAACTAAAAGAGGGTAATACCTAAACTTCATGCTGGCCTAAACCCTAAGGGTTGTCTTGTGTGACTTGTGTGCCTTATCATGTTTTCCTTTGTGAATACTTGTGGTGTGCTTCATCATAGCATCATACCATCATACCATTGCATGCATCCTGCATAAGGACTGGCCCATTTCAAAGATAAGAAGGTTTCATCTTTGCTCTGTTTTGTAGGACATCATGATGCCTGTGCGTAGGAATACTATCCGGCTCAACTTTGTTCAACCACCTACTTTGCTCAAGGAATTGGTTGATAGGATTCCAAACACTACTTCCTTCATCAAGAGGCATGGTTCTCTCCTTGGCTTGATCACTTCAAAGTGGGACCAACAACTGATAAGTGTCCTGACCCAGTTTTATGATCCCCTGTATCATTGCTTCACCTTTCAAGACTTCCAGCTGGTCCCTACCCTGGAAGAATTCTCTAATTTGCTCGGTATCCCTGTTTTGGAGCAGACTCCATTCACTGGTTGGGAGAAGACTCTTAGGCCTGAAGAGATTACTGCAGTCCTTCCCTTGACCAAAGAAGAGGTAATGGCTAACTGGGAAACTAGAAGTGGAGTTAAGGGCTTTTTGGTTAAGTTTCTGGTTGGCAAAGCTAATAGTTTCTGGAATGACTTAGACTTCAAGGCGTACGAAGACATTCTGGCTCTTTTAATCTATGGTCTGGTATTGTTTCCCAATCCTGATACCTTTATCAATATCTATGCCATAAGGATCTTCATGTCTCGGAACCCTGTACCCACTCTCTTGGGTGATATCCTGCAACAACTCTATGCTCGTACTGCCCGAAGACGGGGAACTCCGTGGTGTTGTGCTACTTTGTTAGTGAGGTGGTTTATTTCGCACCTCCCTAAGTTCGTGCTGAAGAATGAAGAAGGGAAAGGCTGGGCTCATAGGTTAATGTCTCTCACTTATAATGACATCATTTGGACACTCAGAGGTTTGGATGAGGTAGCTGTTATTGATCGTTGCGGAGAATACCCTAATGTTCCATTGATCGGTACCTAGGGAGGAATCTCTTATAATTCATGTTTAGCTCTCCGTCAGTTTGGAAGAGCCAGAAGAGTAGGGCCTCATGAGATGTTGGTTCCTCACTTCAGTTTTGAATTTCAGGTAGGCAGTGACAAACTGCGCCATGGATTCATTAAGGCTTGGGACAGAATTCACAAAGCTGACCCACATGAGTTGGGACTGAAGACTTCTCTACCTTTGGAACCCTATTGCAGATGGGTCCGCATCCGTGCTCAGAAGTTAGGTATGCCATACGAAGCTGTCAGACCTATCATTCTTGAATCTCCCGATGAAGACGGGGTTCCTCCAACTGTCCTCCCTCCTCAGATACCCATTGATGTTGATACACTAAAGAGATCTTGGGCACAGCTACAGGAAGAACGGGATTTTTATCGGGAAAAGTTCAACGAACAAGAACGGAAGATCCAGAAGCTGACTAAGCAATTGGAGGAAGAGCGGATTCTGAATGACTATATCCGTACTGAGAAGAGGAGGCCATGGGAGCACTGATGAGCTTTGGATGTTTCCTTTTACAGCTTTTATTTCCTTTTCAGTATTCTCATTCTTGTAACGCCTAAGGGAAAACTGTTGAACAATTTAAAGTTTGAATCTAATGAAGTGTGCTTCCTTTTTGTCTACAAAGTTGAATCCCGTTTGTCTTTGAAAACATAAATCATACGCATCTCATTGCATCATATGCATAACAGGTACCCTTTTTCCACATGTTGCTTAATCTTCTTCGCTGTTTATTTGAACAGTCATCATGAATCCTGAATCATCCAATGAGCAAGCTATCAAGGCTCTCCAGGCCCAGAACGCCCAGTTTCAAGAGCTGGTCATGAGCTTAGCCCAAGGTCAACAAGAGTTGAAGACTCTGCTCTTGAAGAAGAAGAAGAAGAAGAAGAGGACTGCGTTGTTCAACACTGGACGCAGGTTTGGGAATACACTCCATAATGAGGCTGATCAGGCTACTTCCTCTGCAGAGAAAGACAGTCCCCAAGGGGGAAGGGCTCCTAGTCCTGCAGTCTCCGACAACGAGACAAATTACAATGATGAACAGTACCCTCCTGCTGCAGACAAATACAAGTAACTGGAGGACCGATTAAGTGCCATGGAGATTCAAAATGTGCCGGGGTTGGATTTCGGAGATCTAGGTTTATCTTCTGGGGTGGTGATCCCACACAATTTCAAGGCGCCTGCCTTTGCGAAGTACGACGGGGCTTCCTGTCCTAAGCTGCATCTCAGATCATATGTAAGGAAGATCCAACCTTACACCGCAGACAAGAACCTATGGATCCATTTCTTTCAGGATAGCCTTTCGGGGTCTCAACTCGATTGGTTCTATCAGCTAGATGGAGCCAGTATTCGAAACTGGGAAGATTTGGCTACCGCGTTTTATAAACAGTATCACTACAATTCTGACCTTGCTCCTACGCGTACCCAGCTTCAGGGTATGTCACTGGGGACGGGCGAAGGATTCAAGGAATATGCGCAAAAGTGGAGAGACCTGGCTGGAAGGGTGAAGCCACCTTTGACTGACCGCGAACTTGTTGACATGTTCCTAGGGACCCTGTCTAGTCCATTCTTCAATCATCTGATTGGGAATTCTTCTGCTGGGTTTACAAATTTGATCTTGACTGGTGAGAGAATAGAAGCTGGTATCAAGTCGGGGAAGATACAGAAGGGTGCCTCCGCAAGTACTGAGAAGAAACCTTTCAAGAAGGAAGCTAGTGCTGTTTATGGTCCTAGAAGACAAGTTAAGCCGGAACGCCGCCAAGCAGTCAATGCATTGGTAATTTCAAAGCCTGTTGCTGCTCCTCAGCAGTACCACCAACCAAGGGGTGAGAGACCCAAGAGGCAGTACACTCGACTCAACATGACCCTGTCTCAGATATTGCCGCAACTACTGTCAACCAATCTGGTAACTATCAAAGAAGCTCCGAAGGTAGTGAACACAGCTTCTCCAAAGTACAACCCCAACGCCCGTTGCGCTTATCACTCTAATAGCCCCGGGCATACTACGGACGATTGCTGGGCTCTGAGGAATAAGGTTCAAGACCTTATTGATGCTAAGGAAATACATTTTGAGGCGCCCGAAAGGCCCAATGTTGTGACTGCTCCCATGCCCCAGCATGGAGTGAATGCTGTGGAAGAAGACCGATACGTAGCCTCCATGGAAGAGATTATTACTCTGTTATCGACTGTTAAAAGGAATCTGTTGCTAGCCGGTTTATTTCCGGGATGTGGTGAAGATTTCCTTCTATGTGTTGTTTCGCCTTTTGGTTGTCCTTTGCTGAAATCGGGTATCCAAAGCCTGATGGATAGCAAAGAAATCTTGTTCGAGAAGATTGTCGTTCCTGCTGTCCCTGCCAAAGAAGTTTCTATTGTCACTATTTTCAACAAACCTCCCAAGGCTCCTTCAAAGAAGCCTGTCAAAATCATGTCCACTCAGAAGATTTCTCCTATCATCATCACTGTTCCGGGGCCTCTCCCTTATACGTCTGACAAAGCTGTCCCGTGGCACTATGGGGCAGATGTTTATGTGCTTGGAGTGAAGCAAGAGTTTGATACAAGTACCAGTGTCAGTAACGTCACCGGGCCTGCCAAAATTACTCGTAGTGGTAGGATGTTCTCGCCAGATATTGCGCCACCAGCTATTCAGAAACCCCTTATCATCACACCTGCAAGTGTGCATGTTCCACTTCCCAATCAAGTTCCTGTTTCTACCCCTGCTGTCGAGTCATCTGACGCTCGGGGCAAAGGGATTGCTACTGATTTGCCTACCCTGACGGAGGCGCCGAAGACAACCCTTGTTGAAGCCTCCCAGCAAGAGATGGAGGAGATCCTCAAGATTATCAAGAAAAGTGATTTCAATGTTGTTGAGCAATTGGGGCACACCCCCTCTAAAATTTCTATGCTATCACTGTTATTGTGTTCAGAGGCTCACGCCAAGGCTCTGATATCCTTCCTGAAGACGGCCCATGTGCCACAAGAAACGTCTGCTGATCAATTTACTGATTGTGTGGCCAACTTGACTGCCGATAATGGTTTGGGCTTCTCTGACCCCGATCTGACCGCCAAAAGAAAGAACCATAATGACGCCCTGCATGTCTCCATTGAATGCAGGGGCACTACTCTTGCCCATGTGTTGGTAGACACCGGTTCTTCACTGAACGTATTGCCCAAGAAGGCCCTAGACATATTGGATTGTGAGGGTCTGGAGCTCAAGCCCAGTAACATTGTTGTCCGAGCCTTTGACGGTTCGAAAAGGATGGTACATGGCAAAGTTGACATCCCAATCAGGGTCGGTTCGCAGGTATTTGATTCAACTTTCTATGTGATGGACATCCGTCCATCTTATTCTTGTTTGTTGGGTCGTCCATGGATCCACAAGGCTGGAGCGGTGACCTCCACACTACACCAAAAGCTTAAGTACCCAGTCAGAGGGAAAATTGTGACCGTTCAAGGGGAAGAAGAGTATATGGTCAGCCACTTAAACTCGTTCCGGTACATAGAGATGGATGGGGAATTCATTGAAACTCCATTCCAGCACTTTGAAGAGGTGCCTCAGACATTAGCATCAGCTGAAACTGTGATTGAAGACCCTCCTTTGAAGATGGCCTCCTTGAAGGATGCCCAGGCTGTGATTGAGAAGGGTGAATGCGCAAACTGGGGCCGACTTCCTGACTTCACTCCGAAGACCGACAAGTTTGGTTTGGGCTTCACTGCAGAGGCTCAGAAGGCTGTTCACAAAGCAAGGATTGGAAGACCTCCTGTGTTCATCACCAACCCAGGAGTGAATGCTATTGAAGACGAAGTGGAGGAATCCGAATTCGACAGCTGGATCTACCCAACAACCGACAGTGGACCAAGCAACTGGACTGCCAAAGACTTTACACCTATTACTTTTGTCACTCAGTAATGAACTCTTTTGTTTTCAATTTGTAACAAACAATATGTTGAAACTTTTATGGCTCGGTGTCCTACCCGGGGCACCGTGGCTCCTTTTGTGAGGGCTTTTGTATGACATTTTCATATATCATTAATCAAAACATTGGACGTTTGCTGCATTTCAAAATCTTGCGCTCCTTTTCTTTCTTTATTATATATTTCAAAACAGCTATATTTACACACACTCACTTATACAGGTTCCAATCCACTCTGGATCTCACTGGTAACGACTCTGCTACTGCCAGTTATGACTTCGAAAATCCGATCAACTTAGCCGAAGACGAAGGTGAAGATGATTGCGAAGTGCCTGGTGAACTTGCAAGACTACTACTCCAGGAAGAGAGGGTCATTCAGCCACATGAAGAGCCAGTGGAAACAGTAAATCTGGGTACTGAGACAGACAGAAAGGAAGTCAAGATCGGCGCTAATCTAGAGCTCAGTGTGAAGCAACGATTAATTCAGATGCTGCATGACTATGTGGAAATCTTTGCCTGGTCTTACGAAGACATGCCTGGGTTGGATACCGACATTGTGGTTCATCACCTGCCTACCAAGGAAGATTGCCCTCCGGTAAAACAAAAGGTCCGTCGTATGCGTCCGGAGATGTCCGAGAAAATCAAAGCTGAGGTTATGAAACAATTTGATGTCGGGTTTATGGCAGTGACTTCTTACCCTCAGTGGATTGCCAACGTGGTTCCAGTGCCGAAAAAGGATGGTAAGGTCCGAATGTGTGTTGATTACAGGGATTTGAACAGGGCCTTCCCTAAGGATGATTTCCCTCTGCCTCATATCGACGTTCTGGTTGACAACACTGCTCAGCATAAAGTATTCTCCTTCATGGACGGTTTCTCCGGTTATAATCAGATCAAGATGGCTCCTGAAGACATGGAGAAGACCACTTTTGTTACTCAGTGGGGCACCTTTTGCTACAAGGTCATGCCTTTTGGGTTGAAGAATGCTGGGGCAACCTACCAACGTGCCATGGTTGCTTTATTTCATGATATGATCCATCACGAGATAGAAGTATACGTCGATGATATGATCGCAAGGTCCCAAACTGAGGAGGAACACCTTGACCACCTACGGAAGCTATTTGACCGTCTGAAGTTGTACAAGCTGAGGTTGAACCCAAACAAATGCACCTTTGGGGTGAGATCTGGAAAGTTGCTAGGCTTCATCGTAAGCGACAAAGGTATTCAAGTGGACCCTGCCAAAGTGAAAGCCATACAAGAGATGCCGACTCCCAAGACAGAGAAAGAAGTCAGAGGCTTTCTAGGACAGTTGAACTACATTGCCCGATTCATCTCACATCTAACTGCTACCTGTGAACCAATCTTTAAGCTACTGAAGAAAGATCAAGTAGTACGTTGGAATGATGAATGCCAGGCCACTTTCGAAAAGATCAAAGAGTATCTCCAAGAACCACCCATTCTTATGCCGCCGGTTGAAGGGAGACCTCTGATCTTATACTTGACAGTACTTGACAACTCAATGGGGTGTGTGCTGGGGCAGCATGACGAGTCTGGCCGAAAAGAACACGTCATTTATTACCTGAGCAAAAAGTTTACCGACTGTGAGACTCGGTACTCACTGCTCGAGAAAACTTGTTGCGCTCTGGTATGGGCTGCTCGCCGGCTGAGACAGTATATGTTGACTCACACTACTCTGTTGATTTCAAAAATGGATCCAATCAAGTACATATTCGAAAAGCCTGCCTTGTCCGGAAGAATAGCAAGATGGCAAATGATCTTGACGGAATATGACATCCAGTACACGACTCAAAAAGCAATCAAGGGAAGTGTATTGGCAGACCATTTGGCGCACCAGGCCGTGGACGATTACCAGTCAATGAACTTTGAATTTCCAGACGAGGATATCATGGTAGTAACTGATTGTGAAGTACCTGGACAGGATGAAGGACCTGAGGAGGGATCCCGATGGTCTATGCACTTTGACGGAGCCTCGAATGCTTTGGGTAATGGTATCGGCACTGTGATCATATCCCCTAAAGGCACTCATACTCCACTCACTGCCCGGCTATGTTTCAACTGCACCAACAACATGGCGGAGTATGAGGCATGTATCATGGGTCTTCAAGCTGCAATTGATTTAAGGATCAAGTTTCTGAGTGTCTTCGGAGATTCCGCTCTCGTGATCAATCAGGTCAAAGGCGAGTGGGATACGAAACACCCAAATATTATTCCTTACAAGGAGTATGTGCTGACATTGCTTCCCCACTTCGAAGAGATAACTTTTGAGCACTTCCCAAGAGAGGAGAATCAGTTAACGGACGCGCTGGCTACGATGTCTTCTATGTTCAAAGTCAAATGGGACAACGAAGCGCCCCGGATCATTATCTGGAAATTGGACGAACCTGCATATTGCTGCGATCTCGAGACCGAAGAGGTAACAGAAAAACCCTGGTATCATGAAGTGAAAAGGTACCTGGAAGTTCAAGAATACCCCGAGGGTGCATCGGTTAATGACAAGAAATTCCTGAGAAGGTTTGCGGCAAAGTTCTTCCTCAGTAACGGTATTCTGTACAAACGAAACCATGATTCAACCCTATTGTGTTGTGTGGATAAGACTGAAGCAGAAAGGATCATGGCAGAGCTACATGAAGGTACTTTCGGAACACATTCCAGTGGACATACCATGGCAAAGAAAATCCTTCGGGCAGGATATTTCTGGTCCACAATGGAAGCTGACTATTACCAGCATTCTCGAACTTGTCATAAATGCCAGATCTATGCTGATAAGGTGCATATCCCTCCGGTCCCTCTGAACGTCTTGACAGCACCTTGGCCTTTTGCAATATGGGGCATTGATATGATCGGCGAAATCAGACCTACGGCATCCAACGGGCATCACTTCATCCTAGTCGCGATTGATTACTTCACAAAGTGGGTTGAAGCAGCCTCCTACGCCACCGTAACCAAGAGCGTCGTGGCACGGTTCATTCGGCACAACCTGATCTGTCGATACGGTGTACCTGAGAGGATCATTACGGACAATGGTACCAATCTCAACAACAAGATGATCACTGAGCTCTGCGAGCAATTCAAAATACAGCACCACGACTCTTCTCCCTACCGGCCGAAGATGAACGGGGCTGTAGAAGCAGCGAATAAGAACATCAAGAAGATTGTGCAGAAGATGACAGAGACCTACAAAGATTGGCACTAAATGTTACCGTTTGCTCTTCATGGGTACCGTACCTCAGCAAGGACGTCAACCGGGGCAACACCCTTTTCCTTGGTCTATGGCATGGAGGCAGTCTTGCCTATTGAAGTTCAGATACCCTCTCTCCGGATAATGAAGGATGCGGGCTTGAGCGAAGATGACTGGATCCAGACTCGGCTTGATCAATTAAACCTAATTGACGAAAAGAGACTCACTGCTATTTGTCATGGTCAGACGTACCAAAAACGGATGATCAGGGCATTTAACAAGAAGGTCAGACGACAAGAGTATCAAGTCGGAGACCTGGTAATCAAGCGCATCATTCTTCCTCAAAGTGATCCCAGGGGCAAATGGACCCTTACGTACGAAGGGTCATTTGTGGTTAAGCACATCTTCTCAGGAGGAGCTATGATCCTAACCACCATGGATGGTGACGACCTTCCTCACCCCGCCAATGCAGACATAGTAAAAAGATACTACGCATGAATAAAAGACCCGCTAGGTTGACACACCTAGGCAAAAATAAGGGCTTCCCAGCGAACCAAAAGGGTTCGGGCAAAAATAAGGGATGAAAATGAAAAATCTATACACCCGGCAAGTCGAAAACCTGAAAAGGCGGCTTGGGCAAAAATGGGTATCCCGGTGGACTGAAAACCCGAAAGGGCGGTCCAGGTAAAAGTTAGGGATAAAGCGTAATACTATGTCTCTTTGGATCACCTTACATCCAGAATTCGGTATCAACTATCAGACTTCGGCATCGATCAATCAGATTCATCTTCAACTAAACAACAAAGTGATGAGACGCTTGAAGACATAAAGGCGATAGCAGAGTTGAAACCCAGTGGGATTATTTTTTTCACATAGCTGTTTTGTTTCCTTTTCAAAATTGTATAAACTCTATGTTGTTCGGCGGTGTTCTCTTACTAGGACGTCAGCCTCCTGTACAAAAACGCCTATTTACAGGCAAATTTCAAAATCAATACAAGTTCAATTTTTCAGACAAATTATCCATCGTTTTTCTTTTTTCTGTTTTTGTTTTGCAAAGAACGTCCAATGTGCATTTTTGATATATGCATTTGACATTAAAATTGCTAGATTATAAATATTTGCATGCGAAACAAAGGATTAATTACAGGTGACATCAGAAACAGGGGGCAATGTAGAATTGTCCAAGCAGTCTAGTTGCTCTGTCCACCAAGGTACCAAGGTAGGTTCGGCTGAAGAACGTAACCAAGTCACCTCAACTCCCCACAGAGTAAGACCAGATTTCAGCAATACTCTCCCCCCAGGCAGAGTTGGTCTCTCATCATCCTTGAAAAGGCACATTGTTCCCTAGCAAGTCATCGATACTCTCCCCTAGCAGAGTTAGTCTACTGACAGCCCTAAGGAGGTTGGGTATCCCTAGAATATCTCAACATTTCCCAGCGGAGTATAGACATTCCTCAACAAGCATCCCCGACAGTCTTAATATAAGATTGTTCCACGGCGGAATACCAACACCCCAGTACAGTCTGAAAAGTTTTCCCAAGAAAGTGGAATCCATATCCCCAGCAGGTCTTGAAGCTTATCCCCAGTAGATTCTGGAAGCTTATCCCTTGCAGAGTATATCTCTCCCCGACTTTACTCAAAGGTTATTCTCCCACCAGGGTATAACTGGGTTATCCTCAGCTAATTGCCACGGAAAGATCGTCCTCGACGAAGTTCTTCCTATTCCCTGGTGGAGTTCATCAAATTCCCCAACATAGCTTATCAATGGAATCCCCAGCGGAGCTCTCATCAAAACCTCAGCAAAGTATCTCTTCCCACAGAGTAATTCCCCGCAGAGTAATTTCTCCAACAAGTTTATTCCCCAACGGAGTCATCTTCTCCTACCGGTTTATTTTTGCAACCATCATCCCCAGCGGAAGCGAAGAACTCTACTCTTCAACATCAGCCCAGGATTTGATTTCCCGGCCAGTCGTCAAGGATTTATTTTCCTAGACGAAAATACATTCATAGACATTTCACATTTCGTACATCCTACTTACATACATGATAAAGTGCATACAACACTATCTCATTTTGAGCATCATGACATCATGCATTTCATACATCATGACATTGCATACAACTGATGTTTTACCTTTTCTGGAAAAGGTCAACCCAAAGATGATTACTATCAACTGTCACAATTCCAGATTCGATTCCTGTATCTAGCCAGGGCACATCTGTGAGTGATTGATTGTGGATTTGATACCTGTATCTAGCCAGGGCATATCTACAAGAAGAGTTTAAAGATCAACCCCTGTAACAAGCCATGGAATTGTCTTTCATTCTCAGGTCAGAGGTCGACACCTGTATCCAGCCAGGAAAGCTATCTCTACCAACCTTTTGCAATTCCAGATTCGATTCCTGTATCTAGCCAGGGCACATCTGTGAGCAACTAATTCCAGATTCGATACCTGTATCCAGCCAGGGCATATCTGTAGACGACAATTCCAGATTCGATACCTGTATCCGGCCAGGGCATATCTGTAGACGACAATTCTAGATTCGATACCTGTATCCAGCCAGGGCACATCTGTAGACGACAATTCCAGATTCGATTCCTAGATCTAGCCAGGGCACATCTGTGAGCAACCAATTGTAGATTCGATACCTGTATCTAGCCAAGGCATATCTGCATGAAGACACTGAAGATCAACACATGTAATAAGCCAGGAAAACATCTTTCTTTCTCAAAGTACGCAAGTTCTCGCTAAGGAATCTCTTACGCGATCAACACTTCCAAATGGCATTTATAAGCCCATTCCCGACAAGGTTCTGTCACATCTCAAGATGGCATCTATAAGCCCATCCTCTTATCCATCCTATCTCCAAATGGCATCTATAAGCCCATTCCCGCCATCACATTGCTGATACTCCACTATGCGAGTGCAAATTTCCAAGCACTCTAGTGTCCAATCTCCTTTTACCCTCGAGTCGCGAAAGGCAAACTTACCAATCTAACTCTTCAGGTTCAAGAAGATTGAACAGGGGAAACTGTTGTACCCCAAAATTTGCCCTCCCATTTCCTCAACATTTTCTCACCACAAGACCCTTGGAGCTCAAGATCCAGTTAGGGTTTGCTCTGCTCAAGACTCCTCCTTGCATTGTTGACCCAAATTAGGGTTTGTGTTTGCACAAAGATGTTTTGACCTAAAATTCCTAAGATGACTTTCATGCTTCATATTGGACTCCCAAGTTTATCCATGCCAAGTTTCAAGCCTTGATTCCAATCTTTGCCCAGTCAATTGGACAGTTGACCTAAAAATCAGTTGTATTGGGGGAAAAGTCAACTGTGATAAATTGACAGTCAAACCTCATGAAACTTGACCCACATCAACATTATGAACTCATATGGACCATTTGATCAAGTTTGGATCACAATTCCACAAGAGATTTGATCAGATCATCAAAAGGGCAAAATGGTCATTTTTAGGGTTTTGACTGCACAAAGGCAATTTTTGACTGTTTAACCTAACCAATGGCAAACCAATCTCATATATGGACTCAAGGACCCCATGGAATTGTCTTGACATGTTCAACAAATTCAAAAGATCCCAAATGCACAAGATTGACAGATGAATTTTCCAGTCAACTGAGCCAAATTTGACTGTATACTGAAAAGTCAAACTTTGACTTTTTGGTCAAAATCAAGTGTCAAGATTCATTTTCCATCAAAACATGTCAAATTATGAAACTTGTTCATCAAGAAATCAAAAATTTCAAATTAGGGTTTGAAATGAAGAATTTTCATAACTTAGAATATTTCTAAGTTATGAAAATCCCTAATTTTTTCCTAACTTTGTCCCATTTTTTCACCAAGATGCATTTGGATTAAAACAAAACTCAAAACATAAAAGTTGTAGTCCATTGAAAAATCTACAACTTTTATTCACAAAGTTTCCTCAAAAGAGGCTTGTAGCTCAAGTTATTATTTTTGGAACAAGGGTGCAAAACATTCTTAACTTAGAAAAAATTTGACCTATTCTAGGCAGGATTTTTGCCTAACTTCATGGCCACTTTTCACATGCTTCCACTTGTAATTTCAATTTGCATTACAAAGATGGATTGTAGTACACATTCCAAGCTTTCCAAAATATCCAAGAACTAATCAAACAACCTTGTGGTTAGGGAGAATCGAATTTGGCAATATGAGCAAAAGTCACTTTGATTCATGGCCAAAGGCATGTTCATAACTTGTGCATTTTCAAACTCAGCATATGCAAGCTACATTACAGGCCTCTAATCTCATTTACACTCAAAAATTAAATGCTAATCCATTGTGCCAAGATGTTATTCTATGAGTTTGGTCATTACATGAAGGATTAGCCCTTAATTAGAAAAAGCACTTTATCCATTTTTGTAAAGTATGGCTTTATGTCAAGTTTGCAAATCAAGAAGTACAAGGCCATATCTTTGGACACAGGATTCATGGACATAACACACTGATCAAGAGGGATTGAGGCAACATACTTGAGGGGCCTGCATAAGCCTAGAAACCAACTTGGCATTTTTGACTTACATTAGAAGAAAGTTGGCATATTGATATGAATCTCACATTTCTGCCAACACAAGCTTAGACAAACTTGTTGAACATATTCCATACATCAAACCTGAGCTAAGGCACGAGCAAACTACCTTCCATACCTCCCTAAACCTCAAAACACCATTGTACTGCACAAAAACTGGGCATCCCTGCAGTTTGAGGTCCATAACTTAATCCATTTGTGCGCCTTGGCCAAAACCAGTTCATACACACTCCATACCACATATACAAACTATCCCAAGCATTGGACACGACCTGTAACACCTCTAACCAACTTCACCATTTTCACGTTTTCTGTTTTGCAGGTTGACTTCCATAGCTTGATTCATTTGGTTTCAAAGCAAGCTAAAGGTTGGAGAAGCATCCCTGACCTTCAAGCAAGCTGTACAAGTCCTCACATTGCACTGAAAGTACCTCCATTGCCAGACACGATCCAAGCTGAACAGGTAAGTTCATGGACTTCTATCTCTCAATCTAGGAAGAGTTAGTTGTAGGTTTATGAATGAAAAATGCTCTACTCATGGCCCTGAAGCTACACATATATTTACTTTCCATTTATATTGCATGTGCTGAGAGAATTTGGAACCTGAACATTAGAAAAAACTTAGGTCAAGAATTAGGAATGGAGAAATTCTCTCTCATTTCTGAGAGTTAAGTTAAGTTTTTTATATGTATGGATTCGTGGTTTGATGCTTGACATTTTTCATGTTATGAGTTTGTGCTGAAAATCAAGGAATCAGGAGATAGCAGGGATAAGGCAAAACGCGCGTTTTTGTTGTTTGAATTGTCTGGAGGTTGAACACAACCTCTATGGGCTGGGCCTGAGATATTTTTCCTCTTTGCACCACATTTTCACACATGCACCCCCTTGGTCCTTTGCATTTTATTTTCATTATTTTTGACTTTTGAGTTTTGTTTTTGACTTATTTATTTTTGTCAAAGCATAAAAAATATTAAAAATATTTTTCTCATATTTTTTTGCATTTTTTGACATTTATTTTGTTTCATTTAGTTTTATATGTAAATAAATACATAATACCTTTTTATTTAAAAATACAAAAAATAATACAAACACTTTTATTTTCTGAGTTTATTTTATTTTACCTTTTGAAAAAAATTTATAAAAAATATACTTTTTTTGTAAATATTAAATATTTTATTTTTATACATATTTAATATATTTAGTAAATAATACAAATATTTACATATTTATTAGGATATTTAGGATAAAAATACCAAAAATATACATTTTTATTTTTATTAATATTTAACATCAAAAATACCTTTTGACAAATATACTTCTCTTTTATTTATTTATTTTTTTGTACATAATTAATAAATATTATATATATTAAATGATTAATATCTTTCATTTAGCAAAATTAGGGTTTTTGCCCTAAACATGAAAATATCCAAATTAACTCTTTTTTTATTATTTATTTTTATTTGTGAATAAAAACATACACTTACACAAAAATATTTACATATACATATTGCTCTATTCTTATACATCTTTATATATTTACATTTGCGCAATTCGATTTGGTTGTAAATATTGGACACTACTCTCCTATGAAGTCTCATCCCCATTTGGACATTTGTATCCCCATTCCCATGATTATTGTGTAATAACTTAGGATCTTTAAATTCCGCATTTAAAAGCTTTCTAAATATGCCATGATAGAATTAGGGTTTTGTATGCAAAAATCAACAATAAATAGTTTGACCTAAATTCAAGATAAACAAGCATGAAAATGGACAACACTAATCACACTTGCACCCCTCTAGGGTTACTCCACTTGTTGCCTTCAATAATGGGCCATATTGCATGTTAGGTATCTTTGGCAAAAATAAAATAATTCAAATGATCATAGTCCCTCGATGACGCTTTCATGTTGCCTAAAAAATGATCAAGTCCCTTAAAGGAAAAATTTCCCAACGATACTTGGCACCATTGCAATCATGGTCTAAACGATGACTCGCGCCCGTCCCATTCACATCCTAACACAAGATTGTCCACCAAATACAATGGTGGAACAAAATTGTTAAAAGGGTTAAAAAAACATAGCAAAGATCTTTGAGTAAATTTAGGAGTAGACAACTCTTGGTTACTTGCCAACTTGCAAAACAAAAACACTTGCCTATTTTTCAAAACCACACATAACAACACACTTTCAAAAAACAACTTTCAAAAACATTGAAAAACTTTTCAAAAGATAGTACACCTTTATATACATCCCAACATGGATCATTACAAAGGTTGCCACCACATTGGCCTCTTTTCAAAACATTTTTCAAACCCACACACAAAGCACCATTTCAAACAATTGAAAATCAAGGCAAGTTGATCTAAGCAAGTAACTAAGAGCCCATGGATAACCATGGATAGAAAGGGTGCTAATACCTTCCCTTTCTATAATCTACTCCCCGAACCCAAGAAAACATCTCAAAGGTTTTTGCTGTGCTTTTTAACCTTTCCTTAGGATAAAATAAAAAGTCGGTGGCGACTCTTGCTCAACCGAAAATATTTGCGAAAACAAACGCAAAACCTCAAGTCAGTTCTCCCACCGTACCATATAATGAAACTCAAGTAATTTTATCTTGTTTCATATTTAATAAGGTTACTTATAGTCCAAAAAATATGTATTCAATAGTGAGTTAATTGTTTCATGAGTGACTAAGTGTTTGTCTGTATACTCAAAAAGTCATTGACAGTGTGTATTTGAGGTTGGTTCCTTGAGTGACTAAGTGTTAATCTGTAGACTCAAGAAGACATAAACAATTGGTCTTTGTGGTTTGCAATAGTGACAATTAGTATTGTTGTGGTTCTATAATTAGTTTGGTTATAGTGGATTAAGTCCTTTTTGTGAAGGAAAAATCACCTTGGCGGATGGACTGGATTAAATTCGTTAACAGTGAACCAGGATAAAAATAATTGTGTTCATTTATTTTCATTCTTATGTTAAGAGTTGGTGTTTGAGTTTGGTGAAATTTTATTTTGTGAAACCAAATTCAAACCCTTTTTCTTGTGTTTCTTGCATCTTCAATTGGTATTAGAGCCTGATTTTGGTATTGGTTGTTATTAAACACTTAACCATATCAGATAAAGATCCAGGCGTTTTAGAAACACTATGGTCATTCCACCACCATAAAATGTTCAAGTTCCATATGACAAAGACAACTACAATGCTAAACCCCCCATCTATGATGGTGAAAGATCTGATTATTAGAAATATATACTAGAAAGTTTCTTTCTAAGTCATGATGTTGATCTTTAAGATTTGATAGTTGATGGCTACGAAAATCTAACAGATGTTAGTGGAACTAAGCTTCAAAGAAGTGCTATTAATGAACAACAAAAGAAAGATTATAAGAATCACCACAAATCAAGAACTATATTGCTGAATGCGATTTCTTACTGAGTATGAAAAGATAATGAATAGAGACTCAACTAAGTGTATATTTGATTTTTTTAAAGATGATTCCAGAGGGCAACTCTTAAGTTAAAGATGATAGTAAATGTTGTATTTAAGGAAACAAGGTTCTAGGTTGTTACATCTTGCCTGAGGGACTTGAATACTCCCTAAATAAGACCCATTGTCGTACGGCGGGAGAACTGACTTGGGTGTTTTGCGTTTTACTACAATTGTTGCGGATAGCAAGAGTCGCCATCGAATTTTCTTTTATCTAATAAAGGAAAGGGTGAAAAGAACAGGAAAGACCTTTTTAGATATTTTATTGGTTCGGGGGGTAGGTTATGAAAAGGGAAGGTGTTAGCATCCTTTTCATCCGTAGTTATCTACGGGATCTTAGTTTCTTGCTAGATCACTTTTTGAAATTGCTTTATTTGAAATGTGTTTGTGGTGGGTTTTTGAAAGTACTTTGAAAACACATTTGTTTCGGAAAACTTTGTAATGATTCTCGTCTCTATAAGAATGTAAACAAAGTATTGGTTTTGAAAATAGTTCAAAGAGATGTTTGTTTTTTGAAGCTGTTTTGAAAGTGTGAGTGCGGAAATAGTTTTAGTTTGTGAGCAAGCAACTACGAGCGTCCTACCTACTCAAAAGGTCTTTGTTCTTTTCCTCCTCCTTTAGATGTTGCTATCTTACCATTGATTGGTAAGAAGCCCCATCATTGGATGTGAAGGGACGGGTGTGGGTCAAATGTATAGTCATAGAAGGCAACTTATGAGACGTTTTAGCAATTTTTGTAGGGACTAAGATCGTTTTACCGAAGGCAACATCGAGGGACTACGATCTTTTTTATCAAGGGTCTTTGCTAAAACGCCCATATTCGAGGGACATGACTATTTTCCAAGGCAACAAAGCAAGGTTACCCTAGAGGTGCACGTGTGAATAGTGTGTTTGATTACATGCATTTTTATCTTTGAGATTAGGGTTTTCTAGCAGTTGATTTTATCTTTCCATACACACCCTAATTACTAACAATTTATATTAAAGCGGTAAATTACGGAAATTAAAATGCAAAGTCAATATGACTTACCTTGAGACTGCACTTGGTGTTTTAAGTCTGAGTACTTTTCTAACTATTATGATGGCTCCAATGAATCTTCAGGAAGCTATCCCAAACTGTTGAATCACACTAACTTAGTCAAGTTGTACAGTACTGTTTTTTGTGTTTGGAGAGTGAAGATAATAGCACTACAGAAACTATTCTTGTGTTTGAACAATCTCTATGTGATAAAGTGTTTGGTTTATGGGAGAGTTTGTAATATAGAATAATGGATTGAGGGTTTCTGTTTTGAATGAAAGTAGAGCTGGTTTTTTGTATGAGCAAAGGTTACAAAGACTTCTGTTTTTTTTTTCAAAAGCTGCCTATTCTCTCTCTAAAAGCCAATCCCTTGTGTGTTGTGAAAATAGTCTATTTATATATGAGTTTTACTGGGATTTTGGGCGGGAAACAAATAACAATTTGAACTGTTTGGGTATGTTGTCTTCATAGCTTTTTTGATGCAGCTCTTATATGCTAATTTGGTGCAAATATGGGGCTGAGATAATGCAGGCTTGGACTGGGTTATGAGCAGCATAGCAGGACTGTTTTGCAGCAGTTTTGGAGTGTTGTGGCAGTGTTTAGAGATAGCATAGCATGGCTGCTTTTTGACATGGTTTTTGGTTGTTATATGGGCAGTACAGTAGGCTTTGACAACATTGTTTGTAGCATGATACAAAATATGTTTTATGGAGCAATTTATGCATATTGTATCAAAGACAAAGCATTGTGGCAAGGTTTTTAGTCAAAGGAAAAAGTTCAAACAAGACAAAGTTTAGGATTTGTAATCTTGCAAAAATGCCACTTTGTAATAACTTGAATTATTTGTAACATCTTGAATTATTTTGAATTGTAGTGAAGAGATGTCATGAAGCAATGAAATTAACAAGTATAGAAAATACTTAGAAAATTTTCCAAGTCTTGCAAAGTTGGATGTTTGACTCTCTTGATTTTTTATGATCAAATTTCATATTTTGGATGTCTTGATAAAATGTGATTTTTGGGACTCAATTTTGGTCAAAAAGTCAAAGTTTGACATTTTTAGTGTACAATTGACTTTTTCCACCAGCTGGCCGAATTTTGCCTATCAATCCACTGATCTTAGGGGATGAATTGAAATATGCGATTAGGTCAAAATGACGCGCTAGGATCCTTGATATCATGCTTTCAACCAATAAGTCAGGTATTAGGTCAAAAATCAAAGTTCGGTCATTTCCAATCAAAACCCGAATTTTACCCATTTTGCCCTTTTGATAATTTGAATGACTTTCTTGGAAAATTATGATTCAAGATTTGAAACTTGACAGAAGTAATCCCGAGGGTCCATAATGATCCATGAAAGTAATTTGAAACATTAGAAATCCAACTGCCTTTGTACAAACTCAAGCCCTAATTTGAGGCATCAGTATTGAGGAGATTGTTTGACCTAGTCGATACTTGCGCAAGCTTGAGTCAATGAAGATCTTTGTAGGAAATATCTTGAGAAGTGAGAGGCCAAATTTTGGGGTACACCATATTCCCCTGTTCAATCTTCTTAAACCTGCAGAGTTAGATTGGCGGGTCCGCCATTCGTGACTTGAAGGTAAAATATGATTGAACACTATAGTGCCCTGAAATTTGCACTCGATGAAAGTAACGTCGTTGGTTGATGATATTGGGAATGGGCTTACAAACGCCATTTGGAGAAGATGATGGAGGGTCATCGAAGAAGGGCTTATATATGCCATCCAAAATAGATGCTGACTTCACAAGAGGTCTCTTTGTGGGGATTCATGTTCCTGTTGTTTGAGGAAGACTCTGCTGGGGAATGTTGGTTTCTATTTGGGGGAATAGAGTCTAGGAGCTTTAGCTGTCCATTACTCTACTGGGGGAGTTATCTCTTGACTGGAGAGATGAAAGTTAGTCATTATCTAGTCAAAATCCAGGCTTCACAGTAACTTGTTAAGGATAATAAAAGTTGATTGTTATATGGTCGTATTCTAGGCTTCACAGCGATCTACCGGAGAATATGAAATTAACTATTATCTGGTCGATTTCCAGGCTTCGCGGTAACTCAAACTGTTATCCGGTCGAATTCCAGGCTTCAGTGATTTGTAGATTATACTATCATATGGTTGGGTCCAGGCTTCAGTGACTTGAATTGTTATCTGGTCGGGTCTAGGCTTCAGTGATTTGAAGAAATTAAGTTGCTATCTGGTCGGGTCCAGGCTTCAACTTGAATTTGAGATTAATTATTATCCGGTCGGGTCCAGACTTCAGTGATTTATATATTATACTGTCATTTGGTCGGGTCCAGGCTTCTTAGTAATTGACAGAGTAAACTGCTAACTAGTCGGATTCCAGGCTTCGCAACAACTTATACTATTATCTGGTCGGATTCCATGCTTCAGAGTGTCTTGAATTGTATATTGATTGTTATCTGGTTGGATTTCGGGATTTATAGTGTCTTGAATTGTAGATTGATTGTTATCTGGTCGGATTCTGGGCTTCAGCAATGATGTTAACTGCTATCTGGTCGGGTCCAGGCTTCACAGTGTTGTAAATTGCTATCTGGTCGGATTCCAGGCTTCATAGTAAATTGTATTTGATGTTAACTTCTATCTGGTCGGACTCCAAGCTTCATAGTGATTGATGAGTTGTTACTTCAGATAGTTGCCCTGTCTTGTTTCAGGAATTAATCTGGAACTTGTTGAAAGTTGATGATGACATTTGTCTGTTTGCAAACTTTTTTGAAAAGGTAAAGAATTAGTTGTATGCAATGTCACGATGCATGACACACATTGTGTAATGATGTTCTCAAAATAAATGAGATTGTGTTGTATGTATTTGGTATTCATATGTTATGATGTTTGTAAAATGATATATGAATGCAATATATGAACTGGTCAGTCGTTCTTTGTAGCGTTGTTGAATTGAGGGAAAATAAATCCTTGACTACTGCTGGAGATGAAGAATGTGATTCTTCATTATTTGTTGAAGCTGAATTGTTGGGAAATGGATTTTCGTGGCTAGAGAAATAAACTCTACTGGGGAAAGAAAACTCTATAAACTACTTGAGGATTTTTATGAAGCCTTGTTGGGGAACCCAAGAAGTTTATGAACCATGTTGTGGAATTCTTCAAGATGTTGGGGAGATGATTGGAGACTTTGGCTCTACAGAGGATATCGGAACCTCTGACATCACTAGGATGTATGCTGAAGATATGGCAGTGACTTTGCAAAATGACGTCTTTGTCTTTGTATCTATTGTGGGATGTATTTGTGGGGATTTGCAGATGGCTATCTAGATATTTTCTTATTTCTTAAAGCCATTAGTAACCGTCTTTCTTTTTTTTATGTTGTATTTGGAAACAGTGATTATATTCAAATGCATATGTTAAAAATAATCACTGTACATTTTTGCAAAACAAAACAGAAAAATAAAAACAAATAGTTTATGCACTTTCAAAGAGATAGCTTTTGTATTAATTTGAAGAAGTATGCCTATAACAGGGGTTTTTGTACAAGGAGACAGACTTCCTAATAAGAGAATGTCGTCGTAAGAATCAAAACTATACAAAGTAGTATACAAAGAAAAATAACTATGTGAAATGATCCCATTGGGTTCCCATTCTTCTATTGCTTTTATATCTTTGAGCGACTCATCACTTTGCTGCTTGACCGAAGCTGACTGGATTGATTAGTACCACTTGAATTTGACACTTGATACTGAAGTCTGTCTGTGAGGTGATCCAAAGGGACATAGTTGTACGCTTTTAACCCCATAATTTTTCCAGGACCGTCCTTTCGGGTTTTCAGTCCACCGGGATACCCTTTTTTGCCCAAGCCGCCTTTTCAGGTTTTCGACTTGCCGGGTGTACATATTTTTTCATATATATATATATATATATATATATATATATATATATATATATATATATATATATATATATATATATATATATATATATATATATATATATATATATATATATATATATATATATATATATATATATATATATATATATATATATATATATATATATGGGATGCCCTCATTTTTGCCTAGGCCAGTCAACCTAACAGGTCTCTGTTTATGTGTAGTATCTTTTAACTATTTCCATGTTTACAAGATGCGGAAGATCGTCACCATCCATAGTGGTTAATATCATGGCTCCACCAGAAAATATGTTCTTGATCACAAATGGTCCTTCGTATGTGGGAGTCCATTTTCCCCTGGGATCACCTTGTGGCAGGATAATGCGCTTGATTACTAGGTCGCTAACTTGATATTCCTAACGTTTGACCTTCTTGTTAAAAGCTTTGATCATACATTTCTGGTACATCTGACCACGACAAACATCCGCGAGCATTTTCTCATCAATCAGGTTCAATTGGTCAAGTCGAATCTGAACCCATTCATCTTCATTCAAACCTGCATCCTTCATGATTCTCAATGAAGGGATCTGGACTTCGATGGGTAGGACAGCTTCCATACCGTATACCAGAGATAAAGGAGTTGCCCCTATTGACGTGCATACTGAGGTACGGTAACCATGAAGAGCAAATGGTAACATCTCTTTACAGTCTTTGTATGTCACCATCATCTTTTGTATGATCTTCTTGATGTTTTTATTGGCGGCCTCTACAACTCCATTCATCTTCGGCTAGTAAGGAGAATAGTTATGATGTTGAATCTTAAATTGTGTGCAGATATCGGTGATCATAGTATTATTGAGATTGGTACCATTATCTTTGATAATTCTTTCTGGAATACCATACCGACAGATAAGGTTATGTCTGATGAACTGGGTCATGATGTTCTTGGTAACAGAAGCAAATGAGGCTGCCTCGACCCACTTGGTGAAGTAATCAATGGCAACCAGGATGAAGAGGTGCCCATTAGAAGCAGTAGGTCTAATGTCTCTGATCATATTAATGCCTCACATTGTAAAAGGCTAGGGATCAATCAATACGTTCAAGGGAACCAGAGGCACATGTACTCTATCAGCATAGATCTGACACTTATGACAAGTTCGGGAATGCTGATAATAGTCTTCTTCCATAGTGGACCAGTAGTACCCTGCCCTCAGAATCTTCTTAGCCATTGTGTACCCACTAGAATGGGTTCCAAAGGTACCTTCGTGCATATCTTCCATAATCCTCTCTGTTTCACTCTTGTCTACACACCGAAGCAAAGTAGAATCATGGTTGCGCTTGTAGAGGATTCCGCTACTGAGGAAAAACTTGGCAGAGAACCTTCTTATCATTAATGGAAGCTCCCTCAGGATACTCTTGGGCTTTGAGGTATCTTTTCACTTCGTGGAACCAAGGTTTGTCCACTAGTTCTTTAGTATCAACCTCATAACAGTATGGTGGTTCGTCTAATCTCTCAATAGTGATCTGAGGAGCTTCATTATCCCATCAGACTTTAAACATGGATGACATAGTAGCTAGCACGTTCTCTAATTGATTTTCTTCTCATGGAAAATGCCCAAAGGTAACTTCTTCAAAGTGTGGAATCAGTGTTAACACATGCTCTTGGTAAGGGAGGAGATTAGGATGCTTCGTGTCCCATTCTCCTCTAATTTGACTGATTACCAAGGTCGAGTCTCCAAATACACTCAAAATTTTATTCTCAAGTCGATAGAAGCTTTGAGGCCCATAATGCATGCTTCATATTCAGCCATATTGTTGGTATAGTTGAAACATAGCCTGGCAGTGAAAGGAGTATGATAGCCTTCGGGAGATATAATCATAACATCGATGCCATTGCCAAGTGCGTTAGAAGCTCCACCAAAAAACATAGTCCATCGAGAACCTTTTTCAAGTCCTTCATCTGGTCCAGATTCTTCACAACCAGTCACTAACATGATGTTCTCATATGGGAACTCAAAATTCATGGATTGATAGTCATCCACAATCTGATGAGCCAAATGATCAGCTAGTCCACTTCCTTTTATTGCTTTTTGGGTAGTGTATTGAATGTCATATTCGGTCAGGACCATTTTCCATCTTGCTATTCTTCCAGAGAGAGTGTGCTTCTCGAATATGTATTTGATAGGATCCATTTTAGATATCAATAAAGTGGTGTGGGTCAACATATAATATCTTAGTCGGCACGCAGCCCATGCCAAAGCGCATCAAGTTTTATTAAGCATTGAGTATCTTGTTTCACAGTCGGTAAGCTTTTTGCTAAGGTAGTATATTGCATGCACTTTTCGACCAGACTCGTCATGTTGCCCTATCACACACCCCATTGAATTTTCTAATACTGTTAAGTACATGATCAGAGGTCTTCCTTCAACTGGCGGCATCAAAATTGGAGGTTCTTGAAGAGACTCTTTGATTCTGTCAAAGGCATTATGGCAGTCGTCATTCCACTTCACTACTTGATCTTTCTTTAGTAATTTGAAAATTGGCTCACAAGTAGCGGTTAGATGGGAAATGAATATGGCAATGTAGTTTAGAAGTCCCAAGAATCCCCTAACCTCCTTTTCGGTGCGGGGAGTTGGCATCTCTTGAATATCTTTAACCTTCTCATAATCTAATTCGATACCTTTGTCGCTGACAATGAAACCTAGGAGCTTACCAGATCTTACTCCAGAGGTGCACTTGTTTGGATTCAGTCTTAACTTGTACTTCCCCAGTCTTTCAAATAGTTTCTGCAAGTGATCCAAGTGCTCTTCTTCAGTCTGAGACCTGACTATCATATCATCAACGTAGACCTCTATCTCGTGATAGATCATATCGTGAAACAAGGCCACCATAGCACGCTGATAGGTTGCCCCGACGTTCTTCAACCTAAATGGAATAACTTTGTAGCAGAAGGTGCCCCACTGTGTGACGAAAGTTGTCTTATCCATGTCTTCAGGTGCCATTTTAATCGGATTATACCCGGAGAAACCGTCCATGAAGGAGAATATCTTATGTTGTGCAGTGTTGTCAACCAGAACATCAATATGGGGAAGCGGAAAGTTATCCTTGGGGCTCGCCCTATTCAAATCTCTGTAATCCACACACATACGCACCTTTTCGTCCTTTTTAGGTACCGGTAATACGTTTGCAACCCATTATGGATAAGAAGTAACATCTAAGAACCCGATGTTAAATTGTTTCATAACTTCGGCCTTGATCTTTTCTGACATCTCAGGGCGCATACGGTGAACCTTTTACTTCACTGGAGGACAGTCTTCTTTCGTTGGTAGACGATGAACCACAATATCAGTGTCCAGCCCCGACATGTCCTCGTATGACCAGTCAAAGATATCAATGTAGTCATGTAACATCTATATTAATCTCTCTTTGACACTATGCTCCAAGTTGGCACTTATCTTAACTTTCTTTTTATCCTCTACAGTACCCAAGTTTATCGTCTCGACTAGCTCTTCATGAGGTTGTATTGCTCTTTCTTCATGTTGTAACAGCCTAGCAAGTTCTCCTGGTACTTCACAATCTTCCTCACCTTCGTCCTCAGCTTGGTAGATCGGATTTTCAAAGTTATAACTGACTATAGCAGAACCGTTATCAATGGGATCTAGAGTGGATGTGGATCTACAGTTTGATATGTGGGTGTGTATAAGAGGGCATAGCTATTTGATAAAGTAAAAGTAGAAAAGAAAGACAAAGAGCACAAAATTTGTATGCAAAACGTCCAATGATTTATTTATGACATATGAAAGTGAAATGATAACCCTCACAAATAAACCATTGTGCCTCGGGTAAGACACAAGGATTTAAAGTTTAAATTGTTCAAATATTACATATCCCAAAAAAATAAAAAGACAATTATTCCTGGATGAAAGTAATGGGAACAAAGTCTCTATCCATCCAATTTTTGAGTCCACCATTGGCAGCAGGGAAGATCCAATTGTCCAGGTCGCAGTCACTGTCAGTATCTTCTACAGCATTGACTCTATGGTTGTTGATGCGTAGTGCTGATCCTCCGGCGTGAGCACAACGAATGGGTTTTTGAGCTCCTGAAGTGAAACCCAAACCAAACTTGTCAAACTTATAAGGGATGTCAGGTAGCTGGCCCTAAATTGTGCACCCACCTTCTTCAATTATAGCCCTAGCATCTTTTAGAAAATCCATCTTTAGTGGAGGTCTGGTAATCTTTGGAACAGCCGTAGCAGCTTTGGTAATAGCAATTGTCTGAGGAACCTCTTCAAAATTATCGCAGGGGGTCTCGATGAACTCGTCGTCCATCTCGACATATCAAAAAGAGTTCAGATGGATCACCATATACTCTTCTTTGCCATGGACTGTCACAATCTTTCCATTAACCGGATATTTTAACATCTGATACAAGGTGGAAGTGACAGCGTCGGCCCCACAAATCCAAGGGCGTCCCAACAAACATGAGTAAGACGGGCGAATGTCCATCACATAGAAAGTGGAGCCAAAAGTTTGGGAACCTACTTTAATAGGAATGTTCACCTTCCTGTGTACCATTCTCTTAGAACCATCAAAAGCCATCACCACAAACTGGGCTTCAAAGTCAGTCCTTCACAATCCAATCTGTCTAAAGCACCCTTGGGTAGAACATTTAGCGACGAACCCGTATCAACTAGAACATGAGCCAGGGTAGTGCCCCTGCACTCAATAGAGACATACATGGCATCATTATGCTCTCTTCCTTTAGACGTCAAATCAGCATCGGGGAAACCAAGTCCATTGTTAGTTGTCAGACTAGCAACATAGTTCTCGAATTGGTCGGCAGAAGTCTCTTGCGGCACATGAACAGACTTCAAAAACTTCACCAAAGCCTTAGCATGGGCTTCAGAGCACAATAATAAGGCCAGGATTGAAATCTTCGAGGGAGACTGCCCCAATTGCTCCACAACATTATAATCACTCTTCCGTATGATTTTCAAAATTTCCTCCATTTCTTTTTTAGAGGCTTCAGGAATGGTTTCTTTAGGTGCCTCCGTCCGGGCAGGCTCGGCCAATACTTCTTTGCCCAGAGTCTCAGTTGACTCAGTAGCAGGGATAATAACTGGAGTATTAGCAGGCATAACTGAAGGAGTGGCAACAGTCTTCAGAGAGATTTCATGAGAGAAAACCCTTCCCCTTCTGGTAATTTTACTGGTCCCAACAATATTGCCGATGTTAGGATCAGTATCTTCAGTAACTTCATTCTTAATGGCCAGGAGGTCCTGCTTGACGCCATGACAATAAATGTCAGCTCCATAATTCCAAGGAACAACTTTGTCGGAGGAATATGGTATGGGTCTTGGAGAGGTGATAATTAAAGGAGCAATCTTAGGAGTGGATGTAATCCTGACAAGTCTTTTGGAGGAGACCCTAGGAGGATTGTCGGAAATGCTAATAATTGACACATCTTCACATAGACTTTTCATAGAGGGAGTCTTCTCAAACAAAATTTCCTTGTTGTTCATCAGACGTTGGACGCTGTGATACGGTGGGAGAACTGACTTGGGTGTTTTGCATTTTATCGCAATTGTTGCGGATAACAAGAGTCACCATTGACTTTTCTTTTATCCAATAAGGAAAGGCTGAAAAGAACAGGAAAGACCTTTCGAGATTATTTGAGTTCGGGGGGGTAGATTATGAAAAGGGAAGGTATTAGCACCCTTTTCATCTGTAGTTATCTACGGACTCTTAGTTGCTTGCTAGATCACTTGCTTTTGTTTGAAAGTGTAATTGTAGTGTGGGTTTTGAAAGTATTTTGAAAATATGACTCTGTAATGGCTCTCATTTCTATAAGAACACGTACAAAGTGTTGTTTTAAAAATAGTTTAAAGAGGTGTTTGTGGAATGTGTTTTTGAAAGTGATTTTGAAAAGGTGTCTTTGTAATGGCTCTCGTTTCTATAAGAACGCGTACAAAGTGTTGTCTTTTGAAAATGTTTCAAATGAGAGTGTTGGTGTATGAAATGTTTTTGTTATGAGCAAGCGAGCAACTAGGAGCAATCTACCTACTCAAAAGGTCTTAGATGTTCTTTTCCTCCTCCTTTAGATGTTGCTATCTTACCATTGTTTTGGTAAAAAGCCCCATCGTTGGATGTGAAGGGATGAGCGTGGGACATTTGTATAGTCATAGAAGGCAACCCATGGGACGTTTTAGCAATGTCATTTTAGGGACTAGATCGTTTACCGAAGGCAACATCGAGAGTCATTGAGAGACTACGATCTTTTATCGAGGGTCTTTTCTAAAACGCCCATGTTTGAGGGACGTGACTAGTTTTCCAAGGCAACAAGTGAGATTATCCTAAGGGTGCATGTGTGAAAGTGTGTTTGATTGCATGCATTTTGTATTTGATTTTTGGGTTGTCTACTTGTTGGTTTTATCTTGCCATACACACCTAATTACTAGCATTTGTACAAAAGTAATAAAAAGTGCAAAAAAATAAATCCTACACTATTACAACCATATTGAAATGCATAAAAATATAAAGGCAAAAATAAGATTAAAAAGAAGAAGAAAGAGCTCCTTCAATTGGGGCAGGAGAACCCTTTGATTTGCATCTATTGGCCTCCTTCGATTGGGAGTTGGCACCAGCAATTCATGGCCTTAGATTGGGTATTGGCACCAGTTAGGTCATGGCCTTCGATTGGGCTTGAAAGTCAGCAGGGTGCGCCTTCTGGTTCTGCCTTTCTGCCTTATTGCCTTCTTCGATTGGGCTGGAATCAACAAGTTATGGCCTTAGAGTCTGCCTTCTCTTCCTTCTTGCCTTCTTCGATTGGGGGTTGAAAGTAGTGAGGGAGTGCCTTTCGACCGGGCCTGGAATCAGTGTAGGCATGCTTTTCGTCTGGGCCTGGAAGTCAACATGGTTTGCCTCATGGTTGCCTCTTTCGTTTGACCTAGAGAAATGGGGTAGAAACCAGAAGTTTCGTTTCCTATTTCCTGTTTCCTGTTTCTTTCGTTTGAGGTGTTAAATAGCAACATGGTCTAAGGCCATGCTAGCACTTCCTTAGGTCCAGGTTAGTTCTTAAAACATTTGTAAGGAACCAAAAAGAAAATCCAAAAGGAAAGGCAATAGAACAAAACTATAAGGGTGTAAACAAAAAGAAGAAAAAAACAACAGTATGTACATGATGGCTTGCGACAAGGGACCGCGGGGGGTCGTCTTTGTCACTTCTATCAGGCGAGCGAGAAGGAGATCTGTTGTAGTGGTGGTTAGGGCTGCCCTGGTTGCGCAGAGCGTTCCTCGGGAGGGACTGTCTTTCGTTATTTCCCCTGCTCTTGTCTCCAGGGGGGTCTTTGTTCTTGTCGCGAGGGGATGTGATCACGTCTCCCCGTGTCAATAGGCTGATCCCTCTCCAATGCGGGACGTCGCCCGATAGGTCAGGAAGAGGGACTTCGAGAGGCGTCCCGCCTACGTCTCTGCATGGGAGATTGGGGACGTTCCTCTGCTTGGCAGGGAGGAGGAGAATGGGGCCTCCTATATCTCCTGGGGGCTCTCTGAGCATCTTCGAGCACCCTCAGTATCTCACCTTGAGAGAATATCAGATAATTTGGTTGGTTTATCGCCGCGAACAGTGCCCTGGTCGTGGCATCTGCCCCGGCGGGAACAGGGACCTCTAGGAACTGGTTGGGTTGATAGTTTTGAAGAGGGGTTGGTCGTCTTCAAGTCGTCGAGATAGTGATGATGACGAGGCAATCACTCTGTCTCTATATTCTGAAGGCCCGGGCATATTGACGGTGGGGGCCGTGTTATGGCCAGCAGTACCGGCGTTGTCGATACCGACATTGTTGTCGACGACGTTGTTGTTGGCGTCGAGGATGCAGACGTTCTTGTTGTTTTATGCTGTTTGATCAGCCATGACAGTCAGAAGAGTGATTTAGCTTTAGTCTTGAGTAAACAAAATACGGGGAAGCAAGATTCCCACAGACGGCGCCACTGATCGTACCTGACCAGAATGGACCGTCACAACTAGCTCGAGCAGAAGTTGAGTGAGATGTGGGGTACCTGCAAGACACTCTGATGCCAAAGTAAGTTGCGAAATGAGCAAGCAAGCGTGAGAGTTAGAAAGTGTTGAATATCTGACCCTCTCAGAAGAGAGAATATTTATAGCCCCCAGCACTGGGCCAAGATCCTTATTATTGGGCCATGTTAAGGCCCAATAATGGGAACTGTCAGGGCTCACATGTGTATGGAGTCCAGCAAATAGACTCCTCCTTAGTCAACTGCTCCGTGAGAATAGGGATTGGACCCGTGATTTCCGAAGGGTACTTAAGATGATTGACATGAGGACGTGAATCACGTTTCCCAACAGATATGTGAGGAGTTACCCAACGGTCTCTAACTTGAATTATCTGTTCTTTGAGCCTTATGATTTGAGCCTCCTATCGAAGAGACAAGTGTAGGTCCAGTCCAGATCATAGAGTATTTAGATTTTTTTTTTCAAAAATTATTTAAATTTCTTTTTTGAGTTTGCATGTTGCAAAACTTCTTTTTATCATAAAAAAAAAAAAGTGTCTGACCTTGATGAGTTGTATGTGGGGCCGGCAGCCTTGCTGTTGCTGTCTGAACAAAGACTTTGCTTTTGGAAAATTTGTCTATATTCTGATGTGTATAAAAGAGTTAAAATGAATAAAATACGCCTTTCTATTTCTATTTAAAATCAGTTTGTTATTTAAAGAATATAATTGATATGTGTTTTTTAAGTTTTCTTAGTGTTAAAACGGTTTTGGTCTAATTTTCCTCTCTTATTTTTCTTTTTCTCTCCTAATATAATCTTATTTTAAAAAAACTTTGCTATTCAATATCAGTTTTCTGCCCCTTATTTCTCAAAATAGTAACTATTCAAAAGCCATTTTTAAAAAAAATATATATTGATTTTGTTTGTTTATACTTTAAAGTAACCAAAATTTAAGAATTTTATTTTGTTAAATAAGACTTTGCTTTTAATAGATTTTGGTAATAATATGATTTTCAGTAAAAGATTAAAAATTATTTTTTTTATTGCAAGAAAATAAAAATTAACTTCACATAAATTTTCAAATAAAGAAAACTTTGAAATTTTAAATAAGATCTTCAAATTGTTTTATTTTTTAATCACTTTTTATATATTTTATTTTCTATATATTTAATGATAATAATTTAATTTATCTTTATCAAAAAAAATATTTAATTTTTATGTTTTTTATTCTAATTTAGATTTTTTAATGAGTTAAGAGTTCGTAGACCGACACTGAAATAATTTTATAATGTTATTAAATTAAAATTTATTATTTAGCAATATCATATAACTTATTTAAAAATAATAGTATAATTTAACATATAATATCGATTAATAATATAAAATTATTTCATACTATTACTGAATTATTTATTCTCTTTTTTAAAAGACTCAACTTATTACTAATAATTATTAGAATTAAATATATTTTTATTTCTATAAATATCTTAAATTTCATTTTTATTTTTAATTAAAAATGAAAAATTTTGATCTTTAAAAGAAATATATTTATACAGTTTTAAGTCTACTATTTTCTAAAAATTTTAAAAAATATTTAATTATTTTTAAATTTTTAAATAATTTTTTCATATATATTTAAAATATTATAAAATATTTATTTATCAAATTTTAGAATTTTTTAAAATGAAAAAAAATAAATATAAAGTTTCTAAATTTTAAAAAATATTAATAAAAGTAATGAAAATCTTGATTTAAAAATAAAATTTTGAGTTTTTTTTTTTGAAAAACTTTTTATACCATCATTCAAAAATTCACTTTAATAAAAACTAAAATTAAACATATAATAATTTTATAAAAATTAAAATATATTTTGTTCTTTTATATAAATAAAAAACTAAATACCAAAAACACATTTAATCATAATTATTATCGTTCCATAAAAATAATTCTACGTTGACGGAACCACGTTGCCGTGCATGATAAGCAGGCAGGACTATTTTTTCAACGTAGATGACCAAACAAAATTATCATTTTTTTTTTAAGAATAGAATTTAGCTTGAATTGGAGCCACGAGCTTATGCCCCCATACGTAAAAATTGAGATATTTTTTTTCAAATAAATTTACTTTTCAATAAAAATATTTAAATAGCCATCTTTTCAAAGTATCCATGTTTTTTTTAATAAAAAATTACGTTGAAGAGAAATAATCTATTTAATTGACGACACCATTGATATTGATAAAGTAAGTGGAGTAGTCAATTGAATTAACGATTGGAGAGAGCTATGAAAAGGTAAGTGCATTAGTCAATTCAACTAGTTGATGTAACATTGCAGATTTTTTTAATATATTTTAATTAATTAATAAAAGTAATTTATTAATAAAAATAATTGAATAAAATTAATAATATTTAATTTAAATTAGATTACTTCTGAGAGTATTTTTTACACTAACGACGATAATTTATTTGCTCATATATGTCATCGATTCCACATTCCTTAAAGACATTTTTTCGTATCAGTCTCTGTTGATTCATCCCAGGTGTTTGAAACGAAGTCTCTGGAACATCATCATCACCATATTCCCTAATAAATTCTTGTAATCCTACATAGTTTGGTTTATGCATTAACGTGTTACAGTAACTGAGTTTGTTGCTCGTGCCATAGTAGTTGAGTTGTGTTGTTTGGATTGATGGGGGGTTATCTGTGAGCGGCCTGGTCAATTTTGCTAACATGACACAAACCAACGTGTTCTAAATGAGGTTTAATGAACTAGCTTGATACAATATATTCATAGACACGAGTGCGGAATTTAGATGGATCCTATAAAAATAATGGATTAAAAAAAATATAAATGCAATTGTAATGAAATAAACACTTACATAAGAATTAATGTTGTTGATGATTCCTCTATGCATTTCTCCCACGTTCAAGAGAGTCAATCCACATATATTTTTTACAACCCGTATATGCAGTCGGAGGGTGAGTTAAAAGTGAGAGACATGTTTCGCACAAAAGAAGATTGCGTGCGAGTTATAAAAAAGATTCACATGGATAACTCTGTTGATTATATTGTAGATCACACTAACGCAGAGAGGTATGGAATTTTGTGTCGTAACGAGCTTTGCATGTTTCAGATGTGTTACAGGAAAAGAAGTGATTCATGAGAGATAAGTTATATGAATCCACCTCACAGTTGCACCACCAATCATTTTCTACAAGATCATCGTAAACTAAGCTCTGAAATAATATGTCAAGAAATTTTGCCTCTTGTTAGCAAGGACACGTCATCGAAGGTGAGTATAATAATCTCCTATATCTTACACGATACAATTATACTCCCTCGTATAAGAAAGCATGGATTGTGAGGACAAAAGTTGTTGAATATGTATATGGAAATTGGGAGGCTTCGTACAAAGAACTTCCATAATATTTGATGACAATTAAGACATATGCTCCGAGAATTGTTGCAATTATGGAGACACTGTCGACATGTAGGGCAAACATAACTTGTGTTAGTGGAAATAGAATATTCCATCAATTTTTTTGGATGCTTCAACCAAGCATCAAAGGTTTTGCATTCTGCAAACCTATTATTCAAATTAATAGAACATAGTTGGACGGGAAATACAATGGCACATTACTCATGGTCGTGGCACAAGACGACAACAATAATATCTTTCCCACTGCCTTCGCTCTTGTTGAAGGTGAGACTGATGGTGGTTGGAATTTATTTCTCAAGAATCTTAGAGCACATGTTGCTCCATAGCCCAACCTCTGTTTAATTTCAGACAAACATGCATATATTCAGAGTGCATACGATAATCCTGATAATGGTTTGCAAAATCCTCCTTCTACACATGTCTACTGCATTAGACATATTGCACAAAATTTCACACGAGAAATCAAAGACAGGAGTCTTCAGAAAAAAGTTGTGAATGTGGGGTATATGCTTTAAATCAGCCATCATTCGAATACTACCGCGAGGAAATTAGATTTTCAAATGTGGATTCATTAAGGTGGATCGATAATATAAAAATATTTTGTTCTCTAGCGAATAGTCTTCACATCATAACAACGGTAATCCTAAAATATACAGAAAGAATTATTACCCAATACTTGTACTATTAAATATAAAAAGGAATATGTTTTATTCTTTGGGCCTCATCAATGGATAATAAAAACGCCTATGGTCCAAGTTCTAGGAGAAACCCTAATACTGAAGAAGGCTATAAAAGAACATGCATTGGGATTGAAGAAGAGGTTCATACATTAAAAATCACTTATAGAAAATATTTCAACAAAAAGGAAGGAAAGTTGAACCCGTTTTTAACGTGTCTCTCGTCCTACCATTCCTAAAGAATATCACTCAATCTGGCTTGCAACTACTCACTATGAGCTAAAACTCTTTATGTTGAGCAATATGAAGTTTAATGAAAATTAAATTATTTGTGTGATCTCCGAGAAGAAAACATCAACAATACCTGATCGTTCTCCCTCAAAGACATCTCAACTTGACTGGCAGACAAGAATCTCGAATCCGCATCTTCTTCGGTTTCGGGAAATAACACAGCTTCAACCGCGCTTGCACCCTTGCAATCAATAGCACACTGAACCAACAATACACATCTAAGACATCTTAGTGAAGCAAAAGATTTCCCCTCACTTGTTTCGATCCCACTCCTGCAGACAAATGGTTAGGAAAGTAGCGAGTACCGACATTGTTTCACACACTTGTCGCATACTAAGGAACAATAAATCATACAAAAACCTGGCAGAATGAACCGACCTGCTATGATACCACCATGTAATACCCTAATTTTCCCACACTTGATATAACGAATAAATTGAAGGTTTAACATTTAATCACATTAGGATGTCACACATCTCATTTCATAAACTGTTTTTTAACACATAAAAATCAAAATAAAATGTTCAACACTTGTCATCGCATGTTCACCTTAACTTATGGTATCATCACAATAGAATTTATCAAAAAGCATGCATCATAAATAAAATAAGTCGCATAAAAATTATTTATCAAACTGGAAAAATAAATGTGATAAAAGCCTCTGTAAAATCAACATAAGCAATCAACCATCGAGCGTATAACATCCAACTCTTTAATTAACATAAACAAAAATAAAAGCATTATTCGCCCTGCCCAATGTTATAGATCAGAGCACGTAATCTAAAGATACAAAACGAAAATATAAGAAGAAAAACCTCGCATTATCCTTCCGTTCTAAGCAACTACTTAGTTACTTGCTTATCTGTACTCCAAAGAGGAGCACCGACCACAACAACAACAAAGGGGTGAGAATACATTCACATAATACATGGTGCATAAACAATCAGAGTAGATTACTACCTATAAATTTACACATATGTCAACAGTGCATCACAATAAAAAGTATTCATAATTCACTCACACCATAATCATATGCATTTATTTATGCATTGTGACTCACAACACATAAACGACTCATATGCATGTGGTACTGACTCAAGATTTGGTTATTCACACGAATTGGGTTCTAATCAACTACGAACCCTGAGCCCCTCACCAAGCTCCAAGACCCAACATAGAGCTTGGGATAAGTCACAAAATCCATCACAAAACTTGTGAACTCGCCTCTTTCACAATAACAACGACATATGATGCATGTCATACACGTCAATGCAACTCAACAACAACTACGATGTTTAAGGTCCTCACCGACTGTAATCAACATGCATTAACAACAAGACGATTATTAACAGGATTGTTGATAATAATGTTATAGGATAAGGGGGAATCAATGACAAGGTATTTGACTTTGATATTCTTTGTGTTCTCTTCCATTTCGATTATTGTTTTAAGGGTATCATAACCCCTCACTAGCACTTGTTCACCTAAGAAACTGCCTAGGGATCCACTGAATGAATGCAGATCTTCTAGATCTAGGTTCAACCCCTCAATGGCATTGTAATACAAGATGCAACTGAGCTTCTAGGGTCTATCAAAACCCGCTTCACCTCCAAGTCAGACAATGGGCGTTTATAACCATGAGGTCCTCTTCACGGGAAAAAATCCATGCAACGTATTCCCAAGAAAGAGTGATCTTATGCTCTTGGATTGATTTTGTTATAGGAGATGAGTCTTTAATAACCGTGATCTAGATGACATATCTTCTTCGGGTGGAAATGACTCTCTGCCATCAAAAAATCCTCCAACAATAATATTAAGTGTATGACATATCGACTTATCCTCTTTCCTTCCTTATGTTTTTTTATTTTTCCTGGACCTAAAGCTTCTGAATTCTTCTCATCCTTGAGAGCAGGATCTTTCCCCTGCTTTTTAAGAACTTTCTTTAACATATTTTTTCAGGAGACCCTCCTGGATGAGGCAATTTATCTCCCTTTTCAACTGATGTCAATTATCAGTATGATGAACATTAATGTTGTGGTATTTATACCACTTAACGAGATTAATCCCTATCACTTTCGACTTTGGGGTCATAGGAGGCAAGATATTATGGGTATGGAGAAATTCACGCCATATTTTCTCCCTCTCAATGTTCAGAGATATGTAATTGTCTGTTAGCCTCTTATTGTGTTTGAATCTCACCTTATCGCGAATGGGCGAGACATGGTGATTGTGGCATTGATGACGCAAAGGCTCACTCTAGTCGTGCTCCTTGACATCATTGGATTTATTTTTATGTTTTTTCTTCACCTTTGAAATAACATTCAACTCATGCCATAATCTCAGCCATGAATGTGGCAATTTTCTAAGCGAGAGACGCGTTGAATTGTCTTTCCTTTAATTCATTTTGGAATGGTCTCACAAAAATTTACCGGTTTGGATGTGTCACTTTTATCACCACCTTATTGAATCAAGTGAGGTATTCCCTCAGGGACTCAGAGTTCCCTTGAAGGACATTAAATAGGCTAGTTATTGACACCCCTTGTTGCTTCCTCTCTGAAAAATGGTGAATTAGTTTCATCGCGAGATCCTGATAGATCGTCACCGAGAGGTGATGGAGGTTCATATACCACATCAGGGTTGCCTCTTTGAAATTACTAGATTTGAGATTTCACTTAAAGAAATCGTTAGCGAGAATTATAGTCATCTGAGTGTTGATGACATCAATGTGATCTTAGGGGTCCCTCTTTTTGTCAAACGTAACCAATGATGGTTGTTTAAAGTTCGTTGGCACTTAAGCGCCTTATATTTTATCACAGAGTGGATGGGAATCTAGGATCTCGTATTTTTTTGGTCGGTTGTTCCCACGACATCATTGCTAAAAATTTAAAACAATTTGTTATGTGATTTGGTTGGACGACACTACTCATCCATAGTGGCTCACATCTCTAAATTGACTTTGTTGTCGTCATTACTATTATTGCTGGTTATTGTGGTGCCTCATTGTGTCACCATGGTGAGAAAGATGATTGAGGTGACCAAAAGTGAAGTGATAGTGTGTACTAGACTAGATTTAGTAATGCTCCATGTTGGATGCCAATTGTACTAGTAAAAAATACAATAAAGTGATGAACCCTCCAACTCGGGAGAATGCAAGAGAGTATTTATATGTTGAATATGTGAATAGTGAATATCCTCTCTTAATCCTAGGGGTTAGGATATTTGTAGCCACAATCCATGGGGAAATTTGTGATCCGAGAACAAGTTTCATCCCAACTGCTTAGTGTTTATTGGTATTTTCAGTAAATCAAATCATAAGTTTTAGTTCACTTAGTGGATTAAAATCAAAAAAATCCTAAGAACGATTTGTGCCGAAAAGTGCAATAAAAAGTGTTTGTGCTTGGGACTTTGGTGTTTGAATGTTAGAAAACTGGACATAAACTCTAATTGAAATAATGCATAATTGCTTTAAAAGAAGAAAGTGTACAAAAATGTAATAAATATCATTAAGTAAATGCTTGAATTTAAAAGACTGAAAGAAATGACGCAGATTCTTACATCTTCTCACAAATGGTATCTCTCTGTGACTTGGATACTTTAGCTCTATATAGAATTAGTGGAAATTGCGACCTCTGTTACATAAAGTAAACACAACTTCTATACTATTACAATGTTAATCGACGATAGCGGTTATCTCTATAGGAATCGACATGTATCCCCATATGTGGGATTCAGTATTCTAGTTTACATCCATGCGTTTTCAATATTTGAACAACTGCAAACCATCATTCTCACTAATAATTGCCTTCAGATCTCTAAACCGCCTCTGTCTAGAATCTCCAGTTGACTCCTATAATGTTGTAAAAGCATCCCTAGTTTAGCTGACCTTGAGGTTCAAAAATACACTAAGTCCCCAACATCTGATCGAGTCAAATTCGATACTTCTACACCATATCTCCATGTCAAAAAGTTGGTATTTTTACAAACCTTTTTGAGATTCTGGACATGCTTTAAAGAGAGAGTGGTCCTAATCTCATGGATCTGTTCTTGAGACTCCTTCAAACCACACTTACACCTGATATGCGAGTCGAGGCCAACTCTTTAGTTGAGGTTATCAACATGTCGAGACTATATCTTAACAAACCCATATTTTTGTATCACTCATTTGTGTTGAAGTACTAACAAATTCTCAAGCTAACACTTAGCTAGGACGTGGAAATATGGTGACTCGTTCTTCCCCCATTGATTAGAAAAGCGGTTTCTTTATTGGATATGTGACCAAAACACCCTTTCACAAACATGTGATCTGACACACACTGATGCATTTGATACTTGATAGATAGAAAATTAGACCTACCAAACTATGCTCTAGGCGAGGTGGATTAGGTAACTCATGACCTGTTTGATTCGTCTTGTTACATATTTATGAAGCTTTTAAGTTGAAGGAGTTATGCATTGTTTTCTTTAAAAATACTAATTAAAGTTATCTTAATTCATGTATATATTATGGGGAATTCTCTTTCCACCCTTATATGAGCACACCACACCCTTGAAAAATCCAAAAATTCCCTTCATGATTTAGAAGATGCATCTCTGGACGCACTCAAAATCACGCAAATCCTCTCTTTTGTGAGTTTAACCTCAGTTTTATAAAAGATGGTCCAGAGATGCATCGTCGTATATTGTTTGAGTGTATCCAGAGATGCATCTTCGAAATACTCCCTACACTCACTTATGAGATTTTGTTAATCACTCAACTGATTTAAAAAACAATTCAGTGATATTTCTGGAGATGTATCTTCGAAAATGCCCAGCGGGAAGGTTGATAAAACACCACATTGCATGATTTTCTTATTCATGCTTAAGCAAGAAACTGTTGCAAAAAACCTTGAAAAAAACTCTCTCATTCTCAATCATCCTTTCAACATCAAAACACCATTATTGTATTTTCATCACTTCAAAGAGATTAAAATGAGCTGGAATTGCAGGTATTGATCATTCTTTTCATCCCTCATTCCTTGCATTAATCCATTTTTTAAGCTGAAAAATGGACGTTGAGTCTGGAGATGCATCTCTGGACGAATTTATAGGTGGTATGGAAGTGCATCTTCGGATTATCCTGATAGTATGAATTTTCATGCGGTTTTTCTATTTTTGGTGGTAATAGATATGGAGCACCCGAATATGTTTCCCAAAGATATTGTAAGTGTGGATGTTAAATTGGTCGAAGTGAAGCACAATGTTAAACCAAATAAAGTGAACGATGACGTTTAATCGGAAGAGGAGAATGATGATGTTAAACTGGATGGTTGACCGACCATTGTAAAGGTAGATGTTCATGCACAATTTACAAATAAATAAGTGTTTTTTGTTCGTGAACTTATGCTACAATAGATCCATAGGGAGGTCGGAAAATGAGGGTTTGGTGTTGTAATTGGAAGGTATGACAATGGTTCGGATAGAATACAAGCATTTGTAACAATGGTAAGCGAAAGAAGTGGGACATACCAACCAAAAATTAGGAAGTTGAAATGAGATGACACGGGAACGAGAAAATGCGAGTGTCTGTTTAAATTGCGCGAATACCGTATGGTGGATGAGACATGGAAATTTAATGGGATTTTTGATATGTATAATCATGGCTTGATTTCTAGTATTTATAATTTGGTGGTATTTTTTGGACAATTTTTGTTTTGAAAATTCCGCTACGCATAATTATCATGGTTCTGGTGTCTGCATAATTTTTTGATGGATCCGAAGATGCATCTCCAGATACCCCTTTATCAATTGAAAAAACAAAACAGGGGACCATTCAGAGTTGCATCTCAGGAGCGACCCTTATTTTTGGAAAAAATAAGCTGGAACCGAAGATGTATCTCTGAAGTCTTCCATTCAAACATGATCATGTATGTAAGACCCTTATTGTTATACAACTTCTATAAATAGGGTCTCTCAATCCATTTTCTTTACACAAAGCAGAATGCCTATATATCCCCATCTTGCGATGACATACTTCTCGTTGATTTGAAGAAAAAATTAAATACTCTCTTGCAATATCCAGACAATCGGAGAGTTGTCAAGCTCGAGTATTGTTCATCCTTGATAGACAACGAAGGGAAGATACAATTCACATTGCTTGAACTGAAGATGAATGATGATTTGAAGGTGATGTGGAGTACCTTTTACCGTTACTCAACAAAGAGTTTGATTGAAGTGGATGCGGCGATTCAAAGATCAGTCGACGATATTATAAGAATGTTGCAATGTCCCGAACTACCTGTTTATAATAACATGTAATGTTATATTTATGTAATATTTATTTGTGTAATATTTATTTTGGAGTTAATTTAAGTCGTTTCAATTTCATTATGCCATTGTTGTTTCAGCCTGTTTATGCTTTGATCTAACATAGCATATTCCAGAGATGCATCTCCGAAAAGCTCACTGACTAATAAACTAAGAGACAATTCAGAGATGTATCTCCAGATCAATTATTCGTGCATACGAAGATGCATCTCCGTATCAACTTTTTTACAAAATAAGAGTTTCTCACCATTTTTACTTTAATTGTATGTGAAAAAAATGCGTTCAGAGATGTATCTCCAGACACTGAAGACATTTTAGTCTTTTTATGGTGGTGTGGGAGAAGCCATAAGAATAGAAAGAATATTTCCCTATACTAAATGTAAGATTAAATTTTTTGGAATTATTATTATTATTTGACGAGCAAAATATTATATGTTTAAATTTTATTAAGACCATGAAATATGAAAAAGTTAAAATAAAAGAAAAGTTAATAAATTTTTTTTTTAAGAGTGACAAACTGATATGTCTGTCTGGTATAGATTCGTCCTACAAAAGTTTGTTAAATAAGATGGGACAAGACAGACATAGAGGATTCGGGCCTAAAATTTTGATTCGTCCTGCAAAAAAATGAAAGTGGAGATAGAGAATGTCCGCAGACTTTACATCTTTTACACCTAAAAATATAAATTTTTATATAAATGTCGGTATCCGCAAAAATCCACACAAAAAATGAGACAGACCAAAACTGACATATTTAAATTTGTGAGTCTAAAATGTTAATTCTCCTTACAAAAAAGTACGGACAAAACTGATGTACCCAATGAATCGAGCCGTTTTTACATATGTAAGTATGTTTTAGAAAATAAAAAAATTAAATATAATTTTTAGGTGTAATTTATATTATTTTCTTTTGAAAATAGTATAAATTACACCTAAAGAATTGTAAATAGTTTTATTTTTTTCCTTTTGCTATCATCTTCTTTACTTTTTTTTTCTTCTTTTTCTGTAAACGGCTAAAATCTTGATTTGAAGAATAAAGAAAATTGATTCGGCAGTTTATACATTTTTGCACTGTATACCCATCTTTAATGAAGAATAAAGAAAAACCAACAAGATGAAATAAAATATAGTACACAATAATTAATTATACAAAGTACAAAATAGAACATATTATAATATGAGAAAAAATGATACGCATAATTTTACATTATCAGTCTATCTATCACTATTATGTAATACGTTAAATTAGATTGTTATTTAAAAAAAAATTATATGTGATGATTGATTGACGAATCCTTGTTGAATGATAATGTAAAATTATTTTTTATTGTCAGTGTATTATCTTTAACCTCAAATATAAATATAAATATTCAACAATTCCAACAAAAAATATTCATTTATTTTAATTAAATACAATAAGAAAATGTAAATAATTAATTAAAGTAACTTATAAAATTTATTCTCTTTTGATCTTTCAGAAACCTAAAAAAATTAAAGAAAAGTGACCGTATTTGATCAGAAGAGATTGTTAAGGTCCACGAGCTTTATATGGAGCAGTGGTTGAATGTGAAGTGTGGGGTACCTGCAAGACACTCCGATGTCAAAGTAAGGTTTAGAGTAAGTGCAAGTAGAATGTGAGAGTATAGATGAATGAAAATGAAACCTGGCCCTCTCAAGTGAGAGAGTATTTATAGCCCCCAGTGCTGGACCAAGGTCCCCATGTTGGACTGACCAAGCAGACCCAAAATGGAGACTGTCAGGTCCTACGTGTGTAGTGGAGGCCAGCAGGTGGTCTCCAACCTGAATGAGATCCTCTGAATCATCACGAGGACGTGGATGCAGTCTTTTCGGGGTCAAGAGAACTCCGTGATATTCAGAGGCGTTGGATGCCTGGCCTACGAGGTGGGTGCTCTCGAGGACATCCTGAGTGCTGTTGGTCCTCCTCGCCAGTCATGTGGTGAGGTTGTCCCCAGAGGACATATCCTGGTCGACGAGAGGAGTGGAATCACTGGCCGACATGGTCAAGGGCAGACTCTATCCTGCTGGTCTTCTCCTGCAACATAGTTAGATTGGACCTTGTATGATGTTTGGGCCAAGTGCAGGCCCGGTCCATAACAGGAACCCCCCAACTCGTTGCTCATGAGGAGTGGATCTATGACTTAAGACCAACTTTCTCATATGGTGAGCATAGATTTGTCGGGGTCCCCTATCACGTCGAGGGACGGGGTCGTCTTTATATACGGCCACTGAAATGGAGATCAGAGTGTGTTCGCGGAGAAAATTTACATGCTCCTCGACTCGCGGGGAGACGAAAGTTCACAGGATGGTTACTTCGTAAGCAATGTGGCATATCTCCCGGGATAGAATGATGGCATAGGGAGTAGTGGTTATTATGACTCTAAACGCGTGGGCGGAGGAGAGACGAACAACTGACACATTATTCGACGCGACATTTCGTCTTCCGCACAAGTTATATAAATAGTACCCCCATGGCTCGTTTGTAACATTTCCAAGTTCTCGTTCTCTCCTTTCTCCCTACTGTCCTTAGTTTTCTACCGCCCTTAGTTTCCTTCTCCAGTCGTGAGCGCCGCCGCAGCTTCCGCCGCAGAATCTCTATCGACCTTAATCAAGTAAGTGTTTTTCTGCGATTACTCTTATCTATAGTTGGGTTTTTGCATTTTATGGAAATTTCCATAGGGGCATACCCTCAAATTTCATGGATTTCTTGATGAATTTCACTATCCGGGGGATTTTTCCTCGGGATATTCATACCTCTCTTCATGATACTCATAAATTGGCTTGTGAAACTCATCTGCTCCTCGCATGACTCATGAAATTGTTTGGGGAATTCACTCCCTCCTTGCAATGTTCATGGGATTATTGGGGAGATTCATCTCATCCTCGTTATCACGAGGTTGCTCGAGATATTCATATTCTTCTCATGGTGTTCATGAGTTTGTTTTCTTTTTGCTGAACGAGGGTTCATCGATATGGTTTAGTCATAGCAACCCCCTTTCACTTATGTTGCAGTGGAAGGGTGAATTTGATTTAGCTGTCGAATTCATTGGTTTCCTCTGCTTTACAGGTGAAATGGTTGAACCAGTCGAGGCAAACGAGTAGGTCGAGATAGAGGAAACGAGTGGAGCCAACGAGGATCTCCATTTGGTCGACACCGTCATCGATCCGTCATTATCCTGGGTTGGGCCAGAGCCTCGAGGAATAACCTCGGTCTTTAGCAATACTTAGAGGGAGGCATATATGGTCGTCGAATATGGTAGCGACCAGGAGGATTTCAGAAGAAATTTCATAATCTTTCGCCTGACCCCTACAGTCAGAATATGCTCAACTTTCTAGGAAGATTGCTTCCCTATGTATGAGATTGTCTTCAGAGATTTGGGGCTTTGTCTGCCCTTTAGTGACTTTCAAATGGGCATCTTTAACCATTTGTCCTTGGCGCCCTCCCAACTGCACCCCAACGCGATTGCTTTTATACGGGCTTTCGAGATCACTTGCCGATATCTAAAGATTGGGGAGATGATTCCTTTGTTCTTCAGAGTTTTCCACCTTCAATGGAAGTCTAAGGGATGAAAGCATGGTTGGGTTTCTTTCAAGCAATCCAAGAGACCGTTTAAGATGTATATGGACTCTGTCCGTGATTTCAAGGACAAATGGTATATCCTGCAACCCTCATCCCAAGAGGCAGTGGATGTGGTGTTCGACCCAGTTTCTATCATTGATAAGGACAGGGAAGTTTTTTACGACGAAGATGGAAATGAAGAGATCGGGAGGCTTTCCAAGTTTCCTATCCATTGGTGTCAGGCTCATTACGACCATTGGCCTGGCCACTATCATACTTCTGTTGGTAGCATGGGTATCGAGGATGAGGGGGACTTCAGTATTCTCAACAAATTCTTCGATGGTTTCTTCCCCTCCAGATGGGTGATGAGGGAGGGAGACGGCGTCCTTGGCGAAGACGGTGAACCTACGTTCGAGGCCCTCCCGATCAACACCAAAGAGCTTGTTGAATGTCGTACCTACGGGGATGTCGCAGCTCTTCTGGGTCTGTATCCGCGTGACTATACTGCCTTTTGTTTTTAATTTGTTTCGGGCATGTCCTCCTAGCGGTACTAACTCGAGCATGTTATTTTGTTTTTACAGATAAGATGGCCGAGCATCGTGAACGTTTACTGAAGCTGACCCAGAATAAAAAGAACAACAAGAGGATAGTGAAGCTTAACCAGCCTACGCACCTTGGCCCTATTCTTGATCAGGTCAATGATGGGTCCAGTGCTTCGTATGGGTCTCATGATGTCGTCCAGTGTGCGTCCGTGTCAGGGAAGAAGAGGGGTCACCCTGAAAGTGAACATGTGGATTTGATTGAAGACGCGCCAGGTGCTCGAGCCTTTAACCTTCCTCCTTGATTTGTTGAGAAGGATTTCCCCTGGGCGTGTCTGATGATGAGTCCGCCATCATCAGGCGGCTCAATGAGGAAGGTAGAAGAAAACATTTGGCATCGAGCATGGTTAGTCTAATAAAGGTCACGAAGATGGATGTGGTCCTCGCAGGTGAAGGGGCCAGTTCTTCTTCTATGGTAAGCAAGCTGGAGTCGGAGAAAGTGGATCTCCTGGAAAAAGCACAGAAGTTGAAAATCACTCTCGAGCGAGGCGAGGAAAAGTTTTGGGCGCAAGCTGATGAGCTAACAAAAGAAAAGGAGAATGTGGCCAAGGCTTCTTAGGAGAGGGACTCATTGCTGCTCGAGAAGAAAAATCTGGAGAAAGAGGTCGTTGATTTGAAGGTCTCCAAGCTTCCTGCAGAAGATGAGCCCGAGGAAATCGCCAGCTTGAAGACTCTTGCAGAACTGGCTGCTCGCATCTAGGTTCTTGAGTCGGACTGTGTGGACGCACTGTCCGACGACTTTGAGACCGCGATGGTTCAGTTGACCTTGATGAATCTGGGGCTCAATGCTGAAGGCACTGGAGTTTTGTCTCAGGTGGTTGATGGTAGAGTAGTCCCTCCTCTTGAATCTTCCGAGCCAGAGACTGAACAGGGTACTCCGAGGAGTGATTGATATTTTCTTGATAATTTGGTTGTTTTGTTTGGGCCTGTATGCCCGTACTTTTGTAATTGAAACAACCGCTAAACAAATCATCGAGATGAAATAAATGAAGTTGCCATCAAATGTCTTTTATACCATAGGATGGGAAAGGTAAACATCGAGAAAACCTGAAGGGATGAAATCACAGTCTTGCGACCATAGAGATCCGGTAAGGAAGTTAGTTAGGCGAGGGGAATGTATTAGTATCCTACACATCTGTAGTACTCCACAGGATCCACTTATGTTTGTTCTGATCTAAGGGTGTGTAAATATAGGTCTAAAACTTAAGAGCTAAAAAGATATAAGAGGGGGAATGCATGCAAAAGAAAATAGAAAATAATGTAGGGAAAATAAAATTTGTGCTTGTTCGGGCCCTACCTCAATGCCTATGTATCCCTTTTAAGGAACGAGGGCAGTCGTAGTCCGGATTCAAAAGTTTTCTTTATTGGTTTGTATTTTTTAATAAACAATATTAATTTCTCCTTCTGCCGCAACTCGACCTTTGGAAACTTACGCGTCAGCACAAAAGTGAATTAACATGTTCTTTTGAAAAGAGTTTTGAAAGAAAATCCCAAAGGAAAAAGAGTTTGTGTTGGTTGGTATTTTTTGTTGTGGATAACAGCTAGTTGATCTCAAGAGAGAGATATTAGCCATTTTTCCACTTATTCATGAAATATGTCTTTGAGACTTGAACCATACCAAAGCTTAGAATTGAAAAGCAATAAGATTGAGAAGAAACCCGCTTATCATTTCCCAAGCTCAACAAAGATATGATTCTCATCAGTAATTTTTAAAGTGTTTTAAATTTTTCCAAAAAAATAAGTTTTTGTTTTAATGCAAATGCAAAAGGGGAAAGAAAAGTCTAATGGGAGACTAACCTAAATCTATCCCTAATCTTATCATACAATGATTAATCCTATAGTTTGAGTTTTAAAGAGAAATATCTATCCTATATTAGCATACATGGATATAATCCTAAGGTCTATTCAATTCACACCTGGAGTAGAGTGAATTAAAAACTTAATGGGAGCATATGAGAGGAGAGTCTAATAGAGAAGGGAAAAAGGGATAGCAAATCATCGTATAAAGAAATAACAAGACATTAAGAAGCATGTACCAAATATGGATGATGAATGAAGATAGGTATGATGATACCTAATGGAGAAGGTCTATTGCCTCTTCAATGCGCACAAGATAAGAAAACTCTTATGAGCGCCTCCTTGAATTTCCTTCATCAACCAATGATTAAGCACCCGGGTTGCATCAACAAATCGATCATAAAATCATAACACAAGTAACCAAGGTAAATAGAATGCTTGGGGTATGAGAGATGAACCAGGTTATGATTAACCAAGGGGTGTACTTGATTAATCTCGTGAGAGCAGGTGCCCAAACTCAACTATGGAACCCTTTAGGAAAAGCTTGTATGTGGACCAAGGAGAGGTCATGCATTTTAACTGGATGATACAAGCATACTTGAGCAAGAATTAAAATATACAAAGAAATAAAATTCTAAGCTACAAAGAAATAAAACTCTAAACTATTACAACCATATGGGGACGGGGGTACAAATTTATGAATGGGGATGTATCAAGTCGAGAATATGATTAAAAATCTAAACAAACAAATAATTCAAACTAATAGAAATATTAAATAATTAATTAAATCTAACCATTTTATTTGATACCATTAATTAACAAAATAATCAATGATATCAAATAATATTTTTAAATCTAATTAATTGTTTAAAACAAAAGTATACTTTTTGTATTATTATTATTTTTATTTTTTTTAATTGCTAAAAAAAGTATTAAAACATTCAATACGAAAAAAGGATAATATAAAAAAGGGGAAAGGGCCTGAAATGAGAAAACGGGGGGCGTGAAGAGAATTTCACTAGGCCCGTTTACAGAGAAGCCCAAGTCTAAGGAAGAGGTCTGTTGGATCTTATGCATTGGCTCCAAGGAAGTCCACGATGGGGAGCTCGGTTCTGGATTGTTTGATGAAGATCTGACACTGGGAGAGGTGAGGGTGCATATGAAGACATGAAGCTTCACATGCTAGATCCGTGAGGGTTTGGTGATGTTGTGCTTGGCTTGAATGGATGTACACCGTAGACACGCATATATGCACGCTTGATGATGATTGATGGAAGATCAGATGGTGTATTGTAGAAGGCTCGTGGTGAACAGCAGTGGAGCACCTGCACGGAATCAGAAAATAGCCACAATGGCGGTGACAAGTGACAGTGTCGGATTAGCAAGCCTAATCATCATTTGTTTAACTAAATATGCAAGGAAAAATCATTAATCACAAAATTAAAATACTTATACTCTCTTGCTCTCTCATTCTCTTACTCTCTCTGCCTTTTATTCAAACATAAATAATTAAATCAACATAAATAGAAAGAGGATAAGATCTGGAATGATGGTGGTGATGAACGCCCGCGACGATCGCCCGCGGCGGCGAACAACGGCGATGACATGAACTGCTCCGATCATCAATTTTTTTACATATTCTTGCTCGCCTCTCTCTTCTCGTTACTAATCTATTATTCGATTTTGCAGATGACCAACGGTAGCGCGTAGATCTTAAAAGGTTGAAACGAAACCCTAGAGGCTCCGATGGAGATTTTTGTGATGATGATAATGACCAACATTGAAGACGTTGCTTCTGAGTCCAACCCGATGAGATCTCTATGATTTTTACTCTTTTTTCTTCGTCGTAACCTTCAGTTTGCTTGTGGTTGTTTCTCCTCTTCATCTTTTTCTGAGCTTTTGAAGGGTTTGTGTGGTAGGAAGATGATGAGTATATAGGGTTTCAGTATGAACTCTTCTTGTGGTTTTGTGTTAGCATGATTTATAAAAACGTTTTTCTAGCCTTTTTTAGAGATGAATCTTGTAGAGACTTTCTGTGTTTCTTCCAAGATTTAGAGAATGAGAATTCTATCGTGAATCAATCTGTTATATAGGTTTATCATTTTTCAAAAATAGTTAGGGATTGATTTAATCTGAGCTGTTCATTATGAGAGTTTGTTACAAAGATTTGAGGGTGAGGATTTATGCGCAATGAAGCTTGCTTGAGAAGCTTTACTGAGCTGTAAATGATTTTTTGCCTCTGATTTTTATCTGCTACGTTATACCTCTGTTTTGTATTTTTTATTGAGATCCGGGCTTACTTGTGAGAACCTGTTTGTTGAAAACTCTGTTTGGGCTTTTTGGAAATTTTTTTCTCTGATATGTTGTAATTTCTTATACGAGAACTTGCTTATTGGGTTGTAATTTTGTGATTCTGCTTGCATTCTGTTTTACTGCAGTAATTATGATGTGAAAATGAGTTGCACTGAGTAGTGAATTGCATCCTCTTATTGTGAACCAAATTCTTTCTTTTTTGTGATTTGTAGTAGAGGAACATGCTCGTGATTGCTTGTTTGAAATATGACTTGTGTGAACCAAAATTGTATGAGGCCTTTGCATTATTTTGAGCATAATTTGAAAATACCACCCCTATATTCTGATTCCTTATCAAACCCTAATGATGAGTTGAGAAAACAAGAAAATCTTTAGCTCGAAAGCTTGTTTTTGTTCATATTTTGGTCTGTTAACGCAGGTCTACAGGAAAGCTTGTGAGATAGAGACATGTCGAAGAGCTACTAGCATGAGCATGTCCTATTGTACAGATGAAGACCCATTCATGCCATAGTCTTGTTCTTTTTGCATCCAGATTTGATGGCAGGTACAAGCCTGGTAGCGGACTCATAGGACATAACTTGGAATTGGGGAATAACAAAGGTTTTAGACAAGGTCCTTGAAGAACAATGAGGGTTTAAGAAGCAAAGGTGGCTTGCAGGAAATTCGGAATATGTACAGTAGGCCTTAGAATTAGGGTATTGGCTTATGTAATTTTCCTTGTAACATTTGCAACGTAACATCAATTTTGTAATGGAATGAAGTTGAAATGGCATTGATTGGATAGAATTTGTATGAAGCTTTAATACTATTGAATAAACTTTTGTTTTGAAAACTTTCATGTGGATAAATCTTGAATGGAAAAAAATGGTGAGTATGGATCTTGAACCATAAAAAAAATCATGCCTTGAACACATGAATTTGCACTTAGACTTATGAAATAAGGTTGAACAATGACGAATGATACTTGAACGAACGTAATGACATAAGCCTTGAATTGCCTTTTAAGAAAACCTTATGCACAAACTTTCCACCTTTGCAAGCAAAGTTTAATCCACGCGAGCACATTATGAAATCTTGAATGAATATTAACCAATTAATGAATCCAAGTCGATCTCCCAATTCAATCTCAATTCCAAGAAAACTTGTATTGCAAGCAACAAGTGATAATGATGTATGTTGAACTTTGCAACTTGTAACTTCAAATCTAAACAAACCACGCGCCTTTGCTTTCCAATCTTCTTGAATTTACCTTTTTGACAAATTAATGACCAAAATGATTAATGACATTCGATTAGTCTTGAAGCCCACTTCATTTCTCAACATACATATCCAAATCAAGCAACACAAATCGTTTTAGTTCAAAGAAAACACAAGCCCATTCTTCAAGCTATAGTTTGCACTATAAATTTCAAATGGCTTTATCTTCAAGCCTCACTAAACAAGTAATCTGCAAACCAATGATCTCAACACAACACTAATGCCCTTGGGGAAATCCTTTGACTCAGACGAAACTGGGAGCATAGAAACACATCCATGTGATAAAATCCTGATTTCATGAGATACATAGGGAAATAAACCCTAACCTCTAGCACTGATGAAACTGGGTGGAGAATGACCTTATATACTCACGAAGGAGAAATTATTAATGACCATACACCACAACCCTAGTTCCGTTGTTCATTGCCTGAAGAAGGAATCAACCTTTATTGGATATATGCCCCTCAAAACAATAGAAACCCTTGTGCACCCAATGAACTTTGAACAGCAGGTGCTTTATTGAATGCAATGTTATGTTATGCAAATGACATGATTAAAAGATGTAAATGTAATGCTAAGCCTAAGCCAGATAAAATAAATTATGAGGGAAAATTTTAGGGTGCAATAGCTGCCCCTATTTAATCGTCTTAAACCTGAAGGTGAGATTGGAGCCGACCTTTCGAAATATCATGGTAAAAGATAATTAAATACTCAATAGAACCATAAACTTTTCACTCTGAAGCCAGCCGAGCGAAGGCGATCTTGCTGGGGATAAGGATATGCGTATAAGGAGACTAGTCAAAACAGGCTCTTAACATGGCAAGGGGTGATCAAAACATATCCCAAACGAAAATGTCAGCTAACAGAAGGTAAACCCGATCCAAATGGACAAACCAGAGAGAAGGAACTGATCAAAACATAACCTAACCAAGGGAAGGAAATGATCAAAACATAACCTAACCGGAAATGTTAGCTAAGCTAACAAAAGGTAAACTCGATCCAAACGGATAAACCAAAGAGAAGGAACTGATCAAAACAGAACCTAAACAAGGGAAGGAAATGATCAAAACATAACCTAACTGGAAATGTTAGCTAAGCTAATAGAAGGTAAACCCTATCCAAATGGATAAACCAGAGAGAAGGAACTGATCAAAACAAAACCTAAACAAGGGAAAGAAATGATCAAAACATGGCCTGACCAAAAATGTTAGCTAAGCTAATAGAAGGTAAACCCGATCCAAACGGATAAACCAGAGAGAAGGAACTGATCAAAACAGAACCTAAACAAGGGAAGGAAATGATCAAAACATAACCTAACCAGAAATGTTAGCTAAGCTAACAAAAGGTAATATTGAATATATGGAATAGAGACCGACCAAAGCAGACTTACTGGAGACCTGACATGATAGATCTGTTGCGACTGGTTTTAAATACAGAGTCTCCACTATTAATTTTAGAAAACCCTAATTCGCAGACAGAGATTCTAGGTTTTGGACTCTTTTAGATGAAAGGAAGGTTTTAGGCACCTTTCATCTACCTTGTTCACAAGGATACTAGGTTTTAGGTTTAGGTTTGGGTAAGATAGGGTTTTAAGTTTTAATTAGGGGGAAAGGGTTTTAATTTTTAATAGGGGAAAAGGGTTTTAATTTTTAATAGGGGAAAAGAGTATTAATTTTTTTTATAGGAGAATTCGCTACTATTTTTGATCGTATGCCTACGTATCCTCTTATGAGGAATCAGAGTCCCAATTTATAGTTCGTATGGGTTTGTGATTTTTATGGGTTGCAATTGTATTTTTAATCGCCTCACATTTGACCAGGTGTAGTGATTGTGGAGATTTAGACTAAATGCGCGATTAGTCAAAATTCATTTGGAACCCTTTTGCAAAAATAGTTGTATAGATTAGTTTATTTGCGAAAAAAAGATTTGATGTTTGTTGAATATTTTTTAATAATATTAATTGCAAAATATCTTATTAATGCATGAATAAAATATATTTAATGCAATAATATAGAAAATATGTTCATGAGTATTTAAAGAAAATAATTTAGATGATAATAATAATAATAATAATAATATGATAATAAATAAGAATTAATTTTAATAATTATTATTATTATATAAAAAGAATAAAATAAAAATATAATATAATTATAAAATATAAATAGAAAATAATTAGTTTCAGGGGGTGTAGTTTTAATTCTAGTAGTAAAAGATGGGGGTGCAAAAATCAGGCGGGCTAGGCCCAATGGTTGAGGGGTGTGTGTTGTTGTTTGGTAGTTAATAACTATTGGAAAGAGAGGGTGTAGAAAGGAGTTGGGCTGGCCCAAACGCAAATTAGAGAGGGGTCTGGTTGATCGTGTGTTGTGAGGGAGTATAGAGCTTATGGTGGACCTGGCCTTACGGCCGTCCACCAACGATCAAATGGATGCAAAGGAGGAGTACACGTTATATACTATAGGCGTGCGAATATAGGATAATGACAGAAAATAAAAATTGTTTTTTCAATTTTTTATTCCATTTTTTTGTTTCTACAACGACCCTTTTATCCACTCTCTCTCTCTCTCTCTCTCTCTCTCTCTCTCTCTCTCTCTCTCTCTCTCTCTCTCTCTCTCTCTCTCTCTCTCTCTCTCTCTCTCTCTCTCTCTCTCTCTCTCTCTCTCTCTCTCTCTCTCTCGTATCCACACAACCCTTCACCCTTCTCTCTCTTTGCAAACCCTAAACACCTCTCTTTCGCGGCGGCACGACAACAACCCAATATCCCTCAATCAAAACCCAATATAAGAACAATAAGAGAGCTAAGGTTATTACCCTTTGTGCGATTCCGTGTTCTGTTATGCGATATGCTCTCCGATTCTAATTCCGTTTTTTGATTTGTAGGTTTCTGGTGATAGCTCCGAAGATAGATTAATGGAGGCGGCGGTGATAGCAACGACGATTAGGGTTTCAGATGTTGAAACCCTAATCGTCCTCTTCGTTTGATCTTCAAGAAATAGAGTGTGTTCCTCGTTCTTTGTTTCGTTTCAAATTCTTCTTCTTTTCAACTTATTCTTCGTCTCTGGATTCTTCAACGCCTCCTCTGTTTTCTGTATATCTCCCTCTGTAATCTTTGTCCCCCCTCTGTATTGAATTTTTATTTGTATTTATAGGGGTTTAGGGTTAGTTTAGAGAGGAATTAGGGATTAGATTATATGCTGTAATTGATTGTTGATTGATTTGAATCGGAATGTAATTTGAGATTATACTGTAATTTCTGGATTTGCTTTGTAAATTGATTGCACTGATTCGTTTTCTGAGATATGATTTTGTAAAACTTGTTCTGATAGAGATTTGATTTTCAGTTTTGTTTTAGTTTTAATTTACTGATATTTGTTTTAGTTTGTTAAAAGATTCAGTTGATTACGTTTGATTTCTACAGTATTAGTTAGTACAAAAATGTGCGTTGATTTAGGTTAGATTGATACATTATTTGTTTTTTTGATTCCATTGGGCCTTGCATTGTTATTTCTTGTTCAGCCCAGCAAAACTATTTTTCATTACAGCAAGAAAAGACTTGTTTTTGTTATTATCTGCAACAACATTATGTTAAATTGGGCCTAAAAATTTGTTCCAAAACATCTTTTCTAAAACAAAAATCTTTAATAAATAATTAGTATAATATCTTTTAATTACAGTCAATTTAATAATCAAGAAAGTTTAACAGCAGTAAAACATGTCACGTTTAAAAATATACTACTTGTTATACTCTTTTTTAAAAAAAATTAAAATAATGATAACAATTTTAATAATTTTCTTTTAACCCATCAAAGCAGCAAATGGACTGTTAGAACTTGTTTAATGGGCTTGTAAATTGTAACCACACCCCTCTTTTGCTATTTAACAAACTTCAGATGGGCCCTTTTTGGCAATCTCACTTTTCATTTACCACTTAAATGGGCCTCTAATTGCAATCTCATTTTTCTTTTCCTAGCAACAAAAAACACTTGAATGGGCTTACATAATTAAACTTAATTATTAATTTTGAAATAATTTTCTATTTTTGAATCTAATGGACCATAGGCCAACATGCTTCGCAAATGGGTTTATGAGTCTTTCTAATTTAGAAAGCCCAGTTTTCCTGAATTTAAGTACACCACCTGATTGTTTTGGATAAAGATGGGCCATCAGATACTTCTGTACCATCTTTAATTAAATATTTCTTCTATTTTAAATCTTGAAAAATAAAATCATCGAGGTAGGGCAAATTTGGGGTACGACAGTTGTCCCTATTCAATTATCTTCCAATCGAATAACGTGAGAATACATGATTCTTGTGCATTCTGATTAGGAGTTTATTGAATACTTGGAATACCCCAAAATTTGTCCGACAAACATAAGGTTACGCTGATATAGCATTCCCTTACGAGTCTTGAGGAAGTAGGCAAAGTTGATGATATATCACTTACTAGGGTTTGATGATGAGGCAAATGGTCTTGAGCTTTTAGAGCGCAATTTTGTATGTCTTGGTTTAGTTTTGATGACTCACCCATTTGGAGGATGAATAAAACAACAATTGATGGTGCATGGCTTCTTGGAGACTGAGGCTATGGGTTATGTTCGCGAATCGCAGCATGACGTCTTAGGCGATAAGCTAGATTTTGTATTTCGAGCATCACCGCATGAAGTCTGAGGCGATGATCTGTGTTACGGAATAAAGAAACACATTGATGCACAACTTCTTAGGCAATAATATTTATTACAGAACAAGGAACCACACTGCTGCACGATGTCTTATGCAGTGGGTTAAGTTGAGGAGAGTACATTAAGGCTTAGAGGCAATGTACCGAGTTTTGTTTTTTTCGAACATCGCTGCATGTCGACTTAGGCAATGATCTATGATACGGAATAAAGAAGCACATTGTTGCCCGAGGTCTTAGGCAATGGTCTATATTATGTAACAAGGAACCGCACTGCTGCACGATGTCTTAGGCAGTGGGCTGGATGAGGAGAGTACATTGAGGCTTAGAGGCAATGTACCGACTTTTGTTTTTTCCGAACATTGTTGTATGTCAACTTAGGCAATGTTTGGGTTGCAGAATAAAGAAGCACATTGCTGCCCGAGGTCTTAGAAAGATGGTCTATATTACGTCGTGAGGAACCACACTGCTGCATGATGTCTTAGGCAGTAAGCTGGATGAGGAGAGTACATTGAGGCTTAGAGGCAATATACCGAGTTTTGTTTTTTCCGAACATCGTTGCATGTCGACTTAGGCGATGTTTGGGTTACGGAATAAAGAAGCACATTATTGCACGGCGTCTTAGGCAATGGTCTTTATTACCGAGCTAGGAATCACACTGTTGCACGATGTCTTAAGAAGTGGGTTAGATGGGGAGAGTACATTGAGGCTTATAAGCAATGTACCGAGCTTCATACATTACTGCATGGAGACTTAGGTAATAGACTATTCTATAAGGAACTCATCATTGCATGGAGACTTAGGTGATGGGTTTAATCATAGGAGAAGTGTTTGGTTGATTGACCCTTAGATGATTGAATCGAGAGTAAGATGGTTTGTTTGTTGTGTGATATAGGCGTATGCTGTCTGATATTGAGATGGAACTCTAGGTGTATGTGTGTTGAATTTTTGTATGTATGCAAAATGTGTGATGTTTGATATTGATATGGAACCCTGAGTATATGCGTATTGTATGCAAAAATGTATAGTGTAGGTATGTTTTGAATATGCAAAATGAATGTATGCAATGTATGTAAAATGCGTGTATGCCTTGAAATGCTATGAAGACTATTTCTGGCATTCTCTCCTTTAAGCCATTGGTTTTGAGTTACCAATTCCCTGGTGTTGTATGTTGCATTGTTGTAGCATCGTTGAATTTGATTTGAACGCGGAGAAAAAGTGTTAGCAAGATTTTGAACATTGATTTTTTGTATTGTAAGAACGAGCATAGACGTAGATGTGTGTATTGGCATATGTGTAGATTTTTATGTTGTAAGTGCAGGCATAGGCGCAGACGTATGTATTGGACGCAGACTTTCTATGTTGTGAGCGTAGACATTGGCGTAAACATGTGTATAGACTTTTTATTATAGACGTAGGAGTAGCCATGTGTGTGGACGTAGACGTGGATTTTATTTCAATATTTTCTATCCAAAATTCTTTTTCGATGTTTTGTCAAATGCTTTTATTTTGTTAATTTCCCCAAAATGATTTTAAGACAATATTTACAAGAAATAATCGTAGTATTTTGTAAACAAGTCTGAGAAAAGAAAAAATGCAATTTGAAAGGTGAAAAGAAAAAAGTGAATGTTTTATCGATTATGCCTCTGAATAGGAGAATGTACAGGATGCAATTCCTAGAAAGAGGTAATTACATAAAATTTCAAAACTGTAAATGGAAATGAAAAAATGATAATTGTTACTGCTGTTTCCCCAATATCCCTTTAATGGCTCTTATCTCCTTTGCTTCTGAGTTGTATGATTCAAATACATCTCTCCTTTTGTGGTTTGTAGTCGTAGTTCTTAGATCGCAGTCTTTTTGTTCTTTATTTCTTTGTATGAAATCCCTAATTTTTGCCTGGATTGCCCTTTCGGGTTTTCAATCCACCGGGATAATTTTTTTGTTTATATGCCCCTAATTTTTGCATGGATCTCCCTTTAGGGTTTTCGATCCATCGGGACATTCCTTTTTGCCTAAGTCTCCCTTTTAGGGTTCGAGCTTAGCGAGCTTCTTATACATAGTATTTTTTGACTGCGTCTGAGTTTGCCAGATGCGGTAGTTCTTCCCCATCCATTATTGTGAGGATAAGACCATCACCAGAGAATGTTGTTTTCACTATGTATGGATCTTCGTAGTTGACTGTCCATTTACCACGTAAGTCGAGGCAAGGTAGTAGAATCTTCTTGAGCATTAGACCATGTTGTAGTTCCTTTTGTGCAGTACACCATTACTCAGAAAGACTTTCGAGGCTAATTTCTGTAGAGTTAGTTTGTCAATGATAGAGGCATCTTCTGGATGTTCTTGTTTTTCCAGGTATTTCCTGATGTCGTAAAACCAAGGCTTGTCATCCGGTCTTTCTTTGATAGCAAAACAATGTGTGGGCTCTTGATTGTGATGCGTGGTTTGTGGTTTGAATAAGCTACTTTGAACATAGCCGACATAGTTGCCAGAGCGCCTGTCATTTTGATTTTATTCTTGTGGGATGTGGCTGAAAGTGATCTCTGTAAATGCCGCAACCAGCTATAAAACATGATCCCAATATGGAATCAGTTTTGGATGTTTAGTATCCCATTCGCCATTCACTTGGTATATGGCTTGTGAGAATTCTTTGGAGAAGTCAAAATTTCCCCTATGTTGTGCCTCAGTGTATTTGAAGCCCCGTCGAATGTGAGTGTCCACCGTGCCCCTGGCTCGGGTCCTTCGTCAGGTCCTGGTATTTCGTAGTCACTTATTTTTTCCTAACTGGAAAACAACCTTCTTTGAGAGGTGGTCTACACAGCACAATTCTTGTATCCAATCTTGGCCTGTTTCTATAGGACCAGGCAGATATATACAATAATTTGATCAACTTTTCTTTGTTGCTCTGCTCTAACATTTCCCCTAGCTTGATTTCTCTCGGATCTTCCTCTGTGCCCATATTAATGATCTTAATAGCCTCTAGATACAGTTGTATATTGTCAGCCTTTTGTTTTATTTCCCTCGCCATTTCCTCAGAGAGTTCAAGATCTTCATCATCTTCCTCTTTAGCTTGGTTGATAGGAGCATCAAAATTATATCGGGTCACAGCAGTAGCATTATCGATGGTTTTGGGCATGGATTTGCACACTTATCATGTTTTGGTGCATATTTAGTATATGAAATTTGAAAATGCATATGCAGAGAAAGTATTGCCATTTTTAAATTTAAGAGTTAAATGCAAGAGAAAGACAAGGATCTTAATTGAAAACAAAGTATAACTTTTATTAATTATAAATATTGTCTGAAACAAAACGGGGGAACCCTTACAAGCAACCCTATGCCTCAGGCTTGACATAGGTTCTTTTAAAAACAATAAAAATTACTTAGGAAAGAAAAGGATCTCGGGAATCTCCATGGCAGTCCAGCTTTTGAGTTCTTCTCCTGGGGCGCATTCTCGGATGAATTCAGTTGCCCCTTTGGTTTTGAATTTGTTTGATATCATTGCCACATGTCCGCCATGCTCTACTCCCTTATTGACAAAGGTCTCTTGGATTGGAGGAAAATGTGCTTCGCCCTTCAGAGTAGATTTATATTTTTCTTCAGGGTATGGTCCGAATTGGACTATCCCCTGGTCCACTAGCTTTTACAGGGTTCTTTTGAAGGCTTCATTATATTCCAACATGAATCCACATTCGAACAGATACTCCTTCAACAAGTTGATTGAGGTTTTTGCTTGTTTCGTTGCCCCAAATTTAGTGACTAATTCAATCACATTTATTGTTGTCCTGCCATGAGGAGGCATAAGATTCGACTTGATGTTAGGTTTCTCAAAGGTGATGTCTTGAGATTCTAACAAGTCCTGAATCTTGTGCTTGAATGCCCAACATTATTCTATGGTGTGCCCCAAAGAGTTAGCTTGGTATTTGCATCTAGCATCGGCGTCGTATCTTTGCGGGAGTGGCCCAACTGGGGGAGCCATAGGCTTGAGTTCCACCAAGGATGCCTTAACCAAGTGCTGTAATAGTTGACTAGGTGGCATAGGGAGCAGATCAAAATTTCTTTGCGGCCTTCCAAATCTGCCTTTCTGCTGTTCTTGTGGGATCATTAATGGTTGTGAGGCTACGACATTAATTTCTCCCTCTTGTCTTTTTGGGGAGTCTGAAGCGGGCCTTTTGGATTGTGGGGTCCTGCTTCTGGCTCTTTTCTTAGTCGGTGAATGCTTGATGCACCAATCGTTTGAGCTACTTCTTCGAAAGCTACCCTGAGAATCTGGTCTTGTTTGTCAATGAAGTTCTTTAGGGCTAGGAGAACTTGACTCAGATCTCCTTTCATCGAACTCACATCACCTTTGACTTGGTCTAGATCCTCGTTGAATGCAGCCTGGTTTTCCTCGATCTGTTCCAGGGTTCTTTGTTGATAGGCCCTTGTTTGATATGGAGGCCAAGGAGGTGGTTATCTTCTTCTACCAATGGTTTACTAGAGAGTTTTTTTTTATTTAAAAAAAGATGAGTTTTGATATGATATGCAGGTGTTTTTGAATGCATGAATTCGAATGAATATGTATGAATATGAGCAGGGTTAAGTGTCTTATTCACTTGGATACACATTTATCTTTTGCTTGTTATTGTTATTTGGTGATTAGCTTGAAAATAGATACGCAAACAAGATGTGGAAACAAAATTCCTTTATTGAAGGTAACATAATTCAGATATTGAAAAATATTACAATCTTAAACCAAAACTTTATTTGTGTGAAATCAAGCAAAGGGAAATAAGTCTTCTAGGCGCGCTTGTGGAACGGAGCTTGAGAAACCATCCACTAATTGCTATACAAACTTGAGAAAGTCTTTAGCACTTTATTTCCCTTTTGTGGCTTTGATTTCAGACATGTTTGGCGCATTGACGTGGACAAGTCGTTTCCTTTGGTATCCATTTTTAAAGACAGTCTTCGAGATCTGGATTTTATCATTAATTTTTTGTACCCCGTGAATAAAACAAATAAAAATAAATGGGTGATGAATATATGAAATGTATGAGGAGTATATGAAATGTATAAATGCATAGATGTAGCGTTGAGTGACAAAGTTTTGTGACAGGTACCCTTAGAAGGTAGGCTACTTAATTTTGACCTACGGTTGGTTTACCCTCCCAAAATGTGGCTTCCTTAAGGATGTCATGAAAAACACCAGAGGGAAAAGGCATAAGGGCCTCCCTTAGGTGGAGCCTCTTTACAGACTGAAACTTTCGTCTCCAAGTCGTGAAAGGTCTCATTATGAGATTTTAGGTTAAGGTCGTTACAAAGAGTCATGGGTGGCCTTCCAAAGTCCTACTTGTCAAGAGGATATCTCTTGATAAATATTTCTTTTTTTGAAGTCCATCGAATCTAGGCGAAGTCGTCACATAAACTCACAGGGATGATATATCCTCTAAGCTAATAGACGAACCTTATTGCTAAGGGTTTATTTGAGAATATTTTTTTTGAAATAAAAAACCTGCCACACAGTAAATCTATGATGGTAAGAAAAATTGACAATAAATAAATAAACGCAATAAAATAGATAAATGTGATAAATAAATAAAATAGAAAGCCCTTAAAGTAAAACCTAAAACCTAGCGTTAAGCGTCCCCAGTAGAGTCGCCAACTGTTGCGACTGGTTTTAAATACAGAGTCGCCACTACTAGTTTTTATCCTAGGGAAGGGAATCTAACAGAAAACCCTAATTCACAGACAGAGATTCTAGGTTTCAGACTCTATTAGACGAAAGGAAAGTGTTAAGCACCTTTCATTTACCTTGTTCACAAGGATACTAGGTTTTAGGTTTAGGTTTGGGTAAGATAGGGTTTTAAGTTTTAATTAGGGGAAAATGGTTTTAATTTTTAATAGGGGAAAGGGTTTTAAGTTTTAATAGGGGAAAAGAGTTTTAATTTTTTTTATAGGAGAACTCGCTACGATTTTTGATCGTATGCCTACGTATCCTCTTATGAGGAATCAGAGTCCCAATTCGTAGTTCGTATGGGTTTGTGTTTTTAGGAGTTGCAAATGTATTTTGAATCGCCTCGCATTTGACCGAGTGTAGTGATTGCAAATATTTGGACTAAATGCGCGATTAGTCAAAATTCATTTAGAACCATTTTGCAAAAATAGTTGTTTAGATTAGTTTATTTGCTAAAAAAAGATTTGATGTTTGTTGAATATTTTTTAATAATATTAATTGCAAAATATCTTATTAATGCATGATTAAAATATATTTAATGCAATAATATAGAAAATATGTTCATGAGTTTTTAAAGAAAATAATTTAGATGATAATAATAATAATAATAATAAGAATATGATAATAAATAAGAATTAATATTAATAATAATAATTATTATATAAAAATAATAAAGTAAAAATATAATATAATTATAAAATATAAATAGAAAATAATTAGTTTCAGGGGGGTGTATTTTTAATTCTAGCAGTAAAAGATGGTGGTGCATGTGATACGGTGGGAGAACTGACTTGGGATTTTGCGTTTGTGTTCGCAAATGTTTCGGTTTAGCAAGAGTCGCCGCCGACTTTTTATTTATCCTAAGGAAAGGTCAAAAAGCACAGGAAAGACCTTTGAGATGTTTTCGTGGGTTCGGGGGGTAGATTATGAAAAGGGAAGGTGCTAGCACCCTTTTCATCCATGGTTATCCATGGGCTCTTAGTTACTTGTTTTAGATCACTTGCCTTTGCTTTTCAATTGTGTGAAATGGTGCTTTGTGTGTGTGGTTTTGAAAATGTTTTAAAAAAGATGCCTTGTCTAGGCAACCTTTGTAATGATTCTTGTTTGAATATATACAAAGGTGTGGGTCTTTTTGAAAAGATATTTCGATGTTTTGAAAGTTGTTTTGGAATTGTGTTGTGGAGTGTGTTTTGAAAAATGGCAAGGATGTTTTGCAAGATTTTTGATCAAGTAACTAAGAGTTGTCTACCCTATTTTACTCAAAGATCTTTCTTATGTTTTTAACCCTTTTAACAGTGTTGTTTCACCATTGTGTTTGATGAACAACCTTGTGTTAGGATGTTAACGGGACAGGCGCGGGTCATCGTATGACCATGATAGCAATGTTGTGAAATGACTTAGCACTTTTCTGTAGGGGCTAAGATCATTTTGAAAGGAAACTTTGATAGCGTCATCGAGGGACTATGATCTTTTTTCAATCCGTTTGTGCTAAGACATCCCACATGCATACCATGGCCATTTTTGTAAGGCAACAAGTGGAATTACCCTAAGGGTGCATGTGTGCAAGTGTGTTTGATTGCATGCATTTTGTCTTTGATTTTTGGGTTGTCTACTTGTTGATTTTATCTTGCCATACACACCTAATTACAAGCATTTATACAAAGCAATAAAAATGCAGGAAATAAATATCCTACACTATTACAACCATATTGAATTGCATGAGAATATAAAGGCAAAAATAAGGTAAAAGCAAGAAAAATGAGTGTCTTTCGACCCAGGCAGTAGCAGCCTTCGATTTGCATTTTGTTGGCTTCCTTCGATTGGGGGATGGCATCAGTAAGGTCCTGTCCTTCGATTGGGAATTCACGCCAGTGAGGTGATGGCCTTCGATTGGGCTTTGGCACCAGTCAGGTCATGTACTTCGATTGGAGGCTGGCACCAGCATGGAAGTGCCTTTCGTCTGAGCCTGGACTTAGTGCAAGTGTGCCTCTGGCTGGGCCTTTCTGCCTTGGTGCCTTCTTCGATTGGGCCTGGAATCTGTGCAAGATGCAATCTGCCTTTCTGACTCCTTCGATTGGGTCTGGAGTCAGTGAGGTCCTGTCCTTCGTTTCATACTCCTGTCCTTTGTTTATTTCGTTTGAGATATTAAATAGCAAAATGGCCCAAGGCCATGCTGTCATTACCTCAGGGCCAGGTTAGTTCTTAGAGCATTTGTAACAAACCAAAGAACAAAACCAAAAGGAGAGATAATAGAAACAAACTAAAAGAGTGGAAACGAAAAGGTAACAAACACTATGTACATGTTTGAAACGAAAAGGAAGCTTATTTACATGTCATGCTAGAAATGAAGGGTTCAAGGTTAAGAATGACTTACCTTGCTTGAGGCTGGAATGTGTGCTGGGCCTTTAAGTGGTTTCCTTGAATGCTTCTGGATTCGAAGGGAGGAACCAGGAGTTGTGTCTTTGATGCTGGATAAGTGTGAGGTTCTTCCTACTGGATTCAAAGGGTAATAAGGTATAGGGATGTTTCAGATTCTAAGGGGATAAGTGTTTGCTCTTTGATTTGATACAGGCAGGTCTGAGTTTTTTGTTAGTTTTGATACAGGCTTGCTTGCAGTTATAGTTGGATTGGCTTTAGGCAGGTTTGTTTGCAGTTGCAGTTGAGCTGGCTTGAGTTTTCTGGCTTTGGTAAGGAAGGCAGGTTTTGAAGTTATGCAGGCCTCAAGGCTTGTTGGGCCTTAGGCTTGTATTTGTAACACAGGTTTGATGTTCTGGTGTTAGGCAGGAGGATGCAGTTCTGGATTTTTTGTTTGGATTCTGAGTATGTGTTTGAGTGTTTAAGTGTTTAAGTGTTTAAGTGTTTGAGAATTTTGTGGTGTGTGAGAAATTTGAAGATACATTCCTCTGGCCAAAAGTCCTCCCTTAGCTTTGCAATAATTCCTCTATTTATAGAGAAAAAGAATGGACATGTTGTCCAACAGCCAGCCTTGCAAAATAGTAAAATAATAGATAACGTGACAACACATGTGGTGGGCCTGTTGGCAGTTGGGGTTCAGAAAATAATAAAATAAGGCCCAACTGGAAAGTAAATGTCCACTTGTGCCACAAAAGCAAGATGAATGGTTTAGATGGGGTTGCTTCATGCTGAAGGAAAATATAGCGCAAGGCTCAAGACAGACTTTCCTAAAGGGTAGTACTGTGCACAACAGATGGGTACAGGCCTAAAAAGGGAAGATACGTGGCCTAGCCTATGGGTCTGAATGTTCAACTTGATCTTTTGAGTCTAATCCTCCATCTTTCTACACCTTCCAACCAGACTGGAACAACACAGCATTCGTTTTCACCAGCTGTGTGTCCTTCGAATGGGCCAACTGTGTGTTCTTCGAATGGCCAACTGTGTGTTCTTCGAATGTCCCTTTTTTGCTAGCTTCAAAGTCCAATTCGAATCCATTTAGAATCTTCCCTATTAGACAACTTCGACCAGCCCTTGGCCTTGTGATGAGTCTAAGTTCTGATTCAAAGAGTTATGAACTTCCTTCATCAGAGCATCTTAGATTAAGAGAAACTCTGCACTGAAATGCCATTCGAAGGTTATTTCGTTCTGATGTTCTTATTAAGGGAAACTCTGAAGTTCCAGTCGAAGGACACTCTGAAGTTCCAGTCCAAGGACCTTTTGAAATTCCAATTGAAGGGTATTTGTCCATATACCAATCAAAGGGTACTTGTTAAAATTCCAATCGAAAGGCTTTGTTAACAGGCCAATCGAAAGGTGTTGTTCATGTTAATCGAAGGACATGGTTAACATGTATGTCGAAGCTGCCTTGACATAATGCTAAATTGAAGGATCCTGTGGCATGCCAATTGAAAGGCTTGGCCCAGGGTGCCAAACAAAAAGGTCTTTCAGAATTCCAATCGAAGGCCTTGACACAATGCTAATCGAAGTGCTTGTCCATAATGCCAATTGAAGCATTTTTGGAATGTCAATCGAAGTGCTTGTCCATAATGCCAATTGAAGCATTTTTGGAATGTCAATCGAAGTGCTTGTCCATAATGCCAATCGAAGCATTTATCCATGCCAATCGAAAGCCTCCTTCAGAATACCAATCGAAGGGTCTTTCAAAATGCCAATCGAAAGGTACTTAAAGCACCACTCAAAAATTTTCTTTTTCCTTAGGCAAGGGTTTCTGGTCAACCATGCAGGGGGAAGAATTTAGAAAACATGAGAGGGCAAATTTTGGGGTACAATAGCTGCCCCTGTTCAAACTTCTTACACCTGAAGAGTTAGATTAGTAATTCTACCATTCGTGACTTGAAGGTGGAAGATGATTGAACACTAGAGTGCCCAGAAAATTTGCACTCAAAGGTGTGGTAGTTGATTATGTAGGGAATGGGCTTAAAGATGCCATTTGGAGAGGTGACAGAATCTTGTCGGAGATGGGCTTAAAGATTCCATTGGGAGATTGTTGGTAGGAGGATGGGCTTATAGATGCCATTTGGAGATGTGACAGAAACTTGTCGGGGATGGGCTTAAAGATTCCATCTGGAGATGTAATGGATAGTTGTTGGAGATGGGCTTAAAGATGCCATCTAGAAATGATTGCTACTCCAAATAGATGATGAAGGAATCTTGGACGATTACAACCTCAACAGGGTGATGAAGGAATCTTGGATGACTACAACCTCAGCAGGATGATGAAGGAATCTTGGATGACTACAACCTCAGCAGGATGATGAAGGAATCTTGGATGACTACAACCTCAGCAGGATGATGAAGGAATCTTGGATGACTACAACCTCAACAGGATGATGAAGGAATCTTGGATGACTACAACCTCAGCAGGATGATGAAGGAATCTTGGATGACTACAACCTCAGCAGGATGACGAAGGAATCTTGGATGACTACAACCTCAGCAGGATGACGAAGGAATCTTGGGTGACTACAACCTCAGCAGGATGATGAAGGAATCTTGGATGACTACAACCTCAACAGGATGATGAAGGAATCTTGGATGACTACAACCTCGGCAGGATGATGAAGGAATCTTGGATGATTACAACCTCAGCAGGATGATGAAGGAATCTTGGATGACTACAACCTCAGCAGGATGATGAAGGAATCTTGGATGACTACAACCTCAGCAGGATGATGAAGGAATCTTGGATGACTACAACCTCAGCAGGATGATGAAGGAATCTTGGATGACTACAACCTCAACTGGATGATTAAGGAATCTTGGATGATTACAATCTCAGCAGGATGATGAAGGAATCTTGGATGACTACAACCTCAGCAGGATGATAAAGGAATCTTGGATGACTACAACCTCAGCAGGATGATGAAGGAATCTTGGATGACTACAACCTCAGTAGGATGATGAAGCAATCTTGGATGACTACAAACTCAGTAGGATGATGAAGGAATCTTGGATGACTACAACCTCAGTAGGATGATAAAGGAATCTTGGATGACTACAACCTCAGCAGGATGATGAAGGAATCTTGGATGACTACAACCTCAGTAGGATGATGAAGGAATCTTGGATGACTACAACCTCAGTAGGATGATGAAGGAACCTTGGATGACTACAACCTCAGCAGGATGATGAAGGAATCTGGGATGACTACTACCTCAGCAGGATGATGAAGGAATCTTGGATGACTACAACCTCAGTAGGATGATGAAGGAATCTTGGATGACTACAACCTCAGCATGATGATGAAGGAATCTTGGATGACTACAACCTCAGCAGGATGATGAAGGAATCTTGGATGACTACAACCTCAGAAGGATGATGAAGGAATCTTGGATGACTACAACCTCAGTAGGATGATGAAGGAATCTTTGGATGACTACAACCTCAGCAGAATGATGAAGGAATCTTGGATGACTACTACCTCAGCAGGATGATGAAGGAATCTTGGACGACTTCTACCTCAGCAGGATGATGAAGGAATCTGGGAGGACTACAACTTCAACAGGATGATGAAGGAATCTTAGATGACTACAACCTCAGCAGGATGATAAAGGAATCTTGGATGACTACAACCTCAGCAGGATGATGAAGGAATCTTGGATGACTACAACCTCAGCAGGATAATGAAGGAATCTGGGATGACTACAACCTCAGCAGGGTGATGAAGGAATCTTGGATGACTACAACCTCAGCAGGATGATGAAGGAATCTTGGATGACTACAACCTCAAAAGGTAATGATAACCTTTATTTGTCGATCGATCTTTCCTGAAAAGGTAAAGAGTTAGTTGTATGCAATGTCATGATGCATGAAATGCATAATGTCATGATGTTCTCAAAAGTAAATGAGATTGTGTTGTATGCACTTATCATGTATGTAAATAGGATGTATGAAATGTGAAATGTTAATGAATGTATTTTTGTCTGAGAAAATAAATCCTTGACAAAAGCTGGGGAGTCATCAAATCCTGGACTGCTGTTGAAGAGTACGTGTGTCTTCAAACTTTGCTTAGAATATTTCCAATGGATTCCTGTTTTGCTGTTTGAGGAGAACTCCGTTGGGGGAAGTTGAAAACTCTGTGGGGAGTATGTTTATTTCTGCTTGGGAAAAGAGTTTAGGAGTCTTAGTCATCCGTTGCTCTACTGGGGAGTCGAAGTTGAACTGATATCTGGTCGGGTCCAGGTTTCGCAGTAACTTGCTGGGGATTGTAGAGTAGTCTACTGGGGAAGAGGAGTTGTGGTCCTTTAATTTGTAGTAGTCGGAGAGGCAAACTCAAGCTGAGGAATCCTGGTGTTGTTGGGGAAATAAACCCTGTCGTCAGTCTGCTAGAGAGGTGACATCTTCGTTGGGGGAAGTCCTCGAGGATTCTTGAGGTTGATTCAACTGGGAAAAGGGGTCAGAGATTATACTCTTGCTGGGGAATCATCCTATGAGAAGGACTTTGGGGAGACTTGTCATTGCCCCTAGTAGCGAATGTTTGTGGCGTTGCCAAAAAGTTTGATTGTATGTAACCCTTTACCGGGGTTGACGTTCAATGCCCCAAGTGACGGAGATGGAGACTTGCCCCTGGTTACTCTGCACTTCTTCAGAGATTTCTTAAAATCTTGACTGGACTGCCCCAGGTGTGCTGGATAGTGACATGTCATGTCCCCTTGTTGATAGGAGATTTATCAATGGAAGTGTCATCCTTTTTGAAGTGATTTTGTCCACTGAGAGGGCTTTCGTTCATCGGATATTCACTGTATGAATTTCTCCGCTGTCAAACAAATAGCCAAATGCAAACAGTGATATTCAAGTGATGCAAAGTTTATGTTTGTCTTGAAGTTTTGAAAAATACGTTTTTTAGCAGAAAACTTTTTATAAGACAAATTCAACACAAGATTTAGGGCTAAGCCTTACATGAGTTAGGATACCTTTTGTAACAGTGTGCTTTCGAACTAACCCATGCTTCAATTAGGACTTTTGAAGGGTTGTAACGTGGCTTGGTTCACGGTTTAATAAACAAAGGATAAAGGCTCAAAGTATATTTGTACCCACCCGCTCTTCGTGATGTTCTTCAATCCTAAACTCAGTTAATTGTGGGTCGAACTCTATTCGAATTTGGAACGACGTTTTGGTGATGGTTCACACAAGTTGGATTTTGGAAGGCAGTCATTTTTGCAACATTTTTCATGTTGTTGAGGATTTGTAGCAACCTCGTTCTTTTGATTTGTTACCCCTAACTTTTGCCTGACTGTTCCTGTTTTCGAGATTACAGTCAGCGGGATGCCCCAGCTTTCTTAAGCCTCCTTTATAGGTTTTGGCTCAGTGGGCTTTTCTTTTTTTGAGAGATAATGGCTGCCTATGAGATAAGGAACTACCACTGTCTTTTGATTCCAGAGGAATTCTTTTGATGTCGTTCGTTGTATTATGAACTGAGAGTTTGCGACTTAAATGCGCATCTTTTGAATTAACTGAGAGACTACCCTGCCCCAGGTTTAAATTAAAGGTTTCAATTTGTGTTTAAAACAGAAAACTCCTACTTCTTTGGCTCGAAGGGGTTGACTAGGGATTATCTTCCTTATAACTCCAGTGTTTAGGATTTGAAAGAAATGCCTGTACATCGTCAGCAAGGTTTGTTCAAAAGCATACTGTATGAGATTATGGCATTGTTTTCGTCATCCTCCCTCTAAAGGCTTGTAACTTTTAGCAACAGTTGAATGTCATAAAGAAAACATAATTATAGTGAAAATGAAAGGATGAATTCAAGACAAACATATGCAATGCATTAATGAAACAAAGTTTGACATTAATAGATAATTATTTGAATAAGCAAAAGAAATTACAACTTGAAAAATCAAATGAAACAAATGCCTTCAATGATTTGGCATAGGAGCAGTGCTCACGTTTGGAGTCTTTGGAGGGTAAAACTCAATCTCCTTGGCATCAATCAAGTCTTGAATCTTTTTCTTCAAAGTCCAACATCCGTCGGTGTCATGTCCGGGACTGTCAGAATGATAGGCACATCTTACATTCGAATTGTACCTAGAAGGGGAGGTGTCAGGATTTTGAGGAGGATCCTTTAGTGTGATCAGTTTCAACTTCAGCAATTGTTGTAATGCTTGAGACAGAGGCATGTTGATGTTAGTGTACTTCCTTTCTTGATATCTTACCCTACGCCTATTTCTCTGTCTTTGTTGAACAGGCGTGGGATCAGAGATCAGGATTGCCCCTACATGACGACTCTTTTGACCAGTCACTGCATTGGACTCTTTCTTCCCATTGTAAGGCTTTTTATGAGCATCAGAAGGTGTAGCTTCTTGAATCTTTCCACTTTTGATGCCAGCTTCGACCCTTTCTCCGATCAGTATTAGCTCGGTGAATCCGGCTGAAGAGCTTCCGATCAAGTGTTTGAAGAAAGGCCCTGTCAATGTTCCCATGAAGATGTCAATCAGCTCCCTGTCAGTTAAAGGGGGTTGCACCCTACCAGCCAGATCTCTCCACTTTTGGGCGTATCCTTTAAAGCTCTCGTTGGAACCCATGGTCATGTTCTGCAATTGCACACGAGTTGGTGTAAGATCAGCATTGTACTGATACTGCTTATAGAAAGCAGCAACTAAATCCTCCCAGGTGTGGATGCGGGAACTCTCCAATTGATAAAACCACTCGAGTTGAGTCCCCACCAGGCTTTCTTGGAAGAAATGGATTCAAAGCTTTGGATCAGCTGTGTATGGTTGAATCTTGCGGACATAAGACTTTAGGTGCATCTTAGGGCAAGAGACTCCATCGTATAGGGCAAAGGTAGGGACTTTGAACTTTGGAGGGATGACTAATCCAGAAACTAAACCCATGTCTCCTAAATCCAAGCCATGTATTTGTTGAATTTCCATAGCACTGAGGCGATCCTCCAACTGTTTGTACTTGTCATCAGCGGGAGGATATTGTTCTTCGGAGTAGTCAGCTTCATCATCATCAATCTCCAAATTGTGGTCTTCTTCAAGACTATCCCCTATGTTGGATGAAGTTGAAAGATCTAGAGCTTTAGATCTTCTTCCCAAGTTCAGGATGCCCGCTGCCTTCTTGGACTTCTTCTTTTTGTCTTTGAGAAGGAGAGCTTTCAGATCCTCTTGCCCTTTACCCATAGCCAGAAGCATTTGTTGGAATTGAGCGTTTTGAGCTTAGAGATCTTTCACCGTTTGTTCCATATCCATATTACTGAAATAAACAGTAGGAAGATAAGGAGACCTGTATGGGAGAAACCTGTCATGATGCGATGCATGATATGTGGATGCATGTTTTCAAGGATCTCGCGGGGTAAACACAAGGAAATGTTAGAAATTGAACATCCTTGATTGGAGAACTTTGTATTGTTGGATGTCTTTCCACGAGAATCAAGCTCACCATGTCAAGTGGGTCATAGCCCCCGATTCAAGTTGTCGCACTTGATCTTTGACGACGTTTGTTTAGAGGAAAATAAATCCCCTTGCCCCTTGCTAGACGTTTGGTTCCTCACAACCTGCATCAAAGACCCTCGAGATCCTTGAAATGGCTATTGAAAATGCTATGGTATGATGTTATGATGTTATGTATGCAAAAGTAAGCAAGTGTATATACAGACAATCATATTCATACAAAGCAAACAAGTCCTTAGATTTAGGCTTGCATGGGGTTTGTAGGTAAGTACCCTCTTGGAGTTAGTTGGCTCAAACCTGTCCTAAAATAGAAATCGGGTTCTAAGGAGCTCAATATTACTGGATTATTTTCTATGTTCATTGTTTTGGTTTAGCCACTTAACTGGAGACCAAAATATTCCAAGAAAACAATCCTCAATGAGTGTAGTATCGAGTATCTACCAACTTCGGACTGCACCAAAGTCGGTCATCTCATTACCCCTAAAAAGGCCAAGATGGTCAAGTAAGGTTCTAAGAGTTCGTTAGTGCTTCATGACATCACTCAGGGGCCCCGTATTCTCCTTGACTACTCAAGGGCTACCGGTACCCACAAATATGTCACACTAACATAGCTACTGCTTCAACCATGTCGGTATACCCCGCACAGTTCCCTCACAGTTTATTGCTATTTACCTAAAAAGGTGCCCCCAAATCCGGGTGTAGGATTCACAACAAACCCAAACAAGGAACCAAAAAAAGTAAAGAAATCAAAGCAATCAAAGCAAGCATGTAAAGGTGACCTAAAGCCTAAGGTAACCCCACTTTTAGAAGAGTCCCCAGCAGAGTCGCAAGTTCTGTGATACGGTGGGAGAACTGACTTGGGATTTTGCGTTTGTGTTCCCAAATGTTTCAGTTTAGCAAGAGTCTCCACCGACTTTTTATTTATCCTAAGGAAAGGTCAAAAAGCACAGGAAAGACCTTTGAGATGTTTTCGTGGGTTCGGGGGGTAGATTATGAAAAGGGAAGGTGCTAGCACCCTTTTCATCCATGGTTATCCATGGGCTCTTAATTACTTGTTTTAGATCACTTGCCTTTGCTTTTCAATTGTGTGAAATGGTGCTTTGTGTGTGTGGTTTTGAAAATGTTTTGAAAAAGATGCCTTGTCTAGGCAACCTTTGTAATGATTCTTGTTTGAATATATACAAAGGTGTGGGTCTTTTTGAAAGGATATTTCAATGTTTTGAAAGTTGTTTTGGAATTGTGTTGTGGAGTGTGTTTTGAAAAATGGCAAGGATGTTTTTGCAAGATTTTTGATCAAGTAACTAAGAGTTGTCTACCCTATTTTACTCAAAGATCTTTCTTATGTTTTTAACCCTTTTAACAGTGTTGTTTCACCATTGTGTTTGATGAACAACCTTGTGTTAGGATGTTAACGGGACAGGCGCGGGTCATCGTATGACCATGATAGCAATGTTGTGAAATGACTTAGCACTTTTCTGTAGGGGCTAAGATCATTTTGAAAGGCAACTTTGATAGCGTCATCGAGGGACTATGATATTTTTTCAATTCGTTTGTGCTAAGACATCCCACATGCATACCATGGCCATTTTTGTAAGGCAACAAGTGGAATTACCCTAAGGGTGCATGTGTGCAAGTGTGTTTGATTGCATGCATTTTGTCTTTGATTTTTAGGTTGTCTACTTGTTGATTTTATCTTGCCATACACACCTAATTACTAGCATTTGTACAAAGCAATAAAAATGCAGGAAATAAATATCCTACACTATTACAACCATATTGAATTGCATGAGAATATAAAGGCAAAAATAAGGTAAAAGCAAGAAAAATGAGTGTCTTTCGACCCAGGCAGTAGCAGCCTTCGATTTGCATTCTGTTGGCTTCCTTCGATTGGGGGCTGGCATCAGTAAGGTCCTGTCCTTCGATTGGGAATTCACGCCAGTGAGGTCATGGCCTTCGATTGGGCTTTGGCACCAGTCAGGTCATGTACTTCGATTGGAGGCTGGCACCAGCATGGAAGTGCCTTTCGTCTGAGCCTGGACTTAGTGCAAGTGTGCCTCTGGCTGGGCCTTTCTGCCTTGGTGCCTTCTTCGATTGGGCCTGGAATCTGTGCAAGATGCAATCTGCCTTTCTGACTCCTTCGATTGGGTCTGGAGTCAGTGAGGTCCTGTCCTTCGTTTCATACTCCTGTCCTTTGTTTATTTCGTTTGAGATATTAAATAGCAAAATGGCCCAAGGCCATGCTGTCATTACCTCAGGGACAGGTTAGTTCTTAGAGCATTTGTAACAAACCAAAGAACAAAACCAAAAGGAGAGACAATAAAAACAAACTAAAAGAGTGGAAACGAAAAGGTAACAAACACTATGTACATGTTTGAAACGAAAAGGAAGCTTATTTACATGTCATGCTAGAAATGAAGGGTTCAAGGTTAAGAATGACTTACCTTGCTTGAGGCTGGAACGTGTGCTGGGCCTTTAAGTGGTTTCCTTGAATGCTTCTGGATTCGAAGGGAGGAACCAGGAGTTGTGTCTTTGATGCTGGATAAGTGTGAGGTTCTTTCTACTGGATTCAAAGGGTAACAAGGTATAGGGATGTTTCAGATTCTAAGGGGATAAGTGTTTGCTCTTTGATTTGATACAGGAAGGTCTGAGTTTTTTGTTAGTTTTGATACAGGCTTGCTTGCAGTTGCAGTTGGACTGGCTTTAGGCAGGTTTGTTTGCAGTTGCAGTTGAGCTGGCTTGAGTTTTCTGGCTTTGGTAAGGAAGGCAGGTTTTGAAGTTATGCAGGCCTCAAGGCTTGTTATGCCTTAGGCTTGTATTTGTAACACAGGTTTGATGTTCTGGTGTTAGGCAGGAGGATGCAGTTCTGGATTTGTTGTTTGGATTCTGAGTATGTGTTTGAGTGTTTAAGTGTTTAAGTGTTTAAGTGTTTAAGTGTTTAAGTGTTTAAGTGTTTGATAATTTTGTGGTGTGTGAGAATTTTGAAGATACGTTCCTCTGGCCAAAAGTCCTCCCTTAGCTTTGCAAGAATTCCTCTATTTATAGAGAAAAAGAATGGACATGTTGTCCAACAGCCAGCCTTGCAAAATAGTAAAATAATAGATAACGTGACAGCACATGTGGTGGGCCTGTTGGCAGTTGGGGTTCAGAAAATAATAAAATAAGGCCCAACTGGAAAGTAAATGTCCACTTGTGCCACAAAAGCAAGATGAATGGTTCAGATGGGTTTGCTTCATGCTGAAGGAAAATATAGCGCAAGGCTCAAGACAGACTTTCCTAAAGGGTAGTACTGTGCACAACAGATGGGTACATGCCTAAAAAGGGAAGACACGTGGCCTAGCCTATGGGTCTGAATGTTCAACTTGATCTTTTGAGTCGAATCATCCATCTAACTACACCTTCCAACCAGACTGGAACAACACAACATTCGTTTTCACCAGCTGTGTGTCCTTCGAATGAGCCAACTGTGTGTTCTTCGAATGGCCAACTGTGTGTTCTTCGAATGGCCCTTTTTTGCTAGCTTCAAAGTCCAATTCAAATCCATTTAGAACCTTCCCTATTAGACAACTTCGACCAGCCCTTGGCCTTGTGATGAGTCTAAGTTCTGATTCGAAGAGTTCAGAACTTCCTTCATCAGAGCATCTTAGATTAAGAGAAACTCTGCACTGAAATGTCATTCGAAGGTCATTTCGTTCTGATGTTCTTATTAAGGGAAACTCTGAAGTTCCAGTCGAAGGACACTCTGAAGTTCCAGTCCAAGGACCTTTTGAAATGCCAATTGAAGGATATTTGTCCATATACCAATCAAAGGGTACTTATTAAAATTCCAATCGAAAGGCTTTGTTAACAGGCCAATCGAAAGGTGTTGTTCATGTTAATCGAAGGACATGGTTAACATGTATGTCGAAGCTGCCTTGACATAATGCTAAATCGAAGGATCCTGTGGCATGCCAATTGAAAGGCTTGGCCCAGGGTGCCAAACAAAAAGGTCTTTTAGAATTCCAATCGAAGGCCTTGACACAATGCCAATCGAAGTGCTTGTCCATAATGCCAATTGAAGCATTTTTGGAATGTCAATCGAAGTGCTTGTCCATAATGCCAATCGAAGCATTTTTGGAATGTCAATCGAAGTGCTTGTCCATAATGCCAATCGAAGCATTTATCCATGCCAATCGAAAGGCTCCTTCAAAATACCAATCGAAGGGTCTTTCAAAATGCCAATTGAAAGGTACTTAAAGCACCACTCAAAAATTTTCTTTTTCCTTAGGCAAGGGTTTCTGGTCAACCATGCAGGGGGAAGACTTTGGAAAACATGAGAGAGAAAATTTTGGGGTACAACAGTGCAAAAATCAGGAGGGCTAGGCCCAATGGTTGAGGGGGTGTGTTGTTGTTTGGTAGTTAATAACTATTGGCAAGAGAGGTTGTAGAAAGGAGTTGGGCTGGCCCAAACGAAAATTGGAGAGGGGTCTAGTTGATCGTGTGTTGCAAGGGAGTATAAAGTTTATGGTGGACCTGGCCTTACAGCCGTCCACCAACGATCAAATGGATGCAAAGGAGGAGTACACGTTATATACTATAGGCGTGCGAATATAGGATAATGATAGAAAATAAAAATTGTTTTCAATTTTTTATTCCATTTTTTGTTTCTACATCGACCCTTTTCTCCACTCTTTATCTCTCGTATCCACACAACCCTTCACCATTCTCTCTCTTTGCAAACCCTAAACACCTTTCTCTCGTGGCGGCGCGGTAACAACCCGATATCCCTCAATCAAAATCCAAATATAAGAACAATAAGAGAGCTAAGCTTATTACCCTTTGTGCGATTCCGTGTTCTGTTATGTGATATGCTCTCCGGTTCTAATTCCGTTTTCTGATTTGCAGGTTTCTGGTGATAGCTTCGAGGATAGATTAACAGCCGCGGCGGTGATAGCAACGATGATTAGGGTTTCATATGATGAAACCCTAATCGTCCTCTTTGTTTGATCTTCAAGAAATAGAGTGTGTTCTTCGTTTTTTGTTTTGTTTCAAATTCTTCTTCTTTTCAACTTATTCTTCGTCTCTGGATTCTTCAACGCCTCCTCTGTTTTCTGTATATCTCCCTCTGTAATCTTCGCCCCCCCTCTGTATTGAATTTTTATTTGTATTTATAGGGGTTTAGGGTTAGTTTAGAGAGGAATTAGGGATTAGATTGTATGCTGTAATTGATTGTTGATTGATTTGAATCAGAATGTAATTGGAGATTATACTGTAATTTCCGGATTTGCTTTGTATATTGATTGCACTAATTTGTTTTCTGAGATATGATTTTGTAAAACTTGTTCTGATAGAGATTTGATTTTCAAATTTGTTTTAGTTTTGATTTACTGATATTTGTTTTAGTTTGTTAAAAGATTCAGTTGATTACGTTTGATTTCTAAAATATTAGTTAGTACAAAAACGTGCATTGATTTAGGTTAGATTGATACATTATTTTTTTATTCTATTGGGCCTTGCGTTGTTATTTCTTGTTCAGCCCAGCAAAACTATTTTTTATTACAGCAAAATTAAACAGACACTTCTGGGGAAACAAAATAGGATCACCCTAGGCTTGCTGCGGAGATAATTCATCTTTGAGCGTGTAACAATCAGGTTAACAAAGGTGAACACAATCGGCTTATACTCACGCACGTTTGAATTTTTATAGCATAATGCTCCATACAATGGAAATGTTACGCGTTTTGGTAGATGCAATGAAATGGTGCATGTTTTAGTGATGCATGAGGAAAACACGTCAATAATCGGCTGTTGAGGAGACGATGAACTCCCGAACAAAGATCTTCACATATCTGATCAACCTGAATTTTAGTGGGGAATCACAATTCAGACCCAACCAAATTCTGAAGATTGCTATCACTGGGAAAATAACTTCCTGGGGAGAAAACTGCGAACATAAATCGTTACTCTGAAAGAATCTTGAACTCTGGTCAAACTCTCAACCCCCTAGAGAATAAATCCAATCCCCTTCTGGTGAGGAAAACTTCGATGGGAATAGGAACTTTTACTAGGGATGATAGAAATTCTTGAACGAAAAGAATTCTATTAAGACCATACTGGGGATAATAACTAGAGGTGATAAACTCCATTTGGGGAAGGAAGTAAAACCTCTGAACTTCAACTTGAAACTTGGAACTCCGCCGGGGAATTCTCCAGAAATACTCTCTTACTGGAGATAAGAGACCCTTGGATGAAAAACGTCAATGTAATTTTGCTTCAAGAAAAGCCAGGGACTTGACCCATTGGGGAATAAACAGGCTTGATGATCAATCATTTCTTCAAGACACTTGATAGGGCAACATTTCCTAAGGAAAGACAAACTTCACAGGGAGTCAATCATCAACCTTACCGGGGATAACACCAACAGGATATAAATCTTTACTTGAGAAGAAACAAGCATCTTGGGACATAATATCCACTAGGGATATCTCAACAAAATCTTCTATCATCGGGGATGAAAGAGTTATAACTGGAACTCCCATGTACATCACACTAGGGAGATCAAGCTTCATTAGGGGATAAAGGCGAATTAATCCAGAATATCCCTGAAATGCAACTTCGATTGGGGATAAAAAACTACCTCTTCCACTGAGTAATAAAAAAGCTTCTGATGGTGGTATCAACAACACCAACCGCACTAGAGATATCCATTTCTGAAAAACCACACTATCAAAGATTTACACTGTGAAGCAGAAATTGATTCAAATTGAGTAGAATGAAATGCCTCCATGGGAAAACCAAATCGGAATCTCCCATGGGTGATCGGGAACCTCTTCAAGAAAACTCTGATATGGGAAAATCGCAATGGGGAAAAGAGTGCAAACTTGATTGAGGATTAGAAAGCGTACTTCACAGAGAAAACAAGGGCTAACCTCATTGGGGAATTTGCAAAATTTCGACTTCAAGGGGAGGATATCGATAATCCTTCAATAAAAACCTGAAAGAAAAAACTGTAATGAAGAGGAAGAGCATACTCAAACGAGGGTACGACATCATTGGGGATAACATGATTCTGTCCTATGAAGAAATGAGCATTCACTTGGGATATTGGATCCTATTCTATAGAAACCTCATGTTGGTCGCTTACAAACCCCTCTTAATTCATTTGCAGGTATACTTCTTTTCATAAAAGACCAACAATACTTGCAAAAACAAAAATTGTGGCAATATGCCCCTGTTTGGAATGAAAAAATTCAATGAAGAATAAACAATTTGAACTACCAACCACTGGGTAAGAACTGCGATGTAAGATTACAACTTCATGTTAACTCTGAGGAGGAATTCCACTGAAAAGTGGAATTTAGAGAGGATACTGCAAAAATAAATTGCAGTCCGCTAAAGAGAAATCATCTTGACTTCAAATAACTCCTTAATTTCCAGGGAGGAGAAACATTCTCCTCCTGCAGATAAATGAGGAATGCTTCACTGGGAATAAAGATCTTCTGGCACAAAAATTATAGATTTCAACAAGATCTAAAACATTGTAGAACAGAACTTCTCTTGGAAATGCTGGAATTTCAAGTTATAAATGTCCAAAGACACGTCCATGAAACGAAAGCACTCAGCAAATTCTGGACACTTTCAAGACAAAGTTTGGTCAGAACTTCTGGGCAAGTTTTCACAAAGGTTCAGTCAGGGTTTGCCAGGGTAATTCAAAGAAGGTTAAGAAGCGTATTGCAAGCTTCCTAGAAAGTCTGTGAGCTCCTTCAAAACATGACTGGATCAAGGAGATACAAAGATCAGATGTTGGATGTTACGCTGAAGCTAAACTTCTAATCCAGAATTAAGAAATGATGCAGAGTTTCACATGGCAGGATTTCTGGGTTGATCAATCTCATCATCATTTAATGCTCACAACCACTTTTGAGTCTTTATCCAAAGGATTTCCCCCACGTGTACCTCTACTGTCTTAGGAAAGTAAACTTTTATGCAAAAGGGTGCTAGGACCATGTGTTGCTGTTGCACCCCAAACTTTTCCCTCCCATATTTCTCAACACATGGCAAGTGAGGTCCCTAAATTGCTCAAGGAAGTTCAAGAATTGACCAGACAAACTCTCCTAAGGCAGTATACCTCAAATTAGGGTTTCCATCTTCATCAAGATGTATGAACCACAAAGGACTCAAATGCTCACCATTGTCTTAATATGTTCTCAAGATCATCCATGTCAAGTTTCAAGCCTTGCAGAAGAAGTTTGCTCAGTCAATTGCTCAAATGCCTGAAAATCAATTGTACTAGGTCAAAAGTCAACTGTGGCCCACATACAGTCAAACTTCAAGATTTTTGGTCAGCATCCTCATTTTGAAGTATAATCCATCATTTTACCAAGGGTTGATCATGATTCCTCAAGGATTTCTCACAATTCATCAAAACCCAAAAGTTGCTAAATTAGGGTTTTACAAGAAAAGTCAACTTAACTTTGACCAAGCATAACTTTCTCATACTTTATCATAAATGACCCCTCTAAAGCTCATTTTGAAGAGGATGCAATTCCCTACAATTCATCTTCAGCTCCCAAGTCCAGAGTATGCACTCACAAAAAGATATGAATTTTGACATTATAGGTACTTTTGAAAAGTCAACAAAAACACCTTTTGGGTCAAAGCTTCATACATGAACATGGAAGACTCAATTGAGATGATACAAAAAGGATTTTTTAGAGGACATCCTAATATTTCTAAAAATTCCAAGAACACCTCTCTAGGGTCAAAATTGAGAGAGTTATGCAATGGCCTAATTGACCATTTTTGCAAAATTGCCAAAAGTCAAATGTGCTCAAATTTGCATTTTTTTTGCTAAATGGGCCCAACTTTTTATGCTTGCACCTCAATTATAATGTGGTCCACGACTCAAATGTTCACTCACCCATTATGTGCTTCATTTTTCAATTTATTTTGATTTTTCATTAATTAAAAAGTGAATTAAATCAAATAAATGATGAAAATTAACAAAGATATTATTTGATTTGTTTTTTTGACAGATTGGCAATCAAGATATGTTAAGTTAACAAGATCACATCGAATTAAGGGCAATTGGTACAAGAAAGGCATGGTTTGGCTCAAAATATCAACATATCATATAACTTGCAAATCAAATCAAAGCTTGGATAAATGCAAAGATTTAGTCCAAGTTTGTTAACCTAATTCACTCTAGGTTATATAATGAACAATTCCAGATCAAAAGAAAAGGGTTAGAGGTCGTGAGAGGCATAAAACAAAACTCAAAAAAGTGACAAAAAGTGCTGGATCGTTTTTGCATCTAGAGATCAATTCAGACCATTCCAACGCTGCTAATCAATTCTTGGACCTTCCCAGAAGCTAATTGGATCAGTTGCAAGGCTTGAAGCACCCAGAAACACCAACTGTAACTCACACGGTTTGCGTTTTTTTCCAGAATCGATTATCCCAATTCTTGCATTATTAGCAATTTTAATTGTCATATTTGTGATTATCATCATGTTTGCAAGCTAACCATGTCATTTAATTGCATTTTTGAAGCCTTTACACGCATCTGCCATGGTTAGGGTTTCCACGTTTTTTTTAGGGTTTCTTGATGCAAGGAAAATTAGGCCTTGAATCAGGTACCATGATGCTCGTGAGGATGAGACGAGTTGATTGGTACCATTATCTTTCATTTATCTTGCATGTACAACATTTTTGAAACATGTAGGGTTATACCTACAGTGGATGTCTGTAGGTAAAAGTCCTTTTTATAAAACAAAGGAATCCATGAGGAAGACGATGGCGTGGCAGCATGTGACTGGCCCGTTTGAACTTTCGCGCGCTTTGGAATCAACTCTTTTGCTTTTCTCATATTATTCTTTATTATTATTGTAATTACAACTAACAATCATAGCGCAACTGGCAATATGGTGTTGGAAAAAGGCATAAGGACCTGGGTTCGATCCCAGGTCCAGACCACTTTCTTTATTTTCTTTTCCTCCAACAGATCCAATGCCTCACAATCTCAAGCGACCACCATACTCCATCAGCATTCATCCATTTGATCCAACGTGTCATCCAATCCAACGCCCAGATAGCAAGAGACCACAATGCTCCTCAAGTCAACGCCCACACCTGATCCAACGCATTGACTGGGCTTGGAGCATTTGGGCCAAGGAATTCAGATTTGCACCCCCTCTTCAGCCACACAATCAGGCCCAATTTTATTTCTTTCTTATTTTGATTTCCTTATTTAATTTTTTTTGCTTGATTATTTTTTTCACAAAAATTAATCTAATCACTTTTTTTATAAAATCCTAAAATCAAGAATTCACAAAATTAGAATTAGTTTTTTTATTAAATTTTAATTAATTAGCTTAATGTAGTTTATGGCAATTTAATTCTTCTTTTCACAATAAAAAAACAATTAGAACATTAGGTTTAAATTCTTGATTTAATTATTTTCTTTTTCCAAATAAAAAACACAAAAAAATAGGTTAACTTAATTATTTTTTTAATTAAAGTTAGTTAGTAATTAGGTTCTTTTTTTAAATTCAATTATTCTGTATTTTCTTAAAATAACAAAACATGACAAAAACTTTTTTTCTTTAATCAATCGCAAGTAGGATTAGTCAAAGGTCAAAACCCTAATCGCCTCGCATTTAATTTACCGCGCACATTTAATTCTTTTATTATGTTTGTAACTGTTCAGGGTATGTAATAGTTTTAACTAGGGTTTTCACTTATCGCCTTTCCCCGGTTTTTTGTTATGTAATTAATCCCCCTCCCCGAAGCCTTGTAATTGTTAGGTTTTATATTTTCGCACTTTTAAAATTTCTGCAATTATTAACTGTTAGATGAATGCTAATAGGATTGTATGGCAAGAATGCATGACAAAATTAAAATGGTTAGAAAACCCTAATGTGCAAAGATAATAAACTGAAAATAAATCACTCGCACATATTGACTCTTAGGGTATACTCTCACTTCGGCTGCCTTCGGTAAATGATCATTAAGCATAGGGTGTCTTAGTGGTTGCTCTCCCGTCTAAAAAGATCAAATGTCCCATTCGAATGTTGCCTCGGAAATGTTGCCTCGGAAATGTTGCCTCGAAAAAGATCTTAAGACTCTAGGGTTACTACTAAGGTGTCCTAATATTGCTTTAGTGATCGTACGTCCCTTTCGAACGTCCCTTACAAATCCCAACGACGGTGCTACCTATTTCTCAATAGTAGGATAACGCTGTCTAAAGGAAACAAGAATAGAAATGATCTTTTGTCGAGTAGGTAGATGCTAGTAGGTACTTGCTCAAATCACAACTTTTCACACCAAACACTTTTCAAACAAAGTTTTTTTTCAAAAACAACTTCGTAACACTCTTGAGGACTGATACAAGGGTCATCACGAAGTAAAACATTTTCAAAGAAAGCACACAAACACAAGCAATTTAAAAATGAGCAAGTACCTAAGAGCCCATGGAAAACCATGGATAGAAAGGGTGCTAACACCTTCCCTTTCTATAATCTACCCCCCGTACTCAAAATCTCGAAAAAGTATTTTTTTTTCTGTACTTTTTTCCTTTCTGATTGGATGAAATAAAAGTCGGTGGCGACTCTTGCTTACTGCGACATTTTGCGAATAAAAAATGCAAAACGTAAACCAGTATTAAACAGTCGGCTCTGCCACCATATCAGAGAACTGGCGACTCTGCTGGGGATTTATAAGTGGGGTATACCTTAGGATCTTGGTCATTGAAATTGCTTCTCTTGATTGCTTTGTTTGCTTTATTTTTGAGGGTTTTGTTTGGGGTTACTATAGATCCTATACCCGGATCTGGGGGCACTCATTAAGTAAGTAGAAATAGACTGTGAGGGAACTGTATGGCGTAGACCGATACGGTTGAAGCAGTAGCTATATTGGTGTGGCACTTTGGTTGGTACTGGTATCCCTTGTGGTAAAACAAGGAGAATACGGGGCCGCTGTATAGTGTCGTGAAGCACTAACGGACCTTAGAACCTTAGTTGAACGACTTGGCAATTAGAAAGTAGCGAGATAACCGGCCTCAGTGTAGAGCTAAGAACTGGTTGATACTCGATGCTACACTCATTGAGATCATACTTTCTGAATATTTCGGCCGCAAGAAAAGATTGCGTGAGCTGAAACCATGACCGATAAAGGATGGTCAGTGATATTGAGATCCTCTAGAATCTAGTTACTTTTCTAGGACAGGTTTGAAACCAACTTAACTTCAAGAGGGTATTACCTTTGACCTCATGCAAGCCTTAAACCTAAGGGCTTTGTGTGATTTGATTGTGTTTGCAATACTTGTGTTTGCTATACCTGTGGTTTATCATGACATCATGCATCATAACATGGCATTCATGCTTCATTACACTAACCATTTTAAAGACCAAGGGAATTTATCTTTGTTCTGTTTTGCAGATCATGGCTTCCGTGCATAGAAACACTATCCGAATCAGCTTTGTGAAGATACCTTCCCAACTCAAAGAGCTAGTATCAAGAGTTTATGAAACTTCTACTTTCATTAAGAGACACAGTCAACTTCTCAGCCTGGTTACTTCAAACTTTGATGAACAAATGATGAGCGTACTTTTTCAGTTCTTTGATCCCAAGCATCACTGCTTCACCTTTCCAGATTATCAATTGGTAGCCACCTTGGAAGAATTCTCTCAACTACTGGGCATACCCATTCTTGAACAGGTACCCTTCACAGGTATAGAAGAAGTTCCTAAGCCAAAATTCATTGCCTCAGCTTTGCATTTGAAACGGACCGACGTGGTATCCAATTGGGAAACTCGAAGCAAAGTCGAGGGTTTTCTAGCATAATTTCTGATAGACACGACTCAGCTATTTTGGGATGATATGGATTTTCAGGCTTTTGAGGAGGTCTTGGCTCTTCTTATCTATGGTTTAGTTATCTTCCCTAATCCGGACTCCTTCGTAGATGTGAATTCCATCAAGATTTTCCTTTTTCGCAACCCTGTGCCTACCTTGCTTGGAGATATTTTGCACACTCTCCATACTCGTACCATGAAGAGAAGAGGGACTCTTATGTGCTGCATGCCATTACTGTCGAGGTGGTTTATTTCTCACCTCCCTAAGTCTGTACCGAAGAACAAAGAAGGTTTGGGTTGGTCGCAAAGGATAATGTCGCTCGCTCATACGAATATTCTTTGGTGTTCCCGAGCTATGGAAGACATTGCTATTATTGACTGCTGTGGGGAGTACCCTAATGTCCCATTACTCCGTATCAGAGGTGGTATAACTTACAATCCTTGTCTAGCTTTGCGATAATTTAGTCATGCTCGAAGGGATGGTCCCCATGAGTTACTTATTGAGGGCATTGTATTCAACTACGAGGATGATGTTAATGAGTATTTCCGGAGTTTCATACGAGCTTAGGGCATGGTAAACAAATACAACGCCAAGGATTTGGAACCAAAAACTTCCATTCCTATGGAGCCTTACCTCCAATGGGTACGAGCTCGTGCCCAGAAGCTTATGATGCCTTATGTGGCCGTTTTACCAGTGATTATGGAGCCCACTACTGAAGAAGGAATTCCTTACACGATTCTCTATCCTTACATGCCCACTGATCTTGGGGAGTTACAGCGGTCTTGGATTCAGCTGAAGAATTAGCGGGATACTTACAGGGACCAATTCCATGATAAAGAGAGGAAGGTTTTAAAGCTCACCAGGCAACTCCAGGAAGAAAGAGTGCTCAATGATTATATCAGCACAAAGAGAAAGCGTCCATGGGACTTTTGATTTTTCTTTTCTAGTTTTAGATTTGTTTTAATTACTCATTTGTAATGCCTTAAAGGCATTTTGAACCTTCAAATTTAAGCTAATAAAGTTTTTGTTTATTTTGGTTTGCAAATTTAAATTTCCCGAAGTCTTTGAAATCATTACATGCGCATCACATTATCATACACATCATTACAGGTGCCACTACAAGTTTCTCATCTTCTTCGCTGTTTATTTCAGCAGAAATGTCTTTCGATCAAGCCATCAAAGCTCTTCAGGCACATAACGCCTAGTTCCAACAAATGTTCATCAGTCTGGCAAAAGGGCAAGAGGATCTGAAAGCCCTCATTCTGAAAGAGAAGAAGAAGAAGAAGAAGAAGGTTGTCAGTATTCTGAATATGGGAAGAAGGTTTGGAGAAAGGTTGAAGCAACAAACTGATCTGACTTCTTCATCCAAGGAAGGGAAGAACCAAGAAGGGGAAAAAGACCTTAGTCCTGCAATCTCTGATAATGATACTGATTATAATGATGAGCAATATCTTCCTGCTGAGGATAGATACAAGCAGTTGGAAGATCGCTTGAGTGCTATGGAAGTTCAGAAGATTCCTGGTTTGGATTTCAGAGAATTGGGACTGGTATCGGGAGTGGTCATCCCTCAGAAGTTCAAAGCTCCAGTTTTTTCCAAGTATGACGGGGCGTCCTGCCCAAAACTCCATCTCCGCTTATATGTCAGGAAGATTCAACCCCACACCGTTGATAGAAATTTGTGGATGCACTTCTTTCAAGATAGTCTGTCAGGGACTCAGCTTGAATGGTTCTACCAGTTGGAGGCAGCCAGTGTTCGAAACTGGGAAGATCTTGTTACTGCTTTCTACAAGCAGTATCAGTATAATGCCGACCTTGCTCCCACTCGTACTCAACTCCAGAGTATGTCCATGGGTGCAGGTGAAGGTTTTAAAGGTTATGCTCAAAAATGGAGAGACTTGGCTGGGAGAGTTCAACCCCCTTTGTCTGATAGGGAGTTGGTTGATATGTTTCTAGGAACGCTATCAGGTCCATTTTTCAATCACTTAATCGGCAGCCCCTCATCTGGTTTCACCGAGCTGATTTTAACTAGAGAAAGAGTAGAAGCTGGAATTCAGAGTGGTAAAATACAGAAGGATGCCTCCTCGAGTTCAAAAAAGAAGCCTTTCGCTGGTAAGAAGGAAGCCAGTGCAGTCTATAGCCCGAGGGGCCAAAGCAGATCTGAACACCGTCAAACGGTAAATGCTGTAGTAATACCAAGACCCGCAGTTGCTCCACAACGCGACAATCAACAAAGGGTGGAAAGACCACAACGGCAGTTTACCTGCATCAACATGACTTTGGCTGAAGTTCTACCTCACTTATTAAAATCCAACTTGGAAACCTTGAAAGAGGCTCCCAAGAATCCAAACACTACCTCTCCCAGATACAATCCCAACGCGCGGTGCGTCTACCATTCTGAGAGTCCTGGCCACAATAAAAATGATTGCTAGGCTCTGATAAACAAAGTACAAGATTTGCTCGAAGCCAAGGAGATAGAGTTTGATGCTTCAGAAAAGCCGAATGTTATAACTGCTCCCATGCCCAAACATGGTCGTGGAGTTAATGCTGTTGACACTAATTTGTTTGTGACCTCTGTTGAAGAAATTTCTACTCCCCTTATGACTATTAAGAAGAATTTGCTATTGGCCGGTTTATTTCCGGGTTATGGTGAAGGTTGCCGCATGTGTTCTATTCTACCTTCTGGTTATCGTTTGTTGAAGTCAGGTGTTCAGCGCCTGATGGATAATAAAGAGATTTTGTTCGAGAACATTGTGATCCATGTTGTTCCCATTGAAGACGTCACTATTATAACCATTTCCACCAATCCTTCCAAGGTTTCCTCGAGAAGACCTGTTAGGATTACACATGTTCAAAGAATTGCTCCACTAATAATCATTGTTCCTGGTCCCATCCCGTACACCTCAGACAAAGTTGTCCCATGGCATTATGGTGCTGATGTGTACTATCATGGCATTAAGCAAGATCTGAAGAATGAAGAGGCTGATACTGATGTCAGTAATATTGTTGGGACTAGTAAGGTTACCCGAACTGGAAGGGTTTTCTCCCCTGAGATTTCTCTGAAGATCATCAAACCTACTGTTATTCCAACTGCTGCTCCAACCAGCACTCCTAACATTTCTCCTGTTCCTACTCCAGTTATTACCCCTGCTGCTGAGCCATCTGGGACTCGGGGCAAGGAAATTATAGGTGAGCATGCCCGGACGGAGGCACCTAAGAAAAATAGTTGTGGAAGCCTCTAAACAAGAAATAGAGGAAATATTGAACATCATTAAGAAGAGTGACTATAATGTTGTCGAGCAGTTAGGGCAGACCCCATCAAAGATATCCATGTTGTATCAATTGTTGTGTTTTGAAGCCCATGTGAAAGCCTTGATTGCATTTCTCAAGACTGTGCATGTGCCGCAGGAAACTTCAGCAGATCAGTTCAAAGATTGCATGGCCAGCCTGACTACTGACAATGGGCTGGGATTTTCAGATGCGGATCTGACATCGAAAGGAAGGAAGCATAATGATGCTCTGCATGTCTCGATTGAGTGCAGGGGCACCACTATGGATCATGTGCTGGTCGATACTGGGTCTTCACTGAATGTTCTGCCAAAGAAAGCGTTGGACCGTTTGGATTGTGAGGGTTTGACTCTAAAGTCTAGTAACATTGTGGTAAGGGTTTTTGACGGATCGAAGAGAATGGTGCACGGGGAGGTGGAAATCCCTGTCAAAGTGGGTTCTCAGACTTTTGGGTCCACCTTCTACGTAATGGATATCAGGCCGTCGTACTCTTGCTTGCTGGGTCGTCCTTGGATCCATGAGGCTAGGGCAGTTACTTCCATACTCCATCAAATGCTGAAGTATCTGGTGAAAGGAAAGATTGTCACAGTGCGAGGTGAAGAAGAATATATGGTGAGTCACCTCAATTCCTTCCGCTATGTAGAGATGGACGGGGAATTCATATAAACGCCTTGTCAAAATTTCGAAGAGGTACCTCAGATCTTGGCATCAACTGAAGTTACTACCAACAAACCTCCATTGAAGATAGCTTCTCTCAAGGACGCCTGGGCTGTGGTTGAAGAAGATGGGTGTACCAATTGGGGTCAAATCCCTGATTTCACTCACAAAACTGATAAATTTGGTTTGGGCTTTACTACAGGGGCTCAAAGGGCTGTTAGGCACACTCGGGCTGGAAGACCTCCTCTACACATCAGCAATGGGGGAATTAATGCAATTGAAGACAATGAAGAGGATTCGGATATCGAGAGGTGGATCTACCCAACAACCAACGGTGGACCGAATAACTGGACGACTAGGGACTTCATACTTGTTTCTTTTATTCCGTAGTAATTGACTCATTTGTTTTAAGATTTGTAATAAAAAATTTGAAACTTTACAGCCCGGTGCCTTGCCCGAGGCACCTTGGCTTTTCTTGTGAGGGCTATTATTTGTCATTTCATATATCATTAATAAAGCATTGGACGTTTCTTGCATACAAATTTTGCGCTCCTTGTTTTTCTTTTCTGTCTCTCACTTTATCAAAACAACTATTCTCTTACACACACTCACGTATCATATTGCAGATCTATATCCACTCTGGATCCCATTGATAACAGCTCTGCTACTGCCAATTATGACTTCAAAAATCCGATCAACCAAGCCGAGGGCGAAGGTGAGGATGATTGTGAGGTGCCTGGAGAACTTGATAGACTATTACAGCAGGAAGAAAGGGCCATACAGCCTCATGAAGAGCCAGTTGAGTCAGTGAATTTGGGTACAGAGGAAGACAGGAAAGAGGTTTAAATAGGTGCGAATCTGGAGCCTAGTGTCAAACAACGGTTAGTACAGATGCTACATAACTATGTTGAGATCTTCACTTGGTCCTATGAAGACATGCCTGGTTTGGACATTGATATTGTGGTACATCGCCTACCGACTAAAGAAGATTGCCCTTCGGTAAAGCAGAAGGTCCGCCTTATGCACCTTGAAATGTCAGAGAAAATTAAGGTAGAGGTCATGAAACAGTTCGACGCAGGATTCTTAGCTGTCACTTCTTATCCGTAGTGGGTTGCCAATGTTGTTTCGGTACCTAAGAAGGACGGTAAGGTACGGATGTGTGTGGACTACAAAGATCTAAACAAGGCAAGCCCCAAGGATGACTTCCCACTTCCCCACATTGATGTTCTAGTCGACAACACCGTGCAACACAAGATCTTCTCCTTCATGGATGGTTTTTCTGGCTACAACCAGATCAAGATGGCTCCTGAGGTCATCGAGAAGACAACCTTAGTTACACAGTGGGGAACCTTCTTTTATAAGGTAATGCCTTTTGGGTTGAAGAATGTTGGGGCAACTTATCAGCACACCATGGTCGCTTTGTTCCATGATATGATTCACCATGAGATCGAGGTTTATGTTGATGACATGATAGCCAGGTCCCAGACTGAGGAAGAGCACCTTGATCATCTCCATAAACTGTTTGACAGGTTGAAGACGTACAAGCTGAGGTTGAATTCGAACAAGTGCACCTTCGGGGTAAGATCTGGTAAGCTTATGGGTTTCGTCGTCAGTGATAAGGGTATTCAGGTGGACTCTGCAAAGGTAAAATCCATACAATGTCGATCCCCCGTATAGAAAAAGAAGTTAGAGGTTTCTTGGGACGCTTGAATTACATCGCCAGGTTCATTTCACATCTGACTGCTACTTGTGAGCCGATCTTCAAGCTGCTGAAGAAAGATCAAGTGGTAAAGTGGAATGATGAATGCCAGGCCGCTTTCGAAAGAATTAAAGAATACCTTCAAGAACCACCAATTCTGATGCCTCTAGTTGAAGGAAGACCTTTGAAATTATACTTGACAATGCTAGAAAATTCAATGGGGTGTGTGCTGGGGCAGCATGACGAGTCTGGTCGAAAAGAGCACGCCATTTATTACCTTAGCAAAAAGTTTACTGACTGTGAGACCCGATACTCATTGCTCGAGAAAACTTGATGTGTATTGGCATGGGCTGCTCACCGACTGAGACAGTATATGCTGACTCACACTACCTTGTTGATATCAAATATGGATCCGATCAAATATATTTTCGAGAATCCCGCCTTATCCAGAAGAATAGCAAGATGGTAGATGATCTTAACCGAGTACGACATCTAATACACAACCTAAAAAGTAATCAAGGGGAGTGTATTTGCGGATCATTTGGCGCATCAGGCCGTGGATGACTACCAGTCCATGAATTCTGAGTTCCCGGATGAGAATATCATGTTGGTAACCGACTGCAAAGAACCTGGACCAAATGAAAGACCCGAGGAGGGATCCCGATGGTCTATGTATTTTGATGGAGCCTCAAATGCATTGGGTAATGGCATTGGCGTTGTCATTATATCTCATGAGGGCTGTCATACTCCGTTCACTTCCCGATTATGTTTTAACTGCACCAACAATATGGCGGAGTATGAAGCGTGTATCATGGGTCTTCGAGCTGCTATTGACCTGAGGATTAAGTTTTTGAGTGTATTCAGAGATTCCGCTTTGGTAATAAGTCAAATCAAAGGAGAGTGGGATACGAAGCACCCAAATCTTATTCCTTACAAAGAGTATGTACTGACATTGCTCCCACACTTTAAGGAAGTAACCTTTGAACATTTCCCACGAGAAAAGAACCAGTTGGCGGACGCGCTAGCTACCATGTCTTCTATGTTCAAGGTTAGGTGGGACAATGAAGCTCCCCAGATTACCATTGAGAGGTTGGACGAACCCGCACATTGATGTGACATTGAGACTGAAGAGGTAGCAGATAAACCCTGGTTTCACGAGGTAAAGAGGTATCTTGAGGCTCAAGAATACCCTGAGGGGGCATCTGTTAATGATAAGAAGTTTCGGAGAAGGTTCGCTGCGAAGTTGTTCATCAGTAATGGAATCCTCTATAAGCGTAACCATGATTCAACCTTACTGTGGTGTGTAGACAAGAGCGAGGCAGAAAGGATCATGGCAGAGTTACATGAAGGCACTTTCGGAACCCATTCTAGTGGATACACCATGGCTAAGAAAATCCCACGGGCAGGATATTACTGGTCCACTATGGAAGCCGATTGTTATCAGCACTCTCGAACCTGTCATAAGTGCCAAGTCTATGCTGATAAGGTGCATGTACCTCCGGTTCCTTTGAATGTTTTGACGGCTCCCTGGCCTTTTGCGATGTGGGGCATCGACATGATTGGAGAGATCAGACCTACTACATATAATGGGCATCGTTTCATTCTGGTAGCCATTGATTACTTCACAAAGTGGGTCGAGGCAGTTTCATTTTCTACAGTAACCAAGAACGTCGTGGCACGGTTCATTCGACACAATCTGATCTGTCGATATGGCATCCCAGAGAGAATTATTACTGACAATGGTACAAATCTAAATAACACAATGATCATCGAGCTATGTAAACAGTTCAAGATACAACATCATAACTCTTCTCCCTACCGGCCGAAAATGAATGGGGCTGTAGAAGCTGCTAACAAGAACATCAAAAAAATTATGCAGAAGATGACAGAGACATACAAAGACTGGCACGAGATGTTAGCATTCGCTCTTCATGGGTACCGTACCTCAGCACGAACGTCGACAGGGGCAACACCCTACTCTTTGGTGTATGGCATGGAGGCAGTCCTACCCATCGAAGTCCAAATACCCTCTCTCAGGATTATGAAGGATGCGGGTTTGAACGAAGATGACTGGGTCCAAACCCAACTTGACCAGCTGAATCTAATCGATGAAAAGAGACTTACTGCTATCTGTCATGGTCAGAAGTATCAAAAGCGAATGATCAAGGCTTTTAACAAGAAATTCAGACGTCAAGAATATCAAGTCGGGGATCTAGTGATCAAACGCATCATACTACCGCAAGGTGATCCCAGGGGAAAATGGACCCCACATACGAAGAGCCATTTGTGGTTAAGAACATTTTCTTGGGAGGAGCTATGATTCTAACCACCATGGATGGTGAAGACCTTCCTCACCCCGTCAATGCAGACATAGTGAAAAGATACTACGCATAATCAAAGACCCGCTAGGTTGACTGGCCTGGGCAAAAATAAGGGCTTCCTGGCGAACCAAAAGGGTTTGGGCAAAAGTAAGGGATGAAAATGAAAAAAAATTATACACCCGGCAAGTCGAAAACCTGAAAAGGCGACTTGGGAAAAAAAGGGTATCCCGGTGGACTGAAAACCCGAAAGGGCAGTCCAGGAAAAAATTATGGATCAAAGCGTAACACTATGTCTCATTGGATCATCTTGCAACCAGACTTCGGTATCAACTATCAAGCTCGGACAGCGCCAACCAATTTGATCAACCTTCGGCCAAGTAGCAATGTGATGAGACGCTTGAAGATATAAAGGCAATAGCAGAGTTGGAACCCGATGGGATTGTTTCACATAAATGTTTTCTTTTTTTACAAGTTGTAATTTCTTTTGGCGGCGTTCTCTTACTAGAACGTCAACCTCTTTGTACAAAAATGCCTATTACTGGCCAATTGCAAAAATCAATACAATTAATTTTCACAAGAAATTTCAATTTGTTTTTCTTTTTCTATTTTGTTTTGCAAGAATGTCCAATGATTCATTTTTTATATATGCATTTGAAAATAATGGCTGCTCATAAATATTTACACAAGAAACAAAAGACGATTACTCGTAATGCCAAAAACAGGGAAAATAAGAAGTGCCCAAACCGTACAGTTACTCTGCCCAACAGGTATCAGGATAGAGCCAGCTTGAGAACATGAGTAGTGTTACATACACTCCCCACAAAGTAAAAAGTATCCAAAAACAATGATGTTAGCTTTCCCGAATAGGACATAACTCTCCCCAGCTGAGGTTTACTATCGCGAGTGAGTCAATAGATTTTCCCCCAAGAAGAGTTTATTTCTACAAGCAGAAATTCAATCTCCAACAGAATTCATTATCACCAGCAATGGAAATCCATCCCCAGCTGAGTTTATTTCGTCAAATCAGCAGATCTATCAACAGAGTATCTTCTCTCCAACAGAGTTATTCCCTGCAGAGTTATCCTTAGACAGGGTCTCCTCCGGCAGAATATTCACCAGCCGAATGGATATGAATCCCCCAGCTAGTCATCTTTGTTCACCATCCCCAATAGAAGCAGAGGAATTATGGTTTTTTACAGCATTCAAGAATACCATTTCACATACTCTCCAAACAACAATCAGGGATTTATTTTCCCGGACTCAGATTATTACGTCAGCATTTCATGTTCATACATCATGACATGTACATACATTACATATAACATAATATCAGTTATTTTGAGAACCTCGTCACAATGCATCTCATGCATCGCACATAACTAACCCTGTATTTCTTTCAGGAAAGACAGTTATTATCAACAATTTCCAGCAGGTCCATGATCAACACTCGAAGCTAAGCAGAGTAATCATCGGTGCGGAAAATGCAACCTTACCCCGGTTCCTCCTGAAGTTTTACACAAACTTATAACCTTACCCCGGTTCCTCCTGAAGTTTTACACAAACTTATAACCTTACCCCGGTTCCTCCTGAAGTTTTACACAAACTTATAACCTTACCCCGGTTCATTCTAAAGTTTTACACAAACTTATAACCTTACCCCGGTTCATCCTGAAGTCTTACACGGACTTATTACAAAGTAACCTTACCCAGGTTCCTGCCGAAGTTTTACACGGACTTATCCCGAAGTAACCCTACTGTTGCACCCCAAAATTTGCCCTCCCATATTCTCCAAGAAATTGCCAAGCCAAGTCACAAAATTCCCCAAGGGTTGTGCAGTTCAACAGTCTCCCATACAGTCAAAACTAGGGTTTGTGTTCTGAGCAAGAAAATGAAGTTTTCAAAGGCCCAATCAAGTCTCATATGCTTACAAAGATGGTCAAGTATCCTCATATCAAGTTTCAAGGCATTCAACTCAAAATTGCACAGTCAAAACCCTAAATTGCACTACAGTCAACTGTAGGGGCAAAATGGTCATTTGACAGTCAAAAGTTCAAATTTTTGGTCAACATATCATTTTGAAGCCACAAACATCATTTGATCAATGCTTGATCATGATTCTCAAAATTTGGCTCAGAAATCATCAAAGATACAAAAGTTACTATATTTGGACAGCTGAAAAAGTCAACTGAAATTGACCAGGGCATAACTTTCACATGGATTATCAGAAAAATTCCATCCAAAGCTCATTTTGAAGAGAAAGACATTTCCTACAACTCATCTTCATACTTCAAGTCCAAGAAATGCTCTCACAAAAAGTTATCAATTTCAACATTATAGGTCATTTTCAAAAGTCAACAAAAAGGGACTTTAAGTCAAAGGCCATAACTTGAGATTGGTAAATCAAAATGACATGGGACCAAAGACATTGGTTAGAGGACTCAAAGACCTTTCCAAAATGTCCAAGAACATGAGAAAAGCTTAAAAATTGAGCAAGTTATGCCTTGTGGAAGTTGGGAAATTTTTGGATATTTTGAAAAGTCAACAATGGTTCAAATGACCTAAATTTGCTAATGGGCCCATTTTTCTTCCAAGATTCATCATTCTAAACATGTGCACGACCACTTGGCCCAAAGGGAAGTATTTTCTCATTTTTTATTTATTTATTTGAATTATTATTTATATTAATTCATTTAAATTATTTAAATACATGAAAAATATCAAACTTGACCTAAAAAATCTTTTCATGCATGTTTTACCCTCAATATCTCGTACACATCCCAAAATGGCAAGATTTGGTTGATTTGAGCATGATTGAACAAAAATGCACATGAAAAAAGATATGGAAGATCCTTAGAAAATCAAATATGCAAAACCATTATGGCATTGGATTTTATTGAGTTTTGTTGACCTAAAAGCTTCACTACATAATCAGAAACACAACCCTAATCCTGGTAGACCCTAAGCTGCGCAGAAGAACAATAGACAAACTTGGAAAATTGTTGAAAAAACTCAATTCTGAAATCATTGCTAGAGGTGGATTCAAAGCACCATTCCTTTTCCAATAGCTTCCTAAAGGTTCCCAGAAGCGATTCCAATCCCTAACATCAACTCAAACACAAAGAATTGGTAGATTAAACTCAAACTGTGTCACGAAATTTTCAAAATCGTATATCATAATTCACGCATCTTTTTGCATTTTTATTTAGGGATTCTTGTTCAGTGTGATGTTTCGAAGCTAACCAATGCTTTTGATTGAATTATTACGCGTTATATTCGATTCCACCATGTTTAAATTCTAGGGTTTTCAGGATAAGGAATTGGGGCTTTTAAGATCAAGTAAAATTGGCCCTCAAGACCATGATGGTTGTATTCAGCAAGCCTGGACGAACATGAAACACCATTCGCGATCAATTTATATACACCATAGCGCTAGTCGCTATTTTTCAATAGCCTGCCTAATGCGACGCGTTCAAAACCGTTGCTTTTGGTGTTTGTGTTACAGGGAACATGAAGGAGACGAAGTCGTGGCGAACGGTGGTTGGTGCGTTTGAAATTTCGCGCGCTTCAACCACTAATGCTTTCCTTTTGCCTTTTGTTATTTATTTGTCATAATATATTTGAATGCGCGTGTAGCTCAGCTGGCAAGCAGGATTGGTAGTGGAAGTACATGACCTGGGTTCGAACCCCAGGTCTTTCACATGTTCAATATTATTTTTCATTAATTAATCCCATGCAGCGCTTGATTTGTGGATATACTATGTGCCTCCCAATCAAGCATGACACGTCCATCCCAGCATCAGATCAAGGGCCATAGATTGAAGAACATCCTAAACTCCAGTCAACGTGCCATATTGCGTCTGGGAAAAGTCAACGAATCAAAGCTTATTGGGCCAGCATCCCAGGCCTATACCTCCATATTGGGGACTTCCACCCCCTTGGTTTGCAAATCTTCTTATTTTTTCTTCTATTTTATTTTGAACTATTATTTTATTTATTGTTTTATTTTAATTCATTTATTTTTTACAATATAAAAAATACCCCAAAAAAAATCAGAAAAAGATAAAAACATAATAAATTATTTTAATTTAATTATTTTCATAAATAAATTAACATGTAAATATTTAGTTCTAATTAGGATATAATTTCAATTTCTTTTAAATAACAAAAATACAAAAAATATGTAGAAATAGGTTTAATTAATTTTGATTCCTTTTAATTTCCTTTTTTTTTTACAATAATAATATTTAATTTATTTATTTTCATAATTAAAAATGCATATAAATTAACTTAGGTTTAAATTAGTTAAAAATTCAATATTTTTCATAATAACTAAAAATAATTAGAATTAGGGTTAGTTAATTTTAATTAATTCTCTTTTTCTATCAAATCTAAAAAACATAAAAACACTAAAAATACCAAAAACATTCTTTTTTTAATTTCTAATTTTAATTCCTCCTTAATTCTAATTAATTAATTCATTAACTTTAAATATTTTTGCAAAAGGGTCCAACGCCCTAGTTTTGTTTTTAATTCCTTTATTTCGCGTATTTATTTATTTCGCTCAAATAATTATGTATCTCTCCCAAAGCCGTGTAAACAATTGCTCGCACTTTTATTTCTTTCGCTTTATTTACTTTCCGTCAAATCGGGTCCGGTTTAATTTTGGCGATGTGGACCCGCGCCATTTGTAATAGTTGTAGATTTATTTTCCCGCAACTTTTAACTGTTAAATAAGCATGAAAGAATGTATGGACTTAAATAAAATCAAGCGTAGATCACAACAAACATGACAAGACAAATATCAATGAAAACGACACACGAATCGCACACACCACCCCTAGGGTACGCCTCACTGTTGCCTCGAAAGGTGATCGTCGAGTAGAGGATGTCTTAGTAAGTCCTCATGATCCAAGAACCTGGCATGAGGGTAGCTTCTAAGGTGTCTTCCCATTGCTCTGGTGATCACCATGTCCCTACAACCTCGAATTGACCCGAATACCTCCAATGGTGGTGCTACCTACCTCTCAATGGTGGGATGGCACTACCTTAAAGGACATTTACACAGACGAATTCCTTAGGGTAGGTAGGTTCTCATGGATACTTGCTCTCTTCAAAACAAATCAAAATCTTTTCACACCGACACTTTTCAAAAGCTTTCAAAGCAAATTTTTCAAACACTCTGACGTACGAGTCGAACTGAAATTTTTCAAAGAAACTTTTCTAAAACCCACATTGAAAAGCAAACAAACCATTTTTGAAAACACAATGAGCAAGTATCTAAGAGCCCATGGATAACCATGGATAGAAAGGGTGCTAACACCTTCCCTTTCTATAACCTACCTCCCGAACCGAGAGCAATCTCTTTAAGGAATTTTTCTGTGCTTTTGTCCTTTCCATTTGGAGAAAATAAAAGACGGTGGCGACTCTTGCTTCCGCGACATTTCGCGAACCAGCGTTAAACAGTCAGTTCCAGATCCACCGATCACACCTACTATCCAGGTTCCTTCTCACAACCCGACTATCCAGACTCTCATCTCGAAGTAACCCTACTATCCAGGTTCCTTCTCACAGCCCTACTATCCAGACTCTCATCTCAAAGTAACCTTACGACCCAGGTTTCTTCTCACATCCCTACTATCCAGGCTTTCATCTCGAAGTAACCCTACTACCCAGGTTCCTTCTCACAGCCCTACAATCCAGGCTTTCATCTCAAAGTAACCCTACTACCCAGGTTCCTTCTCAAGCCCTACTATCCAAGTTGAAATGTCGAAGTAACCCTACTTACCAGGTTCCTTCTCACAGCCCTACTATCTAGGCTTTCATCTCGAAGTAACCCTATGACCCATGTTCCTTCTCAAGCCCTACTATCCAGGCTTTCATATCGAAGTAACCCTACGACCCAGGTTCCTTCTCAAGCCCTACTATCCAGGATTTCATATCGAAGTAACCCTACTATCCAGGTTCCTTCTCATAACCTTACTATCAGGTTTCTTCCTCTCTTATCCCCAAACAGCAGTCCACAACACCGTAAGACTGGGACCCGATCAAACACGATTGGTTTCGCATCTCTCCAGTAAGTCGCGGTGCAGCATATACCCCGACCAAATACGCAGTTCACTTCCGCTTCCCCAAACCAGAGTTATTCCCCAGTAGAGTAACGGACAACTGAAGCTCCTAAAACTCTATTTCTCCCAAGACAGAGACCAGCATTCCCCAGCGAAGTCCTCCTCAACAACAGGTATACAGGTTCCCGCAAAGGAATCTCTTATGCGATCGACACCTCTTCGGATGGAATCTTTAAGCCCATCTACGAAAATCTTCAATCCTCAACTTCCAAATAGCGTCTGTAAGCCCATTCCCGATATCTCCCATCTGTACCACTTCATGTGAGTGCAAATTTCTGGGCACTCTAGTGTTCAATCATCTTCCACCTTCAGATCACGAAAGGCAGACGAGCAATTCTACACCTTCAGGTTTAAGAAGATTGAACAGGGGCAGCTGTTGTACCCCAAAATTTTCCCTCCCATATTTCTCAACACATGGCAAGTGAGGTCCCCAAATTGCTCAAGGAAGTTCAAGAATTGACCAGACAAACTCTCCTAAGGCAGTATACCTCAAATTAGGGTTTCCATCTTCATCAAGATGTGTGAACCACAAAGGACACAAATGCTCACCATTTTCTTCATATGTTCACAAGATCATCCATGTCAAGTTTCAAGCCTTGCAGAAGAAGTTTGCTTAGTCAATTGCTCAAATGCTTGAAAATCAACTATACTAGGTCAAAAGTCAACTGTGGCGCACATACAGTAAAACTTCAAGATTTTTGGTAAACATCCTCATTTTGAAGTATTATACATCATTTGACCAAGTGTTGATCATGATTCCTCAAGGATTGCTCACAATTCATCAAAACCCAAAATTTGCTAAATTAGGGTTTTACAGGAAAAGTCAACTCAACATTGACCAAGCATAACTTTCTCATACTTTATCAGAAATGATCCCTCCAAATCTCATTTTAAAGAGGATGCAATTCCCTATAATTCATCTTCAGCTCCCAAGTCTATAATATGCACTCACAAAAAGATATGAATTTTGACATTATAGGTCCTTTTGAAAAGTCAACAAAAACACCTTTTGGGTCAAAGCTTCATACATGAACATGGAAGACTCAATTTAGATGATACCAAAAGGGTTGTTTAGAGGTCATCCTAAGCTTTCTAAAAAGTCCCAGAACGCCTCTTTAGGGTCAAAATTGAGAGAGTTATGCATTGGCCAAATTGACCATTTTTGCAAAATTGCCAAAAGTCAAATGTGCTCAAATTTGCATTTTTTGCTAAATGGGCCTAACTTTTTATGCTTTCACCTCAATTATAATGTGGTCCACGACTCACATGTTCACTCACCCATTATGTGCTTCATTTTTCAATTTATTTTGATTTTTCATTAATTAAAAAGTGAATTAAATCAAATAAATGATGAAAATTAACAAAGATATGGTTTGATTTATTTTTTTTTGACAGATTGGCAATCAAGATATGCTGAGTTAACAAGATCAAATCGAATTAAGGGCAATTGGTACAAGAAAGACATGGTTTGGATTAAAATAGCAACATATCATATAGCTTGCAAATCAAATCAAAGCTTGGATAAATGCAAAGATTTAGTCCAAGTTTGTTAACCTAATTGACTCTAGGTTATATAATGAACAATTCTAGATCAAAAGAAACGGGTTAGAGGTCGTGAGAGGCATGGAACAAAACTAAAAAAAGTGACAAAAAGTGCTAGATCGTTTTTGCATCTAGAGATCAATTCAGACCATTCCAACGCTGCTAATCAATTCTTGGACCTTCCCAGAAGCTAATTGGATCAGTTGCAAGGCTTGAAGCACCCAGAAACACCAACTGTAACTCACACGGTTTACATTTTTTTCCAGAATCGATTATCCCAATTCTTGCATCATTAGCAATTTTAATGGTCATATTTGTGATTATCATCATGTTTGCAAGCTAACCATGTCATTTAATTGCATTTTTGAAGCCTTTACACGCATCTGCCATTGTTAGGGTTTCCACGTTTTTTTTAGAGTTTCTTGATGCAGGAAAAATTAGGCCTTGAATCAGGTACCATGATGCTCGTGAGGATGAGACGAGTTGATTGGTACCATTACCTTTCATTTATCTTGCGTGTATAACATTTTTGAAACATGCAGGGTTATACCTACAATGGATGTCTGTAGGTAAAAGTCCTTTTTCTAAAACGATGGAATCCATGAGGAAGACGATGGCGTGGCAGCATATGACTGCCCCGTTTGAACTTTCGCGCGCTTTAGAATCAACTCTTTTGCTTTTCTCATATTATGCTTTATTATTATTGTAATTACAACTAACAATCATAGCGCAGCTGGCAATATGGCGTTGTCAAAAGGCATAAGGACCTGGCTTCGATCCCAGGTCCAGACCACTTTCTTTATTTTCTTTTCCTCCAATAGATTCAGTGCCTCACAATCTCAAGCGACCACCATACTCCATCAGCATTCATCCATTTGGTCCAGCGTGTCATCCAATCCAATGCCCAGATATCAAGAGACCACAATGCTCCTCAAGTCAACGCCCACACCTGATCCAACGCATTGACTGGGCTTGGAGCATTTGGGCCAAGGAATTCATATTTGCACCCCCTCCTCAGCCACACAATCAGGCCCAATTTTATTTCTTTCTTATTTTATTTCCTTATTTAATTTTTTTTTGCTTAATTATTTTTTTTCACAAAAATTAATCTAATCACTTTTTTTATAAAATCATAAAATCAAGAATTCACAAAATTAGAATTAGTTTTTTTAATTAAATTTTAATTAATTAGCTTAATGTAGTTTAGGGCAATTTAATTCTTCTTTTCACAATAAAAAACAATTAGAACATTAGGTTTAAATTCTTAATTTAATTATTTTCTTTTTCCAAATAAAAAACACAAAAAAATAGGTTAACTTAATTATTTTTTTAATTAAAGTTAGTTAGTAATTAGGTTCTTTTTTTAAATTCAATTATTCTGTATTTTCTTAAAATAACAAAACATGACAAAAAACTTTTTTTCTTTAATCAATCGCAAGTAGGATTAGTCAAAGGGTCAAAACCCTAATCACCTCGCATTTAATTTACCGCGCACATTTAATTATTTTATTATTTTTGTAACTGTTCAGGGTATGTAATAGTTTTAACTAGGGTTTTCACTTATCGCCTTTCCCCAATTTTTGGTTATGTAATTAATCCCCCTCCCCGAAGCCTTGTAACAGTTAGGTTTTATATTTTCGCACTTTTAAAATTTCCGCAATTATTAACTGTTAGATGAATGCTAATAAGATTGTATGGCAAGAATGCATGACAAAATTAAAATGGTTATAAAACCCTAATGTGCAAAGATAATAAACTGAAAATAAATCACTCGCACATATTCACTCTTAGGGTATACTCTCTGATACGGTGGCCAGAATCGGGACATGATTCCTTTTTTTTAAAGGAATTTGCTGGCTTGCGTTTTGCGTTTGTGTTTGCAAAATGTCGCGGTAAGCAAGAGTCGCCACCGTCTTTTATTTTATCCAACAAAGAAAGGAAAAAAGCACAAAAAAATTCCTTTTTCGAGATATTTCTGAGTACGGGGGGTAGATTATAGAAAGGGAAAGTATTAGCACCCTTTCTATACATAGTTATCTATGGGCTCTTAGGTACTTGCTCATCATTTTCAAAATTGTTTTCTTTGTGTCTGCGTGATTTGAAAAAGATTTTGTTTTGACTTCGATTTAACTCTTGCTTCTGTCTTCAAGAGTGTAATGAAGTGTTTTGAAAACTTTGTTTGTATAGGAGTGTAAGTGTGAAAATTTTGTTTTGATTGAGCAAGTACTTAAGAACTAATCTACCTACTCGAAAAAAGAATCGTTCTATGCTTGTTTCCTTTAGACAATGCTATCCCACTATTAGTGAGTAGGTAGCACCGTCGTTGGAGTTTTGAGGGTCAATTTGAAAGGGACGTACGGTCACTAAAGCAATGTTAGGACGTCTTAGTAGTAACCCTAATATCTTAGATCAATTATTCGAGGCAACAATTCCGAGGCAACCATTCTGAGGCAACTTTTCTGAATCGAGACTTTGATCTTTATTTAGACAAAAGGACGACCACTAAGCATCCTATACTCAATGACCGTTTACCGAAGGCAACCAAGTGGGAGTGTACCCTAAGAATGCGCATGTGCGTGTGATCCAATTTCAGATTATTTATCTTTGCACATTTAAGGTGATCTAACTGTTTTAAAATTAATCACACATTCTTGTCATGCATCCCTATATCATACATCTAACAGTTAATAATTTGCGGAATTTAAAATGCAGAAATTAAACTACGCTATTACAAGGCTTCGGGTATTTACATAGCCAAAAACAAACCTTTTGAAAAATAAAGCGGTAAATGAAAAGTAAAAATCCTAATTAACTATTACATCCTCTAAACAGTTACAATAATATGGATAAATAATAAAAATAAAGCGCGCGACGAAAATTAGATCGACGAGAAGTTAGGGTTTTGACCCTTCTAACCTAATTAAAAGAAGAATTGTTTTTTTGTTGTTTTTAATAAAAGAAATAAGTTTTCTAAATTAAATATGCAATTAATTAGTTAATTAAATTAATTAATAAAAATAATTACATGACCTATTTTTATGTTTTTGATTATTTTAGGGGGAAAAATAAAATATAATTAAGTTAGTAATAAAACCTATTTATTCTAATTATTTTTAATTATGTATAAAATAAATTAAAGTTATCTAAATTAATCAAACCTAATTAAATTAATTAATTTATTGATAAGAAATATGCCTAAATCTAATTGGTGAAAAATAATATTTTTGGTGATTTTTTTGATAAAAAGAAAATAATTGATTGGTTAGTAAATAAATAAATAAAATTAAATGAAATAAATATAAAAAAGAGAAAAGAATAGGAAATGGGCCTGAAAATAGCAACTTGGGGAGGTGTGAGAAGCAGAAATCTGGGCCCAAAAGAGTGAGGTCCTTTTGACCTTGTGGATCCAGTGTGTTGTGTTGACTAGACCTCATGATGGTCTCTCATATGCTAGCCTTTGGATTTGATCTCCTGACACTTGGCTTGCTGGATGGGGAAGACGTATGGTAGACCCTTGGTTTGTGACCACGCTGGATCCTGAAAAGAAAAATAATATGGAGAAGTTGGGGGATCTGGGATTCGAACCCAGGTCCTGAAGCAATTGCCAATGCTACGCTCACCACTGCACCATTTGCTGTTTGTTGTACATGTAATTAATAATAATAATAATTTATAAAACAAAGAATTAGCGGAGGATATCAAAAAAATGCACGCCAGAGTTTGAATGGGCCAATGGATGGATGCCACGCAGTCGTCCCCTTCCTTGGATCCGTTGGTAAAAGTGAAACACTTTTACCTACGGACGTTTGTCCGTATCTATAGCCTATGTCATTCTTAAAATCAAGCACAAACATGATAAATAAAAAACAAGGCCATGGTTGAATTCGTCTGGTCCTGCTGGTTTCATTGGTGGCCCTTTTATGGCCCAATTTTTCCTGGATTCAAAAACCCCAAAGCGAGCTATGAAACCCTAACAATGGCACATTCCAGTACAGGCCATATAAATGCAATTAAATCATGCAGAAAGCTTGCATATGTCTCATAGATCAAGAATATGTGATTAATTCATCCTAACAATGCCTAAATTATGGGATTCAATTTCAAGAAAAGAGAGGTATCGTGACTGACTTACAGTGCAATATGGGGCTTGAAAATGCTTGCTCTCGATTGCTTTAGCTTGCTGAGAGTCCCAGGAACCGATTGAGATAACTGGAAGGCCTTGAGGATGCCTGGAACACTGAATTCGATCTTGCACTTTTTCTTTATTTTTTTCAATTCTGTTCTCCTTACCGCGCCTGCTTCTAACCTAGTTTTGAATCTGCACACGTTCTATTTGTACCAAGGAATGCATTAGGGTTGAAAGAATGCATCCAATCTTCCTCCATCAATGAGTTTGATCTTGATTTGATTCACCTTTAAATCTTTCCAAAAATGGCCTAAATCCAATCTTTTTGTCCACCCTAATGCCTTGCACAAATTTTAATATTTGCTAGCTGTAATTTTAAACCTGAAACAAGCACAAAATCTTTTGTTTTCAATATTTTGGATTTTATATGATTTGTTTTGATTTAAATTGAATTAATTCAAATAAAAATAAAAATAAATAATAAAAACATGATAAGGACAAGTGGCAAGGGATAGAGCTCGTGGACTATGTTGCTGTTATACCCCAAAATTTTCCCTCCCATATTTCTCAAGACATGTCAAGAATCATCTCCAAGTTGTTCAAGATGGCTCAAGAGTGGGACAATCAAATCACCTCCTAAGGCAGTCAATTCAAAATTAGGGTTTTGTGTTGTATCAAGGTCCTTACATCCAAATGACCCCAAGTGCTCCCCAATGTCCTAATATGTTCTTAAGTTCATCCATGTCAAATTTCAAGCCTTGCAGAGGAAGTTTGGTCAGTCAATTGCTCAAGAGGTCCAAAAATGGACTGTGCTAGGGCAAAAGTCAACTGTGACCTAAATACAATCAAACCTCAAGATTTTTTGCCAACATTCTCATTTTGAAGGATAATTCACCATTTGATAAAGGGTTGATCATTATTCATCAAGGATTGCTCAAGATTCATCAAGATTCAAAAGTTGCTAATTTAGGGTTTTGCAAGAAAAGTCAACTCAACTTTTACCAAGCATAACTTTCTCATACTTTATAAGAAATGACCCATCCAAATATAATTTTTAATAGGATGCAATTTCCTACAATCCATATTCACACCCCAAGATCAAGAAATGCACTCACAAGAAGTTACAAATTTGGACATTATAGGTCATTTTTGAAAGTCAACAAAAACACCTTTTTTTCCAAAGCTTATAACTTGAGCATGGAATATCAAAATGAGATGAGACCAAAAAGGTTGGTTATAGGACATCTCAAGGTTTCTAAAAAGTCAAAGAACACTTCCAAAAGTTCAAAATGGAAGAAGTTATGCATTGTTGAAGTTGGGCATTTTTCCAAAAGTGCCAAAAGTCAATCATCCTCAAAACTCCAATTTTTGACAAAAGGGCCCACTTTTTTCCACTTGATTTGGTCTTTTCACACCACACACGTGTCCCATCTTCAGTTTCTTGTCCATTCACAAATTTTTCTATTTTATTTAATTTTTATTGAATTAATTCATTTTAAATCAATATTAATTCAAATAAAATCCCAAAATTGATAGAATGATATCTTTGTGATTGGTATAGACTTCAATTATCATCATGAACCAAATTAAATCCGAATCAAGCTTTATTATGCACAAAAAATCAGATTTGATACAAATATGGAAGCTTTGTTAATGGTGGCAAAATCATATCTTGGAATCATCAATGCACAAGGATTGGAGGCCCAAAGTTTAACCTAATGCACTCCTTATTACTTGTACAAGCCATACACATCAAGAACACGAGAAAAGCACTACAAAAACGGCCAAACCAAATTGGAGAAAAAGCTTGAAAAAGTGGAAACTGAAATCACACTTAGGGCTCGTTTCAATCCAAAATCGCAACGTGGTGTTCTTGCTTGCAATCCCCTGAAGCTATAGCAATCAGAACCAAGCCCTCTCATTGCCTGAAACGCACTGTAAGTATCCACGAATATGGCCCTGTACACGAAAACATAACTCCTCATTCTTGCATCTTTTTGACAAAGCATTAACATATTCTTGTTCCTTGTATGATTTTTAGGCTTTTTGCAATATTCAATTTTGTTTTCATAGCCTGTATTGTAATGCCCGAACCTAGGGTTTTCTTGTTTTGTTTTTAGGCGTTTGCTTTGTAGGTAAAATTAGGACTAATATTGGATATAGAGATGATCAGGAAGGAGAGACGAAGTCAACCATGGCTTTGGATTGCATTTCTATGGCTTGGGGTGAATTCTAGGACGAACCTAGGAATTTAGCTGCGGATAAAATCCGCAGGTAAAAACCCTGGTTATTTCAACGAAGAAGATGACTACGCGTCCTCTTCCTATTGGCTGATTCAAATCAGCGCGCTTTTTTTATTTTTTTTCCAGGCATAATTGATTGTTTGATATATAATAATTGATGTTTGATATAATAACAAAAGAGCAATGTGATGCAGTGGTAAGTGCGCTAGTGGTAAACCCCTTGGGACCTGGGTTCGAATCCCAGGTCCCCCAAAACATTTGTTTAATTTTTCTTCAGGTATTCTCATGCAACATCATAAGCGTGGTCCACCATATGCCTCATGGATCCAGACGCCAGATGGCCTCCAGGCCAAATCCAAGGGTCCAGATTGCAAGCTCATCATACTCCCTAGTCAAAGGCACGCGCTGGATTGGGAAAGTCAAACGAGGCTGAATGAAAGTGGGCCAAGAATTGCCAGATTCACCACCAATTTGGGCCCAGCACCCCCCTTGGTTATTTCTTTTCATATTTCATTTTTTCCCATTTAATTGTTTTATTAATTATTATTATTATTTACACTAACCAATTTATTTTTCTTAATAAAATCAGAAAACATAAAAAATATTAGTTTTATTTATTAAATTTAATTTCATCACTTTATTTTTGTAAATAAACATTAATCAATTAATTTAGTTTAAATAGGTTTAACATTTAATATTTTTGCAATAAATTAAAACTAATATAGAATTAGGTTTTTTAATTAATTTTAACCAATTTTATTTTATTTCCTTAAATATTAAAAAATCCAAAAATATCTCTTTTTATTAATTAATTAATGATTAGTGTAGGTTTAATTTCTTTAAATTCAAAAATAACAAAAACATGCTTTCTTTAATAAAAAAGGGGGGTCAAAACCCTAAAAATGCGCCGATCTAATCTTCTCGCACGCGATCCATTTATTTCCAATTTTGTAATTATTTCCCGGTATGTAATAGATTTTAAATTAGGACATTTTTATCGCTTTATTTTATTTTCCGCAATTTAAATTAAAGGGTTTGTTTTTGGCGATGTAAATACACGACGCCTTGTAATAGTTTAGATTTAATTTCCCGCAATTTAATTTCCGCACAATATTAACTGTTAGATGTTTGATAATAGGGAATGCATGACAAGATCAATCTTTAACTTAAAATCAACAATAGCTCACCCATGACATGTACAGATAAAATTAACCGAAATAACACACTTGCACATGCCACTATTAGGGTACACCTCACTTGGTTGCCTCGAACGTGGTCATTGAGTGTAGGAAGTTTTAGAAGTCGCCCTCTTGTCCAAAGATCATAGTTGCCTTGAAACGGTTGCCTCGGAAAAATGATCTAAGGTATAAGGGTTACCGCTAAGGCGTCCTAACATTGCTTTAGTGACCACACATCCCTTAATCGAATTGACCCGAAAACTCCAACGACGGTGCTACCTATTCCTCAATAGTGGGATATCACTGTCTAAAGGAAATTTGTACAGTTTAATTCCTTTTTGAGTAGGTAGATGGTTCTTAAGTACTTGCTCCTTTTAAAACAAAACAAAACTTTTCGCACTTACACTCTCTTCAATACAAAAACTCTTTTCAAACCCACAAACACAAAGAAAAGCAAACTTTTGAAAACACAATGAGCAAGTACCTAAGAGCCCTGGATAACCACGGATAGAAAGGGTGCTAACACCTTCCCTTTCTATAATCTACCTCCCGAACCCGAGAAACATCTCAAAAAGGAATTTTTCTGTGCTTTTGTCCTTTCCTTGTTGGATAAAATAAAAGACGGTGGCGACTCTTTCTTACCGCGACATTTTGCAAAAACAAACGCAAAACGCGAACCAACATTCCAAAACAGTCAGTTCTCATTCCCACCGATCACAGAACTGGCGATACTGCTGGGGATATAAATAAGTGAGGTGTACCTTAGGATTAGATCATTATGTTTTCAATTGTATGCTTTGTATGCTTTAATTTTGTGGGATTGTATCGGAGTTCTATAGATCCTAACCCGGATCTAGGGATACCCTTTAGGTAAGTAGCAATAAACTGTGAGGGATCTGTACGGCGTAGACCGATACAGATGAAGCAGTAGCTACGTTGGTGTGGCACTTTAGTCTGTACCGATATCCCTTGTGTTGGAACAAGGAGAATATGGGTCTTCTAAGGGGTCATTAAGCACCAACTGACCTTAAAACTTTAAATTGACCAACTTGGCCATAGAACAGTAGCAGTATGCTACACTCATTGAGACTAAACTCTCGCGATGATTTCGGCCGCAAGGAAAGGTTTCTAAACTAGAATTATGACCGATTGAGGGTAGTCAGTGATATTGAGATCCTCTAGAACCCGGTTACTATTTTTAGGACAGGTTTTAACCAACTGAACTGAAATAGGGTAGTACCTAAGCTCCATGCCAGCCTGAAATCTAAGGGCTCTCAGTGTGACTTGTGTGTCTTTACCATGTTTGCTTTTTGTGGATAATTATGGTGTGCTTACTATCATGACATCATGACATCATAACATTGCATACATCTTGCATAAGGACTAACCTATTTCAAAGACAGGAGGGATTCATCTTTGTTATGTTTTATAGGTAATCATGATGCCTATGCGTAAGAATACCATCCGGATCAACTTTGTCCAAGTCCCTACCTTGCTTAAAGAGTTGGTTGCCAAGATGCCTGACACTACTTCCTTCATCAGGAAGCATGGTTCTCTTCTCAGTTTGGTCACCTCCAAATTGGACGAACAGATGATGAGTGTTCTGGTCCAGTTTTATGATCCGCTGTACCATTGCTTCACTTTTCAAGACTATCAGCTGGTTCCTATCCTAGAAGAGTTCTCTGAGCTACTCGGTATCTCTGTTCTGGAGCAGACCCCGTTTACTGGTTGGGAGAAGAATCTTAGGCCCGAAGAGATTGCTGCAGCCCTTCATTTGACTAAAGAGGAGGTAATGGCTAATTAGGAGACTAGAAGTGGAGCTAAGGGTTTTCTGACTAAGTTCTTGGCTGGCAAGGCTAACTACTTCTAGGATAGCCTAGACTTTAAGGCGTTCGAGGATATTTTGGCTCTTCTGATTTATGGCTTGGTATTGTTTCCGAATCCTGACACTTTTGTTGATGTGAATGCCATAAAGATCTTCATTTCTCAGAACCCTGTACCCACCCTCTTGGGTGGCATTCTTCATCAGCTCTATGCTCGTACTGCCCGAAAGCGGGGAACCTTGACGTGATGTGCTCCTTTATTGTCGAGGTGGTTTATTTCGCACCTCCCCAAGTCAGTGCTAAAGAACAAAGAAGGAATGGGTTGGGCTTATAGGGTGATGTCTCTTTCTCATAATGACGTTATCTGGACTCTCAAGGGTATGGATGAGGTGACTATCATTGATTATTGTGGGGAGTATCCCAATGTTCCCCTGCTAGGAACCCATGGAGGAATTTCTTACAACCCATGCTTAGCTCTCCGTCAATTTGGAAGAGCCAAAAGAGAAGGACCTCATGAGATGTTGATGCCTCATATCATCTTTGATTTTCAGGGAGATAGTGACGAGAAACGTCGTAGATTCATAAGGGCTTGGGATAGAGTTCACCAATCTGATCCACATGAGCTGGGCCCAAAGACTTCTCTGCCAATGGAGCCATATCCCAGATGGGTCCGCATCCGTGCCCAGAAGCTAGGTATGCCATATGAAGCTGTCCGGCCTGTCACTCTTGAAGTTGCTAATGAAGAAGGGGTTCTTCCAACCATTCTCCATCCTTATATGCCCACTGACATTGGGGCACTGAAGAGGTCTTTGATGCAGTTGAGGGATGAACGGGATTCTTACCGAGAGAAGTTCAATGAGCAAGAGCAAAAGATCCAGAAGCTGACTAGGCAATTAGAGAACGAGTGGATTCTCAACGACTATGTCCGCACTGATAAGAAGAGACCATGGGAGCATTGATGGGCCTTTGATGATTTCCTTCCCAGTTTTTGTTTACTTTTCAGTATTTCCATTCTTGTAACACCTTAAGGGCAATTTGTTGAACAATTTAAATTTTGAAGTTTAAATCTAATAAAGTGTGTTTCCTTTCTTGTTTACAAATTTGAATCTCGATTGTCTTTGAAATCATAATCATACGCATTTCATCCCATGCACTCCATAAACAGGTACCTATTACAGGTCTCTTACCTTCTTCGCTGTTTATTTCAGCATCATGTCTGCTGAACCTTCAACTGAGCAAGCTATCAAGGCCCTCCAGGCCCAGAATGCCCAATTTCAAGAGTTGTTCATGAGTCTAGCTAAGGGTCAGCAAGACCTGAAGACTCTGATTCTGAAGAAGGAGAAGAAGAAGAAGAAGAGGAAAGTCCTGTTCAACACTGGTCCTAGGTTTGGGAACAGGCTATAGAATGAAGTTGATCTGACCACCTCATCTGGAGGGAAAGATAGTCCACAAGAAAGGAGGGCTCCTAGCCCCGTGGTCTCCGACAACGAGATGGACTACGATAAAGAATAGTATCCTCCTGCTGAGGATAAGTACAAACAACTGGAAGACCGTTTGAGTGCTATGGAAATTCAGAAGGTGCCCGGTCTGGATTTCGGATATCTAGGTCTATCATCTGGGGTGGTGATTCCCCATAAATTCAAGGCACCAGCCTTTGCCAAGTATGACAGAGTTTCCTGCCCGAAGCTGCACCTCCGGTCATATGTGAGGAAGATCCATCCTTACACTGCTGATAATAACTTATGGATCCATTTCTTTCAAGACAGTCTCTCAGGGACTCAGCTTGAGTGGTTCTATCAGTTGGACGGAGCCAGTATCCGCAGTTGGGAAGATTTGGCTACTGCATTCTACAGGCAGTATCAGTACAACTCCAACCTCGCTCCTACGCGTATCCAACTCCAGGGTATATCAATGGGAACATGTGAAGGATTTAAAGATTATGCTCAAAAGTGGAGAGACCTCGCCGGAAGGGTACAACCACCCTTAGCTGATTGGGAACTTATTGACATGTTTCTGAGGACCCTGTCTGGTCCATTTTTCAACCGCTTGATTGGAAGCTCTTCATCTGGGTTTACAGATCTTATTTTGACTGATGAGAGGATTGAGACTGGTATTAAGGCTGGGAAGATACATAAGGGTGCCTCATCGAGCACCGAGAAGAAGCCGTTTAAGAAAGAGTCCAGTGCTGTCTATAGTGCAAGAAGACAGAGTAGACCTTAACACCGCCAAGCTGTCAATACGGTTGTTATTTCAAAACCTGCTGGTGCTCCTCAGTACAACCATCAACAAAAGGATGAGAGACCTAAGAGGCAATTCACTCGTCTCAGCATGACCTTATCTCAGATTCTGCCACAGTTGCTGAAGAGTAATCTGGTGACTCTAAGGGAAGCCCCAAAGAATTCAAATACAACGTCACCAAAGTATAACCCTAACTCCCGTTGTGCTTATCACTCTGATAGCCCGGGGCATAATACAGACGATTGATGGAGTCTCAAAAGTAAGATACAAGACTTAATTGATGCAAAAGAGATTAAGTTCGAGGCGCCCGAAAGGCCTAATGTCGTGACTGCTCCCATGCCCAAACATGGAGTGAATGCTATAGAGGAAGACTTGTTTGTAGTTTCTGTGGATGACATTGTTACCCCTATGATGACTGTCAAGAAGAACCTGTTGCTAGCCGGTTTATTTCCGGGCTGTGACGAAGGTTTCCATATGTGTTCTGTTTTACCTACCGGTTGCCCATTCCTGAAGTCAGGTATCCAAAACCTGATGGATAGTAAGGAGATTCTGTTTGAGAAGACTTTTGTTCCCTCGGTTCATTCTGAAGAAGTTGCCATCATTACCATTTTCGAAAATTCTTCCAAGGCTCCCTCGAGGAAGCCTGTTAGAATTACATCTGTTCCAAAGATCACACCTGTGATCATTACTGTTCCGGGGCCCATCCCATATACCTCTGATAAAGTTGTCCCTTGGCACTATGGGGCTGATGTTTATTTTCATGGAGTTAAGCAAGAGTTGGATGCTGATACTGACATCAGCAACATTACTGGACCTGCTAAAGTCACCCGCAGCGGAAGACTTTTCTCACCTGATATTGCCCCACCAGCAGCCCGAAGACCTGTTGTTATTACACCTGCCAGTGTACCCGCCACTATTCCTGATCAAGTTCTTATTCTCACCCCTGTCGCTGAGTCATCTGACACTCAGGGCAAAGGGATCACCATTGATGTGCCGGCCCAGACGGAAGCACCGAAGACAATTACTGTTGAAGCTTCCAAACAGTAGATGGAAGAGATCCTGAAGATTATTAAAAAGAGTGACTACAACGTAGTTGAGCAGCTGGGGCAAACCCCGTCCAATATTTCTATGTTGTCACAGTTGTTATGCTCAGAGGCCCATGCCAAGGCCCTGGTTACCTTCTTGAAGACTGCCCATGTGCCACAAGAGACATCAGCTGATCAGTTTATAGATTGCGTGGCTAATTTGACTGCTGATAATGGGTTGGGTTTCTCGGACGCCGACTTGACTATTAAAGGGAAGAATCACAATGATGCCCCGCATGTCTCCATTGAATGCAGGGGCACTACTCTTGCACATGTATTGGTGGATACTGGTTCTTCGTTGAACGTCTTGCCTAAAAAATCTCTAGACCGGTTGGATTGTGAAGGTTTGGAGCTGAAACCAAGTAACATTATTGTCAGGGCCTTTGATGGGTCTAAGAGGATGGTGCATGGAGAGGTTGATATCCCGATCAAGGTTGGTTCTCAGGTCTTCAATTCTACATTCTATGTGATGGACATTCGGCCATCTTATTCTTGTTTGTTGGGCCGTCCATGGATCCATAAAGCTGGGGCCGTAACCTCAACGCTCCACGAGAAGTTGAAGTACCCGGTCAAAGGGAAGATTGTGACAGTACAAGGGGAGGAAGAGTACATGGTCAGCCACCTCAACTCGTTCTGATATGTAGAAAAGGGTGGGGAGTTCATTGAGACCCCATTTCAGCACTTTGAAGAGGTGCCCCAGACACTGGCATCAACTGAGACTGTAGTTAAAGATTCTCCTATGAAGATGGCTTCCTTAAAGGATGCCCGGGTTGTTATTGAGAAGGGTGAGTGTGCAAATTGGGGCCGACTTCCTGATTTTACACAGAAGACTAACAAGTTTGGTTTGGGTTTCACTGCAGAAGCTCAAAGGGCTATTCGGAATGCACGAATCGGAAGACCTCCCGTGTTCATCAGCAACTCGGGAGTGAATGCCATTGAAGATGATGTGGAAGAGTCTGAATTCGACAGCTGGATCTATCCTACGATTGACGGTGGACCAAGAAACTGGACAGCAAAGGACTTCATCCCTATTACTTTTGTTACCCAGTAATGAAACTTTTGTTTTGAATTTGTAACAAACAATGTTTTAAACTTTATGGCTCGGTGTCTTACCCAGGGCACTGTGGCTTCATTTGTGAGGGCTTTTGTGTGTCATTTTCATATATCATTAATAAAAGCATTGGACATTTCTTGCATTTCAAATCTCGCGCTCCTTGTCTTTCTTTATTATATATTGCAAAACAGCTATTTTACACACACTCACATATACAGGTCCACATCCACTCTGGATCTCACTGGTAACGACTCTGCTACTGCCAGTTATGACTTCGAAAATCCGATCAACTTAGCCGAAGACGAAGGTGAAGATGATTGCGAAGTGCCTGGAAAAATTGCAAGACTGGTACTCTAGGAAGAGAGGGCCATTCAGCCACATGAAGAGCTGGTAGAATCAGTGAACCTGGGTACTGAGACAGACAAGAAGGAAGTCAAGATCGGTGCAAATCTGGGAGCCAGTGTGAAACAACGGTTAATTCAGATGCCGCGTGACTACGTTGAGATCTTTGCCTGGTCTTACGAAGATATGCCCGGGTTGGATACTGATATTGTGGTTGATCGCCTGCCCACCAAGGAAGACTGTCCCCTAGTGAAACAGAAAGTTCGCCGCATGCGCCCGGGGATGTCTGAGAAAATCAAGGCTGAGGTTATGAAACAGTTTGACGCCGGTTTTCTAGCAGTTACTTCTTACCCTCAGTGGGTGGCCAATGTGGTTCCAGTACCGAAGAAAGATGGTAAGGTCCGAATGTGTGTTGACTACAGGGATTTGAACAGGGCGAGCCCTAAGGATGACTTCCCTCTACCTCATATTGACGTTTTGGTTGATAACACCGCTCAGCACAAGGTATTCTCCTTTATGGATGGCTTCTCCGGTTATAACCAGATTAAAATGGCTCCCAAAGACATGGAGAAGACCACCTTTGTTACTCAGTGGGGCACCTTTTGCTACAAGGTCATGCATTTTGGACTGAAGAACACTGGGGCAACATATCAGCGTGCCATGGTTGCTTTGTTTCATAACATGATCCATCATGATATTGAAGTATACGTCGACGATATGATTGCAAGGTCCCAGACTAAGGAAGAACACCTTGACCATCTGCAGAAGCTGTTTGACAGGCTGAAGTTGTACAAGCTGAGATTGAACCCGAACAAGTTCACCTTCGGGGTGAGGTCTGGTAAGCTGCTAGGTTTTATTGTAAGCGACAAAGGTATTCAAGTGGACCCTGCCAAGGTGAAAGCTATACAAGAGATGCCAGCTCCCAGAACAGAGAAAGAAGTCAGAGGCTTTCTGGGACGTCTGAACTACATTGCCCGATTCATCTCGCACCTAACTGCTACTTGTGAGCCAATCTTCAAGCTACTGAAGAAATATCAAGTGGTACGTTGGAATGATGAATGCCAAGCCACTTTCGAAAGAATCAAAGAGTATCTCCAGGAGCCACCCATCCTGATGCCACCAGTTGAAGGGAGACCTTTAATCTTGTACTTGACAATGCTCGATAACTCAATGGGGTGTGTGCTGGGGCAGCATGACGAGTCTGGCCGAAAAGAGCATGCTATTTATTAACTTAGCAAAAAGTTTACCGACTGTGAGACCCGATACTCACTGCTCTAGAAAACTTGCTGCGCTTTGGCATGGGCTGCTCGCCGGCTGAGACAGTATATGCTGACTCACAGTACTCTGTTGATATCAAAGATGGATCCAATCAAGTATATCTTCGAGAAGCCTGCCTTGTCCAGAAGAATAGCAAGATGGCAGATGATCTTGACTGAGTATGACATCCAGTAAACGACCCAAAAGGCAATTAAGGGAAGTGTATTGGCAGACCATTTGGCACATCAGGCAGTGGATGATTACCAGTCTATGAACTTTGAATTCCCGGGCGAGAATATCATGTTGATAACTGATTGTGAGACACCTGGACCAGATGAAGGGCCTGAGGAAGGATACCGATGGTATATGTACTTTGATGGAGCTTCGAACGCTTTGGGCAATGGCATTGGCGCCGTGATCATATCTCCTAAAGGCTCTCATACTCCGTTTACCGCCCGACTATGTTTCAACTACACCAACAATATGGCGGAGTATGAAGCGTGCATTATGGGTCTTCGAGCAGCAATTGACCTAAGGATTAAGTTCTTGAGTGTCTTCGGAGATTCCGCTCTCGTGATCAGTCAGATCAAAGGCGAGTGGGATACGAAACACCCAAATATTATCCCTTACAAGGAGTATGTGTTAACATTGCTTCCCCATTTTGAGGAGATAACCTTTGAACACTTCCCTAGAGAGGAGAATCAGTTGGAGGACGCGCTGGCTACAATGTCTTCTATGTTCAAGGTCAATTGGGACAACGAAGCTCCCCGGATCATCATTGAAAGATTGGACGAACCTGCACATTGCTGTGATCTTGAGACTGAAGAAGTAACAGGAAAGCCCTGGTATCATGAGGTGAAGAGGTACCTTGACGCTCAAGAATACCCCGAGGGTGCATCTGTTAATGACAAGAAGTTTCTGAGGAGGTTCGCGGCAAAGTTCTTCATCAGCAATGACATCCTTTACAAGCGTAACCATGATTCCACCTTACTGTGTTGTGTGGATAAGATTGAAGCAGAAAGGATCATGGCAGAGCTGCATGAAGGTACTTTTGGAACTCATTCTAGTGGACATACCATGGCAAAGAAAATCCTCCGGGCAGGATATTACTGGTCCACAATGGAAGCCGACTGTTATCAGCATTCTCGGACATGTCACAAGTGCCAGGTCTATGCTGATAAGGTGTACATACCTCCAGTTCCTCTGAAGGTCTTGACAGCGCCTTAGCCTTTTGCAATGTGGGGCATTGATATGATCGGCGAGATCAGACCTACGACATCCAACAGGCATCGTTTCATCCTGGTAGCGATTGATTACTTTACGAAGTGGGTTGAAGCAGCTTCCTTTGCTACCGTAACCAAGAACGTCGTGGCACGGTTCATTCGTCACAATCTGATCTGTCGATACGGTGTACCAGAGAGGATCATTACGGATAATGGTACCAATCTCAACAACAAGATGATCACCGAGCTCTGCGAGCAATTCAAAATACAGCATCATAACTCTTCTCCCTACCGGCCGAAGATGAATGGGGTTATCGAAGCAGCAAATAAGAACATTAAGAAGATTGTGCAGAAGATGACAGTGACATACAAAGACTGGCACGAGATGTTACTGTTTGCTCTTCATGGGTACCGTACCTCAGCACCGACGTCAATAGGGGCAACACCCTATTCCTTGGTATATGGCATGGAGGCAGTCTTGCCCATTGAAGTTCAGATACCCTCTCTCCAGATCATGAAGGATGCAGGTTTGAGTGAAGATTATTGGATTCAGACCCGACTTGATCAACTGAATCTAATCGATGAAAAGAGACTTACTGCTATTTGTCATGGTCATACGTATCAAAAACGGATGGTCAAGGCATTTAACAAGAAAGTTAGACGACAAGAGTATCAAGTTAGGGATCTGGTAATCAAGCGCATTATCCTACCTCAAGGTGATCCCAGGGGAAAATGGACCCCTACTTTCGAAGGGCCATTTGTGGTTAAGAACATTTTCTCAGGAGGAGCTATGATTCTAACCACCATGGATGGTGATGACCTTCCTCACCCCGTTAATGCAGACATAGTGAAAAGATACTACGCGTAATCAAAGACCCGCTAGGTTGATTGGCCTAGGAAAAAATAAGGGCTTCCCGACGAACCAAAAGGGTTCGGGCAAAAATAAGGGATGGAAATAAAAAATCTATACACCCGGCAAGTCGAAAACCTGAAAAGGCGGCTTGGGCAAAAATGGGTATCCCGGTGGACTGAAAACCCGAAAGGGCGCTCCAGGAAAAAATTAGGGATCAAAGCATACTATGTCTCATTGGATCACCTTGCATCCAGACTTCGGTATCAATCAAGCTCGGAAGGCATTGATCAATCAGATTCATCTTCAACCAGTAGCAAAGCGATGAGATGCTCGAGGATATAAAGGCGATAGCAGAGTTGGAACCCAGTGGGATCATTCACATAGCTGTTTTGTTTCTTTTTACAAATTGTGTAAACTCTATTTATCCAGCGGCTTTCTCTTACTAGGACGTCAGCCTCTTGTACAAAAAATGCCTATTTACAGGCCAACTTCAAAAAATCAATACAAATTCATTTTCAGACAAATTTCAAACTATTTCTCCTTTATCTGTTTTGTTTTGCAAGGAACATCCAATGTTCATTTTTGATATATGCATTTGACATTAATTGCTACTCATAAATATTTACACGCGAAATGAAAGATGAATTACTGGTAGTATCAGAAACAGAGGCATAAGAAATGTCCAAGCTGTGTAGTTGTTTCCTCCACAAGGTACCAAGGTACATCTAGCTGAAGAATATGGCTAAGATACCTTCATTCCCCGCAGAGTAAGACAGTAATGATAACTCTCTCAGCTGAGACTTGCAACCATGAACGAATCAGCAATACTCTCCCCAAGCAGAGTTAGCCTACCATCAGTCCTAAAAAGGTTTGGTATTCCCAGAGGGTCTTAATATTCCTCAATGGAGTATAAGGACATTCCCCAACAAGCATAAGATCATCCCCAGCGAAGTTCTTCCCTTTCCCCAAGTAGGAGTTCAATTCTCAACAGATCCAGTGTCACCAGCAACAGTAATCCATCCCCAGCAGAGTTCATCAGCGGAATCTCCAACAGAGTTTATCGTTAAAATCTTCAGCAGAATACCCCTTCCCCGCAGAGTAATTCCCATCAGAGTAATCTCTTCATCAGTTTATTCCCCAACAGAGTTATTTTCTCCTGCAGGTTTATCCTCACAATCATCTTCGTTCACCATCCCTGGCGGAAGCGAAGCATTCAACTTTATTCTCCAGCAGCTCCGGGATTTATTTTCCCCAGCTAAAACATTACATGTCCATACATCATGCTACATGCATATACGCATCATACCATACAATCTCATTTATTTTGAGAACATCATTGTCTAATACATATCATGCATTACATACAGCTAACCTTTACCTTTCAGGAAAGATACAATCAAAATTCAAGTTATGAAGCCCGGGTACGACCAGGATAGTATCTTGATTTCTACAGCATATTGTGAAGCCCGGATTACGACCGGATAACAATATCAGACTACCGCGAAGCCTGGATTACGACCAGATAGTGATATCTCTCAAAAGTAAGCTATGAAGCCCGGAGAACAACCGGATAATAGTTTATTCCCCAGTGAGCCGTGAAGCCCGGATTACAACCGGATAGCAGCTCAGTAAGCACCATGAAGCCTGGATTTGACCAGATAGTGGTATATCATAAACACAAGCCGTGAAGCTCTGATCACGATCGGATAACAGCTCAGCAAGTTATTGTGAAGCCTGGATTACGACCAGAAAACCATACAAGACCATGAAGCCTGGATTACGACCAGATAATGGTAGAAGATGTTGTGAAGACTGGATTACGACCAGATAGCAACCAAACTACTACGAAGCCTGGATTTCGACCAGATAGTGGTATGATACACCGTGAAGCCTGGATTACGACCAGATAGCGTTAAGGGACACTATGAAGCTTGGATTACGACCAAATAACAGTTTACCCAGCCAGTTACTATGAAGTCCGGATTCGACCGGATACTAGTAAACCCAACAGTCACAGGGAAGCCCGGATGCGACCGGATAACCACTTTATTTATTCTGAAGCCTGGATTTCGACCAGATAAGAAGTGAGGTATTGTGAAGATTGGATTCGAACAAATAGCAGTACGTGACACCATGAAACCTGGATTCGACCAAATAATGGTATAACACATCGTGAAGCCTGGATTACAACCAGATAGCGGTACAAGGCACTATGAAGCTTGGATTCCAACCAAATAGCAGTTTACATGGGCAGTTACTAAGAAGCCCGGAGTCGGCCGGATATTACTATGCCCTAAATTCAAGTTGAAGCCCGAATGCGACCGGATAACCACTTGATTTATTTTGAAGCCTGGATTTCGACCAGATAAGAAGTGAGGTATTGCAAAGCTTGGATTACGACCGGATAGCAAGTTTAATCTCATCTCCCCAGTAAGTCACTGTAAAGCCTGGATTACGACCAGATAGCAGTCGGTCTTATCACTATGAAGCATGGGTTGCAACCAGATAGCAGTTTACTCTCACCTCTTCAACAGAGATGATTCCTCAGTAGAATAACGGACGACCGAAGCTCCTAAAATTCAACAGAGATGATTCCCCAGTAGAATAATGGACGACCGAAGCTCCTAAAGTTCTATTTCTCCTAAGACAAAGAACATCATTCCCCAGCGGAATCTCCCTCAACGACAGGTATACAAGCTCTCGCTAAGGAATCTCTTACGCGATCGACACTCCTTCGGATGGAATGTTTAAGCCCATATCCCATCATCAATCTCCAAATGGCATCTGTAAGCCCATTCCCGACATCACAAGACAAATACTACTTTATGCGAGTGCAAATTTCTGGGCACTCTAGTGTTCAATCATCTTCCACCTTCGGATCACGAAAGGCCCGAACGCCAATCTATATCCTCAGGTTTAAGAAGATTGAACAGGGGAAACTATTATACCCCAAAATTTTCCCTCCCATATTTCTCAAGACATGTCAAGAATCATCTCCAAGTTGTTCAAGATGGCTCAAGAGTGGGACAGTCAAATCACCTCCTAAGGCAGTCAATTCAAAATTAGGGTTTTGTGTTGCATCAAGGTCCTTACATCCAAATGACCCCAAGTGCTCCCCAATGTCCTAATATGTTCTTAAGTTCATCCATGTCAAATTTCAAGCCTTGCAGAGGAAGTTTGGTCAGTCAATTGCTCAAGAGGTCCAAAAATCGACTGTGCTAGGGCAAAAGTCAACTGTGACCTAAATACAGTCAAACCTCAAGATTTTTTGCGAAAATTCTCACTTTGAAGAATAATTCACCATTTGATTAAGGGTTGATCATGATTCATCAAGGATTGCTCAAGATTCATCAAGATTCAAAAGTTGCTAAATTAGGGTTTTGTAGGAAAAGTCAACTCAACTTTTACCAAGCATAACTTTCTCATACTTTATGAGAAATGACCCATCCAAAGCTCATTTTTAAGAGGATGCAATTTCCTACAATCCATCTTCACACCCCAAGATCAAGAAATGCACTCACAAGAAGTTACAAATTTGGACATTATAGGTCATTTTTGAAAGTCAACAAAAACACCTTTTTTACCAAAGCTTATAACTTGAGTATGGAATATCAAAACTAGATGAGACCAATAAGGTTGGTTAGAGGACATCTCAAGGTTTCTAAAAAATCCTAGAACACTTCCAAAAGTTCAAAATTGAAGAAGTTATGCATTGTTGAAGTTGGGCATTTTTCCAAAAGTGCCAAAAGTCAACCATCCTCAAAAATCCAATTTTTGACAAAAGGGCCCACTTTTTTCCACTTGATTTGGTCTTTTCACACCACACACGTGTCCCATCTTCAGTTTCATGTCCATTCATTAATTTTTCTATTTTATTTAATTTTTATTGAATTAATTCATTTTAAATCAATATTAATTCAAATAAAATCCCAAAATTGATAGAATGATATCTTTGTGATTGGTATAGACTTCAATTATCATCATGAACCAAATCAAATCCGAATCAAGCCTTATTATGCACAAAAAATCAGATTTGATACAAATATGGAAGCTTTGTTAATGGTAGCAAAATCATATCTTGGAATCATCAATGCACAAGGATTGGAGGCCCAAAGTTTAACCTAATGCACTCCTTATTACTTGTACAAGCCATACACATCAAGAACACGAGAAAAGCACTGCAAAAACGGCCAAACCAAATTGGAGAAAAAGCTTGAAAAAGTGGAAACTGAAATCACACTTAGGGCTCGTTTCAATCCAAAATCGCAACGTGGTGTTCTTGCTTGCAATCCCCTGAAGCTATAGCAATCAGAACCAAGCCCTCTCATTGCCTGAAACGCACTGTAAGTATTCACGAATATGGCCCTGTACACGAAAACATAACTCCTCATTCTTGCGTCTTTTTGACAAAGCATTAGCATATTCTTGTTCCTTGTATGATTTCTAGGCTTTTTGCAATATTCGATTTTGTTTTCATAGCCTGTATTGTAATTCCCGAACCTAGGGTTTTCTTGTTTTGTTTTTAGGCGTTTGCTTTGCAGGTAAAATTAGGACTAATATTGGATATAAAGATGATTAGGAAGGAGAGACGAAGTCAACCATGGCTTTGGATTGCATTTCTATGGCCTAGGGTGAATTCTAGGACGAACCTAGGAATTTAGCTGCGGATAAAATCCGCAGGTAAAAACCCTGGTTATTTCAACGAAGAAGACGACTACGCGTCCTCTTCCTATTGGCTGATTCAAATCAGCGCGCTTTTTTTATTTTTTTTCCAGGCATAATTGATTGTTTGATATATAATAAATGATGTTTGATATAATAACAAAAGAGCAATGTGATGCAGTGGTAAGCGCGCTAGTGGAAAACCCCTTGGGACCTGAGTTCGAATCCCAGGTCCCCCAAAACATTTGTTTAATTTTTCTTCAGGTATTCTCATGCAACATCATAAGCGTGGTCCACCATATGCCTCATAGATCCAGACGCCAGATGGCCTCCAGGCCAAATCCAAGGGTCCAGATTGCAAGCTCATCATACTCCCTAGTCAAAGGCACGCGCTGGATTGGGAAAGTCAAACGAGGCTGAATGAAAGTGGGCCAAGAATTGCCAGATTCACCACCAATTTGGGCCCAGCACCCCCCTTGGTTATTTCTTTTCATATTTCATTTTTTCCCATTTAATTGTTTTATTAATTATTATTATTATTTACACTAACCAATTTATTTTTCTTAATAAAATCAGAAAACATAAAAAATATTATTTTTATTTATTAAATTTAATTTCATCACTTTATTTTTGTAAATAAACATTAATCAATTAATTTAGTTTAAATAGGTTTAACATTTAATATTTTTGCAATAAATTAAAACTAATATAGAATTAGGTTTTTTAATTAATTTTAACCAATTTTATTTTATTTCCTTAAATATTAAAAAATCCAAAAATATCTCTTTTTATTAATTAATTAATGATTAGTTTAGGTTTAATTTCTTTAAATTCAAAAATAACAAAAACATGCTTTCTTTAATAAAAAAGGGGGGTCAAAACCCTAAAAATGCGCCGATCTAATCTTCTCGCACGCGATCCATTTATTTCCAATTTTGTAATTGTTTCCCGGTATGTAATAGATTTTAAATTAGGACATTTTTATCGCTTTATTTTATTTTCCGCAATTTAAATTAAAGGGTTTGTTTTTGGCGATGTAAATACCCGACGCCTTGTAATAGTTTAGATTTAATTTCCCGCAATTTAATTTCCACACAATATTAACTGTTAGATGTTTGATAATAGGGAATGCATGACAAGATCAATCTTTAACTTAAAATCAACAATAGCTCACCCATGACATGTACAGATAAAATTAACTGAAATAACACACTTGCACATGCCACTCTTAGGGTACACCTCACTTTGTTGCCTCGAACATGGTCATTGAGTGTAGAAAGTTTTAGAAGTCGCCCTCTTGTCTAAAGATCATAGTTGCCTCGAAACGGTTGCCTCGGAAAAATGATCTAAGGCATTAGGGTTACCGCTAAGGCGTCCTAACATTGCTTTAGTGACCATACGTCCCTTAATCGAATTGACCCAAAAACTCTAACGACGGTGCTACCTATTCCTCAATAGTGGGATAGCACTGTCTAAAGGACATTTGTACAGTTTAATTCCTTTTTGAGTAGGTAGATGGTTCTTAAGTACTTGCTCCTTTTAAAACAAAACAAAACTTTTCTCACTTACACTCTCTTCAAAACAAAAACTCTTTTCAAACCCACAAACACAAAGAAAAGCAAACTTTTGAAAACACAATGAGCAAGTACCTAAGAGCCCGTGGATAACCACAGATAGAAAGGGTGCTAACACCTTCCCTTTCTATAATCTACCTCCCTAACCCGAGAAACATCTCAAAAAGAATTTTTCTGTGCTTTTGTCCTTTCCTTGTTGGATAAAATAAAAGACGGTGGCGACTCTTGCTTACCGCGACATTTTGCGAAAACAAACGCAAAACGCGAACCAGCATTCCAAAATAGTCAGTTCTCATTCCCACCGATCATAGTTTCCAACTCAAAACAAGTGAAAAAGATTGGGCCCATTTGGCAAAAATTGAAGTTTTAGGCATAGTTGACTTTTGGCAATTTTGCAAAAAAAAGGTCAACTTCACCAATGCATAACTTCCTCAATTTTGACTCTTTTGAGGTGTTCTTGGACTTTTTAGAAATCTTGAGATGTCCTCTAATCAAAACTTTTGGTCTCATCTCAAATTGATATTCCATGCTCATGTATGAAGCTTTGACAAAAAAGGTGTTTTTGTTGACTTTTCAAAATGACCTATAATGTCCAAATTCATAACTTCTTGTGAGTGCATATTTTGAACTTGGGATATGAAGATGGATTATAGGGAATCATATCCTCTTAAAAATGAGCTTTGGATGGGTCATTTATCATAAAGTATGAGAAAGTTATGCTTGGTCAAAGTTGAGTTGACTTTTCCTATAAAACCCTAATTTGGCAACTTTTGGTTCTTGAGGAATTATGAGCAATCCTTGATGAATCATGATCAACCCTTGATAAAATGATGAAATATTCTTAAAAAATGAGAATGTTGACCAAAACTCTTGAAGTTTGACTGTATGTGGGCCACAATTGACTTTTGCCCTAACACGGTCGATTTTCAGGCCTTTGAGCAATTGACTGAGCAAATTTCCTCTGTATGGCTTGAAACTTGACATGGATGATATTGAGAACATATTAGGACAATTTTGAGAATTTGGGGTCCCTTGGACTCAAGTATCTTGATGCAACATGAAACCCTAATTTGAGGTAGACTGCCTTAGGAGAGAGCTTGTCTGGCCAACCCTTGGACTACCTTGAGCAAGTTGAGTATCATTCTTGAAATGTTTTGAGAAATATGGGAGGGAAAATTTTGGGGTACAACAGCTGCCCCTGTTCAATCTTCTTGATAGCGCTCACATCTATGAGTTGGTCAGGATTAGGGAACAAGACCATCCCATAGATGAGAAGAGTGTGATACGGTGGGAGAACTGACTTGAGGTTTTGCGTTTGTGTTTGCAAATGTTTCGATTTAGCAAGAGTCGCCACCGACTTTTTATTTTATCCTAAGGAAAGGTTAAAAAGCACAAGAAAGACCTTTGAGATGTTTTCTTGGGTTCAGGGAGTAGATTATGAAAAGGGAAGGTGCAAGCACCCTTTTCATCCATGGTTATCCATGGGCTCTTAGTTACTTATTTAGATCACTTGCTTTTCTTTTCAATTGTTTGAAATGGTGCTCTTCAATTGTTTGAAATGATGCTTTGTGTGTGATTTGGAAAGATATTTTGAAAAGAGGCCATCATTGTGGCAACCTTTGTAATGATTCTTGTCTAAATGTATACAAAGGTGTTTTTGTTTTTGAAAGTTTTCGATGTTTGAAAGTAGGGTTTTGAAATTGTATTGTGAAGTGTGTTTTGAAAGTAGCAAGGATGTTTTGCAAGCTTTTGATCAAGTAACTAAGAGCTATCTACCCTATTTTACTCAAAGATCTTTCTTATGTTTTTAACCCTTTTAACAGTGTTGCTTCACCATTGTATTTGGTGAACAACCTTGTGTTAGGATGTTAAACGGGACAGGCGCGGGTCATCGTATAGACCATGATAGCAATTGTGTCAAGTATTTTTGGCAATTTTCTTAAGGGACTTGATCATTTTGTTTAGGCAACTCAGATAGCGTCATCGAGGGACTATGATCTTATGTTTTGTTTTTGTTTTGCCAAAGCATTTAACATGCATACCATGGCCCATTTCTGAAGACAACAAGTGGATTGTAACCCTAGGGGTGCAAGTGTGCATTGTGTTTATTTTTTCATGCATTTTTGTCTTTGATTAGGTCAAACTATTTATTGATTTTGATTTTCGCATACAAACCCTAATTCTCTAATCATGGCATAATTGAAAGCATTAAGTGCGTAAAAATAAATCTAAGTTATTACAACTTTGATATAGGGAGGGGGGTACAATTTTGAATAGGGGATTATTTTGCAAGAAATATAAAACCCTAATTACTATTACATCCAAATTGAATCCCAAATGCAATCAATATTTAAATGTACAATATTTAAACAAAATGAACAAATATTAAATAAAAATGTATTATGCAAAAAAAAAAGTTTTTATGTATGCAAAGTATTCTTAAATGTAAAGAAATGCAAAGAAATATGTAAAATAAAAAGTTAATTAATTTTGATAAAGGGGTAAACCCTAATTTTCTTTAAAGAAAATAATATTACATTATTTATATACAAAAATGTATTAATATGTACAAAAATAAAAATATATTAAAAAAAGTGTTTTTTAGTATAAAAAATAAAATGTACTATTTTTTTGTATTTTTATTCCATATTTTATTATAAAATAAAGTATATATGTATATATTAAATATGTTAAATATATAAAAATAAAATAAAATATTTACAAAAATACAATATATTCAAGAAAATATTTTTGGTGTGAATAAAAAATATAGAAATGAAAATAAGAGTATTATTTGCATTATTTTCAAGTTTAAACAAAATAATATACAAGTATAGAAAATGTTTTAATGCTAGTAATAATTAAAATAAATATCAAAATAAATGTAAAAATTATGAAAAATATTTTTAAGCCTTTTTTTATGGTTGGAAATAAATAATCAAAGTCATAAATGAAATTAAAATATAAAAATGACAAAATATAAAGGAAATGGGCCAGGGGGTGCATTTAGCAAAAGGAGGGTGTTAGAAGCAAGAAGCCAAGCCCAACCCATCCGCTTCATCTTCTTCCTTGGGACAACAGAAAACGCGCGCCTGTCACACAAACTCGTATCTCCTGTATTTGTGATCTTTTGACAAAACTCAAAACATGAAACTTGTAGAGCATCAAACCACGAATCTAACCATATAAAAAAACTTAATCTAACTCTCAAAGACCAGAGAGAATTTCTCTGGCCCTAATTTCTAACCTAGTTTTTTCAGAAAGTTCGTGGATGAAATTCTCTTAACACGTTTAATATAAATGAAAACTAAGCATATGTATGGTTTCGGGACAATGAGTACTACATATTTCATTCACAAACCTAAGGCTAAATGTTCCTAAATAGAGAGATAGAAGTTCATGAAAAACCTGTTTCAGTTGAGTTCGAGTTGGACAATGCAGCAACTTTTAGTGAGGCCTGAGGTTCATTTGAGCTTGCTTGATGTTCCCTGAATCTTTCCCAATGCTTAGTTTGTTTTGAAATGGCCTGAATCTTCCTACAGAACTCAACCTGCAAAGCTTCCAAACAAAAATGGTGAACACTGTAAATGGAGTTACAGTTGGCAATGGAGGTTTGGGATAGCTTGAGTAGGTTGAATGGAAGGTATTGGAACTGATTATAAGCAAAATGCACGAGTGAAATGTGATTTGGTTTGTGATTTGCAGGTCCTGCCCTGTTTTTGCAAGAAAATGTGGTTTTTGAGTGCAAGGGTGTTTTAGAGGTGAAAGGCTCGTGTTTCTGGCTTACAAGGATATGCAAAACTTGTTTGAAACCTTGGCTTGAGTTGATTTTATTAGATGTGTGAGTTGTGGACTTTTGGTACAATGCCTTGGTTTTGAAGCAAAATGTGAGAGTTGACAATGCAAGGTTGTACTGGCTTGGAACCTAGCTGCACAAAGTTGTTGAGCTTTTCCTGACATTAGGGAGCCTTGTTTGCAGCAAAAGGCTTGGTGTATGGCTCAAGAAATGAATCTTGACATAAAGCATGCTTTATGTAAATGGAAGTGTGATCTTTATGCCTAAAATGGAAATGTTCATTGTATAATGCTCCCTTGATCAGAACAATGCCTCTAACCAATGTATTTGCATTCAATTTTTGAGTGTAAATTGGTTTAGAGGTCTGTAATTAAGTACAAAGCTATCTTGGTCAGATTTTGCAACTTGCATGAACATGTATTGGCCATGGTTACAAAGTGAGTTTTTGCCAACTTCAAGCATTCGATTCTCCCTAACCACAAATGTGTTTGAGGAATTCTTAGACAATTTGGAAAGCTTGCAACATGTACTATAATCTATCTTTGAAATTAAACTTGAGAATCCAAGTGGAACTATGTGAAAAATGGCCAAGAAGATGGGTCAAAATCCTGCCTAAACTAGGGCAAAATTTCTCTAAGTTAAAAGTTTTAGGGACCCTTGTTCCAAAAATCATAACTTGAGATCCAAGCTTCTTTTGAGAAAACTTTGTGAATAAAAGTTATAGACTTTGTGATGGACTACAACTTTCATGTTGTAAGTTTTGTTTGAATCCATTTTCATCTTGGTGAAAATATGGGACAAAGTTAGGAAAAATTAAGAGAATTTCATAACTTAGAAAATTTCTAAGTTATGAAAATTTTCAATTTCAAACCCTAATTTGCAATTTTGGGTTTCTTGATGAACAAGTTTCATAATTTGACATATCTTGATGAAAAATGACCCTTGACACTTGATTTTGACCAAAAAGTCAAAGTTTGACTTTTCAGTGTAGAGTTAACTTTTGATCAGTTGACTGAAAAATTCATCTGTCAATCCTATGCATTTTAGATATTTTGAACTTGTTAAGTAGGTCAAGATAATGTCATTGAATCCTTGAGTCCATGGTTGAGCTTGATTTGCCATTGGCTAGGTCAAACAGTCAAAAATTGCCTTTGTACAGTCAAAAATTGCCTTTGTACAGTCAAAAATTGCCTTTGTACAGTCAAAACCCTAAAAATGACCATTTTGCCCTTTTGGTGATCTGATCAAATTTCTTATGGGATTGTGGTCAAAACTTGATCAAATGGTTCAAATGAGTTCATAATGTTGATGTGGGTCAAAATTCATGAGGTTTGACTATAAATTGACCACAATTGACTTTTTCCCCAATACAGCTGATTTCTAGGTCAACTGTCCAATTGACTGGGCAAAAATTTGAATCAAGGCTTGAAACTTGGTATGGGCAAACTTATGAGTCCAACATGAAGTATGAAAGTCACTTTGGGCATTGTAGGTAAAAAAAACATGTGTAAACTTAAACTCTAGTTTAGGTCAACAGTGCAAGGAGGCGTCTTGAGTAGAGCAAATCCTAACTTGGTCTTGAGTTCCAAGAGTCTTGTGATGAGAAATGTTGATAAAATGAGAGGGAAAATTTTGGGGTACAACAGTTGCCCCTGTTCAATCTTCTTGGACCTGAAGAGTTAGATTGGTAAGTTTTCCTTTCGCGACTCGAAGGTAAAAGAGGATTGGACACCAGAGTGCCCGTAAATTTGCACTCGTCAAAATATCATTGAGGGAATGGGCTTAAAGATGCCATTTGGAGATGGTAGAATCTTGCCGGAGATGGGCTTAAAGATGCCATCCAAGACTTGTTTGTTGAAAATCAGTAGAATGAACATCATAATGGTATCCGTATTTGGAACGTATCTGAGTTGTATCTAGAGATTGGGTTTGTATGAGCAAGGGAATGGCGTTTGTGTCTAGAGCGTATCCGAGCTGTAACTGTATTTGATCTTTGAATGAATATCAGAATGATTGTCGTGTATGGAGTGTATCTGTATTATGAATGGGTAACAGAGAAACATCTGTATATGGAGAAACTATGTGTGGGGGATAAACTCCGAATGAGTGACAGAATGGCAACCGTGTCTGGAGCGTATCTAGACTGTATCTGAAGTTGAGATCTGTATGAGTAGCAGAATGACTTCCGTGTCTAGAGTGTATCTGAGACTATAACGGGGATCTGAATAAGTGACAGAATGACTTCCGTGGCGAATGCACTGGGGAGAATCAAACTTCTGGTGTAAGGGCCACAATGGCATCTGTGTTTGGAGCGTATCTGAATCTTGAAGTTGACAATTGAATTTGAATGGGAGATAGAATGACCGCCGTTTCTGGAGTGTATCTAGTCTGTATCGGATTGCTGAAGTCTGAATGAGTAGTAGAATGACCGTCGTGTTTGGGGTGTATCTGTACTGTATTTTTGACTTGAAATTCTGAATGAGTAATAGAATGACCGATGTGTCTGGGGTGTATCCATACTGTATCTGAATAATTGCTAACGATAGCCTTTCAATCTTATCCTGAAAAGGGTAAAATGTTAGCTAAAACACAAAGTTATGTTGCATGATATGTATGATGCAATGAATTGTGTTTCATCAATGTTTATGATATATGAATGTAATGGATGTGCATGTAAGCTGAGTAGCTATCTTGCTGAGGAAAATAAATCCTTGATAACTGGAGATAATGAAATCTTTGACTGCTTCATAGGAAAGTAAATCCTTGATCGATGCTGAGGATTCAAAAATCTTTGATTGTTGAAGATGAGAAATCCTTGTTGACTGCTTGGGGATTAAAGATCTTTGATTGTTTGAGAAATGAGAAATCCTGGGACCAATGCTGGGGATTGAAAATCCTAGGTGACTTGTGGGGATTTACAAGGGTTCTGACAACTTCTGCAGGGAAATGAGGATCCTTCATGACTTTCCTGGGAAATAAGGAAAACTCTGAAAATCTCTACTGGGGAGTTAAAACCTAGGAGGCTTCTGCTGGAGAAATGAGACCGAGAATCTTCGATCTGTTGGGAAATAACTCTGTGGGGAGAATGTTTACTCGGCTGGAGAAATCAGGAGCTTTGGGTTGTACGCCAAACTACTGAGGAATCATCCTAGCCGGGGATAAGACAAGAAGTCAACTGTTATCTGCTTGGTTCTCAGACTTTTAAGATAACCTATTGGGGGAAATAGGGGGGAGCTGAATGGTTCCCACCGGAGATTGATAGTTGGGATTTTGACCTCGCTGGGGAAGAAGGTTTAGAATATTCTGGCTCCGCTGGGGATATAAACTCCGCTGGGGATGTGTATTTCAAAGTTTTAGCTTTGTTGAGGATCTGAATGATGTACTGTAGGGGATTTCTTCTGGAATAGCACAAAGATATCTTCCTGTACCTTCAACCTACCAATAATTATCCTATCCCAATTTTGTTTTATTTGTAAGCAGTGATTATATTCAAATGCATATGCCTATTTAACAAGACTTTGGACGTTTTCAAAATAAAACATAAGTGTAAAAAGAAAGAAAGGCAAGCAAATTTCTGCACTTTGAAGTATCTTTGTATTAACTTTTGTAAGTATCTTTGTACAAAGGAGACATACATCCTAGTAAGAGAATGTTGTCGTAAAAACTGAAAAAATTTATACAAAAAGAAAGATGGCTATGTGTAACAATTCCATGGGATTCCCATTCTGCTATAGCCTTTGCAACTTTGAGTATCTTGTCCATTCGCTGCTTCGTTCGTCGATGATTGAATTGATCAGAATCTTGGAGCTTGTTGGTGAAGGGATTATTCTTAAAGTGATCTGACGAGACATAGTCATACGCTTTAATTCCCTAACTTTTGCCTGGACCGCCCTTTCGGGTTTTCGATCCACCGGGAAACCCTTTTTTGCCCAAGTTGCCCTTTCGGGTTTTCAACTTGCCGGGTGTACATATTTTTTTTTGTTTATCCCTAATTTTTGCCTGAACCGCCCTTTCGGGTTTTTGATTCACCGGGATGCCCATTTTTTCCCAAGTCGCCCTTTCGGGTTTTCAACTTGTCGGGTTGTTTTATGTGTAGTATCTTTTGACTATGTCTGCGTTCGCAGAGTGCGGCAATTCGTCGCCATCCATGGTGGTCAGAATCATTGCCCCACCAGAAAAGATACTCTTGATCACAAATGGTCCTTCGTAAGTAGGAGTACACTTTCCCCTGGGATCACTTTGCGGCAAGATGATCCGCTTAATTACAAGGTCTCCGACTTGATATACTTGACGCCTGACTTTCTTGTTGAAAGCCTTGATCATCCATTTTTGGTACATATGACCATGACAAACAGCAGTAAGTCGTTTCTCGTCGATCAAGTTAAGTTGATCAAGCCGGGTCTGAATCCAATCGTCTTCACTCAAACCGGCATCCTTCACAATCCTCAAGGAAGGAATTTGAACTTCCATAGGTAAAACAACTTCCATTCCATATACCAAAGAGAAGGGGGTTTCCCCTGTTGAAGTACGTGTCGTGGTACGATATCCATGCAAAGCAAACGGTAACATCTCATGCCAGTCTTTGTAGGTGACTGTCATCTTTTGAATGATCTTCTTGAAATTTTTGTTCGCGGCTTCAACAGCACCGTTCATCTTCGGCCAATAGGGAGATGAATTATGATGATAAATCTTGAACTTCTCGCACAGAGCAGTGATCATATTGTTGTTCAAATTTGTACCGTTGTCTGTAATTATTCTGTCGGGGATACCATATCGGCATATGAGGTTCTGCTTGATGAAGCGGGCAACCACATTCTTTATAACTGAAGCGTAAGAAGCTGCTTCGACCCACTTGGTGAAGTAATCAATAGCCACCAGGATGAAGCGATGTCCATTGGATTCTGTAGGCTTGATCTCTCCAATCATGTCAATGCCCCACATTGCGAATGGCCAAGGAGCTGTCAGAATGTTGAGAGGAACAGGAGGAATATGTACCTTGTCGGTGTAGACTTGGCATTTGTGGCAAGTACGGGAATGTTGATGACAATCAGCTTCCATGGTAGACCAGTAGTAGCCTTCCCTTAGAATCTTCTTAGCCATCGTATGTCCACTTAAGTGGGTGCCAAATGTGCCACTATGTATTTCGGTCATGATCAACTCTGCTTCAACCTTGTCCACACAACGAAGTAGAACACAATCATGGTTGCGCTTATAAAGGATTCCATTGCTTAGGAAGAACTTGGCAGTAAATCTCCTTAAGAACTTTTTGTCATTGATGGAAGCTCCTTCAGGGTATTCTCGAGTCTGGAGATACCTTTTGATTTCATGAAACCAGGGTTGTTCCACTACTTCTTCGGTATTAATCTCATGACAGTGTGCAGGTTCGTCCATTCGCTCGATGGTGATTTGGGGAGCCTCGTTATCCCAGTTGAGTTTAAACATGGAAGACATTGTAGCTAGAGCATCTGCTAGCTGCTTTTCTTCTCGCGGGAAGTGCTCGAAAGTGATCTACTCGAAATGAGGCAACAATGTCAGGACATGTTCTTTGTATGGGATAAGATTAGGATGTTTAGTGTCCCATTCTCCTTTGACTTGACTGATAACCAAAGCCGAGTCCCCAAATACGACCAAAGATTTGATTCCCAAGTCTATAGCGGCCTTGAGACCAAAGATGTAAGCTTCATATTCAGCCATGTTGTTGGTACAACTGAAACAAAGTCGGGCAGTGAAGGGTGTATGGAAACCTTCCGGAGAAATGAGTACCGCACCGATACTGTTTCCAAGTGCATTTGAAGCACCATCAAAGTACAGGGTCCATCGGGATCCTTGTTCAGGTCCGTCATACGGTCCGTTACCTTCAATGTTGTCCAATGTCATGATGTCCTCGTCAGGGAAGTCGAATCTCATAGATTGGTAATCTTCGACGGCTTGATGAGCTAGATGGTCAGCTAGTACACTCCCTTTTATAGCTTTTTGGGTAGTATATTGGATATCATACTCAGTCAGGATCATTTGCCATCTAGCGATTCTTCCAGATAGAGCAGGCTTCTCGAAGATATACTTGATCGGATCCATTTTGGAAATCAGCAAAGTGGTATGAGTCAACATAAACTGTCTTAGCCGGCGAGCAGCCCATACCAAAGCGCAACAAGTTTTCTCGAGCAGTGAGTAGCGAGTCTCACAGTCGGTAATCTTTTTTCTAAGGTAATAAATGGCATGCTCTTTTCGGCCAGACTCATCATGTTGGCCCAGTACACACCCCATTGAGTTATCCAAAACAGTCAGATACATGATTAACAGCCTTCTTTTGACGGGTGGCATCAAAATAGGAGGTTCCAGTAAATACTCCTTGATCTTATCAAAAGCAACTTGACAATCATTGTTCCATTCAACTACCTGATCTTTCTTCAACAGTTTGAAAATTGGCTCACAGGTAGATGTCAGGTGAAAGATGAACCTTGCGATATAGTTTAAGCGTCCCAAGAATCCTCTAACCTCCTTTTCAGTGTGGGGGGCGGGCATTTCTTGTATAGCTTTTACTTTAGCTGGATCAACCTCAATGCCTTTGTTGCTGACAATAAATCCCAAAAGTTTACCAGACCTAACTCCAAAAGTGCAATCTGAGCTTATACTCCTTCAACCTGGCAAATAGCTTTTGCAGATGATCAAGGTGTTCTTCTTCTGTCTGTGATCGGGCTATCATGTCGTTTACGTAAACTTCAATCTCATGATGTATCATGTCATGAAATAAAGCTACCATGGCTCGTTGATAGGTTGCCCCAACATTCTTCAGTCCGAATGGCATCACTTTGTAGCAGAAGGTACCCCATTGCGTGACAAAAGTGGTTTTCTCCGTGTCTTCAGGGGCCATTTTGATCTGGTTGTATCCCGAGAATCCATCCATGAAGGAAAATACCTTATGTTGAGCTGTGTTGTCAACCAAGATGTCGATGTGTGGTAGTGGAAAATCGTCTTTAGGGCTAGCCCTGTTTAAGTCCCGATAGTCCACACACATTTTAACTTTGCCGTCCTGTGTAAACTCAAACTCTAGTTTAGGTCAACAGTGCAAGGAGGCGCCTTGAGCAGAGAAAACCCTAGCTTGGTCTTGAGTTCCAAGAGTCTTGTGATGAGAAATGTTGATAAAATGAGAGGGCAAATTTTGGAGTACAATAAAGAGCTAAAATCTCCTCAAATGCTTGCAAGTCTAGAGAATTCCAACAACTTTGGGCCTTCTCAAACAGAAACTTTGACAAGAAGCCTTTTACACCACTTCTAGTTTCCCAATGTGTTGTGACATCAGATGAGTGCAAGTGTAAGGCTTGAGCAATCTCTTCTAGCTTTGGATCTCTTTCCGTACCGTTGAAAGGTAGTTGATTGAGAATAGGAATCCTCAGGAGTTGAGAAAATTCTTTCAAAGTGGGCACAAGTTGATAGTCAGGAAATGTGAAGCAATGATGCAAAGGGTCAAAGAATTGGAAGAGAACTTTCAGCATATCCTCCTCTGTGTTGGTGGTGACCAAGTTGAGTAGACGACCATGTCTCTCGGTGAATGGAGAATTCTCAGGAATCCTTGAAGCTAGCTCCTTGAGTTGTGGAGGAATTCTTACAAGGTTGATTTGGATAGTTTTCCCGCGAAGTGAATCCATAACCTACAAAACAAGAACAAAGATGAATCCACAAAATCCTTAAAATGGTTAGTGGATGCATATGATGCTCATGATGTCCATGATGTTATGCACAAGTATATATGTAAAAGAAAATCACACAAGTTCCTAGTTTAGGCTTGCATGGGGTTTCATAGGCAAATACCCTCTTGAAGTTTAGTTGGCTCAACCTCTCCTAAAAATAGTAACTGGCTTCTAAGGAGCTCAATATCACTGGATTGTTTCCTTGTTCATTGTTTCAATTCAGCCTCTTTACTGGCGACCGAAATATTCCAAGGAACCAACCCTCAATGAGTGTAGTATCGAGTATCTACCAACTTCGGACTGCACCAAAGCTGGTCATCTCACTACATCCTAAAAGGCCAAGTTGGTCAAGTAAAGGTTCTAGAAGTCCATTAGTGCTTCATGACATCACTCAGTGGCCCCGTATTCTCTTTGATTGACTCAAAGGCTACCGGTACCCACAAATATGTCGCACTAATATAGCTATTGCTTAGACCATGTCGGTATACCCTGCACAGTTTCCACAACGTATTGCTATTTACCTATAATGTTTCCCAAATCCGGGTAGAGGATTCAAACCCAAACAATAGAACCAAAGTGTAAAGTAAACAAGTCAAGCAAGATAAGCATGTAAAGGTGATCTAAAACCCTAAGGTAACTCCACTTTTTTATTTTCCCCAGCAGAGTCGCCAGTTCTGTGATGCGGTGGGAGAACTGACTTGAGGTTTTGCATTTGTGTTCGCAAATGTTGTGGTTAGCAAGAGTCACCGCCGACTTTTCTTTTATCCAAAAGGAAAGGTAAAAAAGCACAGGAAATACCTTTGAGATGTTTTCTTGAGTTCGGGGGGTAGATTATGAAAAGGGAAGGTGCTAGCACCCTTTTCATCCATGGTTTTCCATGGGCTCTTAGTTACTTGTTTAGATCACTTAATTTGCTTTTGAAATTGTTTGAAATGGTGCTTTGTGTGGTTTTGAAAGTATTTTGAAAAGAGGCCTTTGTTTAGGCAATCTTTGTAATGATTCTCGTTCGTAAGAATGTATACAAAGATGTTTGTCTTTTGAAAAATGTTTCAATGTTTTGAAAGTTTTTTGGAAATGTTTTAAAATGTGTGTGTTTGTTTTTTAAAATAGCAAGGATTGTTTGCAAATTGATCAAGTAACTAGAAGCATTCTACCTACTCAAAAGTCTTTCTTGTACATTTTTATTCCTTTGATATTGTTGATTTACCATTGATTTGGTAAACAAACCTATCTTTAGATGTTAAACGGGACGGATGTGGGTCATCGTATGGCCATGATGGCAATGTTGCCAAGTATCTTTAGCATTTTGAGGGACCAAGATCATTTGTTTTAGGCAACCTTTTGATAGCGTCGTCGAGGGACTATGATCTTTTGTTTTGTTTTGTTTTGCCAAGATACTTTGCATGCATACCATGGCCATTTTAAATTAGGCAACAAAGTGGGTGAAACCCTAGGGGTGCTTGTGTGCAATGTTTTGTCATTTTACATGCTTTTGTTTGTCTTGTATTAGGTCATTTCTATTTGTTTGATTTTTGTCTTATCATACAAACCCTAGTTTTACTAAACATGGTATAATGCGATAAATTGCGTAAAATAAATCTAAGTTATTACAACAGTTATTATGGGAGGGGGGATACAAGTTTTTGAATGGGGATATTTGCACAAAATAAAACCCTAAAATACTATTACAACCCAATTGAATTATTGTACAAGATAAATAAATATACAAATATTTAAATATGCAAATGAAATGTATTTATGCAAAAATGTCTTGTATTACTTTTATGTATGAGAAAAAATAATTTATTTAAACCTAGAAATATAAGGAAAATAATGTGGTTATTTTTGAAAGGGTGAAACCCTAGTTTTTTTTTATTAAAAGAAAAAAAATATGTTCTATATTATTATTTTGTCTATTTTTTGTATAAGAAAATATAAATAATATTATATACAATATTAAAAATTTAATATGTGTGAAAATAATTATTTTTATGTGTTAAATAATAAAAATAAAAATGTATAGTATTTTAATGTATTTACAATTTTTATAAGAAAATAAATTCTATTTATTAAAATAAAACTATTTTTATATGTGGAAAAAATAATAAAAATAAAATAAAATTGCAAAAAATTATTTTTGTGATTTTTAATGTTCAGAAAAAATTATTAAAGTCAAAAATATAAAAAATATGAGAAAATATGCAAAAATAAAAAAAAAAAATATGAAGCAGGGGGTGCAAAAGTAAACAGGGGGGTGTGAAAAGCAAAACCAACAGGCCCAAAGCGCGCTAGGCCCAAGACACTTCTTCCCTGTCCTCCAGCTTCCATACGCGCGAGTTTTTGCTTCAAACCTGTATCTTGCTATAGCTTGCATAAAATCAAAAACTCATAACATAAAAAATGTAGCTTGTAATCTCACGATTCCAATGATATAAAATTCATAATCTAACTCTCAAAGATCAGAGAGAATTTCAGTAGCCCTAATTTCTGACCTAAATTTTTCAGCATGTTCAACATTCAAATTCTCTTAGCTCAGTTAAAATAAATGACAACTATGCATATGTACAACTTCAGCAAGTTAAGGACTACATTTTTGCTTCACAAATCAAAGCTTGAGGATTCCTAAATAGAGAGATAGAGTTTTGAAAAATACCTTATTCAGCTGAGTTTGGATATGGTAATGTGGGGACTTTGAGTGAGGCCTGAGGATCGTGTGAGCTTCCTTGAAGTTCCCTCAAGCTATTCCAATGCTTAGCTTGCCTTGAGGATGCTTGAAACTCCTTGCACGAGTCAATCTGCAACCTTCAAAAGTGAAAATGGTGATGTCTAAAACAGAGCTCACAGTTGCAGTGCAAAGGCTTGGATAGTTTGGATGTGATGTATGGAAGTTGTTTCAAGTGTTAAAGGGAGAAACACACGAGCCAATATTGAATTGGCAAGAGTTTTGCAGAAGTTGCCCTGTTTGGACAGAAAAATGTGGTTTTTGGGTTTGAGAGTGTTTGGGATGTTATGCCTTCATGTTCTAGCTTGAAACAAGTTTGTGAAGTTGTTTTGAATGAGGCCAAGTCCACCCTTTATCAGATGTACAAGTTCTCTTCACTTTTGCAACTTTTCTTGCTTTTGAAGAAATTTGAAGTGACTTAAGCCAAAAGCTTGTACTTGCTAGTTCTAGGGCTGCCAAGAGTTGGTGAATAAAGCTTGATATCTGTGGACAATGCTTGCATAAAAGAAACAGGTCCATGGCTCAAGAATTGTAAAGTTGCAAAAAGCTTGCTTTATGAAAATGGCAATGTGTCATTTATGCCATTTATGGATTAATCTCTTGTACAATGCTCCAAAGGTGAAAACAAAGGCTTTAACCACTGAGTTAGCATTAAATTATGAAGTGTAGAAGGGATTTAGGACCTGTAATACAAGGTACAAGCATGCTAGGATCTGATTTGCAACTTGATGCATTGTAAAAATGGCTTGAACAAAAGTGACAAAATGCCATTTTCTCTTCTTCGATTCTCCCTAACCACAAATGATCTTGGAGAGTTCTTGGACATTTTGGAAATCTTGAAACATTCTTTAAAATCCATCTTTGAAATGAAGTTTGAGATACCTCTTGGAACTAGGTGAAAAATGCCCATGAAGTTAGGTCAAAAACCTGCCTAAATTAGGGCAAATTTTCACTAAGTTAAAAAGTTTATGGATCCCTATTCACAAATTCATATCTTGAGATCTAAGCTTCTTGTGGGAAAACTTTGTGAATCAAAGTTGTAGATTTCATGTAGGACTACAACTTTCATTTTGGAAGTTTCCTTTGAATCCAATTTCATCATGGTGAAAAAGTTGTGGAAAGTTGGGAAAAAATAAGAAATTTTCCATACTTAGAAAAATTCTAAGTTATGAAAAATTTCAAATTAAAACCCTAATTTGCAATTTAGGTTTCTTGGTCAACAAGTTTCACATTTTGACATATCTTGATGAATTATGACCCTTGGCACTTGATTTTGACCAAAATGTCAAAGTTTGACTTTTTAGTGTACAGTTGACTTTTGATCAGTTGACTGCAAAATTCATCTGTCAATCCTATGCATTTGAGATCTTTTGAACTATGTGATTAGGTCAAGATGATGACATTGAGTCCATGAAATCATGCTTGAACCCAATTGGTCATTGGCTAGGTTAAAAATCAGAAATTCCCCTTTCTCAGTTAAAACCCTAATTTTGACCATTTTGCCCTTTTGATGATCTGATCAAATTTCTTGTGGAGTTGTGATACAAACTTGATAAAATGGTTCATAGGAGCCTAGAATGTTGTTGTGGATCAAAAATTATGAAGTTTTACTGTAAATTGGCCATGGTTGACTTTTTCCCCAATATAGTTGATTTTTAGGTCAATTGTCCAATTGACTGGGCAAAAATGTGATTCAAGGCTTGAAACTTGGTATGAGAAATCTTAGGGGTCCAAGATGGTGTATGAAAGTCACATGAAGCATTGATGGTCCAAAATCCTTGTGCAAACTCAAACCCTAATTTCAGGGTATCAGTGCAAGATGATGTCTTGAGCTGAGCAAACCCTAATCCTGTATTGAGTCCAAGAAGTTTTGTGAGGAAAAATCTTGATAAATGAGAGGGCAAATTTTGGGGTACAACAGCTGCCCCTGTTCAATCTTATTGAACCTGAAGAGTTAGATTGGTGAGTTTGTCGTTCGTGACTCGAAGGTAAAAGATGATTGGACACTAAAGTGCCCGTAAATTTGCACTCGTCAAAGTGTAGTTGAGGGAATGGGCTTCTAGATGCCATTTGGAGAGGTGATAGAATCTCGTTGGAGATGGTCTTGTAGATGCCATCCAAGAATGTTTGTTGAGTTGTAAGTTGTAAGTCAGAAGAATGAGTATTCAGAATGGTGTCCGCGTCTAGAACGTATCTGAACTGTATCTGGAGACTGAATCTGTATGAGCAAAGGAATAACAGCCGTGTCTGGAGCGTATCCGAGCTGTGAATCTGAATAAGTAACAAAATGACTTTCGTTTCTGGAGTGTATCTGAACTGTATCTAAAGGTTTGATCTGAATGAGAAGTAGAATGGCTTCCGTGTCTGGAGCGTATCTAAGTTGGGGAAGATCAGAATAAGTGATATAATGGATTTCGTGTCTGGAGCGTATCTGAGCTAGAAATTGAATAAGTAGCAGAATAACTTTCGTGTCTAGAGTGTATCTGTACTGTAACTTTAAGTGGAAATCTGAATGAGTAATAGAATAGCATCCGCGTCTGGAGCGTATCTAAACTGTATCTGAGATCTGAGCTAAATGAGCAACAAAATGACTTCCGTGTCTGGAGTGTATCCGTACTGTATCTGAATCGGAAAACTGAATAAGGGCCAGAATGGCATCCGTTTCTGGAGCGTATCTGAACTAGAATCTGAATAAGTGACAGAATGACTTCCGTGACGAGTGTATCTGAACTATATCTGATAGTTGAAATCTGAATACGTATTAGGATGGCATCCGTATCTGGAGCGTATCTGAACTGGGGAGAATCAGACTGAATAAGGGCCAGAATGGCATCCGTGTCCAGAGCGTATCTGAACTAGAATCTGAATAAGTGACAGAATGACTTCCGTGTCGAGTGTATCTGAACTGTATCTGATAGTTGAAATCTGAATAAGTATCAGGATGGCATTCGTATCTGGAGCGTATCTGAATTGTATCTGAAATCTTTGAACATTGTTAATGATAGCTGTTAATCTTATCCTGAAAAGGTTAAAATGTTAGTTGAAGCACAAAGTTATGTTGCATAAAATGTATGATGCAATATATGTATTTATCAATGTTTATGATATATGGATGTAATGTATGTGCATGTAAGCTGATCTGTTGTATTGCCGAGGAAAATAAATCCTTGATAGTTGGGGATAATAGAACCCTTGACTGCTGCCGGGGAAAATAAATCCTGGGAAATTGCTGAGGATAAGAGATCCTTGGTGACTGTTGGGGACAAGAAATCCTTGACAAATTCTGTGGGGATGTGAGGATCCTTTATGTCTTGAAGTTGGAGTATTGACAAAATCTGTTGTGAGAGTAATGCCAAGTACTGCTTGAGAAATCTGCTTGGGAAAACCAGAGAACCTTGATGACTTCTACTGGGGATTACACAAAGGGAATCCTTATTCTGCTGGGGAACAAAGAAAACTCTGATGACTTCTGTGGGGATTTAAGAATGAGAATCTTCATTCTGTTGAGGAGCAATGAAAACTTTGGCAACTTCACCGGGGAATTTAAGAATGAGAATCTTCATTCTGATGAAAAATAAAAACTCTGCGGGGAAGAAGGCTTACTGCTGGAGGGTAAGTTCAGGAGTTTGGGTTGTCTGTCGCTCTACTGGGGAATTATCCTAGGTTGGGGAGAGACAAAAGTTAACTGTTATCTGGTTGATTTCCAGGCTTCAAGATAACTTGCTGGGGAATTTGGAGAAACTGGATGGTTTCCGTTGGGGATTGATAGTTAGAGGTTTTGGCTCCGCTGGGGATTGAGAGTTTGAAGTTTTAACTCTGATGGGGATTAAGGGTTTGAAATTTTAGCTCCGCTGGGGATCTAAATGATGTACTGTAGGGATTGCTCATGGAATAGCCTAAAGACATTTTCCTATCCTTTCAGTCTGTCAGTAATTGTTCTCCTCCATCCTGTTTATTTGTAAACAGTAATTATATTCAAATGCATATGTTCATCCATGAATCATTGGACATTTTTGCAAATAAAAACACAAGTGTAAAATAAAAAGGCAAATGGTTTTTGTACTTTGAAAGAGACATCTTTGTATTTACTTTGAATAAGTGTTTTTGTACAAAGGAGACAGGCATCCTAGTAGGAGGATGGTGTCATAAAAGTGAAAAAAATTTATACAAAGAAAGATAGCTATGTGTGTAAAAAATCCCATGGGGGTCCCATTCCGCTATAGCCTTCGTATCTCTGAATATCTTGTCCATCCGTTGCTTTGTCCGAAGATGATTGGATTGATCAGAAGCTCAGAGTTTGTCAGTGAAGAGATTTTGCTTAAAGTGATCCAACGAGACATAGTCATACGCTTTAATTCCCTAACTTTTTCCTGGACCGCCCTTTCGGGTTTTCAGTCCACCGGGAAACCCTTTTTTGCCCAAGTCGCCCTTTCGGGTTTTCACTTGCCGGGTGTACATATTTTTTTATTTTATCCCTAATTTTTGCCTGAACTGCCCTTTTGGGTTTTCGATTCACTGGGATGCCCTTTTTTTGCCTAGGTGTGTCAACCTAGCGGGTCTCTTATGCATAATATTTTTTGACTATGTCTGCATTTGCAGGGTGCGGCAGATCGTCGCCGTCCATGGTAGTTAAAATCATTGCCCCACCAGAAAAGATGTTCTTGATTACAAATGGTCCTTCATAGGTAGGAGTCCATTTGCCCCTGGGATCACTTTGTGGAAAAATGATGCGCTTGATCACTAGATCTCCAACTTGATATATCTGGCGTTTGACTTTCTTGTTGAAAGCCTTGATCATCCGTTTTTGATACGTCTGACCGTGGCAAACAGGAGTGAGTCTCTTTTCATCAATCAAGTTTAGCTGATCAAGTCGGGTATGGATCCAATCGTCTTCACTCAAACCAGCATCTTTCATGATTCTTAAGGAGGGAATCTGAACCTCGATAGGTAAAACAACCTCCATGCCATAAACCAAAGAATAGGGTGTTGCCCCAGTTGATCTACGAGCCGTGGTACGGTACCCATGGAGAGCAAACAGTAACATTTCATGCCAGCTCTTGTAGGTGACTGTCATCTTTTGTATGATCTTCTTGATATTTTTGTTCGCAGCTTCGACTGCACCATTCATCTTTGGCTGATAGGGGGATGAATTGTGATGTTGAATTTTGAACTGCTCACACAAAGCGGTGATCATAGTATTGTTAAGGTTTGTACCGTTATCAGTGATGATCCTTTCGGGGATACCGTACCGGCAAATAAGATTCTGCTTGATGAAGCGGGCAACAACATTCTTAGTAACGTATGCGAAAGAAGTTGCTTCGACCCACTTGGTGAAATAGTCAATGGCCACCAGAATGAAGCGGTGTCCATTGGATGTTGTAGGCTTGATCTCTCCAATCATGTCAATTCCCCACATAGCGAAGGGCCAATGAGCTGTGAATACATTTAGAGGAACAGGAGGCACGTGGACCTTGTCCGCATAGATTTGACATTTATGGCAAGTCCGGGAGTATCGATAGCAGTCAGCTTCCATGGTAGACCAGTAATAGCCTGCCCGTAGGATCTTCTTAGCCACCGTATGCCTGCTAGAGTGAGTGCCAAAGGTGCCCTCATGCAATTCAGCCATGATCTTTTCAGCTTCAATCTTGTCCACACAACGGAGCAGAATAGAATCATGATTGCGCTTGTACATGATTCCATTACTTAGGAAGAACTTAGCTGAGAATCTCCTTAAGAACTTTTTGTCGTTGACTGAAGCTCCTTCAGGATATTCTTGGGTCTCGAGATACTTTTTGACTTCATGAAACCACGACTGGTCCACTACTTCTTCGGTGTTAATCTCGTTACAATGTTCCGGTTCTTCCATCCGTTCAATGGAGATTTGGGGAGCCTCATTATCCCAGTCAAGTTTAAACATAGATGACATTGTAGCTAGAGCATCTGCTAGCTGATTTTCTTCTCGCGGGAAGTGCTCGAAGGTAATCTTCTCAAAATGTGGTAACAATGTCAAGACATGTTCTTTGTAAGGGATGAGGTTTGGATGCTTAGTGTCCCACTCTCCTTTGATCTGACTGATGACCAAAGCGGAGTCCCCGAACACATCTAATGATTTGATTCCCAAGTCTATGGTAGCCTTGAGTCCAAAGATGCATGCTTCATACTCTGCCATGTTATTCGTACAGTTGAAGCAAAGTCTAGCAGTGAAAGGAGTATGGCATCCTTCTGGAGATATGAGCACGGTGTCGATACCGTTACCAAGTGCATTGGATGCCCCATCAAAGTACAGGGTCCATTGGGATCCTTGTTCAGGTCCTTCATATGGTCTGATATCTTCAACGTTGTCCAATGTCATGATGTCTTCGTCAGGGAAGTCAAATTTCATGGATTGGTAATCTTCGACAGCTTGATGAGCCAGATGGTCAGCTAGCACACTCCCCTTTATAGCTTTTTGGGTCGTGTACTGTATATCGTATTCTGTTAGGATCATCTGCCATCTAGCTATTCTTCCAGACAAAGCAGGCTTCTCGAAGATGTATTTTATCGGATCCATCTTAGATATCAGTAAAGTGGTATGAGTCAACATATACTGCCTTAGCCGGCGAGCAGCCCATACCAAAGCGCAACAAGTTTTCTCGAGCAGTGAATATCTGGTTTCACAGTCGGTAAACTTTTTGCTAAGGTAATAAATGGCATGCTCTTTTCGGCCAGACTCGTCATGCTGCCCCAGTACGCACCCTATTGAATTCTCTAGGACGGTCAGATACATGATTAGCGGTCTTCCCTCGACGGGTGGCATCAAGATAGGAGGTTCTAGCAAATACTCCTTGATTTATCGAAAGCAATCTGACAGTCATCATTCCATCAAACTACCTGATCTTTCTTCAACAGCTTGAAGATTGGTTCATAAGTAGATGTTAGGTGAGAAATGAACCTAGCAATGTAGTTTAGGCGTCCCAAGAAACCTCTGACCTCTTTCTCATTGCGAGGAGCAGGCATTTCTTGTATAGCTTTGACTTTGGCAGGATCAACCTCGATGCCTTTGTTGTTGACAATGAAACCTAAGAGTTTACCGGACCGGACTCCGAATGTACACTTGTTTGGGTTCAGTCTGAGCTTGTACTCCTTCAACCTGACAAACAGCTTTTGCAAGTGATCAAGGTGTTCTTCTTCAGTTTGTGATCGGGCTATCATGTCATCTACGTAGACCTCTATCTCATGATGTATCATATCATGAAACAAAGCTACCATGGCGCATTGATAGGTTGCCCCAACATTCTTCAGTCTGAATGGCATCACTTTGTAGCAGGACGTACCCCACTGTGTGACAAATGTAGTTTTCTCCTTGTCCTCAGGTGCCATTTTGATCTGGTTATAGCCTGAGAATCCGTCCATGAAAGAAAATACTTTGTGCTGAGTTGTATTGTCGACCAGGATGTCGATATGCGGAAGTGGAAAGTCATCTTTAGGGCTGGCCCTGGTTAAGTCTCTATAATCCACGCACATTCTCACTTTGTCGTCCTTTTTAGGCACGGGAACAATGTTAGCAACCCATTGTGGATAGGAAGTAACAGCCAGAAATCCAGCATTGAACTGTTTCATAACTTCTGCTTTGATCTTCTCTGACATGTCAGGTCTCATGCGGCGGACCTTTTGCTTCATTGGTGGACAGTCTTCTCTTGTGGGCAGACGGTGTACCACAATGTCTGTATCAAGTCCCGTCATGTCTTCGTATGACCAGACAAAGATCTCAACATAATCATGCAATAGATGAATTAGGCGCTCTTTGACACTCGGCTCTAGATCGGAACCTATCTTGATTTCCTTTTTATCATCCTCAGTACCCAAGTTGATTGTATCCAACTGCTCCTCATGAGGCTGAATTTCTCTTTCCTCTTGCTGTAGTAATCTAGCCAATTCCCCTGGCATCTCACAATCTTCCTCACATTCGTATTCGGCTTGGTAGATCAGATCTTCAGAGTCACTGAAGGCTATAGCAGTATCATTACCCATGAGATCCGGAATGGAAGGGTACCTGCATTTGTGAGTGTGGGTGTGTGTAAGGGCATAGCCATCTTAAAATAATAAAATGTAAAAGAAAGAGAATGAGCAAAAAGTGTATATGTGAAAAAGCGTCCATGATTCATTGAATGACATATGAAATGAAATAAAAAAACCCTTACAAATGGACCGATGTGCCTCGGGTAATACACATGGTTGAAAAAGTACGAATTGTTTTGTGAATTATTACAGTCCAACAGAAATGGAAAAGATAAATTACTGAGTTATAAAAGTAATCAGAACAAAGTCTTTTGCTTTCCAGTTGCACAGTCCTCCGCCGACAGTAGGAAATATCCAATCTTCCAGGCTTCCCTCTTCTTCACTGTCCTCTAGTGCATTAACCCCTCGGTGGCTGATCTTCACAGGTGGCCCCCCAGCACGGGCACGGCGCACAGCCTTCTGACCAGTCGAATTAAACCCTAAGCCGAACTTGTCTGATTTGTAAGGAAAGTCTGGAAGCTGCCCCCAGATGGTGGATCCGCCTTCTTCCACTACTTCCCTAGCATCCTTGAGAGATGACATTCGAGGTGGTGGTCTGGTGATCACAGGAGTTGAGGATACCGCCTTGGTCGCCGCTATTTCTTCAGAGACTTCTTCAAAATGTTGGAAAGGGGTCTCTATGAATTCGCCATCTAACTCCATATAACGGAAGGAATTCATATGACTAATCATATATTCCTCTTCCCCGTGGACAACTATGATTTTCCCTTGGACGGGGTACTTAAGCATCTGGTGCAAGGTGGAGGTGACGGCACCGGCATTGTAGATCCAGGGGCGTCCCAACAGACAGAAATAAGAAGGATGGATGTCCATCACGTAGAATGTTGAATTGAAAACCTGAGTTCCCACCTTGATTGGGATGTCCACCTCCTCATGGACCATCCTCTTAGATCCATTAAAAGCTCTAACCACTATATTGCTGGGTTTTAAAGTCAGCCCCTCGCAATCTAACCTATCAAGGGCTTTCTTCGGCAAAACATTTAAAGATGACCCAGTATCAACCAAAACATGAGCTAGGGTTGTTCCTCTGCACTCCACTGAGACATGTAGTGCATCGTTGTGTTTTCTCCCTCGGGGTGTCAAGTCAGCATCGGAGAAACCCAGGCCATTGTCAGCTGTCAGACTGGATACACACTCTTGGAATTGGTCCGCAGACGTCTCTTACGGCACATGCGCTGTCTTTAAAAACTTGACCAAAGCTTTAGCATGTGCCTCAGAGCAAAGCAGCAATGCTAACATAGAGATTTTGGAGGGGGTCTGCCCCAATTGTTCCACCTCCTTCTTAATGATGATCAGGATTTCTTCCATCTCCTTCTTGGATGTTTCAGGAATATCTAGTGATTGAGCCTTCGTCAAGACAGGCTCCTCTTCAACATTCTTTCCTTTATTCTCGGCAGCGGAAGTAGGGATAGGAATTGCATTGTCTTCTTTGTTGGTCGGTACACTTGCAGGTATAATTACTGGTACAAAGGAAATCTTCGGAACGGCCACGGGTCCAAAGACTGCTGTTGGAGGAGCAATCTCTGGAGAAAAGATTCTTCCACTACGGGTAACTTTGCTTGTTCCGGCAATGTTACTGATGTCCGAATTGTCCTCTTCGGAGCTCTCGTCTTCGGCAGTCTGTTCAATCTGTTTAACACCATGGTAGTAGATTTCTCCACCATAGTTCCATGGTACCATCTTATCTGATTTGTAGGGGGCTGGCCCGAGCATTGTTACCTTCAATGGAGTAGTCACTGGAACGGATATAATCCTAACAGGTTTTTAGGAACCCTGGAAGGATTGGCGTATATGGTTATTATTGAAACTTCTTTCACTGGAACGGGTGAAACAGGAGCTTTCTCAAACAAGATTTCTTGGTTATCAATCAGCAGTTGGATACCTTTCTTCAATAGAGGACAGTCAAATGATGAGAACAGACAAGCATGGAAATCTTGGTCACAACCTGGGAACACCCTAGTCTTTAACAAATTCAACTTGATGGTTAGGAGAGGAGTTAACAGTTCATCCATAGTAGAAACAAACAGATCTTCCTCCACAGCATTGGCATTGTGTCCATGCCTAGGCATTAGAGATGAGATAACATTCGGCTTCTCAGGAGCTTCAAATTCAACTTCCTTTGCGTCGATCAGATCTTGAATCTTGTTCTTTAGAGCCCAACAGTTGTTGGTGTCGTGCCATGGACTTTCTAAATGGTACGCGCATATGGAGTTGGGATGGTAGTGTGGACAAGTAGTATTAGGATTTTTTGGCGCTTCTTTCAAAGTGGCCAGATTTAACTTCAAAAGATGTGGTAGGACTTGAGCAGGAGTCATTTTTATCTTGGCGAATTGCCTTACAGGCCTTTCCACCCTTTGCTGGTTATTTCTCGGATGATCATTTCTCGACTGGTTGTTTCTTGGATGGTCTGATGCAGACTTTTGAATCATAACGGCCCCCACTGTTGGCCGTCTTTCGGTTCTACCCTGATTCCTCTGTGCATAGACAGCAAACACTTCCTTTCTTCCCGTGAAGGACTTTTTTGCAGCAGTTGAGGCAGACGCGTCCTTCTGAGTTTCCCCACTTCTAATACCGGCCTCCACTCTTTTGCCAGTCAGAATCAATTCGGTAAACCCTGCAGAGGAGCTTCCAATCAGATGATTAAAGAAAGGACCTGACAGAGTCCCCAGGAACATGTCCACTAACTCTCTTTCAGATAAAGGTGGTTGCACCCTTCCGGCTAGATCCCTCCACTTTTGGGCGTAGTCTTTGAAGCCCTCATTGGTAGCCATAGCCATACTCTGTAGCTGAGTACAGGTTGGCGCCAAATCGGCATTGTATTGATACTATTTATAGAAGGCGGCTGCCAAGTCTTCCCAATTATAGACATCTACCCTCTCCAACTGGTAGAACCAATCAAGCCGCGTTCTTGATAAACTGTCCTGGAAAAAGTGGACCCACAGGTCTTTGTCAGAAGAATGTGGTTGAATCTTCCTGACATAGGATCTGAGGTGCATCTTGGGACAAGACACCCTATCATACTTAGCAAACAGTGGTACTTTAAACTTAAGAGGGATTACAGTTCCAGAAACCAGCCCTAACTCCTCAAAATCCAGCCCCGGTACTCTTTGCACTTCCATAGCAGTTAGACGTTCTTCCAAGTTTTTGTATTTGTCATCGGCCGGAGGGTATTGCTGTTCAGAGTAGTCCTCTTCTTCTACTTCAGAATCTGATGGCACTGCCGCTCCCTTTCCTTTTCCTTCCCCCTCCTTAGATGTTGATGGGAATTCCAAGGCCCGTCTGGCTTGTCCCTGAAATCTTCTATCCATGAGAACCACACCAGTTGGCTTCTTCTTCTTTTTCTCTTTCTCTTTCTCTAGCAGAGTGTTGAGCTCCTCCTTCCCCTTGGCTAAGGTCAAGAGTAGCTATTGGAACTGTGAATTCTGAGCTTGCAAATCTTTGACCGTTTGTTTAATATCCATCTTGCTGAAATAAACAGCAGAGAGATGAGGAAACTTGGTGTGAAGACCTGTTTATACATATGATGAATGATATGTATTCATGTAATATTTTCAAGGATTCAGAAATTCAAATTTGTTTTAAACAAAAAATAAACACACGTCATATTAATAAGATAGAATTGTTAGTACATCAATGCCCCTTGGGCAAAATAATACAAAATTCTAAGGTAGAAAGACGTTGCGCATCCTCTTTGGTGAAATGTAGGTGTTGAGAGTCTTCTCTTCATGAAGTAGCCGAGTGAGTTCCAAAACCTTCTTCTCGCTTGCGTAGAATTGGGCTTCGAAAGTATCGCGCTCTCCCTTGAGTTGTATCCAACTCATTTGGAGGTCTTCGAGTGATGTTGGCATGTCAGGATGTAGCATGGTGTATGGAACCTCTCCTTCCTTAACAGGCTCTATAATCACTGGGAGAATGGAGGGATAAGGCATCATAAGACTTTGGGCGCGGGTTCGTACCCACTTGAGGTAAGGCTTAAGAGGGATGGAATTCTTGTGTCCCAGAGTCTTACTATCCACCTTGTTGGGCATTCTCCAAGCTCGGATGAATCTCTGACGGAGTCCTTGGTTGTCGTTGTCGTAGTCGAAAACCAATCCTTGAATCAGCATGTCATGTGAGCCATCCCTCCGGGCATAACCAAACTGTCTTAGAGCCAAGCAGGGGTTGTAGTTGATGCCTCCCTTAATGCCAAGTAGAGGGACATTAGGGAATTCCCCACAACGGTCAATAATGATGACATTCTCTCTGGATCGAGAACACCAATGAATATATGAATGGTTAAGTGTCATTAACCGTTGTGACCACCTCAAACCTTGCTCATTCTTCAAGACTGGTTGGAGAAGATGAGAAATAAACCATCTTTCCAGGAGAGGAGTGCAACACATGAGAACACCTCTTTTCCTCATTGTACGAGTGTGAAAAGAGTGAAGGATATCCCCAAGCAATGTAGGCACCGGGTTGCGAGACATGAAAATTTTGACAGCGCTCACATCTATGAGTTGGTCAGGATTAGGAACAAGACCATCCCGTAGATGAGAAGAGCTACAATCTCCTCAAATGCTTGCAAGTCTAGAGAATTCCAACAACTTTGGGCCTTCTCAAACAGAAACTTTGACAAGAAGCCTTTGACACCACTTCTAGTTTCCCAATATGTTGTGACATCAGATGAGTGCAAGTGTAAGGCTTGAGCAATCTCTTCTGGATTTGGATCTCTTTCCGTACCGTTGAAAGGTAGTTGATTGAGAATAGGAATCCTCAGAAGTTGAGAAAATTCTTCCAAAGTTGGCACAAGTTGATAGTCAGGAAATGTGAAGCAATGATGCAAAGGGTCAAAGAATTGGAAGAGAACTTTCAGCATATCCTCCTCTGTGTTGGTGGTGACCAAGTTGAGTAGACGACCATGTCTCTCGGTGAATGGAGAATTCTCAGGAATCCTTGAAGCTAGCTCCTTGAGTTGTGGAGGAATTCTTACAAGGTTGATTTGGATAGTTTTCCTGCGAAGTGAATCCATAACCTACAAAACAAGAACAAAGATGAATCCACAAAATCCTTGAAAGGGTTAGTGGATGCATATGATGCTCATGATGTCCATGATGTTATGCACAAGTATATATGTACAAGCAAATCACAAAAGTTCCTAGTTTAGGCTTGCATGGGGTTTCATAGGCAAATACCCTCTTGAAGTTTAGTTGGCTCAACCTGTCCTAAAAATAGTAACCGGCTTCTAAGGAGCTCAATATCACTGGATTGTTTCCTTGTTCATTGTTTCAATTCAGCCTCTTTACTGGCGACCGAAATATTCCAAGGAACCAACCCTCAATGAGTGTAGTATCGAGTATCTACCAACTTCGGACTGCACCAAAGCCGGTCATCTCACTACATCCTAAAAGGCCAAGTTGGTCAAGTAAAGGTTCTAGAAGTCCATTAGTGCTTCATGACATCACTCAGCGGCCCCGTATTCTCTTTGATTGACTCAAAGGATACCGGTACCCACAAATATGTCGCACTAATATAGCTATTGCTTAAACCATGTCGGTATACCCCGCACAGTTTCCACAATGTATTGCTATTTACCTATAATGTTTCCCAAATCCGGGTAGAGGATTCAAACCCAAACAATAGAACCAAAGTGTAAAGCAAACAAGTCAAGCAAGATAAGCATGTAAAGGTGATCTAAAACCCTAAGGTAACCCCACTTTTTTATTTTCCCCAGTAGAGTCGCCAGTTCTGTGATGCGGTGGGAGAACTGACTTGAGGTTTTGCGTTTGTGTTTGCAAATGTTGCGGTTAGCAAGAGTCGCCACCTACTTTTCTTTTATCCAAAAGGAAAGGTAAAAAAGCACAGGAACGACCTTTGAGATGTTTTCTTGAGTTCGGGGAGTAGATTATGAAAAGGGAAGGTGCTAGCACCCTTTTCATCCATGGTTTTCCATGGGCTCTTAGTTACTTGTTTAGATCACTTACTTTGCTTTTGAAATTGTTTGAAATGGTGCTTTGTGTGGTTTTGAAAGTATTTTGAAAAGAGGCCTTTGTTTTGGCAATCTTTGTAATGATTCTCGTTCATAAGAATGTATACAAAGATGTTTGTCTTTTGAAAAATGTTTCAATATTTTGAAAGTTGTTTGGAAATGTTTTAAAATGTGTGTGTTTTTTTTTGAAAATAGCAAGGATTGTTTGCAAATTGATCAAGTAACTAGAAGCATTCTACCTACTCAAAAGTATTTCTTGTACATTTTTATTCCTTTGATATTGTTGATTTACCATTGATTTGGTAAACAACCCTATCTTTGGATGTTAAACGGGACGGGTGTGGGTCATCGTATGGCCATGATGGCAATGTTTCCAAGTATCTTTAGCATTTTGAGGGACCAAGATCATTTGTTTTGGGCAACCTTTTGATAGCGTCATCGAGGGACTATGATCTTTTGTTTTGTTTTGTTTTGCCAATATACCTTGCATGCATACCATGGCCATTTTAAATTAGGCAACAAAGTGGGTGAAACCCTAGGGGTGCTTGTATGCAATGTGTTGTCATTTTACATGCTTTTGTTTGTCTTGTATTAGGTCATTGCTATTTGTTTGATTTTTGTCTTATCATACAAACCCTAGTTTTACTAAACATGGTATAAGGCGATAAATTGCGTAAAATAAATCTAAGCTATTACAACAGTTATTATGGGAGGGGGGATACAAGTTTTTGAATGGGGATATTTGCACAAAATAAAACCCTAAAATACTATTACAACCCAATTGAATTATTGTACAAGATAAATAAATATACAAATATTTAAATATGCAAATAAAATGTATTTATGCAAAAATGTCTTGTATTACTTTTATGTATGAGAAAAAATAATTTATTTAAACCTAGAAAAATAAGGAAAATAATGTGGTTATTTTTGAAAGGGTGAAACCCTAGTTTTTTTTTGAAATTCTGGCTACAGATACTCAATGTCACGTCCAATGTTATGACACCGTATCTGACTTACTATATGACAGTAAATATAAAAGCAGTAAATAACACAGTCAATTGTTTACCCAGTTCAGTGTGCAACAACACCTACTCTGGGGGCTACCAAGCCAGGGAGAGAATCCACTATAAGAGATGTTAATTCAGGAATAAACCAACCAGTTTATCTCCTTCACTTAAGACCTACCCAATGCAATTCTAATCTAAGTACAACTTAAACCTGAGTTCCTACTCACTCCCCCTCAATCACAGCAGTGATACATAAACCAATTTGACTTAAGAATTAATGAAGACACTCTTCAAAAATACACACTTGATTAAGCTTCACAGCTTTTTAATCAAGTAACACAATCACTCGTGCTTCACAGCTTTGAGTGTTGTACACAACTAACTTGACTCTGCTTCACAGCTTTAGTCAAGTAACATTCAAACACTCTTGCTTCAAAGCTTTGAGTGCTACACAACCCTTACAATTGAAACCTATTCCAAGGCACTTATCACAATGATAATTGCTTGGAGTACAATAAACAAATCTATACAGATTACAAAATTGATCTTCTAATCAATCAGCAGGGATCGCTTCAAAAACCGCAGCTCTGTTGAATATATAGCAGCTGCAACTTCAGTTAGGGTTTCCAAAAACCTAGGGTTGATTCCGTTTGACCTAAAGACCAGGTCACAGTACTTTGTTGATCAGGTTAGGATTGAGCTAGGTTACTCCTCAGAAAACGCAGGATTCTGTTTAGGAATGACTGAGTTATTTCCTGAAAAAACTCAGACTTATCCAATCCTGTAATCCTGCTAGTTCAGAACAGGATGTCATAACATCTGTTATGACATCTGAGAAAACCTGTCTACTGATTAGCAAAATGTGATCATTTTGCAAACATGCTCAGATACACACTTATAAACATCAGTATTGGAGTTACAATATTTTTCTGCACATGTACCTAAAGAGTTAGTACAACCTGAACTAGAATGTTATGACATCAGTCATGACATTCACACATACACTTGGAATTTATCAAAAATGCAAGCCAATACCTAAACACCTACAAACTCCCCCTTTGGCATATTTTTGGCTAAAGTTCCTAAACAATCAGAGATAGATAGATAGCAGCAGAAAGAAGTGACAGCAGAAAAATATTGTGTCAAGTACTAATTAAGCAGTGCCAAAATATTCTCCCCCACTTTAGCCACAAATGGGCCAAAGATTACATGTTTATACAGTTATACAGTTATCCAAAACAGAATAATAAGATCAGCAGCAGACAACAGCAGAACACACTTTCCAAACTCCACCAGCAACACCACCAAGTAGCAAACATCCTTCAAGTACTGTCATCAGATCCAGAGAATTCAGGCTTCTTTCTTTTCTTGTGAGCAATGTCAGCATTTTTCTCTTTGTTTGATGTCTCAACATTCTTAGAGACATTTGGATTTGTTTCAGCATTTGAGTTTTCTTGGTTCAGAGGAACAGAAATGCCAGGAACTGAGTGGTTCTCGTTCAGAATTCGGGAAACAATTTTTGCTATTGCTTGATTAACATAGGCTGTCCCTTCCCTATTTGCAATTTCAGGGGGAACTGAAGAGGAAGGATGAGATGTATTACCTGTATGTCTTGTTCTCAACTCTTTGGCCTTGGTGGGGTTAATTCTATAAGAACAGATCTCCAGAACATCAGAGTCCAGGCAGGAAGAGATTGTCCCAGAATCTTGATCAGATGAAGAGGTTGAGATGGTCGTATTGGATGATGATGGCGTTTGAGACATTTTGTCAGTTTTGAAGGACCAACAGCAAATGAGAAGAAATTCCTGATTGATGAGAAGACGAGAGAGGAACGAAGCAAAGGAGTGCCTATTCAACTTCTTAAAAGAGTTGTAGGAAATGAGAAAATACAATTTTAAACCAATCAGAACATGCATAAGTCCTTTGGTCTTTGTTTTAAGCAAAATTAATTGCTACAATTCCTCATGTTGGCAAATACCCAGCTTACCCCTTAAGTTTTCAAATTGGTTTGCATCCAAAGCCTTGGTAAAAATGTCAGCCAGCTGTAGCTCAGTGGCAACATGTTCCAATTTGATGGTCTTCTCTTCTACAAGGTCTCTAATAAAGTGATGTCGTATGTCAATATGTTTGGTCCTGCTATGCTGAATGGGATTCTTGGATATGTTGATTGTACTCAGATTGTCACAGTACAATGTCATAACATCTTGTGTGACATTATACTCAGTGAGTATCTGTTTCATCCATAACATTTGAGAGCAGCTACTACCAGCTGCAATATATTCAGCTTCAGCGGTGGAGAGAGACACACAATTCTGTTTCTTGCTGAACCAGGAAACCAGATTACTTCCCAAAAAGAAACATCCTCCAGAGGTGCTTTTTCTATCATCAGCACTACCAGCCCAATCAGCATCACAGTAACCAGTCAGAGTCGGTTCACAGCCATGAGTATACAACAATCCATAGTTGTAAGTACCACTTACATACTTCAAAATTCTCTTCACTTGATTGATATGACTGACTTTGGGATCAGCTTGGTATCTAGCACAAACTCCAACTGCAAAGGCAATATCAGGTCTGCTGGCAGTTAAGTACAACAAGCTTCCTATCATGCTTCTGTACAGACTTTGATCCACCTTAACCCCACTTGAATCTTTGGAGAGCTTTAGATGAGTAGGAGCAGGAGTCCTTTTGTAACTTGCATTCTCCATACCAAACTTCTTTACAATATTCTTAGCATACTTGCTTTGAGATAAGAAGATTGAGTCCTCCATCTGTGAGACTTGTAGTCCAAGAAAATAAGTTAGTTCTCCCATGAGACTCATTTCAAATTCAGCCTGCATCTGGTCAGCAAAGTGTTTAACCATATGTTCTGACATTCCGCCAAACACTATGTCATCAACATATATTTGGGCAACCATCAACTTCCCTCCTTCAGTTTTGACAAATAGAGTTTTGTCCAAGCCTCCTTTTCTGTAGCCTTTGTCTGAGAGAAACTTTGTTAACCTGTCATACCATGCTCTAGGAGCTTGTTTCAGCCCATATAGAGCTTTTCTCAATTTGTAGACATGATCAGGATGGGTTGGATCCACAAAACCTTTAGGTTGTTCCACATAAGCTTCCTCATTTAAGTACCCATTTAGAAAGGCACTTTTCACATCCATCTGAAATAACTTGAACTTCAGAAGACAAGCAATTGACAACAAGAGTCTGATTGATTCCAACCTGGCTACAGGTGCAAAGGTTTCATCAAAGTCAACCCCTTCAATCTGGATGTATCCTTGAGCAACAAGTCTCGCCTTATTTCTGGTGACAACTCCTTCAGCATCTGACTTGTTCTTGAATATCCATTTTGTCCCAATGATGTTAGTTCCTTCAGGTCTAGGAACCAGTTCCCAAACTTCATGTTGCTTGAATTGGTTCAGTTCATCTTGCATTGCACCAATCCAATATTCATCAGTTAAGGCTTCCTTGACATTTCTTGGTTCTATTTTGGACACAAAACAAGAATTTGAGATGATTTCTCTAGATCTTGTGATGACTCCACTATTAGGATCTCCTATGATGAGCTCTTTTGGATGATCCTTCTGAATTCTGATGGAAGGAGTCTTGCTAGCTTCCTTTGATTCTGATTCTATTGTGGTGGAGTTGGGTAGATCATCTTGTTGGGTTGAAGTCTCAAAGAATGTCTCAACAGTACAAGGAACATCTGTTTCTTCATGATAGTCATCAATTATGACATTTATTGATTCCATCATGGTTTTGGTTCTGGAGTTGAATACTCTATAAGCTCTGCTGTTTGAGGAGTATCCTAGAAATAAGCCTTCATCACTTTTGGAGTCCAGTTTTCTTCTCTGTTCCCGATCAGACAGGATATAGCATTTGCTGCCAAACACATGGAAGTACTTCACAGTTGGTTTTCTTCCTTTCCAGAGTTCATATATGGTGGATGAGGTTCCCTTTCTCAAGGTGACCCTGTTATGAACATAGCAAGCTGTATTCATAGCTTCAGCCCAAAAATACATAGGAAGTCTTTTGGCATGTAACATTGCTCTGGCAGATTCTTGTATGGTCCTATTTTTTCTTTCCACAACTCCATTTTGCTGAGGTGTTATGGGAGAAGAAAACTCATGACTGATTCCTTCTGAAGCACAGAAGTCATCAAACTTGCTGTTTTCAAATTCCTTGCCATGATCACTTCTGATTCTGACAATACATCCTTCCTTCTCTCTTTGAATTCTTTTGCACAGTTCTCTAAAGACTTCAAATGCATCTGATTTTTCTCTAATGAAATTAATCCAGGTGAATCTGGAAAAATCATCCACAACCACATAGGCATATCTTTTACCACCAAGGCTCTCTACTTGCATTGGTCCCATCAGATCCATATGGAGGAGTTCTAGAACCTTAGTGGTGGTCAGATGTCTTGACTTTGGATGTGACATTCTCGTCTGCTTACCCACCTGACATTCACCACAAACTCTTCCTTCATCAATTAGCAGTTTTGGAATCCCTCTGACTGCCTCCAAGGAGATAATCCTCTTCATACCCCTTAGGTGAAGATGGCCAAGTTTTTGGTGCCACAGTTTCACCTCTTTTTCTTCTTTTGCAATGCAACACACAGATGAGAAATTAGTGTTCTCAGCCTCCCATAAGTAACAGTTGTCTTTGGATCTGACTCCTTTCATTACTATCTCTTGTTTGTCATTGATTACAAGGCATTCAGATTTTGAGAAATTGACCTTGAATCCTAGATCACACAGTTGACTGATACTAATGAGATTAGCGGTCAGTCCTTTCACCAGCAGTACTTCATTTAGACTTGGAACTCCAGGGCAGTTCAAATCACCAACTCCTTTGATTTCACCTTTAGCCCCATCTCCAAAGGTCACAAAACTGGTGGTGTGAGGCTTAACATTATTGAGGAGGTTCTTGATTCCAGTCATATGTCTGGAACATCCACTGTCAAAGTACCAGTCTTCCTTTGCAGAGACCCTCAGGGAAGTGTGAGCTATCAGTGCAGTAGCCTTTTTCTTCCATTGAGGAGCATGTGGTACCTTTTTAGACTTAGGTTTGACACCTGAATTCTGATTAGGGTATCCATGTAATCTGAAGCAGAAACGCTTTATGTGGCCATATCTACCACAATGATGACATTTCCATCTTTGGTACCTTTTCCTCATATGTTTCTGTTCCTGATGTCGAGAGTTGTGTTGAGACATCTGTTTTGACATTTGCCTACCAGAACCAGATTCCGTTGCTTTCATAAATCCTAGACCAGATTTATTTCCCACATTTTGTCCAATCTGTAGGATCTCTTCCAATTTGTCAGTTCCATTTGTCAACATCTTGACAGATTTGGTCATTTGATTCAGTTGTGAGTTCAGCAATTGAACTTCTCCTTCTAGAAGACTTATAGTTTCAAGGTTTGCCCGTTTTTCAGCCTCCATCTTTATGATGAGTTTTGATTGTTTCTTATTCTGCACACAGACTTCAGTACTTCTGATACACAATTCCTTGTACGTTTCAGCCAGTTCTTCAAAAGTTACCTCTTCATCACTGATGTCACATTCAGAGGTACAAACACCAGTTAGAGCAGTAACTCGTTTGGCAGTCTCTTCTTCAGAATTACTTTCTGAATCACAGTCAGACCAAGTAACTGTCATTCCTTTTTGTTTCTTAAGAAAGGTAGGACATTCAGCTCGAATATGCCCATATCCTTCACAACCATGGCATTGAATTCCTCTGCCTTGAACTCCCTTCTCATCTGACCTTGGTCTTCTGCTGGAACTGTCAATGTCAGAGGAAATGTTATGAACATTAGACCTTGACTTTGGATCTATTCTTTTGATGAGTTTGTTGAACTGTCTTCCTAGCATGGCTATAGCTTCTGAAATGTTTTCTTCAACATCAGTGTTGGACATAAGTGCTATGCTCTTGTTCTTTTTGACATCATCATTAGTGATTCCCATCTCAAAAGTCTGAAGAGACCCAATAAGTTCATCCACTTTCAACTTGCTAATGTCCTGGGCTTCCTCTATGGCAGTCACCTTCATTGCAAATCTTTTAGGCAAGGATCTGAGAATCTTCCTCACCAGTTTTTCTTCTGACATTTTTTTCTCCCAGTGCTCCTGAGGTGTTGGCAATCTCCAAGATGTTCATGTGAAACTCATGAATGGTTTCATCTTCCATCATTTTTAGATTCTCAAACTTAGTGGTCAACATCTGAAGCCTTGACATTTTTACTTTGGAAGTTCCCTCATGAGTAGTTTTGAGAGTGTCCCAAACTTCCTTGGCCAGTTCATATTGATGAACTAATCTGAAAATATTTCTATCAATTCCATTGAACAAGGCATTTAGAGCTTTGGAATTTCCCAGGGCTAGCTCATCTTCTTCTTTACTCCAATCTTCCTCAGGCTTCAGACTGATTGTCCCATCTTCCTCAGTTATGGTGGGATGAATCCATCCTTTGTCAGCAGCTCTCCAAGCCTTTTTGTCCAGAGATTTTAGGAAGGCAATCATACGAGGTTTCCAGTAGTCATAATTAGTTCCATCCAGAATGGGTGGTCTATTTCCAAAAACTCCTTCTTTGTCCATAGTGCCAGAAAGTGATATCCCTAGATCTCACCCAGTAATACAGGCAGGGTGCCTGCTCTGATGCCAATTGAAATTCTGGCTACAGATACTCAATGTCACGTCCAATGTTATGACACCGTATCTGACTTACTATATGACAGTAAATATAAAAGCAGTAAATAACACAGTCAATTGTTTACCCAGTTCAGTGTGCAACAACACCTACTCTGGGGGCTACCAAGCCAGGGAGAGAATCCACTATAAGAGATGTTAATTCAGGAATAAACCAACCAGTTTATCTCCTTCACTTAAGACCTACCCAATGCAATTCTAATCTAAGTACAACTTAAACCTGAGTTCCTACTCACTCCCCCTCAATCACAACAGTGATACATAAACCAATTTGACTTAAGAATTAATGAAGACACTCTTCAAAAATACACACTTGATTAAGCTTCACAACTTTTTAATCAAGTAACACAATCACTCGTGCTTCACAGCTTTGAGTGTTGTACACAACTAACTTGACTCTGCTTCACAGCTTTAGTCAAGTAACATTCAAACACTCTTGCTTCAAAGCTTTGAGTGCTACACAACCCTTACAATTGAAACCTATTCCAAGGCACTTATCACAATGATAATTGCTTGGAGTACAATAAACAAATCTATACAGATTACAAAATTGATCTTCTAATCAATCAGCAGGGATCGCTTCAAAAACCGCAGCTCTGTTGAATATATAGCAGCTGCAACTTCAGTTAGGGTTTCCAAAAACCTAGGGTTGATTCCGTTTGACCTAAAGACCAGGTCACAGTACTTTGTTGATCAGGTTAGGATTGAGCTAGGTTACTCCTCAGAAAACGCAGGGTTCTGTTTAGGAAGGACTAAGTTATTTCCTGAAAAAACTCAGACTTATCCAATCCTGTAATCCTGCTAGTTCAGAACAGGATGTCATAACATCTGTTATGACATCTGAGAAAACCTGTCTACTGATTAGCAAAATGTGATCATTTTGCAAACATGCTCAGATACACACTTATAAACATCAGTATTGGAGTTACAATATTTTTCTGCACATGTACCTAAAGAGTTAGTACAACCTGAACTAGAATGTTATGACATCAGTCATGACATTCACACATACACTTGGAATTTACCAAAAATGCAAGCCAATACCTAAACACCTACATTTTTTATTAAAAGAAAAAAAATATGTTCTATATTATTATTTTGTCTATTTTTTGTATAAGAAAATATAAATAATATTATATACAATATTAAAAATTTAATATGTGTGAAAATAATTATTTTTATGTGTTAAATAATAAAAATTAAAATGTATAGTATTTTAATGTATTTACAATTTCTATAAGAAAATAAATTCTATTTATTAAAATAAAACTATTTTTATATGTGGAAAAAATAATAAAAATAAAATAAAATTGCAAAAAATTAAGAAAATTATTTTTGTGATTTTTAATGTTCAGAAAAATTATTAAAGTCAAAAATATAAAAAATATGAGAAAATATACAAAAATAAAAAAATATGAAGCAGGGGGTGTGAAAAGCAAAACAAACAGGCCTAAAGCGCGCAGACCCAGGACACTTCATCCCTGTCCTCCAGCTTCCATACGCGCGTGTTTTCCTTCAAACCTGTATCTTTTTATAGCTTGCATAAAATCAAAAACTCATAACATAAAAAATGTAGCTTGTAATCTCACGATTCCAATGATATAAAATTCATAATCTAACTCTCAAAGATCAGAGAGAATTTCAGTAGCCCTAATTTCTAACCTAAATTTTTCAGCATGTTCAACATTCAAATTCTCTTAGCTCAGTTAAAATAAATGACAACTATGCATATGTACAACTTCAGCAAGTTAAAGACTACATTTTTGCTTCACAAATCAAAGCTTGAGGATTCCTAAATAGAGAGATAGAGTTTTGAAAAATGCCTTGTTCAGCTGAGTTTGGATATGGTAATGTGGGGACTTTGAGTGAGGCCTGAGGATCGTGTGAGCTTCCTTGAAGTTCCCTCAAGCTATTCCAATGCTTAGCTTACCTTGAGGATGCTTGAAACTCCCTGCACGAGTCAATCTGCAACCTTCAAAAGTCAAAATGGTGATGTCTAAAACAGAGCTCACAGTTGCAGTGCAAAGGCTTGGATAGTTTGGATGTGATGTATGGAAGTTGTTTCAAGTGTTAATGGGAGAAACACACGAGCCAATATTGAATTGGCAAGAGTTTTGCAGAAGCTGCCCTGTTTGGACAAAAAAATGTGTTTTTTGGGTTTGAGAGTGTTTGGGATGTTATGCCTTCATGTTATAGCTTGAAACAAGTTTGTGAAGTTGTTTTGAATGAGGCCAAGTCCACCCTTTATCAGATGTACAAGTTCTCTTCACTTTTGCAACTTTTCTTGCTTTTGAAGAAAGTTGAAGTGACTTAAGTCAAACACTTGTACTTTCTAGTTATAGGGCTGCCAAGAGTTGGTGAACAAAGCTTGATATCTGTGGACAATGCTTGCACAAAAGAAACAGATCCATGGCTCAAGAATTGTAAAGTTGCAAAAAGCTTGCTTTATGAAAATGGCAATGTGTCCTTTATGCCATTTATAGATTAATCTCTTGTACAATGCTCCAAAGGTGAAAACAAAGGATTTAACCACTGAGTTAGCATTAAATTATGGAGTGTAGAAGGGATTTAGGACCTGTAATACAAGGTACAAGCATGCTAGGATCTGATTTGCAAATTGATGCATTATAAAAATGACTTGAACAAAAGTGACAAAATTCCATTTTCTCTTCTTTGATTCTCCCTAACCACAAATGATCTTGGAGAGTTCTTTGACATTTTGGAAAGCTTGCAACATGCTCTACAATCCATCTTTGAAATGCATTTTTAGATACCTCTTGGAACTAGGTGAAAAATGCCCATGAAGTTAGGTCAAAAACCTGCCTAAATTAGGGCAAATTTTCACTAAGTTAAAAAGTTTATGGACCCCTATTCACAAATTCATATCTTGAGATCCAGGATTATTTTGGGAAAAATTTGTGAATCAAAGTTGTAGATTTCATGGAGTACTACAACTTTCATGTTGGAAGTTTACTTTGAATCAAATTGAATCATGGTGAAAAAGTTGTGGAAAGTTGGGAAAAAATAAGAAATTTTCCATACTTAGAAAAATTCTAAGTTATGAAAAATTTCAAATTAAAACCCTAATTTGCAATTTTAGGTTTCTTGGTCAACAAGTTTCACATTTTTACATATCTTGATGAATTATGACCCTTGGCACTTGATTTTGACCAAAATGTCAAAGTTTGACTTTTTAGTGTACAATTGACTTTTGATCAGTTGACTGCAAAATTCATCTGTCAATCCTATGCATTTGAGATCTTTTGAACTATGTGATTAGGTAAAGATGATGCCATTGAGTCCATTAAATCATTCTTGAACCCAATTGGTCATGGCTAGGTTAAAAATCATAAATTGCCTTTTCTCAGTCAAAACCCTAATTTTGACCATTTTGCCCTTTTGATGATCTGATCAAATTTCTTGTGGAGTTGTGATCCAAACTTGATCAAATGGTTCATAGGAGCCTAGAATGTTGTTGTGGATCAAAAATTATGAAGTTTTACTGTAAATTGGCCATGGTTGACTTTTTCCCCAATATAGTTGATTTTTAGGTCAATTGTCCAATTGACTGGGCAAAAATGTGATTCAAGGCTTGAAACTTGGTATGAGAAATCTTAGGGGTCCAAGATGGTGTATGAAAGTCACATGAAGCATTGATGGTCCAAAATCCTTGTGCAAACTCAAACCCTAATTTCAGGGTATCAGTGCAAGATGATGTCTTGAGCTGAGCAAACCCTAATCCTGTATTGAGTCCAAGAAGTTTTGTGAGGAAAAATCTTGATAAATGAGAGGGAAAATTTTGGGGTACAACACCAGCAGCTTACCAGACCTCACTCCGAAGGGGCACTTGTTCGGGTTTAACCTCAGCTTGTACAACTTCAACCTGTCAAATAGCTTCTGGAGGTGGTCAAGATGTTCTTCTTCAGTTTGGGACCTTGCAATCATGTCGTCAACGTATACCTCAATCTCATGGTGAATCATGTCGTGGAACAAAGCGACCATGGCGCGCTGATATGTTTCCCCAGCATTTTTCAATCCGAACGACATGACCTTGTAGCAAAAGGTACCCCGTTGAGTAACGAAGGTTGTCTTTTCCATATCCTTGGGAGCCATCTTAATCTGATTGTAACCAGAGAAACCATCCATAAAGGAGAAGACCTTATGCTGTGCAGTGTTGTCAACCAGAACGTCAATATGAGGCAGAGGGAAATCATCCTTCGGGATTACCCTGTTCAAATCCCTATAGTCAACACACATTCGAACCTTACCATCTTTCTTCGGCACCGGGACCACGTTGGAAACCTACTGCGGGTAAGAAGTAACTGCTAGAAAACCGGCATCAAACTGTTTCTTAACCTCAGCTTTGATTTTCTCAGACATCTCCGGGCGCATTCAGCGAACTTTCTGTTTCACTGGAGGACAGTCTTCCTTAGTTGGCAAGCGGTGAACCACAATATCGGTATCCAACCCAGGCATATCTTCATAAGACCAGGCAAAGATCTCAACATAGTCATGCAGCATCTGAATCAACCGTTGTTTGACACTAGGCTCCAAATTTGCACCGATCTTGACCTCTTTCTTGTCTACTTCTGTACCCAGATTTACTGTTTCCACTGGCTCTTCATGTGGCTGAATGGCCCTCTCTTCCTGAAGTAACAGTCTAGCAAGTTCCCCAGGCACTTCACAATCATCCTCACCTTCATCCTCGGCTTGGTTGATCGGACTTTCGAAGTCATAACTGGCAATAGCAGAGTCGTTATTAGTGGGATCCAGAGTGGATGTGGACCTGTATATGTGAGTGTGTGTAAGACAAATAATCATTTTGCAAGATAGAAAAGAAAAACAAGGAGCACAAAATTTGTAATGCAAGAGAATGTCCAATGCTTTTATTGATGATATATGGAGATGACACATAATAAGCCCTCAAACAAAGCCACGGTGTCTCGGGCAAGGCACTGGGACGTAAAGTTTTAAATTATCTGTTACAAACTCAAAACAAAAGTCTTATTACTGTGTAATAAAAGAAATGGGCACGAAGTCCTTTGTCGTCCAATTGCTTAATCCGCCGTCAGCAGTCGGGTAAATCCAGCTATCAAATTTAGACTCTTCCTCATCATCTTCAATTGCATTCACTTCTGGATTACTGATACGCAGGGGAGGTCTTCCAATCCGCGCACGTCGAACAACCCTTTGAGCTTCTGCAGTAAAACCCAAACCAAACTTGTCAGTCTTGTGTGCAAAGTCAGGGAGTTAGCCCTAATTCGCATACCCACCTTTTTCAATAATAGCCCGGGCATCCTTGAGGGAAGCCATCTTCATTGGAGGATCTTCAGCAACAGTTTCAGTCGACGCTAGAGTCTGGGGGACTTCTTCAAAGTTTTGACACGGGGTTTTAATGAACTCCCCGTCCATCTCCACATACCGAAAAGAGTTAAGGTGGCTCACCATGTACTCCTCTTCTCCTTGTACTGTAACTGTTGTACCCCAAAATTTGCCCTCCCATATTCTTAAAGGTTTGTCAAGAATCATCTTCAAATGGTTCAAGATTGCTCAAGAGATTGTACAGTCAAACCACTTCCTAAGACAGCTGAAATTAGGGTTTTGGTTCTTTCAAGGAATTTGAGGTTTTCAATGGTTCAACCAAGTCTCAAGGGCCTGTATACATTCTCAAGCACCTACATGCCAAGTCTCAAGACTCACAGTGTCAATTTGCACAGTCAAAAGCTCCATTTGATCCACAGTCAACTGCAAGGGAAAAATGGTCATTTTGCAGTCAAAAGTCAGAATTTTGGGTCAACATCTTATTTTGAGTCCACAATCATCATTTTATCAAGTCTTGATCATGATTCCACAAGGATAGCTCAAAAATCATCAAGATGCAAAAAGTTACTATTTTTGGACAGTAGAAAAGTCAACTGTATCTTGACCAGGGCATAACTTTTTCATGGTTCATCAGAAAAATTCCATCCAATTCTCATTTTGAAGGGGATTCAATTTCCTACAATCCATATTCACACTCCAAGTCCAAGAAATGCTCTCACAAAAAGTTATCAATTTCTACATTATAGGTCAATTTCAAAAGTCAACAAAAATGCACTTTGAGTCAAAGGCCATAACTTTATATTGGTAAATCCAAATGACATGGGACCAAAGGCATTGGTTAAAGGACTTCAAGACCTTTCCAAAATGTCCAAGAAAATGTTCATATGATCAAAATTGAGCAAGATATGCATTGGAGAAGTTGGGAAATTTTTATGAATTTGCAAAAGTTAACTTTGCACAAAACACCTTCCCTTTCTATAATCTACCTCCCGAACCGAGAAACATCTCGAAAAGGAATTTTGCTGTGCGTTTGTCCTTTCCTTGTTAGAGAAAATAAAAGACGGTGGCGACTCTTGCTTACAGCGACATTTCGCGAACCAGCATTTTAAAACAGTCAGTTCTATTTCCACCGATCACAGAACTGGCAACTCTGTTGGGGAATAAATTATAAGTGAGGTGTACCTTAGGATTAGATCACCATGTTTTCAATTGTATGCCTTGAATGCTTTAATATTGTGGGCTTGTATCGGAGTTTTATAGATCCTAACCCGGATCTGGGGATACCCTTTAGAAGTAGCAACAAACTGTGAGGGAACTGTGCGGGGTATACTGACATGGTTGAAGCAGTTGCTACGTTGATGTGGCACTTTGGTGAGTACCGGTAACCCTTGAGTAAAGTCAAGGAGAGTACGGGGCCGCCGCGTGGTGTCGTGAAGCATCAACTGACCTTAGCACCTTACTGGACCATCCTGGCCTCTTTAGGGGTAGTGAGATGGCCGACTTTGGTGCAGTCCGAAGTTGGTAGATACTCGATACTACACTCATTGAGGATTGTTTTCTTGGAATATTTTGGTCGCCAGTTAAGTGGCTAAATCAAAACAATGAACATAGAAAACAATCCAATGATATTGAGCTCCTTAGAACCCGGTTACTATTCTTAGGACAGGTCTTAACCAACTGAATCTGAAAGAGGGTAGTACCTAAACTTCATGCCATCCTGAAATCTAAGGGCTCTTTTGTATGACTTGTGTGCCTTTACCATGTTTGCCTTTTGTGAATACTTGTGGTGTGCCTTTATCATAACATCATACCATCATAAACATTGCATACATCTTGCATAAGGACTAACCCATTTCAAGGATCTCAAGGGTTTGTGATGCAGGTCAAGATGAACCAACTGTCTAGCAAGGGGCAAATGGGATTTATTTTCCTCTAGCCAAGGTTGTTTGGAGATCCAAACATGATAACTTGAGTCAGAGGCTATGACCCACTCGATATGGTGAGCTTTGACTCTTGAAGAAGGACTCTCAACAACATGAAGTTCCTTCAATCAAGCTACCAGATTCAAATTCTAACAAGTTTCTTTGTTTACCCCGCGAGATCCTTGAAAACATTACATACATATATCATACATATCATTGCATTACAGGTACCATTACAGGTCACTTATCTTCTTCGCTGTTTATTTCAGCAATCATCATGTCTACTGAACCTTCCACTGAACAAGCTATCAAGGCCCTCCAGGCCCAGAACGCCCAGTTCCAAGAGTTGGTTATGAGCTTGGCCAAGGGTCAACAGGAGTTGAAGACTCTGATTCAGAAGAAGAAGAAGAAGAGGACCGTCTTGTTCAATACTGGACGCAGATTTGGGAATGGACTGCAAAATGAGGTTGAGCTGACTACCTCATCTGTAGGCAAAGACAGCCCGCAAGAGAGAAGGGTTCCTAGTCACGTGGTCTCTGACAACGAGACGGATTATAATGATGAATAGTATCCTCCTGCTGAGGATAGGTACAAACAGCTGGAGGACCACTTAAGTGCTATGGAGATACAGAATGTGCCCGGGTTGGACTTTGGAGACCTAGGCCTATCCTCTGGGGTGGTGATTCCCCATAAGGTCAAGGCACCTGCTTTTGCCAAATACGACGGAGCCTCCTGCCCAAAGCTGCACCTCCGGTCGTATGTAAGGAAGATCCAACCTTACACTGCTGACAAGAGTTTGTGGATCCATTTCTTCCAGGATAGTCTCTCAGGGACTCAACTCGAATGGTTCTATCAGCTGGATGGAGCCAGTATTCGTAACTGGGAGGATCTGGATACTGCGTTCTATAAGTAGTATCAGTATAATTCCGACCTCGCTCCTACGCGTACCCAACTCCAGGGTATGTCACTAGGGACGGGTGAAGGATTTAAGGAATATGCTCAAAAGTGGAGATACCTTGCTGGAAGGGTGCAGCCACCTTTGACTGACCGTGAACTTGTGGATATGTTCCTGGGGACCCTGTCTGGTCCGTTCTTCAACCATTTGATTTGAAATTCTTCTGTCGGGTTTACAGACCTTATCTTGACTGGTGAGAGAATTGAAGTTGGTATCAAGTCTGGGAAGATACAGAAAGGTGCCTCCTCGAGCACTGAAAAGAAGTCGTTCAAGAAGGAATCTAGTGCTGTCTATGGTTCAAGGAGACAAAATAAACCGGAACGTCGCTAAGCTGTCAACGCGGTGGTTATTTCAAAGCCTGCTGCTGCTCCTCAGCATCACAACCAACAAAGGGGTGAGAGACCTAGAAGGAAGTTCACTCGTCTCAGTATGACCCTGTCTCAGATATTGCTGTAACTACTGACAACCAATCTGGTGACTATAAAGGAAGCTCTGAAGGTTGTAAACACAACATCTCCAAAGTACAATCCTAACGCCCGCTGTGCTTATCACTCTGATAGCCCGGGGCATACTACGGATGATTATTGGGCTCTGAAGAATAAGGTTCAGGACCTAATTGATGCTAAAGAGATAGAGTTCGAGGCGCCCGAAAGGCCCAATGTTGTGACTGCTCCCATGCCCAAGCATGGAGTGAATGCTGTAGAGGAAGACCTGTATGTAGCCTCCGTGGATGATATTGTTACTTCGTTGTTGACTGTCAAGAGGAACCTGTTGCTAGCCGGTTTATTTCCGGGATGTAGTGAAGGTTGCCATATGTGTTTCGTTTCACCTACTGGTTGTCCATCTTTGAAGTCAGGCATCCAAAGCCTGATGGATAATAAAGAAATCCTGTTCGAGAAGATTGCTATTCCTACTACCCCTACTGAAGAAGTTTCCATTGTCACCATTTTCAACAATTCTCCCAAGGCTCCCCCGAGGAAGCCTGTCAAAATTATGCCTGTTCAGAAGATTGCACCCATAATCATCACTGTTCCGGGGCCCATCCCCTATACATCCGACAAATCTGTCCCGTGGCACTATGGGGCAGATGTTTATGCGCTTGGAGTTAAACAAGAGTTTGATACTAGTACCGGCGTCAGCAACATCATCAGGCCTGCTAAAGTCACTCGCAGTGGTAGGCTTTTCTCACCAGATATTGTGCCTCCAACTATCCAGAGACCTATTGTCATCACACCTGCAAGTGTACCTACTTCCCTTCCTGATCCAGTTCCTATTTCTACCCCTGTTGTCAAGTCATCTGACGCTCGGGGCAAAGGGATCGCTACTGATATGCCTGCCCAGACGGAGGCACCGAAGACCACCACTGTTGAAGCTTTCAAACAGGAGATGGAAGAGATTCTTAAGATTATCAAGAAGAGTGATTTTAATGTAGTTGAGCAGCTGGGGCACACCCCATCTAAAATTTCTATGCTATCACTGTTGTTGTGTTCAGAGGCCCATGTCAAGGCTCTGATTACCTTCCTGAAGATGGCCCACGTGCCACAAGAGACATTAGCTGATCAATTTACCGATTGTGTGGCCAACTTAACTGCTGATAATGGTTTGGGTTTCTCCGACGCTGATCTGACCGCTAAAGGGAAGAACCATAATGATGCCCTGCACGTCTCCATTGAATGCATGGGCACTACTCTTGCCCATGTGCTGGTTGACACTGGTTCCTCGTTGAACGTATTGCCCAAGAAAGCACTAGACAGTTTGGATTGCGAAGGTTTGGAACTCAAGCCAAGTAACATTGTTGTCCGGGCCTTTGACGGGTCTAAAAGGATGGTACATGGTGAGGTTGATATTCCAATCAGGGTTGGTTCTCAGGTCTTTGATTCTACATTCTACGCGATGGACATTCGGCCATCCTATTCTTGTTTGCTGGGTCGTCCATGGATCCACAAGGCTGGAGCTGTGACCTCCACACTCCATCAGAAGCTGAAGTACCCGGTCAGAGGGAAGAGTGTGACAGTGCAGGGGGAGGAAGAATATATGGTCAGCCACCTCAACTCGTTCCGGTACATAGAAATGGATGGGGAGGTCATTGAGACTCCATTCCAGCACTTTGAAGAGGTTCCTCAGACACTGGCATCAGCTGAAACTGTGATTGAAGATTCTCCTTTGAAGATGGCTTCCTTAAAGGATGCCCGGGCTGTTGTTGAGAAGGGTGAGTATGCAAACTGGGGCCGACTTCCTGATTTCACTCAGAAGACTGACAAGTTTGGTTTGGGTTTCACTGCAGAAGCTCAGAGGGATGTTCGTAGTGCAAGAATTGGAAGACCTCCTGTGTTCATCAGCAACTCGGGAGTAAATGCCATTGAAGATGACGTGGAGGAATCTGAATTCGACAGCTGGATCTACCCTACGACCGACGGTGGACCAAGCAACTGGACAGTGAAAGACTTCGTCCATATTACTTTTGTGACTCGGTAATGAACTCCTTTGTTTTGAATTTGTAACAAACAATATTATGAAACTTTATGGCCCGGTGTCTTACCCGGGGCACCGTGGCTTCATTTGTGAGGGCTTTTGTGTGTCATTTTCATATATCATTAATAAAAGCATTGGACGTTTTTTTGCATTTCAAATATTGCACTCCTTGTCTTTCTTTATTATATATTGCAAAACAGCTATTTACACACACTCACATATACAGGTCCCAATCCACTCTGGATCTCACTGGTAATGACTCTGTTACTGCCAGTTATGACTTCGAAAATCCGATCAACTTAGCCGAAGACAAAGGTGAAGATGATTGTGAAGTGCCTGGTGAGCTTGCAAGACTGTTGCTCCAGGAAGAGAGGGCCATTCAGCCACATGAAGAGCCAGTGGAAACGGTAAATCTGGGTACTGAGACAGACAGAAAGGAAGTCAGGATTGGTGCTAATCTGGAGTCTAGTGTGAAACAACGGTTGATTCAGATGCTGCATGATTACGTGGAAATCTTTGCCTGGTATTACGAAGGTATGCCTGGGTTGGACACCGACATTGTGGTTCATCATCTGCCTACCAAGGAAGAATGCCCTCCGGTAAAACAGAAGGTCCGCCGTATGCGTCCAAAGATGTCCGAGAAAATCAAAGTTGAGGTTATGAAACAATTTGACGCCGGTTTTCTAGCAGTAACTTCTTATCCTCAGTGGGTTGCCAATGTGGTTCCAGTGCCGAAGAAAGATGGTAAGGTCCGAATGTGTGTTGACTACATGGATTTGAACAGGGCGAGCCCTAAGGATGACTTCCCTCTACCTCACATCGACGTCCTGGTTGACAACACTGCTCAGTATAAGGTATTCTCCTTCATGGACGGTTTCTCCGGTTATAATCAGATAAAGATGGCTCCTGAAGACATGGAGAAGACCACTTTTGTTACTCAGTGGGGCACCTTTTGTTACAAGGTCATGCCTTTTGGGTTGAAAAATGCTGGGGCAACGTATCAGCGTGCCATGGTTGCTCTATTCCATGATATGATCCATCATGAGATGGAAGTATATGTCGACGATATGATTGCAAGGTCCCAAACTGAGGAGGAACACCTTGACCATCTACAGAAGCTGTTTGACCGGTTGAAGTTGTACAAGCTGAGATTAAACCCGAACAAGTGCACCTTCGGGGTGAGATCTGGAAAACTGCTAGGCTTCATCGTGAGCGACAAAGGTATTCAAGTGGACCCTGCCAAAGTGAAAGCCATACAAGAGATGCCAGTTCCCAAGACAGAGAAAGAGGTCAAAGGCTTTCTAGGACGGCTGAACTACATTGCCCGATTCATCTCGCACCTAACTGCTACCTGTGAACCAATCTTCAAGCTACTGAAGAAAGATCAAGTAGTACGTTGGAATGATGAATGTCAGGCCGCTTTCGAAAGAATCAAAGAGTATCTCCAAGAGCCACCCATTCTTATGCCACCGGTTGAAGGGAGACCTCTAATCTTATACTTGACAGTATTGGACAATTCAATGGGTTGTGTGCTAGGTCAGCATGACGAGTCTGGCCGAAAAGAGCACGCTATTTATTACCTTAGCAAAAAGTTTACCGACTGTGAGACCCGATACTCACTGCTCGAGAAAACTTGTTGCGCTTTGGTATGGGCTGCTCGCCGGCTAAGACAGTATATGTTGACTCACACTACTCTGTTGATTTCAAAAATGGATCCAATCAAGTACATATTCGAAAAGCCTGCCTTGTCCGGAAGAATAGCAAGATGGCAGATGATCTTGACTGAGTACGACATCCAGTATACGACTCAAAAAGCAATCAAGGGAAGTGTGTTGGCAGACTATTTGGCACATCAGGCAGTGGACGATTACCAGTCTATGAACTTCGAATTTCCGGACGAGAATATCATGGTAGTGACTGATTGTGAAGTACCTGGACCGGATGAAGGACCTGAGGAAGGATCCCGATGGTCTATGCACTTTGACGGAGCCTCAAACGCTTTGGGTAACGGTATTGGCGCTGTGATCATATCTCCTAAAGGCACCCATACTCCACTTATCGCCCGACTATGTTTCAACTGCACCAACAACATGGCGGAGTATGAAGCATGCATCATGGGTCTTCGAGCTGTAATTGACCTAAGGATCAAGTTTCTGAGTGTCTTCGGAGATTCCGCTCTCGTGATTAGTCAGATCAAAGGCGAGTGGGATACGAAACACCCAAATCTTATTCCTTACAAGGAGTATGTGTTGACATTGCTTCCCCATTTCGAGGAGATAACCTTTGAACACTTCCCAAGAGAGGAGAATCAGTTGGCGGACGCGTTAGCTACGGTGTCTTCTATGTTCAAAGTCAAATGGGACAACGAAGCTCCCCGGATCATTATTTGGAAATTGGATGAACCTGCGCATTGTTGTGATCTTGAGACTGAAGAGGTAACAGAAAAGCCTTGGTATCATGAAGTGAAGAGGTACCTTGAAGCTCGAGAATACCCCGAGGGCGCATCTGTTAATGACAAGAAGTTTCTGAGAAGGTTCGCGGCAAAGTTCTTCCTCAGCAATGGCATTCTCTACAAGCGAAACCATGATTCAACCTTACTGCGTTGTGTGGATAAGACTGAAGCAGAAAGGATCATGGCAGAGCTGCATGAAGGTACCTTCGGAACGCACTCTAGTGGACATACCATGGCAAAGAAAATCCTTCGGGCAGGATATTACTAAGTCCACAATGGAAGCCGACTGTTATCAGCATTCTCAGACATGTCACAAATGCCAGGTCTATGCAGATAAGGTGCACATTCCTCCAGTTCCTTTGAACGTCATGACAACACCTTGGCCTTTTGCAATATGGGGTATTGATATGATCGGCGAGATCAGACCTACGACATCCAACGGGCATCGTTTCATCCTGGTGGCAATCGATTACTTTACGAAGTGGGTTGCAGCAGCTTCCTTTGCTACTGTAACCAAGAACGTAGTGGCACGGTTCATTCGGCACAACCTGGTCTGTCGATACGGTGTACCAGAGAGAATCATTACGGATAATGGTACCAATCTTAACAACAAGATGATCACTGAGCTCTGCGAGCAATTCAAGATACAACACCACAACTCTTCTCCCTACCGGCCAAAGATGAATGGGGATGTCGAGGCGGCTAATAAGAACATTAAGAAGATTGTGCAGAAGATGACAGTGACCTACAAAGATTGGAACGAGATGTTACCATTCACTCTTCATGGGTACCGTACCTCAGCACGGATGTCAACAGGGGCAACACCCTACTCCTTGGTATACGGCATGGAGGCAGTCCTGCCCATTGAAGTTCAGATACCCTCTCTCCAGATCATGAAGGATGCAGGTTTAAGCGAAGATGAGTGGATCTAGACTCGGCTTGATCAATTAAACCTAATTGATGAAAAGAGACTCACTACTATTTGTCATGGTCAGACGTGCCAAAAACAGATGATCAAGGCATTTAACAAGAAAGTCAGAAGACAAGAGTATCAAGTCAGAGACCTGGTAATCAAGCGCATCATCCTACCTCAAGGTGATCCCAGGGGCAAATGGACCCCTACATACGAAGGGCCATTTATGGTTAAGAATATCTTCTCAGGAGGAGCGATGATTCTAACCACCATGGATGGTGACGACCTTCCTCACCCCGCCAATGTAGACATAGTAAAAAGATATTACGCATGATTAAAGACCCGCTAGGTCGACTGGCCTAGGCAAAAATAAGGGCTTCCCGGCGAACCAAAAGGGTTCGGGCAAAAATAAGGGATGAAAAATAAGAAAAATCTGTACACCCGGCAAGTCGAAAACCTAAAAAGGCAGCTTGGGCAAAAATGGGTATCCCGGTGGACTGAAAACCCGAAAGGGCGGTCCAGGCAAAAGTTAGGGATAAGTGTAATACTATGTCTCATTGGATCACCCTGCATCCAGACTTCGGTATCGACCATCAGGCTCGGACGGCACCAATCAATCAGATTTCTCTTCAACTAAGCAGCAAAGTGATGAGACGCTTGAAGACATAAAGGCGATAGCAGAGTTGGAATCTAGTTGGATTTTTCACATAGCTGTTTTGTTTCCTTTTCACAAATTGTATAAACTCTATTTTGTTCGGCAGAGTTCTCTTACTAGGACGTCAGCCTCTTGTACAAAAACGCCTATTTTACAGGAAAACTTCAAAATCAATATAAGCTCATTTTTCAGACAAATTTCAAATTGTTTTTCCTTTATCTGTTTTGTTTTGCAAAGAACGTCCAATGTTCATTTTTGATATATGCATTTGACATTAATTGCTGATCACAAATATTTTCATGCGAAACAAAGGACTAATTACGGGTGACATCGGAAGTAGGGTAATAAGAATTGTCTAAGCGATCTAGTTGCTTTGTCCACCAAGGTACCAGGGTAGGTTCAGCTGAAGAATATGACCAAGATACCTTCTCTCCCCAAGCAGAGTTGGCCTCCCATCAGCCCCAAAAAGGCACAGTATCCCCAGCAAGTCAGCAATACTCTCCCCCAAGCAGAGTTGGTCTACCATCAGTCCTGAAAAAGTTGGGTATCCCCAGAAGATCTTAATATTCCCTAGCAGAGTATAAAGATATTCCTCAGCAAGCATCCTCGGCGTTCTTAATATCCCTCAGCAGAGTATAAGAATGTTCCCTGGTGGAATACAAGATATCCCCAGTGGAGCCAGTTCCCAACACAGTCTGAAAAGCTTCCCCAACGGAGTTGAATCATCTTACCCAGTAGATTCTGGAAGCTCGTTCCCTGCAGAGTACAAATATCTCTCCCCAGCCATATTCAGAGATTATCCCCACCAGAGTCTAACTGGGTTATCCTCAGCAAGTTGCAATTGAAAGATCATCCCCAACGAAGTTCTTTCTAGCCCCAACGGAGTTCATCATCAAAATCCCCAACTGAGCTTATCAATGGGTCCCCAACGGAGTTATCGTTAAAATCTCAGCGAAGTATCTCTTCCCCACAGAGTAATTCCCTGCAGAGTAATCTCTTCGCCATGTTTATTCCCCAACGGAGTCATCCTCTCCTACAGGGTTATTCGTGCAATCATCTTCGTTCATCATCCCCAGAGGAAACGAAGAATTCAACATCATTCTCCAACAGCTATCCGGGATTTATTTTCCCCAGCTAAAACATCACATTTTCATACATCATGATACATGCATATACGCATCATATCATACGATCTCATTTTGAGAATATCATGCATCTCATACATCATGACATTGCATACAACTAATGTTTTGCCTTTTCAGGAAAAAGTCAATCAAAGGATGATTGCCATCAACCTTTACAGTTCCAGATCAACACCTGTAACTAGCCAGGAAATATCTGTGGACGACTGATTATAGGTTAACACCTGTAACAAGCCAGGAAAACCATCTACATTGGAGAGATTGAAGATCAATACCTGTAACAAGCCAGGAAGACTATCTTTCTTTCTCAAGTCAGAGATTAATACCTGAAACCAGACAGGAAAACTATCTCCTCGACCACCCTTTCTTAAGTTCCAGATCAATACCTGTAGCAAGCCAGGAAATATTTGTGGACGACGGATTGTAGATCTATACCTGAAACCAGACAGGAAATTTATCTACATTGGAGAGATTGAAGATCAATACCTGTAACAAGCCTGTAAGACTATCTTTCTTTCTCAGGTCAGATATTAATACCTGAAACCAGACAGGAAAACTATCTCCTCGACCACCCTTTCTTAAGTTCCAGATCAATACCTGTAGCAAGCCAGGAAATATCTGTGGACGACGGATTGTAGATCTATACCTGAAACCAGACAGGAAAGTTATCTACATTGAAGAGATTGAAGATTAATACCTAAAACCATCCAGGAAGACTATCTTTCTTTCTCAGGTCAGAGATTAATACCTGAAACCAGCCAGGATAACTATCTCCCCAACCACCCTTTCTTAAGTTCCGGATTAATACCTGTAACTAGCCAGGAAATATCTGTGGACGACGGATTGTAGATTAATACCTGAAACCAGACAGGACAACTATCTACTTGACCATCATAAAGCAACCCTACACTGGTTCCTTCTTTTCCAATATGCAGTTTTACACGGACTCACCATCAGGCAACCCTACACAGGTTCCTTCTTTCAACCTACCAAGTTACAATTCAACGAACAATCTCCAGATGGCATCTATAAGCCCATCCCCCAACAATATTTTGTCACATCTCCATATGGCATCTATAAGCCCATCCTCCTATCCATCATCTCTCCAAATGGCATCTGTAAGCCCATTCCCGACATCACATTGCTGATACTACACCATGTGAGTGCAAATTTCTGGGCACTTTAGTGTTCAATCATCTTCCACCTTCGGATCACGAAAGGCACGCAAGCCAATCTACATCCTCAGGTTTAAGAAGATTGAACAGGGGCAACTGTTGTACCCCAAAATTTTCCCTCCCATATTCTTCAAGGTTTGTCAAGAATCATCTTCAAATGGTTCAAGATTGCTCAAAAGATTGTACAGTCAAACCACTTCCTAAGACAGTTGAAATTAGGGTTTTGATTCTTTCAAGGAATTTGAGGTTTTCAATGGTTCAACCAAGTCTCAAGGGCCTGTATACATTCTCAAGCACCTACATGCCAAGTCTCAAGACTCACAGTGTCAATTTGCACAGTCAAAAGCTCCATTTGATCCACAGTCAACTGCAAGGGCAAAATGGTCATTTTGCAGTCAAAAGTCAGAATTTTGGGTCAACATCTTATTTTGAGTCCACAATCATCATTTGATCAAGTCTTGATCATGATTCCACAAGGATAGCTCAAAAATCATCAAGATGCAAAAAGTTACTATTTTTGGACAGCAGAAAAGTCAACTGTATCTTGACCAGGGCATAACTTTTTCATGGTTCATAAGAAAAATTCCATCCAATTCTCATTTTGAAGGGGATGCAATTTCCTACAATCCATCTTCACACTCCAAGTCCAATAAATGCTCTTACAAAAAGTTATCAATTTCTACATTATAGGTCAATTTCAAAAGTCAACAAAAATGCACTTTGAGTCAAAGGCCATAACTTGAGATTGGTAAATCCAAATGACATGGGACTAAAGGCATTAGTTAGAGGACTTCAAGACCTTTCCAAAATGTCAAAGAACATGTTCATATGATCAAAATTGAGCAAGATATGCATTGGAGAAGTTGGGAAATTTTTATGAATTTGCAAAAGTCAACTTTGCACAAAACACCTTCCCTTTCTATAATCTACCTCCCGAACCGAGAAACATCTCAAAAAGGAATTTTGATGTGCTTTTGTCCTTTCCTTCTTGGAGAAAATAAAAGACGGTGGCGACTCTTGCTTACCGCGATATTTCGCGAACCAGCATTTCAAAACAGTCAGTTCTATTTCCACCGATCACAGTAACGATTTTCCCCTTTACTGGATACTTTAACATTTGATGGAGCGTGGAAGTCACTACCCCAGCTTTATGAATCCACGGGTGACCCAACAAATAATAATAAGATGGTCGAATTTTCATCACATAGAATGTAGACGCGAAAGTCTGGGAACCAACCTTAACAGGAACATCCACCTCTCCATGTACCATCCTTTTGGACCCGTCAAAGGCCCTAACCACGATATTACTTGGCTTCAGAACCAACCCTTCACAGTCCAACCGATCTAATGCTTTCTTGGGCAAAAAATTTAACGAGGACCCAGTATCCACCAGCACGTGGGCTAGAGTAGTGCCCCTGCACTCAATTGAAACATGCAGAGTGTCGTTGTGATTCTTTCCTTTGGCATTCAAATCCGCATCGTAGAAACCCAACCCGTTGTCAGCGGTCAAACTAGCCACACAGTCTTTGAATTGATCAACAGATGTTTCCTGCGGCACATGTGCAGTTTTCAGGAAAGCAATTAAAGCCTTAGCATGGGCTTCTGAGCACAACAATAAAGATAACATAGACATCTTCGACGGGGTTTTCCCCAGATGTTCGACTATGTTGTAGTCGCTTTTCTTGATGATCTTTAAAATTTCCTATATCTCCTGTCTAGAGGTTTCAACAGTAATCTTATTCGAGGCCTCCGTCCGGGCAGGCTCACCGGTGATCCCTTTGCCCCGAGCGTCAGATGACTCGGTGACAGGGGTAATGATCAGAACATGAACAGGGACAGTAGCAGATGTACTGGCAGGTGTAATAGCAACAGGCTTCTGAACAGTTGGTGGGGAAATCTCAGGAGAGAAAATTCTTCCGCTGCGGGTGACCTTGCTAGACCCGACGATATTGCTGACATCAGTATCAGCTTCTTCAACCTTCAAGTCTTGTTTAATCCCATGATAATACACATCGGCCCCATAGTGCCAAGGGACAGCCTTATCCGACTAGTAAGGGATAGGTCCAGGAATAGTAATGATCAATGGAGCAACTCTCGGAACAGATGTAATTCTAACAGGCTTTCTCGAGGAAGCCTTGGAAGAATTGGCGGAAATGGTGATTATGGAAACATCTTCAACATGAATCAATGGAACCAAATTTTTCTCGAACAAGATCTCTTTTTTATCCATCAGGTGTTGAATACCTGATTTCAACAAATGACAACCAGCAGGTAGGATTGAACATAGGTGGCAACCTTCGCCACAGCCCGGAAATAAACCGGTCAACAACGGAGAAGAAATGTCTTCCACAGAGGTTACAAACGAATCATCGTCCACAGCATTTACTCCATGCTTGGGCATAGAAGCAGTCATGACATTAGGCTTTTCTGGCGCTTTAAACTCAATCTCCTTAGCATCAATCAGATCCTGCATTTTATTCTTCAAAGCCCAACATTTATTGGTATCATGCCCCGGGCTATCGGAGTGATAAGCACAGCGGGCATTCGGATTATACAGCGGTGATGTAGTACTGGGATTCTTTGGAGCCTCCTTCAGAATCACCAAGTTGGTTTTCAACAGTTGCGGCAGAATTTGAGACAAGGTCATACTAAGCCGAGTATACTGTCTTTGCGGTCTTTCTACTCTTTGTTGATTGTTGCGTTGTGGGGCAACAGCAGGTCTTGATATTACTACTGCATTAACTGCTTGGCGGCGCTCAGGTTGGTTTTGGCTCCTCGAGCTGTAAACTGCACTTGATTCCTTCTTGAAAGGCTTCTTTTCTGTGCTTGATGAAGCACCTTTCTGTATCTTACCACTTTTAATACCAGCTTCAACTCTCTCCCCAGTCATTATTAATTTAATGAACCCAGACGATGAACTACCGATCAAATGATTGAAATATGGACCAGACAAAGTCCCAAGAAACATATCCACCAACTCCCTATCAGCCAGAGGGGGTTGTAATCTTCCAGCAAGATCTCTCCACTTCTGAGTGTAGTCCTTAAAACCTTCGCTTGCACCCATAGACATACCCTGAAGTTGGGTACGCGTGGGAGCAAGGTCGGCATTATATGGGTATTGCTTGTAAAAACCAGCAGCAAGGTCCTCCCAATTGCGGACATTGGCTCCTTCTAGTTGATAGAACCATTCAAGTTGAGTCCTTGACAGACTATCTTGAAAGATATGAACCCACAGGTTCCTATCAGCAGTATAGGGTTGAATCTTTCTGACATACGAGCGGAGGTGTAACTTTGGGCAGGAGACCCCATCGTACTTAGCAAAGACAGGAGCCTTAAACTTGTGTGGGATCACCACCCCAGATGCCAAACCCAAGTCTCCAAAGTCCAACCCAAGTATCTTCTGGATATTCATTACGCTCAACCGGTCTTCGAGTTGCTTATACCTATCCTCGGCAGGAGGATACTGGTCTTCATCAAATTCAGTGTCATTGTCAGAAACCACAGGGCTAGGACCCTTCCTTTCCTCTTGATTCTCTCCTCCTCCAGATGAATGAGACAAATCAGCTTCCTGTCTCAACCTGTTCCCAAATTTGTGACCCATAGTCAGGAGGACTACCTTCTTCTTCTTCTTCTTCTTCTTCTTCTTGTCCTTCAAGATAAGAGTCTTCAAATCTTGTTGTCTCTTGGCCAAGTTCATGAACATCTCCTGGAACTGAGCATTCTGAGCTTGCAGAGCCTTGATGGCTTGATCAGTAGGTGTTTCAGAAGACATGTTGTGCTGAAATAAACAGCGAAGAAGATGAGAAACCTGTAAGGGTACCTGTAATGAGGTGCATGGTAATGGAATGCGTATGAAATGATTTCAAAGACTTTAGGGAGATTCAAATTTGTAAACCAAAATAAAACACACTTTATTAGATTAAAACTTGAAACAATGTTTAACAAATGCCCTTAAGGCGTTACGAAAGAAATACTGAAAAGCAAATCTAAATTAGAAATAATAAAAGACATCATAATTCCCATGGTCTCTTTCCCTTCGTGCTGACATAATTGTTGATTGTCCTCTCATTCTCCAGTTGCCTTGTAAGCTTTAGGATCTTCCGTTCCTTCTCATGATACTTCTCTTTGTAGGTATCCCTTTCTTCCCTTAACTGGATCCAAGATCTCTTCAATGCCCCAATATCAGTAGGCATATATGGATGGATGACCGTATAAGGAACCCCTTCTTCATCAGCATGCTCTACAATCACCGGCAAAACAGCTTCATATGGCATCCCCAGCTTTTGAGCACGGGCTCGAACCCACTGGAGGTATGGTTGCATCGGGAGAGAATTCTTCATTCCTAGCTCATGTGGATCATACCTGTTAGCCCTGTCCCAAGCTCGTATAAACCTGCGGTGATGTCCCTCAACATCCCCTTTGAAGTCAAAGACAATGCCTGTAAGCAGCATCTCATGAGGACCGTCCCTCTGAGCTCGTCCAAACTGTCGTAAGGCCAAACAAGGATTATAGGTTATGCCTCCTCGAATTCCAAGCAATGGAACATTGGGGTATTCCCCACACCGATCAATGACAACTACCTTTTCCATATCCTTAGTACTCCAAAGGATGTCCGTATGAGCAAGGGACATGATTCTGTAAGTCCAACCCATACCTTCCTCATTCTTCAATACAGATTTGGGGAGGTGAGAAATAAACCACCTCGCCAGCAGCGGTGCACAACACATAATGGTTCCCCTTCTCCGAACAGTACGGGTATAGAGAGCATGTAGAATGTCACCTAAGAGAGTAGGCACTGGGTTACGAGACATCAAGATCTTGACTGCGTTCACATCTATGAAGGCATCTGGATTCAGGAACAGGACCAAGCCGTAGATGAGGAGAGTCAGGATGTCTTCAAAAGCTTGAAAGTCTAAGTTGTCCCATAACTGTTGAGCTTGATCGATCAAGAACTTAGCCAAGAAACCTTTAACCCCACTCCGAATATCCCAGTTAGACACTACATCAGCCTTTGTTAGATGTAGGGCTGAAGCAATATCCTCTGGACTAGGAGCTATCTCCAAACCTGTAAAGGGTGTCTACTCTAGAATAGATATGCCAAGTAAATCAGAAAACTCATCCAAAGTAGGGACCAGCTGATAGTCCGGGAAGGTGAAACAGTGATGCAACGGGTCAAAGAACTGGAACAGGACACTCATCATTTGCTTATCCAACGTTGAAGTGACCAAGATAAGGAGGTGACCATGTCTTCTAACAAAGGAAGAAGTATCAGGAACTTTTGAAACCAACTCTCTGAGCTGAGCAGGGACTTGCACAAAACTGATCTGAATTGTATTTATGCGCATAGAAGCCATGATCTGCAAAACAGAACAAAGATGAATCCCCTCGGTCTTTGAAATGGTTAGTCTTATGAAATATTCATGCGATGTCATGATGCATGATGTCATGATAAAAACACACCACAGGTATCACAGATAGCAAACATGGTAAGGGCAAACAAGTCACACAGGAGCCCTTAAATTTCAGGTTGGCATGGAGTTTAGGTATTACCCTCTTTCAGTTTAGTTGGTTCAACCTGTCCTAGTAATAGTAACCGAGTTCTAGAGGTTCTCAATATCACTGACCATCCTCCATCGGTCATAATTCCAGTTTAGCAATCTTTTCTTGCGGCCGGAATCATCGCGAGAGTATGGTCTCAATGAGTGTAGCATACTGCTACTTTTTATGGCCAAGTTGGTCAATTATAGGTTCTAAAGTCAGTTGATGCTTAATGACCCATTAGCAGCCCCATACTCTCCTTGTTCCTCCACAAGGGATATCGGTACCAACTAATGTGTCACACCAATGTAGCTACTGCTTCAACCGTATCGGTCTACGCCATACAGTTCCCTCACAGTCTATTGCTACTTACCTAAAAGGTGTCCCCAGATCCGGGTTAGGATCTATAGTAACTCCGATACAAAGCCCACAAAGATAAAGCAAACAAATCATACAATTGAAAACAATATGATGAACTAATCCTAAGGTACACCCCACTTATTATGTCCCCAGCAGAGTCGCCAGTTCTATGATACGGTGGCCAGAACCGGGACGTGTTTCCTTATTTTTTTAAAGGAATTTGTTGGTTTGCGTTTTGTGTTTGTGTTCGCGAAATGTCGCGGTAAGCAAGAGTCACCACCGTCTTTTATTTTATCCAACAAGGAAAGGAAAAAAGCACAGGAAAATTCCTTTTTCGAGATATTTCTAAGTACGGGGGGTAGATTATAGAAAGGGAAGGTATTAGCATCCTTTCTATCTGTAGTTATCTACGGGCTCTTAGGTACTTGCTCATCATTTTCAAAAAAAAATTCTTTGTGTCTGCGTGATTTGAAAAAGCTTTTGTTTTGACTTCGATTTAACTCTTGCTTTTGTCTTCAAGAGTGTAATGAAGTGTTTTGAAAACTTTGTTTGTAAAGGAGTGTAAGTGTGAAAAATTTGTTTTGATTGAGCAAGTACTTAAGAACTAATCTACCTACTCGAAAAAAGAATCGTTATATGCTTGTTTCCTTTAGACAATGATATCCCACTATTAGTGAGTAGGTAGCACCGTCGTTGGAGTTTTGAGGGTCAATTCGAAAGGGACGTACGGTCACTAAAGCAATGTTAGGACGTCTTAGTAGTAACCCTAATATCTTAGATCAATTATTCGAGGCAACAATTCTGAGGCAACCATTCCGGGGCAACTTTTCCGAATCGGGACTTTGATCTTTATTTAGACAAAAGGACGACCACTAAGCATCCTATACTCAATGACCGTTTACCAAAGGCAACCAAGTGGGAGTGTAGCCTAAGAGCATGCATGTGCGTGTGATCCAATTTCAGATTATTTATCTTTGCACATTTAAGGTGATCTAACTGTTTTAAAATTAATCACACATTCTTGTCATGCATCCCTATATCATACATCTAACAGTTAATAATTTGCGGAATTTAAAATGCAGAAATTAAACTACGCTATTACAAGGCTTCGGGTATTTACATAGCCAAAAACAAATCCTTTGAAAAATAAAGCGGTAAATGAAAAGTAAAAATCCTAATTAACTATTACATCCCGTGAACAGTTACAATAATATGGATAAATAATAAAAATAAAGCGCGCGATGAAAATTAGATCGACGAGAAGTTAGGGTTTTGACCCTTCTAACCTAATTAAAAGAAGAATTATTTTTTTGTTGTTTTTAATAAAATAAATAAGTTTTCTAAATTAAATATGCAATTAATTAGTTTATTAAATTAATTAATAAAAATAATTACATGACCTATTTTTGTGTTTTTGATTATTTTAGGGAAAAAAATAAAATATAATTAAGTTAGTAATAAAACCTATTTATTCTAATTATTTTTAATTATGTACAAAATAAATTAAAGTTATCTAAATTAATCAAACCTAATTAAATTAATTAATTTATTGATAAGAAATATGCCTAAATCTAATTGGTGAAAAATAATATTTTTGGTGATTTTTTTGATAAAAAGAAAATAATTGATTGGTTAGTAAATAAATAAATAAAATTAAATGAAATAAATATAAAAAAGAGAAAAGAATAGGAAATGGGCCTGAAAATAGCAACTTGGGGAGGTGTGAGAAGCAGAAATTTGGGCCCAAAAGAGTGAGGTTCGTTTGACCTTGTGGATCCAGTGTGTTGTGTTGACTAGACCTCATGATGGTCTCTCATATGCTAGCCTTTGGATTTGATCTCCTGACACTTGGCTTGCTGGATGGGGAAGACGTATGGTGGACCCTTGGTTTGTGACCACGTTGGATCCTGAAAAGAAAAGTAATATGGAGAAGTTGGGGGACCTGGGATTCGAACCCAGGTCCTGAAGCAATTTCCAATGCTACGCTCACCACTGCACCATTTGATGTTTGTTGTACATGTAATGAATAAATAATAATAATATATAAAACAAATAATTAGTGGAGGATATCAAAAAAATGCACGCCAGAGTTTGAATGGGCCAATGGATGGATGCCACGCAGTCGTCCCCTTCCTTGGATCCGTTGGTAAAAGTGAAACACTTTTACCTACGGACGTTTGTCCGTAGCTATAGCCCCTGTCATTCTTAAAATCAAGCACAAACATGATAAATAAAAAACAAGGCCATGGTTGAATTCGTCTGGTCCTGCTGGTTTCATTGGTGGCCCTTTCATGGCCCAATTTTTCCTAGATTCAAAAACCCCAAAGCGAGCTATGAAACCCTAACAATGGCACATTCCAGTACAGGCCATATAAATGCAATTAAATCATGCAGAAAGCTTGCATATGTCTCATAGATTAAGAATATGTGATTAATTCATCCTAACAATTCCTAAATCATGGGATTCGATTTCAAGAAAAGAGAGGTATCGTGACTGACTTACAGTGCAATATGGGGCTTGAAAATGCTTGCTCTCGATTGCTTTGGCTTGCTGAGAGTCCCAGGAACCGATTGAGATAGCTGGAAGGCCTTGAGGATTCCTAGAACACTGAATTCGATCTTGTACTTTTTCTTGATTTTTTTCAATTATGTTCTCCTTACTGCGCCTGCTTCTAACCTAGTTTTGAGTCTGCACACGTTCTATTTGTACCAAGGAATGCATTAGGGTTGAAAGAATGCATCCAATCTTCCTTCATCAATGAGTTTGATCTTGATTTGATTCACCTTTAAATCTTTCCAAAAATGGCCTAAATCCAATATTTTTGTCCACCCTAATGCCTTGCACGAATTTGAATATTTGCTAGCTGTAATTTAAAACCTAAAACAAGCACAAATTCTTTTGTTTTCAATATTTTGGATTTTATATGATTTGTTTTGATTTAAATTTAATTAATTCAAATAAAAATCAAAATAAATAATAAAAACATGATAAGGACAAGTGGCAAGGGCTAGAGCTCGTGGACTATGTTGCCAACTCAAAACAAGTGAAAAAGATTGGGCCCATTTGGCAAAAATTAAAGTTTTTGGCATAGTTGACTTTTGGCAATTTTGCAAAAAAGGTCAACTTCACCAATGCATAACTTCCTCAATTTTGATTATTTGGAGGTGTTCTTGGATTTTTTAGAAAGCTTGAGATGTCCTCTAATCAATCCTTTGGGTATCATCTCAATTTGATATTCTATGCTCATGTATGAAGCTTTAACAAAAAAAGGTGTTTTTGTTGACTTTTCAAAATAACCTATAATGTCCAAATTCATAACTTCTTGTGAGTGCATATTTTGAACTTGGGAGCTGAAGATGGATTGTAGGGAATTTTATCCTCTTCAAAATTAGCTTTGGATGGGTCATTTCTCATAAAGTATGAGAAAGTTATGCTTCGTCAAAGTTGAGTTGACTTTTCCTGCAAAACCCTAATTTGGCAACTTTTGGTTCTTGAGGAATTATGAGCAATCCTTGATGAATCATGATAAACCCTTGATCAAATGATGAAATATGCTTAAAAAATGAGAATTTTTTCCAAAAATCTTGAAGTTTGACTGTATGTGGGCCACAGTTGACTTTTGCCCTAGCACAATCGATTTTCAGGCCTTTGAGCAATTGACTGAGCAAATTTCCTCTGTAGGGATTGAAACTTGACATGGATGATCTTGATAACATATTAGGACAATGTTGAGCATTTGGGCTCCCTGGGACTCAAGTATATTGATGCAACATGAAACCCTAATTTGAGGTAGACTGCCTTAGGAGAGAGCTTGTCTGGCCAACCCTTGGACTACCTTGAGCAACTTGAGTATCATTCTTGAAATGTTTTGAGAAATATGGGAGGGAAAATTTTGGGGTACAACACTCTCACTTCGGCTGCCTTCGGTAAACGATCATTAAGCATAGGGTGTCTTAGTGGTTTCTCTCCCGTCTAAAAATATCAAATGTCCCATTCGAATGTTGCCTCTGAAATGTTGCCTCTGAAATGTTGCCTCGAAATAGATCTTAAGACTCTAGGGTTACTACTAAGGTGTCCTAATATTGCTTTAGTGACTGTACGTCCCTTTTGAATGTCCCTTACAAATTCCAATGACGGTGCTACCTATTTCTCAATAGTAGGAAAGTGTTGTCTAAAGGAAACAAGAATAGAAACGATCTTTTTTCGAGTAGGTAGATGCTAGTAGGTACTTTCTCAAATCAAAATTCTCACACCAAACACTTTTCAAACAAAGTTTTTTTTCAAAAACAACTTCCTAACACTCTTGAGGACTGATACAAGGGTCATCACGAACTAAAACATTTTCAAAGCAAGCACACAAACACAAGCAATTTAAAAATGAGCAAGTACCTAAGAGCCCATAGAAAACCATGGATAGAAAGGGTGCTAACACCTTCCCTTTCTATAATCTAACCCCCGTACTCAAAATCTCGAAAAATTATTTTTTCTATACTTTTTTCCTTTCCGGTTGGATGAAATAAAAGTCGGTGGCGACTCTTGCTTACCGCGACATTTTGCGAATAAAAAATGCAAAACGCAAACCAGTATTAAAAAGTCGGTTCTGCCACCGTATTAGAGAACTGGCGACTCTGTTGGGGATTTATAAGTGGGGTATACCTTAGGATCTTGGTCATTAAAATTGCTTCTCTTGATTGCTTTGTTTGATTTATTTTTGAGGGTTTTGTTTGGGGTTACTATAGATCCTATTCCAGGATATAGGGGCACTCATTAGGTAAGTAGAAATAGATTGTGAGGGAACTGTACAGTGTAGACCGATACGGTTGAAGCAGTAGCTACGTTAGTGTGGCACTTTGGTTGGTACCGGTATCCCTTGTGGTGAAACGAGGAGAATACGGGGCCGCTCCGTGGTGTCGTGAAGCACTAACGGACCTTAGAACCTTAGTTGAACGACTTGGCCATTAGAAAGTAGCGAGATAGCCAGCCTCTGTGTAGAGCTGAGAACTGGTTGATACTCGATGCTACACTCATTGAGATCATACTTTCGAAATATTCCAGCCGCAAGAAAAGATTGTGTGAGCTGATACCATGACCGATAAAGGATGGTCAGTGTTATTGAGATCCTCTAGAACCCGGTTACTTTTCTAGGACAGGTTTGAAACCAACTTAACTTCAAGAGGGTATTGCCTTTGACCTCATGCAAGCCTTAAACCTAAGGGCTTTGTGTGATTTGACTGTGTTTGCAATACCTGTGTTTGCTATACATATGGTTTATCATGACATCATGCATCATAACATGGCATTCATGCTTCATTACACTAACCATTTCAAAAACCAAGGGAATTTATCTTTGTTCTGTTTTGCAGATCATGGCTTCCGTGCGTAGAAACACTATCCGAATCAGCTTTGTGAAGATACCTTCCCAACTCAAAGAGTTAGTATCAAGAGTTTCTGAAACTTCTACTTTCATTAAGAGACACGGTCAACTTCTCAGCCTGGTTACTTCAAACTTTGATGAACAAATGATGAGCGTACTTTTTCAGTTCTTCGATCCCAAGCATCACTGCTTCACCTTTCCATATTATCAGTTGGTAGCCACCTTGGAAGAATTCTCTCAGCTACTGGGCATACCCATTCTTGAACAGGTACCCTTCACAGGTATAAAAGAAGTTCCTAAGCCAGAAGTCATTGCCTCATCTTTGCATTTGAAACGGACCGACGTGGTATCCAATTGGGAAACTCGAAGCGAAGTCGAGGGTTTTCTAGCCAAATTTTTGATAGACAAGGCTCAGCTATTTTGGGATGATATGGATTTTTAGGCTTTTTAGGAGGTCTTGGCTCTTCTTATCTATGGTTTAGTTCTCTTCCCTAATCCGAACTCCTTCGTAGATGTGAATTCCATCAAGATTTTCCTTTTTCGCAACCCTGTGCCTACCTTGCTTGGAGATATTTTGCACACTCTCCATACTCGTACCATGAAGAGAAGAGGGACTCTTATGTGCTGCATGCCGTTACTGTCGAGGTGGTTTATTTCTCACTTCCCTAAGTCTGTATCTAAGAACGAAGAAGGTTTGGGTTGGTCACAAAGGATAATGTCGCTCGCTCATACGGATATTCTTTGGTGTTCCTGAGCTATGGAAGACATTGTTATTATTGACATCTGTGGGGAGTACCCTAATGTCCCATTACTCGGTATCAGAGGGGGTATAACTTACAATCCTTGTCTAGCTTTGTGACAATTTGGTCATGCTCGAAGGGATGGTCCCCATGAGTTACTTATTGAGGGCATTGTATTCAACTATGAGGATGATGTTAATGAGTATCATCGGAGTTTCATACGAGCTTGGGGCATGGTAAACAGATCTGACGCCAAGGATTTGGGACCAAAAACTTCCATTCCTATGGAGCCTTACCTCCAATGGGTACGAGCTCGTGCCCAAAAGCTTACGATGCCTTATGTGGCCGTATTACCAGTGATTATGGAGCCCACTACTGAAGAAGGCATTCCTTACACGATTCTCTATCCTTACATGCCCACTGATTTAGGGAGTTACAGCGGTCTTAGATTCAGCTGAAGAATGAGCGGGATACTTATAGGGACCAGTTCCTTGATCAAGAGAGGAAGGTTTTAAAGCTCACCAGGCAGCTCCAGGAAGAAAGAGTGCTCAATGATTATATCAGCACAAAGAGAAAGCGTCCATGGGACTTTTTATTTTTCTTTTCTAGTTTTAGATTTGTTTTAATTACTCATTTGTAATGACTTAAAGGCATTTTGAACCTTCAAATTTAAGCTAATAAAGTTTTTGCTTATTTTGGTTTGCAAATTTAAATTTCCCGAAGTCTTTGAAATCATTACATGTGCATCACATTATCATACACATCATTACAGGTACCACTACAGGTTTCTCATCTTCTTTGCTGTTTATTTGAGCAGAAATGTCTTCCGATCAAGCCATCAAAGATCTTCAGGCACAGAACACCCAGTTTTAACAAATGTTCATCAGTCTGGCAAAAGGGCAAGAGGATCTGAAAGCCCTCATTCTAAAAGAGAAGAAGAAGAAGAAGAAGAAGGTTGTCGGTATTCTGAATATGGGCAGAAGGTTTAGAGAAAGGTTGAAGCAACAAACTGATCTGACTTCATCATCCAAGGAAGGGGAGAACCAAGAAGGGGAAAAAGACCCTAGTCCTGCAATCTCTGATAATGATACTGATTATAACGATGAGCAATATCCTCCTGCTGAGGATAGATACAAGCAGTTGGAAGATCGCTTGAGTGCTATGGAAGTTTAGAAGATACCTGGTTTGGATTTCAGAGAATTGGGACTGGTATCGGGAGTGATCATCCCTCAGAAGTTCAAAGCTCCAGGTTTTGCCAAGTATGACGGGGCGTCCTGCCCAAAACTCCATCTCCGCTCGTATGTCAGGAAGATTCAACCCCACACCACTGATAGAAATTTGTGGGTGCACTTATTTCAAGATAGTCTGTCAGGGACTTAACTTGAATGGTTCTACCAGTTGGAGGGAGCCAGTGTCCGAAACTGGGAAGATCTTGTTGCTGCTTTCTACAAGCAGTATCAGTATAATGCCGACCTTGCTCCCACTCGTACTCAACTCCAGAGTATGTCCATGGGTGCAGGTGAAGGTTTTAAAGATTATGCTAAAAAATGGAGAGACTTGGCTGGGAGAGTTCAACCCCTTTTATCTGACAGGGAGTTGGTTGATATGTTTTTAGGAACGCTATCAGGTCCATTTTTCAATCACTTAATCGACAGCTCGTCGTCTGGTTTCACCGAGCTGATTTTAACTGGAGAAAGAGTAGAAGCTGGAATTCGGAGTGGTAAAATACAGAAGGATGCCTCCTCGAGTTCAGCAAAGAAGCCTTTCGCTGGTAAGAAGGAAGCCAGTGTAGTCTATAGCCCGAGGGGCCAAAGCAGACCTGAACACCGTCAAACGGTAAATGTTGTAGTAATACCAAGACCCGTAGTTACTCTACAACGCGACAATCAACAAAGGGTGGAAAGACCACAATGGCAGTTTACCCGCATCAACATGACTTTGGCTGAAGTTTTACCTCACTTATTAAAATCCAACTTGGCAACCTTGAAAGAGGCTCCCAAGAATCCAAACATTACCTCTCCCAGATACAATCCCAACGCACGGTGCGCCTACCATTCTGAGAGTCCTGGCCACAATACAAATGATTGCTGGGCTCTGAGAACCAAAGTACAAGATTTGCTCGAAGCCAAGGAGATAGAGTTTGATGCTTCAGAAAATCCAAATGTTATAACTGCTCCCGTGCATAAACATGGTCGTGGAGTTAATGTTGTTGACACTAATTTGTTTGTGACCTCTGTTGAAGAAATTTCTACTCCCCTTATGACTATTAAGAAGAATTTGTTGTTGGCCGGTTTATTTCCAGGTTATGGTGAAGGTTTCCGCATGTGTTCTATTCTACCTTCTGGTTGCCGTTTGTTGAAGTCAGGTGTTCAGCGCCTGATGGATAATAGAGATTTTGTTCGAGAACACTATGATCCCTGTTGTTCCCATTGAAGATGTCATTATTATAACTATTTCCGCCAATCCTTCCAAGGTTTCCTCGAGAAGACCTGTTAGGATTACACATGTTCAAATAATTGCTCCGCTAATAATCACTGTTCCTGGTCCCATCCCGTACACCTCATAGAAAGTTGTCCCATGGCATTATGGTGCTGATGTGTACTATCATGGCATTAAGCAAGATTTGAAGAATGAAGCGGATGATACTGATGTCAGTAATATTGTCGGGACTAGTAAGGTTACCCGAAGTGGAAGGGTTTTCTCCCCTGAGATTACTCCGAAGATCATCAAACCTATTGTTATTCCAACTGCTGCTCCAACCAGCACTCCTAACATTTCTCCTGTTCCTACTCCAGTTATAACCCCTGCTACTGAGCCATCTGGGACTCGGGGAAAGGAAATAATAGGTGAGCCTGCTCGGACGGAGGCACCTAAGAAAATCGTTGTGGAAGCCTCTAAACAAGAAATAGAGGAAATATTGAAAATCATTAAGAAGAGCGACTATAATGTGGTCGAGCAGCTAGGGCAGACCCCATCAAAGATATCCACGTTGTCTCTGCTGTTGTGTTCTGAAGCCCATGTGAAGGCCTTGATTGCATTTCTCAAGACTGCGCATGTGCCGCAGTAAACTTCAGCAGATCAGTTCAAAGATTGCGCGGCCAGCCTGACTACTGATAATGGGCTGGGTTTTTCAGATGTGAATCTGACACCGAAAGGAAGGAAGCATAATGATGCTTTGCATGTCTCGATTGAGTGCAGGGGCACCACTATGGCTCATGTGTTGGTCGGTACCGGGTCTTCACTGAATGTTCTGCCGAAGAAAGTGTTGGACCGTTTGGATTGTGAGGGTTTGACTCTAAAGCCTAGTAACATTATGGTAAGGGCTTTTGACGGATCAAAGAGAATGGTGCACGGGGAGGTGGACATCCCTGTCAAAATGGGTTCTCAGACTTTTGGGTCCATGTTCTACGTAATGGATATCAGGCCGTCGTACTCTTGCTTGCTGGGTCATCCTTGGATCCATGAGGCTGGGGCAGTTACTTCTACACTCCATCAAATGCTGAAGTATCTAGTGAAGGGAAAGATTGTCACAGTGCGAGGTGAAGAAGAATATATGGTGAGTCACCTTAATTCCTTCCGCTATGTAGAGATGGACGGGGAATTCATAAAAACGCCTTGTCAAACTTTTGAAGAGGTCCCTCAGATCTTGGCATCAACTGAAGTTACTACCAACAAACCTCCATTGGAGATGGCTTCTCTCAAGGACGCAAGGGTTGTGGTTGAAGAAGGTGGGTGTACCAATTGGGGTCAGCTCCTTGATTTCACTCACAAAATTGATAAATTTGGTTTGGGCTTTACTACAAGGGCTCAAAGGGCTGTTAGGCACGCTCGGGATGGAAGACCTCCTCTACACATCAGCAATCCGAGAATTAATGCAATTAAAGACAGTGAAGAGGATTCAGACATCGACAGCTGGATCTACCTAACAACCAACGATGGACCGAATAACTAGACGGCTAGGGAATTCATACTTGTTTCTTTTATTCTGCAGTAATTGACTCATTTGTTTTAAGATTTGTAATAAACAATTTGAAACTTTACGGCTCGGTGCCTTGCCTGAGGCACCTTGGCTTTGCTTGTGAGGGCTATTATTTGTCATTTCATATATCATTAATAAAGCATTGGACGTTTCTTGCATACAAATTTTGCGCTCCTTGTTTTTATTTTCTGTCTCTCACTTTATCAGAACAGTTATTCTCTTACACACACTCATGTATCATACTGCAGATCCATATCCACTCTGGATCCCATTGATAACAGCTCTGCTACTGTCAGTTATGACTTCAAAAATCCGATCAACCAAGCCGAGGACGAAGGTGAGTATGATTGTGAGGTTCCTGGAGAACTTGCTAGACTATTACAGCAGGAAGAAAGGGCCATACAGCCTCATGAAGAGCCAGTTGAGTCAGTGAATTTGGGTACAGAGGAAGACATGAAAGAGGTTAAAATAGGTGCGAATCTGGAGCCTAGTGTCAAACAACGGTTAGTATAGATGCTACGCGACTATGTTGAGATCTTCGCCTGGTCCTATGAAGACATGCCTGGTTTGGACACTGATATTGTGGTACATCGCCTACCTACTAAAGAAGATTTCCATCCGGTAAAGCAGAAGGTCCGCCGTATGCGCCCTGAAATGTCAGAGAAAATTAAGGCAGAGGTCATGAAACAGTTCGACACAGGATTCTTAGTTGTCACTTCTTATCCGCAGTGGGTTGCCAACGTCATTCCGGTACCTAAGAAGGATGGTAAGGTACGGATGTGTGTGGACTACAGAGATCTGAACAGGGCAAGCCCAAAGGATGAATTCCCACTTCCTCACATTGATGTTCTAGTCGACAACACTGTGCAGCATAAGATCTTCTCCTTTATGGATGTTTTTTCTAGCTACAACTAGATCAAGATGGCTCCTGAAGACATGGAGAAGACAACCTCCGTTACACAGTGGGGCACCTTCTGTTACAAGGTAATGCCTTTTGGGTTGAAGAATGCTGGGGCAACTTATCAGCGCGCCATGGTCGCTTTGTTCCACGATATGATTCATCACGAGATCGAGGTTTATGTTGATGACATGATAGCCATGTCCCAGACTGAGGAAGAACACCTTGATCATCTCCAGAAACTATTTGATAGGTTGAAGACGTACAAGCTGAGGTTAAATTCGAACAAGTGCACCTTCGGGGTAAGATCTGGTAAGCTTCTGGGTTTCGTCATCAGTGATAAGGGTATTCAGGTGGACCCTGCAAAGGTAAAATCCATACAAGAGATGTCGGTCCCCCGTACAGAAAAAGAAGTTAGAGGTTTCTTGGGACGCTTGAATTACATCGCCAGGTTCATTTCACATCTGACTGCTACTTGTGAGCCAATCTTCAAGCTGCTAAAGAAAGATCAAGTGGTAAAGTGGAATGATGAATGCCAGACCACTTTCGAAAGAATCAAAGAATACCTTCAAGAACCACCAATTCGGATGCCTCCAATTGAAGGAAGACCTTTGATATTATACTTGACAGTGCTAGACAATTCAATAGGGTGTGTGCTGGGGCAGCATGACGAGTCTGGTCGAAAAGAGCACGCCATTTATTACCTTAGCAAAAAGTTTACCGACTGTGAGACCCGATACTCATTGCTCGAGAAAACTTACTGCGCTTTGGCATGGGCTGCTCGCCGACTGAGACAGTATATGCTGACTCACACTACCTTATTGATATCAAAGATGGATCCGATCAAATATATTTTCGAGAAGCCCGCCTTATCCAGAAGAATAGCAAGATGGCAGATGATCTTAACCGAGTACAACATCTAATACACAACCCAAAAAGAAATCAAGGGGAGTGTATTGGAGAATCATTTGGTGCATCAGGCCATGGATGACTACCTGTCCATGAATTCCGAGTTCCCGGATGAGAATATCATGTTGGTAACTGACTGCGAAGAACCTGGACCGAATGAAGGACCCGAGGAGGGATCCCGATGGTCTATGTATTTTGATGGAGCCTCGAACGCATTGGGTAATGGCATTGGCGCTGTAATTATATCTCCTGAGGGCTGTCATACTCCGTTCACCGCCCGATTATATTTTAACTGCACCAACAATATGGCGGAGTATGAAGCGTGTATCATGGGTCTTCGAGCTGCTATTGACCTGAGGATTAAGTTTTTTGAGTGTATTAGGAGATTCCGCTTTGATAATAAGTCAGATCAAAGGAGAGTGGGATGTGAAGCACCCGAATCTTATTCCATACAAAGAGTATGTATTGGCATTGCTCCCACACTTTAAGGAAGTAACCTTTGAACATTTCCCACGAGAAGAGAACCAGTTGGCGGACGCACTAGCTACCATGTCTTCTATGTTCAAGGTTAGATGGGACAATGAAGCTCCCCAGATTACCATTGAGAGGTTGGACGAACCCGCACATTGCTGTGACATTGAGACTGAAGAGGCAGTAGATAAACCCTGGTTTCACGAGGTAAAGAGGTATCTTGAGGCTCAAGAATACCCCGAGGGGGCATCTGTTAATGATAAGAAGTTTCTGAGAAGGTTCACTGCGAAGTTGTTCATCAGTAATGGAATCCTCTATAAGCGTAACCATGATTCAACCTTACTGCGGTGTGTAGACAAGAGCGAGGCAGAAAGGATCATGGCAGAGTTACATGAAGGCACTTTCGGAACCCATTCTAGTGGACACACCATGGCTAAGAAAATCCTACGGGCAGGATATTACTGGTCCACTATGGAAGCCGATTGTTATCAGCACTCTCGAACCTATCATAAGTGCTAAGTTTATGCTGATAAGGTGCATGTACCTCCGGTTCCCCTGAATGTTTTGACGGCTCCCTGGCCTTTTGCGATGTGGGGCATCGACATGATTGGAGAGATCAGACCTACTTCATATAACGGGCATCGTTTCATTCTGGTAGCCATTGATTACTTCACAAAGTGGGTCGAGGCAGCTTCCTTTGCTACAGTAACCAAGAACGTCGTGGCGCGGTTCATCTGACACAATCTAATATGTCGATATAGCGTCCTAGAGAGAATTATTACTGACAATGGTAAAAATCTTAATAACACAATGATCACCGAGCTCTGCAAACAGTTCAAGATACAGCATCATAACTCTTCTCCCTATCGGCCGAAAATGAATGGGGTTGTTGAAGCAGCTAACAAGAACATCAAAAAAATTGTGCAGAAGATGACGGTGACATACAAAGACTAGCACGAGATGTTACCATTCGCTCTTCATGGGTACTGTACCTCAGCACGGACGTCGACAGGGGAAACACCCTACTCTTTGGTGTATGGCATGGAGGCAGTCCTACCCATCGAAGTCCAGATACCCTCTCTCAGGATTATGAAGGATGCGAGTTTGAACGAAGACGACTGGGTCCAAACCCGACTTGACCAGCTGAATCTAATCGATGAACAGAGACTTACTGCTATCTGTCATGGTCAGACGTATCAAAAGCGAATGATCAAGGCTTTTAACTAGAAAGTCAGACGTCAAGAATATCAAGTTGGGGATCTAGTGATCAAACGCATCATACTACCGCAAGGTGATCCCAGGGGAAAATGGACCCCCATATACGAAGGGCCATTTGTGGTTAAGAACATTTTCTCGGGAGGAGCTATGATTCTAACCACCATGGATGGTGATGACCTTCCTCACCTCGTCAATGCAGACATAGTGAAAAGATACTACACATAATCAAAGACCCGCTAGGTTGACTGGCCTAGGCAAAAATAAGGGCTTCCCGACGAACCAAAAAGGTTCGGGTAAAAGTAAGGGATGAAAATGAAAAAAAACTGTACACCCGGCAAGTCGAAAACCTGAAAAGGCGACTTGGGAAAAAAAGGGTATCATGGTGGACTGAAAACCCGAAAGGGAGGTCCAGGAAAAAAATAGGGATCAAAGCGTAACACTATGTCTCATTGGATCATCTTGCAACCAGACTTCGGTATCAACTATCAAGCTCGGACAGCGCCAACCAATTTGATCAACCTTCGGCCAAGTAGCAAGGTGATGAGACGCTTAAAGATATAAAGGAAATAGCAGAGTTGGAACCCAATGGGATTGTTTCACATAACTGTTTTCTTTTTTTACAAATTGTAATTTCTTTCGGCGGTGTTCTCTTACTAGGACATCAGCCTCTTTGTACAAAAATGCCTATTACGGGCCAATTGCAAAAATCAATACAATTCATTTTCACAAGAAATTTCAATTTGTTTTTCTTTTTTGTTTTGTTTTGCAAGAATGTCCAATGGTTCATTTTTTATATATGCATTTGAAAATAATGGCTGCTCATAAATATTTACACAAGAAACAAAAGACGATTACTCGTAATGCCAAAAAAAAGGAAAACAAGAAGTGCCCAAACCGTACAGTTACTCTGCCCAGCAGGTACCGGGTTAGAGCCAGCTTGAGAACATGAGTAGTGGTACATACACTCCCCACAGAGTAAAAAGTATCCAAAAATAGTGATGTTAGCTTTCCCGAACAGGACATAACTCTCCCTAGCTGAGGTTTACAATCGCGAGTGAGTCAGTAGATTTTTCCCCAAGCAGAGTTTATTTCTCTCACAAGCAGAAATTCAATCTCCAATAGAATTCATTATCACCAGCAACAGAAATTCATCCCCAACTGAGTTTATTTCTCCAAATCAGCAGATCTATCAACAGAGTATCTCCTCTCCAACAGAGTTATTCCCTGCAGAGTTATCCTCGGATAGGGTCTCTTCCGGCAGAATATTCACCAGCCGAATGGATGTGAATCCCCCAGTTAGTCATCTTTGTTAACCATCCCCAATAGAAGCAGAGGAACTATGGTTTTTTACAGCAGTCAAGAATACCATTTCTCATACTCTCCAAATAGCAGTCAGGGATATATTTTCCCGGACTCAGATTATTACGTCAGCATTTCATGTTCATACATCATGACATGTGCATACATTACATATAACATAATGTCAGTTATTTTGAGAACCTCATCACAATGCATCTCATGCATCACACAAAACTAACCCTGTATTCTTTCAGGAAAGACAGTTATTATCAACAATTTTCAGCAGGTCCATGATCAACACTCGAAGCTAAACAGAGTAATCATCGGTGAGACAAATGCAACCTTACCCTGGTTCCTCCTGAAGTTTTACACAAACTTATAACCTTACCTCGGTTCCTCCTGAAGTTTTACATAAACTTATAACCTTACCCCGGTTCATTCTGAAGTTTTACACAAACTTATAACCTTACCCCGGTTCATCCTGAAGTTTTACACGAACTTATCACAAAGTAAGCTTACCCAGGTTCCTGCCAAAGTTTTACACGGACTTATCCCGAAGTAACCCTACTATCCAGGTTCCTTCTCATAGCCCTACTATCCAGACTCTCATCTCGAAGTAACCCTACTATCCAGGTTCCTTCTCACAGCCCTACTATCCAGACTCTCATCTCGAAGTAACCTTACGACCCAGGTTCCTTATCACAGCCCTACTATCCAGGCTTTTATCTCGAAGTAACCCTACTACCCAGGTTCCTTCTCACAGCCCTATTATCCAAGCTTTCATCTCGAAGTAACCCTGCTACCCAGGTTCCTTCTCAAGCCCTACTATCCAGGTTGTCATGTCGAAGTAACTTTACTATCCAAGTTCCTTCTCACAGCCCTACTATCCAGGCTTTCATCTCGAAGTAACCCTATGACCCATGTTCCTTCTCAAGCCCTACTATCCAGGCTTTCATATCGAAGTAACCCTACGACCCAGGTTCCTTCTCAATCCCTAAAACATTTTCCCACCAACACTTTCATTTGAAATATTTTCAAAAGACAACACTTTGTACGCGTTCTTATAGAAACGAGAGCCATTACAAAGAAAACCCTTTTTAAAAATCACTTTCAAAAAAACACATTCCACAAACATCTTTTTGAACTATTTTCAAAACAACACTTTGTACGCAATCTTATAGAGACGAGAATCATTATAAAGCCACATTTTCAAAATAATTTCAAAACCCACATCACAAAGCACATTTCAAAACAAAAGCAAGTGATCTAGCAAGTAACTAAGAGCCCATGGAAAACCATGGATGAAAAGGGTGCTAATACCTTCCCTTTTTATAATCTACCCCCCGAACTCAAGAAAACATCTCTAAAGGCCTTTCCTGTGCTTTTTCACCTTTCCTTTTGGATAAAAGAAAAGTCGGTGGCGACTCTTGCTAAACCGCAACATTTGCAAACACAAACGCAAAACAAAAAGTCATTTCTCCCACCGTATCACATCGATCAACATTGAAGAATTAGCAAGGCTTGACATGATCTCAAAGGATGATGTCACTCACTCACACTAATATTTATTGGTGCTTTCGATCCCTGGAGGATATTACTATCATTGACCTTTACAGGGAATTCCCTAATGTCCCACTCTTAAGCACTAGGGGAGGTATCACCTATAACCCTTCTCTTGCGTTACGGTAGTTTGGGTATGCACGAAGAATTGGTCCCCACGATGCACTCATCCAAGGTTTGGTATTTGACTATGAGGGCGACGACCGAGGCTATCATCAAAGGTTCATACGATCTTGGAGAATGGTAAACAAGGTGGATAGTAAGACATTAGGGCGTAAGAACTCCATTCCTTTGGAGCCTTATCTTAAGTGGGTACGAGCTTGTGCTCAAAGTCTTGGTATGCCATACCATGCTGTGAAAGGAAAGGTAAAAAGGCACAGGAAAGACCTTTCGAGATTACTTCTCAGGTTCTGGGGGTAGATTATGAAAAGGGAAGGTATTAGCACCCTTTTCATCCGTAGTTATCTACGGGCTCTTAGTTACTTGCTAGATCACTTGCTCTTGTGTGCTTGTGGTGTGGGCTTTGAAATTATTTTGAAAATGTGTTTGTAATGGTTCTCATTTCTATAAGAATGCGTACAAAGTTTTGTTTCGAAAAATAGTTCAAAGAAGGGTTTGTGTGGTGTGTTTTTGAAAGTGATTTTGAAAAGGTGTTTTTGCAATGGTTCTCGTCTCTATAAGAACGTATACAAAATATTTTGTCTTTTTGAAAATGTTTTGAGATGAAAGTGTTGGTGTGAAAATGTTTTTGTCGTGAGCAAGTGAGCAATTAGGAGCCAATCTACCTACTCGAAAGGTCTTAAATGTTCTTTTCTTCCTCCTTTAGATGTTGCTATCTTACCATTGATTTGGTAAGAAGCCCCAGCATTGGATGTGAAGGGACAGGCGCGGTTCAATCGTACAGTCATAGAAGGCAACTTGTGAGACGCTTTAGCAATTTTTGTAAGGGACTAGATCGCTTTATCGAAGGCAACATCGAAGGGTCATCGAGGAACTACAATATTTTTTATCGAAGGGTCTTTGCTAAAGCATCCCATATTCGAGGGACATGATTGTGTTTCCAAGGCAACGGGAGAGGTTACCCTAGAGGTGCGCGTGTGAAGAAGTGTGTTCGTTTCAAGTTAATTTTGTCTTTGATTAGGTTATCTAGCGATTGATTTTTGAATCTTGCCATACACGCCTAATTACTATACAGTATAAAGAAAACAGTAAATTACGAAAACGGAAATTCTACGCTATTACAGAGCTTTCGGAAATGGGGGTACAATCTTTACAAATGGGGATGAGTCGAATGCTATTAAAAGTCTAAATAGGCAATCAATACAACCAAATCGAATTGAACGATTAACTAAAATTATAACAGTCTATGAAATAAAATTAATTAACAAAGTATGGCAATAGAATTCTAAGTATTTTCTTAAAAAGAAAAAAATAATTGACTAAAAGAAATTAAGTCATTTGTATATACATTTTTGTTTGGTATTTTATGTTTGTGAGAAATTAAACGAACAATTTTAAGACAAAAAAAAGTTGATTAATAAAAGATTATTTACAAAATCCCTAACTAAACTAATTAAAAAAATAATTCATTTTTAAAAAAAAAATATTTTTACTTAATTGAGTTTTAAAACTACAACCTAAGCTAAATTTGTTATCAAATATCTAAAAGAATCAAGAAAACAAAAAAAGGCCCCAAACAGGAGTTGAACTCGAGTCCCCTTAGTTGTTAGTGGTATGCTCTGCCAATTGAACTGTATTGTTTATCTGTTACTATAATAATTTAATTAATATAAAAGAGTACAAACCGTGAAATAGGTTGGGCCAAGAGATAGGCCCAAACCCGGTTTGGGGAAGAGACAAGGAAATGTTTGGAAAACCCTAGAGCAAAAATAGCGTCGCTGCACTTTGTTGGGGAAGGGGTCAACATTAATTTTCATTTGATTCCCAATAAACATGATTAAAAGCAAAATTTTGAGGAATAAAACAAGAAAAACACAATTCTCTCTCCAGCTCTCACGCTCTTAAACTCTCTGCTCTATTCCAGAAACTCAATTTATCTCTCATGGTTCGCAATCTCAAATCTTTGTTTCTATCGATTTCAATCTCACATGTTTTCTCTATTTTTGTTGGCTCTGTTTAGAAGGGAGTGAGATCGAAACTGAAAGGAGACGGCGAATCCAGACGAAGGCGAGATATGAAGGTTACGGCGGAGTGAAATCAAGGAAGGTGGATAGAGAAGGTCTCACATGGGGATGTTATGGCTGTAAGACGAAATTTATGCAAAAGAATGGAAGAAACAATACATGTTGCAGTCTCTAACGCAAATTTGAAGAGAGGTGAGTTCAATTTTTTATTGTTTTCCCTTCTATCTGAAATTGTCGACCTCTTGTGTGATGCTTCTGTTATGATTTGTGTTTGGTTGAATGTTATGGAATTTAGTTCAGAGCAAGAGCTGGACAGAGAAGTGATGATGGTTGTGGGCGGAATCGGAGATAGGCGGAATTGTAACACTTTCGAGGCATAAAATAGTAGATGGGGTTGTGATATATGAATAATAATTAAGAGATAGAGGGAATATGTTGCTGGTCGATGAAATAGTTATTTTGGGTTCCAGTTTTCTGATCAGATTGTTGGTGTGGTTATTGTTTGCCCCTCGGTTTTGTTAGTTATTCTGCTGTGTTCTTTTTTTTTTTGCCCTCTTTCTCTGATAAGTTGCTTGTATATTGTCTTTACCCCTTCCGTTTGCTTGTGAAACAATAATTTATTATATTGAAACAGGGTGAAAAAAGTAGGGGAAAATCTTTTCTGATATGCTGACTTTGGTCTTTTGAGGTGCAGGCCTTGAGTTTCCTCTTTTGTGCGACAGTTGGGCTGAGTTTTTGGTATATAGCAGGACTTTGGACTATATTTCTAGGTGATATCTCTTTCATCTTTCCTGTTTCCTCTTTCAATGAAAAAAAAGCAGTTTTGCTTATTTTTGAAATTCTGAAGGGTTTGCAGTATTTAGGAAAATGATGATGTGTGAACAAGATGACTAGCCTTGTTGCTGCTGCTATGCTTATGCTATACTTGTTCTATATTGTTGCTTGTTTTGTTTTTATTTGATGTTGATGCCATGTATTCTTGTGTTGTTGTGCTACCTTGCTTGTTATGCTTGCTTTTGTTTGACAGCAGGTTAGGCAGCTTGTTTGCTGGCTTATGGACTACTGCAGTAGATGTTTAGGCAGCTTGCTTGCCCTGTTGGTTTTGCTTTGTTTTGGTTCCTTAGCAGCCTATGTTGCCTTATTTGTATTTGTTTGCTGTAAATGCAATGCAGCCCCGTTTTGTTTGGCTATTTTGCAATGCAGCCCTGTTTTGTTTGGACTGTTGCAGTAGCTTGTTTTATTTGCTTGTAGGCCTGCCTTGTATATATCTTTTCCCATTTTTGTGAACCAAAATTTAATCTTTGAGATTTACAAAATAGGGAGAAATGGATTGTGATTAAAACAAAAAAACATTCTGATTCTAGAACGCAAACCCTAATGATGAATTTCTCTTCTTTACACATTACTTTGATTGAATGCTTGCTAACTTTTCTTCTTCTTGTTTCATGAATGGCAAGCGAGGCTTGGGATGAGTTGCTTGAAGACGAAGCAAGGAACACTTGAAGAAGAAACAAAACTTCTCTTTGTAAGCAAGAAACTTGAGATTCTTTGTAAACAAGACAAACAATTTATAATTTCTCTTTGTAAACAAGAAACTTGTGATTCTTTGTAAACAAGACAAAAAAATTGTAATTTTATTTGCAATGTAATAATACAAAGCATTGAATAACTTTTGATATGATGGGATTCTATACAAATCTTTGTATTTTAATTGAATTTTTAAATTCCCCATTGGAATAGTTTGAAATGAAATACTTCAGTCTGGTAACTTGAATTCCAAGCAATCACAAATGAATTTGTAACTTGTATTTTCAAACAAACATGTGCCTTGTACTCTAATCCAATTCCTAAACAAAATAAATGCTTAAGAATTCAATTCCACTTGGTCAACTTGAATCCAAAATCATGGTTGTTTTAAATGAAAGCCTTAAAATGAACTCGCGTGCCATGCTCGATAAAAAAATGGAACTTTATTGCCAAAAAAACATGCTCTGAGAATATCTGTCAATCTTTCAATAAACTGCGGTTAAGAACATTCAAAATCAACAAATGCCTTGCGACGATTTGATAATTTTAAAGTCTTCCAAACACAATTTTCCTTCGATTCTTTGAAGATAAACCCGTGAGCAACATCACTTATGACCACATACAGAAATAATTTTCTCAAGGTCTTGTAATTTGAAGAAATCACAAATCTTAGAAATCGGGTGATTGTTATTTAAAATTAGGTCAAATTCCATGATGCGACTTCTAACGCATTTGAATTTTGGTGATCTTCTACGCGTAATCAGTTCTTGATTTGTGAAGAGAAATTGGAGATGGTATCAAGGAGAATCATACGCAAGAAAAACCGCTCAAAAATATTGAATAATGAAGAAGTTACGATCATTTGAATTTGTTCTTGCAAAAGGTCGATTTTTTGGGTCGACGTGGTCGTTTTCAGTTATCTGGACCATTGATTGAATAAACTTGCGATGCGAGGTTTGAAACTTGGCACGAACATCCTTGTGGAGACATGAAGATCTGTGAGGTCCATTTGAAACCTTGAAGACTCAATTTTCTTTGAGAGATGCAAAACCCTAATTACCTATTTACTGCTTAGGAAGAGAATCTGTCTGATTAAATTCTGAGCCAAATTGAGTATTCGAGAAACCCTAGGATAGTATCTTGAATGAAAAATGGGAGGGAAAATTTTGGGGTACAACAGCTGCCCCTGTTCAATCTTCTTAAACTTGAAAAGTAAGATCGACATGTTTGTCGTTCGTAGCTTGAAAGTGGAAGATGATTGAACACTAGAGTGCCCAGAAATTTGCACTCAATGATGTGTTGGTTGATTGTGTAGGGAATGGGCTTAAAGATGCCATTTGGATAAATGATGGAGAATTATCGGAGATGGGCTTAAAGATGCCATCCAAAGGTGATTGTTGACAGAAATGGACTAAGTCTGAACTTGACTTCAACCGGAAAAAAATCAGAATAAATCTTTGGAGCGATTTATCTGAAACAGAAAAAGTACCTATTAGGAAAGAATTAGAATAATCGTTGATAGGTTTATTTGAACCAGCAGAGGTCTTGGATGAGCAACAGAATAATATTCATAAATGAATTGTATCTGACTCGTATCTGGATCGTATTTTGAATGGGTGACAGAATGACATCTGAATCTGGAGCATATCTGAACTGTATCTGAAAGCTGAATCTGAATGGGTATCAGAATGGAATCCGTATCTAGAGCGTATCTGAACTGTATCTAAAAGATGGATCTAAATGAGTATCAGGATGGCATCTGTATTTGGAGCGTATCTGAAAGTTGAATCTGAATGAGCATCAGGATGGCATTCGTATTTGGAGCGTATCTGAACTGTATCTGAAAGTTGAATCTGAATGAGCATCAGAATGGCATCCGTATCTGGAGCGTATTTGTACTATATCCGAAAGTTGAATTTGAATGAGTATCAGAATGGAATCCGTGTCTGGAGCGTATCTAAATTGTATCTGAAAGATGGATCTGAATGAGTATCAGGATGGCATCCATATTTGGAGCGTATCTGAACTGTATCTGAAAGTTAAATCTGAATGAGCATCAGGATGACATCCGTATTTGGAGCGTATTTGAACTGTATTTGAAAGTTGAATCTGAATGAGCATCAGAATGGCATTTGTATCTGGAGCGTATCTCTACTGTATCCAAAAGTTGAATCTGAATGAGTATCAGAATGGCATCCGTATCTGGAGCATATTTGAACTGTATCTAAAAGCTGGATCTGAATGAGTATCAGGATGGCGTCCGTATCTGGAGCGTACCTGAACTGAATCTGAATGCTGAATCTGAATGAGTATCAGAATAGCGTCTGTATCTGGAGCATATTTGAACTATATCTGAAAGTTGAATCTAAATGAGTATCAAGATGGCGTCCGTATCTGGAGCGTACCTGAACTGAATCTGAATGCTGAATCTGAATGAGTATCAGAATGGCGTCCGTGTCTGGAGCGTATATGAATTGTATCTAGAAGAGTGTATGAGAAGGAGCCCGTGTAGGATTGCCTTATGATGAGTCCGTGTTAAACTTCATCTGGAAATGAGAGGAACCTGTGTAGGGTTGCTTGATGATGAGTCCGTATAAAACTGCATCTGGAAATGAGAAGGAACATGTGTAGGGTTGCTTGATGATGAGTCCGTGTAAAATTGCATCTGGAAATGAGAAGGAACCTGTGTAGGGTTGCTTCAATTGGTCGTATAGATAAATGCCCTGACTTGTTACAGGTATTAATCTGGGACGTGAAAATGATTGATGGTAACCATCTCTTGATTGACCTTTCTTGAAAAGGTAAAACGTTAGATGTATGCAATGTCATGATGTATGAAATGCATGGTGCAATGATGTCCTCAAAATAAATGAGATTGTGTCATATGCACTTGTCATGTATGTAACCAGGATGCATGAAATATGAAATGTTAATAAATTTATTTTTCGTCTAGGAAAATAATTCCTTGACAAAATGTTGGGGAGTCACTGAATCCTGGACTGCCATCGAAGAGTAGGTGTGTCTTCAAACTTTGCCTAGAATGTTTCCACCGGGGATTCCTGTTTTGTTGTTTGAGGCGAGCTCCACCGAGGAATGTTGAAAACTCTATGGAGAGTGTTGATTATGCTTGGGGAAAAGAGTTCAGGATTCTTGCTTGTCCGTTGCTCTACTGGGGAGTCGAAGTTGAACTGCTATCTGGTCGGATCCAGGCTTCACAGTAACTTGTTGGGAATTGTAGAGTAGTCTACTGGGGAAGAGGAGTTGTGGTCCTTTGTTTTGCATTAGTCGGAGAGGCGTACTCAAGTTGGGGAGTCTGTAGCTTGTTGGGGAAATAAACCATGTTGTCGGTCTGTTGGAGAGGAGTCTTCTTCATTGGGGAAAAACCTCGAGGACTCTTGAGATCAACTCGGCTGGTGAGAAGTTTTCAGAGATTGAAACTCTGGCTGGGAGTCATCCCATGAAGAGGACTTTGGGGAAATTTATCATTTCCCCTAGTGGCAAATGCTGTAGTAATGCCATAAAATGTTTGCCTGGTCGCACATGACCCTTTATGTGGGAGCCTGTTTGCCCCCAGAGTTAAACTGGTGCACCTCGACGCTTGAGATTTTGATCACATTTTCGGTGGACCTGAACTTCCTAGAGATGTTTTCTAAGACTGTTGTGGAAGAAAACAAAGTCTTGATACTGACACCATCTGATACTATTGGCACAGATGAACAAATTGGTGATGCCCAAGATCTTTGGTCAAGTCTCAGAATTTTCGAAGAACTGTCACAGGCGGATATGAAGACATGATACTGACACCATCTGATACCATTGGTACAGACAAGTAATTTTTGATGGCACTGAAAGTCTCTAAAGTGGATTTTGTTCAAACCCATGATCAATGTAACAATGCCCTGAATGATACATATGGAGATTTGCCCCTGGCTATTCAACAATTCTTTTAGAGATTCTTTGAATCTTGACTCGACTGCCCCAGATGTGTTGGACAAAGGTTATGTTGTGCCCCTTGATTATGATAGATTTGTCATTGGAAGTGTCTTTCCACTCGAAGTGATTTTGTTCACTGAGAGAGTTTCTATTCACTGGATATTCGTTGTGTGAATTCCTCTGTTGTCAAACAAATAGCTATATGCAAACAGCAATATTTAAATAATGCAAAGTTTATGCTTGTCTTGAAATTTTGTAAGAAAAATTCAACTCAAGATTTTAAGTAAAGCCTTACAGGAGTCAGGATACCTTTTGTAACAGTATGCTTTCGAACTAACCCATGCTTCAATTAAGACTTTTGAAGGGTTGTAGTGTGGCTTGGTTCACGGTTTAAGAAACAAAGGATAAAGGCTCAAAGTGTATTTGTAACCACCCGCACTTCGTGATGTTTTTCAGTCCTAAACTCAGTTAATTGTGCGTTTGAACTCTAATTGAGTCTGGAATGACGGCTTGGTGATGGTTCATACAAAGTTTAGTTTATCGGAAGGCAGTCACTTTTGCAACATTTTTCACGTTGTTGAGGATTTGTAGTGACCTCTTTCTTTTGATTTATTATCCCTGGTTTTTGCCTGACTGTTCTTGCTTTGAGATTACAGTCAGCGGGATGCCCCAGTTTTTCTTAAGCCTCCTTTGTAGGTTTTGACTTAGTGGGATTTTCTCTTGAGAGCTAACGACTGCCTATTTGGTATGGAACCAACACCGTCTTTTGATTCTGGAGGAATATCCTTGATATCATTTGTTGTATTACGAGATGAGAGTTTGCGATTTGAACGCGCATTTGAATTAACTGAGAGACTACCCTGCCCCAGGTTTTGATTAAAGGTTTCAATTTGTGTAAAAAGGAAACTTCTACTTCTTTGGCTCGAAGGGGTTGACTAGGGATTATCTTCCTTATAACTCTAGTGTTTAGGATTTGAAAAAAAACGCCAGTACATCATCAGCAAGGTCTGTCCAAAAGCATATTGCATGAGATGAAGGCATTGTTTTTGTCATCCTCCTTCTAAAGGCTTGTAACTTTTAGCAAGAGTTGAACGTTATAAAGAGAGTAAAAAAACATAGTTTAAATATAGTGAAAACGAATGGATGAATTCAAGACAAACATATGCGATGCATTAATGAAACAAAGTTTGACATTAATAGATAATTGTTTGTATAACAAAGGAGATTACAAATGAAAATTCAAAATGAACAAGATGCTCTCAATGATTCGGCATAGGAGCAGTGATCACGTTCGGAGTCTCCAGAGGGTCAAACTCAATTTCCTTGGTGCCAATAAAATTCTGAATCTTGTACTTCAACACCCAACAATCGTTAGTATCATGTTCGGGACTGCCAGAGTGATAAGCACATGTTGCATTAGGATTGTAGTTAGGAGAAGAAGTTTTGGGGTTCAGATGAGGTTCTATCAATGTAATCAGATTCATCCTCAAAAAGTGTTGTAGCGCTTGAGACAACGACGTGTTGATGTTGGTAAAATGCCTTTTAGGCTTGTCTGGTCTTTGTTGATTTCCCCTTTGCTGTTGTCGGTGCGACGCAGAACCAGAGATCAGAACTGCTCCCACAAGTTGGTCATGATGCCTCTTTTGACCATATACAACATTGGACTCTTTCTTCCCATTGTATGGCTTTTTCTGATCATCTGAGGGTGTTTCTCCTTGGATCTTTCCGCTTTTGATGCCAGCCTCGGCCCTTTCGCCAGTCAGTATTAGCTCGGTCAACCCGACCGAGGAGCTTCCGATTAGGTGTTTGAAGAGAGGTCATGTCAAAGTTCCCATGAAGATATCAATTAACTCCCTATCAATTAAAGAGGGATGCACTCTACCAGCCAGTTCTCTCCACCTTTGGGCATATCCTTTAAAACTCTCGTTAGAACCCATGGTCATGTTTTGTAATTACACACGAGTTGGTGTAAGATCAGCGTTGTACTGATACTGCTTGTAGAAAGAAGCAACTAAATCCTCCCAGGTGTGGATGCGAGAACTCTTCAATTGATAGAACCATTGAAGTTGAGTCCCTACCAGGCTCTCTTGGAAGAAATGAATCCAAAGCTTTGGATTAGTTGTGTATGGTTGGATCTTGCGGACATAAGACTTTAAGTGCATCTTAGGGCAAGAGACTCCATCATACAGGGAAAAGGTAGGGATTTTGAACTTTGGCGGGATGACCAGTCCAGGAGCCAATCCCACGTCTCCTAAATCCAAGCCAAGTATCTGTTGAATCTCCATAGCATTGAGGCGATCCTCCAACTATTTATACTTGTCATCAGCAGGAGGATATTGTTCCTCAGAGTAGTCAGCTTAGACTTCATCAATCTCCAGATTATCGTCTTCTTCATGACTATCCCTTATGTTGGATGGAGTTGGAAGATCTAGAGCTTCCTTGACTGGTCCTCTAAGTCTTCTTCCAAATTTCAGGACGCCTACTGACTTCTTAGGCTTCTTCTTCTTGTCTTTGAGGAGGAGAGTCTTCAGGTCCTCTTGCCCCTTAGCCATGGTCAGGAACATTTATTGAAATCGAGAGTTTTGAGCCTGAAGGTCTTTGATTGTTTGTTCAAGAGCCATTGCTGAAATAAACAGCGGAGAAAATGAGAAACCTGCTATGAAACTTGTTTATGCAATGATATGTATGATATATGTATGCAATATTTTCAGGGATCTCGCGGGGTAAACAAGGAAATGTCAGAAGTTGAAAATTTGACCAATAGCTTTGATTTTAGAACTTTGTATCGATGGATGTCCTTCCACGAGAATTAAGCTCACCATGTCGAGTGGGTCATAGCCCTTGACTCAAGCCATTCTACTTGATCTTTGACGGCGTTTGGTTAAAGGAAAATAAATCCTCTCTCCCCTTGCTAGACGTATTGTTCAACGTGACCCTGCATCATAGACCCTTGAGATCCTTGAAATGGTTAGTGAGTATGAGTATGATGTTATGATGTTCATGGTATTCATGATGTTATGTACAAGTATGTAAAGCAAGCAAGTTCATATTCACACAAAGCAGACCAGTCTTTAGGTTTAGGCTTGCATGGAGTTTGTAGGTTAGTACCCTCTTGAAGTTTAGTTGGCTCAACCTGTCCTAGTTAACCGGGTTCTAAGGAGCTCAATATCACTGGTTTGTTTCTTTGGTCATTGTTTCAGCGCAAGCCTCTTTAATGGCGACCGAAATATCCCAAAAAGCCAAACCTCAATGAGTGTAGTATCGAGTATCTACCAACTTTGGACTGCACCAAAGCCGGTCATCTCACTACGTCCTAATGGCCAAGTTGGTCAAGTAAAGGTTCTAAAAGTTCATTAGTGCTTCATGACATCACTCAACGGCCCCGTATTCTCCTTGACTACTCAAAGGCTACCGGTACCCACAAATATGTCGCACTAACGTAGCTATTGCTTAGACCGTGTCGGTATACCCCCCACAGTTTCCACAATGTATTGCTACTTACCTATAAGGTATCCCAAATCCGGGTAGAGGATTTAAACCCAAACAAATAACCATAATGTAAAGCATACAAGTCTATGATACGGTGGAAGAACTGACTTGGGATTTTGCATTTGTGTTCGCAAATGTTTCGGTTTAGTAAGAGTCGCCACCGACTTTTTATTTTATCCTAAGGAAAGGTCAAAAAGCACAGGAAAGACCTTTGAGATGTTTTCTTGGGTTCGGGAAGTAGATTATAGAAAGGGAAGGTATTAGCACCCTTTCTATCCATGGTTATCCATGGGCTCTTAGTTACTTGCTTAGATCCTTTACTTTTCTTTTCAATTGTTTGAAATGGTGCTCTTTAATGGTTTGAAATGGTGCTTTTTGTGTGATTTTGAAAGATGTTTTGAAAATAGGCCATCATTGTGGCAACCTTTGTAATGATTCTTATTTGAATGTATACAAAGGTGTTTTTGTCTTTTCAAAAATTTTCAATGTTTGAAAGTAGGGTTTTGAAGTTGTGTTGTGAAGTGTGTTTTGAAAAATAGCAAGGATGTTTTTGCAAGCTTGATCAAGTAACTAGGAGTTTGTCTACCCTAATTTACTCAAAGATCTCTCCGATGTTTTTAACCCTTTTAACAGTGTTGTTTCACCATTGTATTTGGTGAACAACCTTGTGTTAGGATGTTAAACGGGACAGGCGCGGGTCATCGTATAGACCATGATAGCAATAGTGTCAAGTATCTTTGGCAATTTTCTTGAGGGACTTGATCATTTTGTTTAGGCAACTCAAATAGCGTCATCGAGGGACTATGATCTTTTGTTTTGTTTTTGTTTTGCCAAAGTACTTGACATGCAACCATGGCCCATTTTTGAAGGCAACAAGTGGATTAAATCCTAGGGGTGCAAGTGTGCATTGTGTTTGTCTTTCATGCATTGTTATCTTTGGATTAGGTCAAACTACTTGTTGATTTGATTTTTGCATACAAACCCTAGGTCTAATCATGGCATAATTGGAAGCATTTTTAAAAGTGCGAAAATTTAAAGCCTACACTATTACAACATGATATAGGGATGGGAGTACAAATTTGAATTAGGGGTATTCGACAAGAAATTAAATTCTAAATTATTACAACCAAATCGAATGTATAGGCAATATTTAAATGTACAATGATTGAATAAAATACAATAAATAAATATCAAATAAAATGTATTATGCAAAAAGTTTTTTATGTATGTAAAAAGTATTTTTTTAATGTGAAATGTAATTAATAATAAAAAAAAGTATCAATTTTAATTATTTTGTTATTTAGAGCAAAAACCCTAATTTTTTAAGTAAATAGTATTATTTATTAAATATATACAATAATACATTAATTTATACAAAAAATAAAAAGTATATTGTAAAAATGATATTTTTAGTGTAAAATATTAATAAAAATGAAAATGTATTATTTTTGTATTTGTCCTAATTATTTAATAAAATAAAGTATATAAGTATATATATATATATATATATATATATATATATATATATATATATATATATATATATATATATATATATATATATATATATATATATATATATATATATATATATATATATATATATATATATATATATATATATATATATATATATATATATATATATATATATATATATATATATATATATATATATTAAACATATTAAATATATAAAAAATAAAAATTAAATATTTACAAAAAAATGTGTATATTCAAGAAAAAGTTTTTAAATATAAATAAAATAGTAAATGAAAAAATAAACATATTTTTGACATTATTCTTTAAGTTTTAATAAAAGAAAAATAAATTATTTACCTATTTATACTAGTAAAATAAATAATAAATATGAAATAAATATGAAAAAATATAAAATAATTTTTTTGGCATTTTTTATATTTGGACAAAAAATAATAAAGTCAGAATAAAAAAATAAAAACATCAAAATGACAAATACTCAAATAAATGGGCCAGGGGGTGTAAACTGAAAATGCATGTGTAAAGAGTAAAAACAACAAGGCCCGGCCCAGTCAGACTTCATCTTCTTCCTCTTGTTCATAAAAACGCGTGTTCTGTACATTCATGGCTATCTCCTGATTCTTTGATTTTTTGACAAAACTCATTACATGAAACTTGTAGAGCATCAAACAACGAATTCAACCATATAAAAAACTTAAGCTAACTCTCAAAGACCAGAGAGAATTTCTCTGGCCCTAATTCTTAACCTAGTTTTTTCAGAAAGTTCATGAACAAAATTCTCCTAGCACGATTAATATAAATGAAAACTAAGCATATGTATGGCTTCAGGGCTATGAATACAACATCTTTCATTCACAAACCTAAGTCTAACTATTCCTAAATAGAGAGATAGAAGTTCATGAAATACCTGTTTCAGTTGACTTCGAGCTGGGCAATGCAGCAACTTTCAAGGGTGTTTGAACTTCTTTTGAGCTTGCCTGAGGTCCAATGAAGCTTTCCCAATGCTTACTTTGTTTAGAAATGGCTTGAATCGTGCCACAGAACTCAACCTACAAAGCTTTGAAACAAAAATGGCAATGTGTGTTAATGGTGTTACAGCTAGCAATGGAGGCCTGGGATAGTTCAGGTGAGTTGAGTGGAAGGTATTGGAACAAATTTGAGGCAAAACGCACGAGGGAAAATGGATGTGGAGATGGTTCTGCAGGGCTTGCCCTGTTTTGCAGAAAAATAGTGATTCTGTATACAAGGGAGTTTTAGAGGCAAAGGGGTCATTTTTCTGGCTTGTTAGGAGGTACCAAACTTGTTTGCAATGTTTGTGTAAGTTGGTTTAAACAGATGTGTGAGATGGCTTGTGATTTACAACTTTTCTTCTTCTTGAAGCAAGAGTGTGTAAGTTCTCAATGCAGGCCTGTACAAGTCCTATATCATGCTGCACCTTTTCCTCTTGGTTACTGGAATTGGTATACTTGATCTTGCCTCAGAGATATGGCCCCATGCCTCAAGGATCTTGTTTTGACATAAAGTGAAGTTTAAGCAAAAATGGCATTGTTACTTTTTCCATTTAAGGCTTAATCTAGTGTACAATGCCCTAATGACCAAGACAAACCCTTAGCTCAATGGATATGCATTAAATTATGGAGTAAAAACTGGTTTTGAGGCCTGTAATTGTGAACCAAGCTAGCTAGATCAGATTTGCAAATTGGTATGAACATGTATTGGCCATGGATCAAAGTGAGTTTTTGCCAACTTCAAGCATTCGATTCTCTCTAACCACAAAGGTGTTTGAGGAGTTCTTGGACAATTTGGAAAGCTTGGAACATGTACTATAATCCGTCTTTGAAATGAAACTTGAAACTCCAAGTGGAACTATGTGAAAAATGGCCAAGAAGATGGGTCAAAATCCTGCCTAAATTAGGGCAAAATTTCTCTAAGTTAAAAGTTTTAGGTACCCTTGTTCCAAAAATCATAACTTGATATACAAGCCTCTTTTGAGAAAACTTTGTGAATAAAATTTGTATACTTTTTGATGGACTACAACTTTCATGTTTCAAGTTTTGTTTGAATCCATTTGCATCTTGGTGAAAACATGGGACAAAGTTAGGAAAAAATAAGAAAATTTTATAACTTAGAAAAATTCTAAGTTATGAAATTTTTCCATCTTTAACCCTAATTTGCATTTTTGGGTTTCTTGATGAACAAGTTTCATAATTTGACATGTCTTGATGAAAAATGACTCTTGGCACTTGATTTTGACCAAAAAGTCAAAGTTTGACTTTTCAGTGTACAGTTAAATTTTGATCAGTTGACTGAAAAATTCATTTGTCAATCCTATGCATTTGAGACCTTTTGAACTTGTTGAATGGGTCAAGACAATTTCATTGAGTCCTTGAGTCCATGGTTGAGCTTGATTTGCCATTGGCTAGGTGAAACAGTCAAAAATTGCCTTTGTACAGTCAAAACCCTAAAAATGACCATTTTACCCTTTTGGGATCTGATCAAATTTCTTGTGGAATTGTGATCCAAACTTGATCAAATGGTTCATATGAGTTCATAATGTTGATGTGGGTCAAATTTCATGAGGTTTGACTGTCAATTGGCCACAGTTGACTTTTTCCCCAATACAGCTGATTTTTAGGTCAACTGTCCAATTGACTGGGCAAAAATTTGAATCAAGGCTTGAAACTTGGTATGGACAAACTTGTGAGTCCAACATGAAGTATGAAAGTAACTTTGGTCATTGTAGGTCAAAACACCCATGTGCAAACTCAAACCCTAATTTAGGTCAACAGTTCAAGGAAGTGTCTTGAGCAGAGCAAACCCTAGCTTGATCTTGAGTTCCAAAAGTCTTGTGATGAGAAATGTTGATGAAATGAGAGGGAAAATGTTGGGGTACAACAGTTTCCCCTGTTCAATCTTCTTGAACCTGAAGAGTTAGATTGGCAAGTTTGCCTTTCGCGACTCGAAGGTAAAAGAAGATTGGACACTAGAGTGCCCGTAAATTTGCACTTGTCAAGACATAGATGCGGGAATGGGCTTAAATATGCCATTTGGAGATGGTAGAATCTTGCTGGAGATGGGCTTAAAGATTCCATCCAAGAATCTTTGTTGAATTGCAATGCCGTCGGTCAGAAGAATGAGCATCGAAATGGTATTCGTGTTTGGAATGCATTTGAACTGTATCTGGAGATTGAGTCTGTATGACCAAAAGAATGGCGTCTGTGTCTGGCGCGTATCTGAGTTGTAACTGTATTTGAACGTTGAATGAATGCCAGAATGACTGCCGTGTCTGGAGTGTATCTGTATTGTATCTGGATAATAGAGAAACATTTGTGTATGGAGCAACTGTGTGCTGGGGATAAACTCCGAATGAGTGACAGAATGGCAACCGTGTCTAGAGCGTATATGGACTGTATCTGAAGTTGAGATTTGTATGAGTAGTAGAATGAATTCCGTGTCTGGAGTGTATTCGTACTGTAACTGGGATCTGAATAAGTGACAGAATGACTTCTGTGGCGACTACACTGGGGGGATCAAATTGTTGGTGTAAAGGCCAGAACGGCATCCGTGTTTGGAGCGTATCTGAACTTGTAGTTGATAGTTGAATCTGAATGAGAGATAGAATGGCCGCCGTGTCTGGAGCGTATCTAGTCTGTATCTGATCGCTGAAGTCTGAATGAGTAGTAGAATAACCGTCGTGTCTGGGGTGTATCCATATTGTATATGAATAATTGTTAATGATAGCCTTTTAATCTTATCCTGAAAAGGGTAAAACGTTAGCTAAAACATGACGTTATATTGCATGATATGTATGATGCAATGAACTGTAATCCATGTTTATGATATATGAATGTAATGGCTATGTATGTAAGCTGAGTAGCTGTCTTGTTGAGGAAGATAAATTTCGGATAGCTGGAGATAATGAATTCCTTGACTGCTGCCGGGGAAAATAAATCCTTGACCAATGCTGGGGATTCCAAAAAATCTTTGATTACTGAAGATGAGAACTCCTTGTTGACTGCTTGGGGATTAAAGATCTTTGATTGCTGAGAAGGGGAAATCCTGGGACCACTGTTGGAGATTGAAAATCCTCGGTAATTTGTGGGGATTAACAAGGCCTTTGACAACTCCTGTAGGGATGTGAGAATCCTTCATGACTTTCTTGGGATATGAGGAAAACTCTGATGATCTTTATTGGGGAATTGAAACCTTGGAGGCTTCTGCTTGATGAAGTGAGACCGGGAATCTTCAATCTTGCCGGGAGATAACTCTGTGGGGAAATGTTCACTATTCTGGCTCTGCTGAGGATAAAATTTTCAAGGTTTTCGGGCTGTACCGGGGATCTTGAAGCTCAACTCTGATGGGAATTTTGAAATTCAACTCGGCTGGGGAATCAAGTTTTATGCTGCACTGGCTCTGTTGCGGATCTTGAAGCTTAACTTCACTGGGGAAATATACTCCAAATTTAGCCTTGTTGAGGATCTGAATGATGTATTGCAGGGGACTTCTTCTGGAATGGCATCAATATATCTTCCTACACCTTCAACCTATCAGTAATTATCCTTTTTCAATTTCGTTTTATTTGTAAGCAGTGATAATATTCAAATGCATATGCCTATTTAACAAAATATTGGATGTTTTCAAATAAAACATAAGTGTAAAAAGAAAAGAAAGGCAAACAAATTTCTGCACTTTGAAGTATATTTGTATTTAACTTTTGTGAGTATCTTTGTACAAAGGAGACAGACATCCTAGTAAGAGAATGTTGTCGTAAAAATTGAAAAAATTTATACAAAAGAAAGATGGCTATGTGTAACAATTCCATGGGATTCCCATTCTGCTATAGCCTTCACAACTCTGAATATCTTGTCCATTTGCTGCTTCGCCCACTGATGACTGGATTGATCAGAAGCCTGGAGCTTGTTGGTGAAGAGATTGTTTTTAAAGTGATCCGACGAGACATAGTCATACGCTTTAATTCCCTAACTTTTGCCTGGACCGCCCTTTCGGGTTTTCAATCCACCGGGAAATCCTTTTTTGCCCAAGTTTCCCTTTCGGGTTTTCAACTTGTCGGGTGTACAGATTTTTTTTTGTTTTATCCCTAATTTTTGCCTGAACCGCCCTTTTGGATTTTCAATTCACCAGGATGCCCATTTTTGCCCAAGTCGCCCTTTCGGGTTTTCAACTTGTCGGGTCGTTTTATGCGTAGTATCTTTTAACTATGTCTGCGTTCGCAAGGCGAGGCAAGTCGTTGCCGTCCATGGTGGTCAGAATCATTGCCCCACCAGAAAAGATGCTCTTGATCACAAATGGTCCTTCGTAAGTAGGAGTCCACTTGCCCCTGGGATCACTTTGCGGTAAGATGATCCGCTTGATTATGAGATCTCCGACTCGATATACTTGACGTCTAACTTTCTTGTTGAAAGCCTTGATTATCCATTTTTGATACGTCTGACCATGACAAACAGCAGTAAGTCGCTTCTCGTCGATCAGATCAAGTTGATCAAGCCGGGTCTGAATCCAATCGTCTCCACTCAAACCAGCGTCCTTCATGATCCTTAAGGAAGGAATCTGAACTTCCATGGGTAGAACAGCTTCCATGCCATACACCAAAGAGAATGGGGTTGCCCCTGTTCAAGTACGTGCCGTGGTACGATATCCATGCAGAGCAAACGGTAACATCTCATGCCAGTTCTTGTAGGTGACTGTCATCTTTTGAATGATTTTCTTAATATTCTTGTTTGCGGCTTCAATAGCACCGTTCATCTTCGGCCGATAGGGAGATGAATTGTGATGATAAATCTTGAACTGTTAGCATAGAGCGGTGATCATAGTGTTGTTCAAATTCGTACCGTTGTCTGTGATGATCCTGTCGGGGACACCGTACCGGCATATGAGGTTCTGCTTGATAAAGCGGGCAACCACATTCTTTGTAACTGAGGCAAAGGAAGCTGCTTCGACCCACTTGATAAAATAATCAATAGCGACCAAGATGAAGCGATGTCCATTGAAAGTTGTAGGCTTGATCTCTCCAATCATGTCGATGCCCCACATTGCGAATGGCCAAGGAGCTTATAGAACGTTGAGAGGAACAGGAGGAATGTGTACCTTGTCAGCATAGACTTGGCATTTGTGGCAAGTACGGGAATGTTGATGACAATCAGCTTCCATGGTAGACCAGTAGTAGCCTGCCCTTAGAATCTTCTTAGCCATCGTATGTCCGCTCAAGTGGGTGCCAAATGTGCCACTGTGTATCTCAGTCATGATCAACTCTGCTTCAGCTTTGTCCACACAACGAAGTAGAACACAATCATGGTTGCGCTTATAAAGGATGCCATTGCTTAGGAAGAACTTGGCAGCAAATCTCCTTAAGAACTTTTTGTCATTGACGGAAGCTCCTTCAGGATATTCTCTAGTCTGGAAATACCTTTTGATTTCATGAAACCAGGGTTGTTCCACTACTTCTTCGGTATTAATCTCATGACAGTGCGTAGGTTCGTCCATTTGCTCGATGGTAATTTGGGGAGCCTCGTTATCCCAGTTGAGTTTAAACATGGAAGACATTGTAGCCAGAGCATCTGCTAGCTGATTTTCTTCTCGCAGAAAGTGTTCGAAAGTAATCTGCTCGAAATGAGGCAACAATGTCAGGACATGTTCTTTGTATGGGATAAGATTGGGATGTTTAGTGTCCCACTCTCCTTTGACTTGACTGATAACCAAAGCCGAGTCCCCAAATATGACCAAAGATTTGATTCCCAAGTCTATAGCAGCCTTGAGACCAAAGATGCAAGCTTCATATTCAGCCATGTTGTTGGTACAGCTGAAACAAAGTCGGGCAGTGAAGGGTGTATGGCAACCTTCCGGAGAAATGAGTACTGCACCGATACCGTTTCCAAGTGCATTTGTAGCACCATCAAAGTACAGGGTCCATCGGGATCCTTGTTCAGGTCCGTCATACGGTCTGTTACCTTCGATGTTGTCCAAAGTCATGATGTCCTCGTCTGGGAAGTCGAATCTCATAGATTGGTAATCTTCGACGACTTGATGAGCTAGATGGTCAGCTAGTACACTCCCTTTTATAGCTTTTTGGGTAGTATACTGGATGCCATACTCAGTCAGGATCATTTGCCATCTAGCGATTCTTCCAGATAAAACAGGCTTCTCGAAGATATAGTTGATCGGATCCATTTTGGAAATCAGCAAAGTGGTGTGAGTTAACATATACTGCCTTAGCCGGCGAGCAGCCCATACCAAAGTGTAGCAAGTTTTCTCGAGCAGTGAATAGCGAGTCTCACAGTCGGTAAACTTTTTTCTAAGGTAATAAATGGCATGCTCTTTTCGGCCAGACTCGTCATGTTGGCCCAACACGCACCCCATTGAGTTATCCAAAACAGTCAGATACATGATTAACGGCCTTCCTTCGACGGGTGGCATCAGAATAGGAGGTTCTAGCAAATACTCCTTGATCTTATCAAAAGCAACTTGACAATCATTGTTTCATTCAACCACCTGATCTTTCTTCAACAGCTTGAAGATTGGCTCATAGGTAGATGTCAGGTGAGAGATGAACCTGGCAATGTAGTTCAAGCGTCCCAAGAATCCTCTAACCTCCTTTTCAGTACGGGGGGCAGGCATTTCTTGTATAGCCTTCACTTTAGCTGGATCAAACTCAATGCCTTTGTTGCTGATAATAAATCCCAAAAGTTTACCAGACCTAACTCCAAAAGTGCACTTGCTTGGGTTCAGTCTGAGCTTATACTCCTTCAACCTGGAAAACAGCTTTTGCAGATGATCAAGGTGTTCTTCTTCTGTCTGTGATCGAGCTATCATGTCGTCTATGTAAACTTCGATCTCATGATGTATCATATCGTGAAACAAAGCTACCATGGCGCGTTGATAAGTTGCCCCTGCATTCTTCAGTCCGAATGGCATCACTTTGTAGTAGAAGGTACCCCATTGCGTGACGAAAGTAGTTTTCTCCATGTCCTCGGGGGCCATTTTGATCTGGTTGTATCCCGAGAATACATCCATGAAGGAAAATACCTTGTGTTGAGTTGTGTTGTCAACCAAGATGTCGATATGTGGTAGTGGAAAATCGTCTTTAGGGCTAGCCCTGTTCAAATCCCAATAGTCCACACACATTCTGACTTTGCCGTCCTTTTTAGGCACGGGCAGGATGTTAGCAACCCATTGTGGATAGGAGGTAACAGCCAGAAAGCCAGCGTTGAATTGCTTCATTACCTCAGCCTTAATCTTCTCAGACATGTCAGGCCTCATTCGTCGGACCTTTTGCTTGATCGGTGGACAATCTTCTCTTGTAGGAAGACGGTGAACCATGATATCTGTGTCTAACCCTGGCATGTCTTCATAAGACCAGGCGAAGATTTCAACATATTCGTTCAACAACTGCACTAAGCGCTCTTTGACACTTGGTTCCAGGTTGGCACCCACTTTTACTTCTTTCATGTCTTCCTCTGTCCCCAAGTTGATGGTTTCTAGCAACTCTTCATGAGGCAGAATAGCCCTCTCTTCTTGTTGCAAAAGTCTGGCTAACTCTCCTGGTACTTCACAATCTTCGTCAACTTCGTACTCAGCATGATTGACCAAATCTTCAGAGTTATCGAAGGCTAAAGCAGAATAGTCACCCACGGAATCCGGAGTGGATGGGTACCTGCATTTGTGAGTGTGGGTGTGTGTAAGGGATAGCCATCCTTAAACAAACAAAAATGTAAAAGGAAAGAAAAATGAACACGGCAGTTTATAGATGAAAAACGTCCAATGATTCATTAAAACATGGCATATGATTATGAAGAAAATCAAACCCTTACAAATGGACCTACATGCCCCGGGCAAGGCATGAGGTGAAAATAGTGTGCAAATTGTTTAGTTATTACAGACCATAAATGGGAAATTGTTCAAAGATAAAATTACTGGTTGATAAAGGTGATGGGAACAAAATCCTTTGCTTCCCAGTTGCTCAAACCCCCTTCGACAGTCGGAAAGATCCAATCTTCAAAGTGGCTCTCTTCATCTTCATCTTCTACAGCATTGATTCCATGGTGAGAGATCTTGACGGGTGGTCTTCCAATATTGGAGCGTCGCATAGCCTTTTGTCCTTCAGCAGTGAACCCTAACCCAAACTTGTCTGTCTTATGGGGAAATTCAGGCAACTGCCCCCACACTGTGCTCTTCCCCTCCTTAATCACAGCCTATGCGTCCTTGAGAGATGCCATTCTAGATACGTGCTTGGGAACAGTAGGCACTTCAACCGTTGTCTTCGCAACTGCTACCTTAGGAGAAACTTCCTCAAAATGTTGGAAAGGAGTTTCGATGAACTCGTCATCCAACTCCACATAGAGGAAGGAATTGAGATGACTTATCATGTACTCTTCCTCGCCGTGCACTGTTATAATCTTACCCTTAACAGGATATTTCAGCATTTGGTGCAAAGAGGAGGTAACTGCCCCGGCAAAATGGATCCACGGTCTTCCTAGAAAACATGAATATGACGGATGGATGTCCATCACGTAGAAGGTGGAGTTGAAAACTTTTGTGCCTACTTTGATAGGAATATCAACCTCTCCATGAACCATTCTTTTGGAACCATCAAAAGCCCTAACAACGATGTTACTAGGTTTGAGAGTTAATCCTTCGCAGTCCAAACGGTCTAGGGCTTTCTTCGGCAGCACATTCAAGGAAGAACCAGTATCAACTAAGACATGGGCGAGGGTGGTTCCCATGCATTCAACTGAAACATGTAACGCGTCGTTGTGTTTCCTTCCTTTGGGAGTTAAGTCAGCATCAGAAAAGCCAAGGCCATTATCAGCAGTAAGACTGGCCACACATTCCTGAAACTGGTCAGCCGAAGTCTCTTGGGGTACATGTGCCGCCTTCAAGAATTTGATTAGGGCCTTAGCATGGGCCTCAGAACAGAGCAGGAGAGCTAACATTGAAATTTTAGAAGGGGTCTGCCCTAACTGTTCCACAACATCGTAGTCACTTTTTCTGATTATTTTCAAGATTTCATCCATTTCTTTCTGAGTGGTTTCGGGGATAACCACAGCATGAGCCTTCGTTCTGACAGGCACTTCCAGTATCCCCTTACCGTTGTCGGTAGTATCAGCAGATGGTCTTACTTCAGGAGTATCCAATTCTTCAATCACTGGGCCTTGCACAGATGGTCCAATAGGTACAGAAGCTTTCAAGGGTCCGAAAACTGCTCGAGGGGGAGCAATCTCCGGAGAAAAGATCTGGCCGCTGCGGGTTATCTTGCTTGTACCTGCAATGTTCCCTATATCAGGGCTTTCTTCTTCATAAATCTCTTGGACTGTTTCGATTTGTTTGATACCATGGTAGAAGATTTCTCCCCCATAGTTCCATGGTATCATTTTGCTTGATTGGTACGGGACAGGTCCCGGCATGGTGATCTTTAAAGGTACACATTCAGAGTTGGGTGTAATCCTGACAGGCCTTTTGCAAGCCTTGGGAGGATTGTCAGAAATGGTTATGATTGCAATATTGTTGGTTGAAGTAGCAAAAGTAACAGGAGTAACAGGTTTGAAGGTATCAATCGGAGTCTTCTGGAAAAGTATCTCTTGAGTATCCATCAAGCGTTGGACACCTGACTTCAACATTGAGCAATCACCTCGCATGTTCAGATAAAAATAACAGTCTTTACCACAACCAGGAAAGATCTCGGCTCTCAACAAATTTTATTTAATCACAAGTAATGGTGTCAACAGATCAACAACATCAGTAACATGGAGGTCCTCCATAACTGCATGAACATTATTACCGTGCTTGGGCATCGGAGCTGAAATCACATTGGGTTTCTCAGGAGCATCAAATTCTATCTCTTTGGCATCAATCAAGTCCTGGATTTTGTTCTTAAGCGCCCAGCAATTATTGGTATCGTGCCCAGCACTGTCGGAATGGTAAGCACACTTGGCATTGGAGTGGTAGTATGGAAAAGAAGTGTTAGGGTTTTTTGGCGCTTCCTTCAAACTGGTCAGATTCAGCTTCAACAAATGGGGAAGTACCTGAGCGGGCGTCATGTTGATGTGGGTGAACTGTCATTATGGCCTTTCCACCCGTTGTTGATTAGGTCTCGACTGATTGTTACGAGGTTGATCATTTGACGAGTTTTGAATCATCACAACCCCTACAGTCGGCCGGCGCTCAGTTCTTCCCTGTCCCTTCTGAGAATACACAGCAGATGCTTCCTTCTTAGCCGGGAAAGATTTCTTAACAGCTGTGGATGCGGAAGCATCCTTTTGAATCTTTCCACTTTTAATTCCGGCCTCAACCCTTTCGCCGGTCAAAATTATTTCAGTAAATCCCACGGAAGAACTCCCGATTAGATGATTGAAGAAGGGGCCAGACAGGGTCCCCAGAAACATGTCAACTAACTCCCTATCTGATAGCGGTGGCTGCACCCTTCCATCCAGATCACGCCACTTCTGGGCATACTCTTTAAACCCTTCATTGGAAGCCATCCCCATACTTTGTAACTGAGTACGAGTGGGCGCCAAATCAGCATTGTATTGATACTGACGATAAAAAGCAGCTGCCAAGTCTTCCCAATTATGAACCTCTGATCTCTCAAGTTGATAAAACTAGTCTAACTGCATGCCAGACAAGCTGTCTTGGAAAAAGTGTACCCAGAGGTCTTTATCGGATGAGTGGGGTTGGATTTTTCTAACATACGACCTCAGGTGCATCTTAGGGCAAGACAGACCGTCGTACTTGGAAAACGTTGGCACCTTGAACTTGGGAGGGATAACAATCCCAGCCACCAGCCCTAGTTCTTCAAAATCCAATCCGGGCACCCTCTGCAACTCCATAGCTGCTAGTCTATCTTCAAGGTTCTTATATTTATCATCTGCTGGAGGATATTGTTGTTCAGAGTAGTCCTCGTCTTCTTCCTCTTCCTCCTCTTCTACCTCAGACTCATAAGGTACAGCAGCCCATTTCCCTTTACCGGCCCCTTCGTCAGACGTTGAGGAGAACTCAAGAACCTTCCTAGCATTGCTCTCAAACCTTCTTCCGAAAGTGGCTACCCCAAGTCTCTTTTTCTTTTTCTCTTTGTTCTTCTCCAACAAAACTTTGAGGTCCTCTTGACCCTTTGCCAAGGTCATGAGGAGTTGTTGGAATTGTGAATTTTGTGCCTGCAGATCCTTTACCGTCTGCTCCAAATCTATCTTGCTGAAATAAATAGCAGAAAGATAAGGAAACCTGGCGCGAAGACCTGTTTATGCATATGATGAATGGTATGTTATTCATGTAATGCATTCAAGGGTTCAGAAATTCAAATTTGTTACAAAGAAAAAAGAGCGCATGTCATATTAAGAAGAAATTTGTTAGTACATAAGTGCCCCACGGGCGAGATATTACAAAATTCTTAATGTAAAAAGACATTGCGCATCCTTTTTGGTGCGATGTAAGTGTTGAGAGTTTCCTCTTCATGAAGTCGGTGGGTAAGCTCCAAAACCTTCTTCTCACTAGCATAGAAGCTGGCTTCAAAAGTATCTCGTTCTTCTTTAAGTTGGATCCAACTCTTTTGCATTTCTTCCCATGATGTTGGCATGTCAGGATGTAGGATGGTGTATGGAACCTCTCCTTCCATAACAGGATCTTTGATCAAGGGGAGAATGTGAGGGTATGGCATCATAAGATTCTGGGAGCGGGTTCGTACCAACTTGAGATAAGGCTCAAGAGGGATGGAATTCTTGTGCCCCTGTGTCTTACTATCCACCTTGTTGGGCATCCTCCAAGCTCTGATGAACCTTTGTCGAAGTCCTTGTGCATCGTTGTCGAAGTCAAAAACTAGGTCAGGAATCATCATGTCATGAGGGCCATCCCTCCGAGCATATCCAAATTGTCTCAAAGCTAGACAAGGGTTGTAGGTAATGCCTCCCCTAATGCCAAGTAGTGGGACATTAGGGAATTCCCCACAACGATCAATGATGATGACATTTTCTCTGGACCGAGAACACCAATGTACATCAGAATGTGTGAGGGTCATCAACCGTTGTGACCACCTTAAACCCTGCTCATTCTTCAAAACTGATTGTGGAAGGTGAGAAATAAACCACCTTGCAAGGAGAGGAGTACAGCACATAAGAACACCTTTTTTCCTCATTGTTCGTGTGTAAAATGAGTGTAGGATGTCCCTAAGCAATGTAGGTATAGGATTCATGGATATGAAAATCTTGACAGCATTCACATCTATAAGTTGGTCAGGGTTTGGGAACAAGACCAACCCATAGATAAGGAGTGCCACAATTTCTTCAAAGGCTTGTAGATCAAGAGAATTCCAACGGTCTTGTGCCTTCTCAAACAGAAACTTTGCCAAGAAACCCTTGACACCACTTCTGGTTTCCCAATGCCCCTTGATGTCAGATGGTTGCAAGTGTAATGCTTGAGCAACATCTTCAGACTTTGGTACTTTTCCGTACCGTTGTAGGGTAGTTGATGAAGAATAGGAATTCTCAGGAGTTGAGAAAATTCCTCCAAAGTAGGCACCAACTGGTAATCAGGGAATGTAAAACAGTGATGTAGGGGGTCAAAGAACTGGAAGAGAACTTTCACCATGTCTTCTTCAATGTTGGAGTTGACCAAGTTAAGAAGTCTACCATGTCTTTCACGGAAGAGAGAATTCTCTGGAATCCTGGAAGTGAGTTCCTTGAGTTGAGGAGGGATTCTCACAAGGATGACTTGAATTGTTAACTTGCGAAGAGATTCCATGACCTACAAAACAAGAACAAAGATGAAGATCCAAACCCTTGAAATGGTTAGTGGATGCATATGATGCTTTATGATGTTCATGATGTATGCACAAGCACATGTACAAGCAAGTCACACAAAACCCTGGTTTCAGGCTTGCATGAGGTTTCATAGGTAAATACCCTCTTGAGTTTAGTTGGCTCAAACATGTCCTATAAATAGTAACCGGGTTCTAAGGAGCTCAATATCACTGGATTGTTTTCTATGTTCATTGTTTTGGTTTAGCCACTTAACTAGCGACCAAAATATTCTAAGAAAACAACCCTCAATGAGTGTAGTATTGAGTATCTACCAACTTCGGACTGCACCAAAGCCGATCATCTCACTACCCCTAATAAAAGGCCAAGATGGTCAAGTAAGGTTCTAAGAGTTCATTAGTGCTTCATGACATCACTCAGCGGCCCCATATTCTCTTTGATTGACTCAAAGGCTACCAGTACTCACAAATATGTCACACTAATATAGCAATTGCTTCAACCATGTCGGTATACCCCGCATAGTTTCCACAATGTATTGTTATTTACCTATGAATGTTTCCCAAATTCGGGTAGAGGATTTCAAGCCCAAACAAGAGAATCAAATGTAAAGCAATCAAAGCAAACAATATAATCATGCAAGGGGTGATCTAAGCCCTAAGGTTACTCCACTTCTAATGTTTTCCCCAGCAGAGTCGCCAGTTCTGTGATACGGTGGGAGAACTGACTTGGGATTTTGCATTTGTGTTCGCAAATGTTTCGGTTTAGCAAGAGTCGCCACCGACTTTTTATTTTATCCTAAGGAAAGGTCAAAAAGCACAGGAAAGACCTTTGAGATGTTTTCTTGGGTTCGGGGAGTAGATTATAGAAAGGGAAGGTATTAGCACCCTTTCTATCCATGGTTATCCATGGGCTCTTAGTTACTTGCTTAGATCCTTTGCTTTGCTTTTCAATTGTTTGAAATGGTGCTCTTTAATGGTTTGAAATGGTGCTTTGTGTGTGATTTTGAAAGATGTTTTGAAAAGAGGCCATCATTGTGGCAACCTTTGTAATGATTCTTGTTTGAATGTATACAAAGGTGTTTTTGTCTTTTGAAAAATTTTCAATGTTTGAAAGTAGGGTTTTGAAGTTGTGTTGTGAAGTGTGTTTTGAAAAATAGCAAGGATGTTTTTGCAAGCTTGATCAAGTAACTAAGAGTTTGTCTACCCTAATTTACTCAAAGATCTCTCCTATGTTTTTAACCCTTTTAACAGTGTTGTTTCACCATTGTATTTGGTGAACAACCTTGTGTTAGGATGTTAAACGGGACAGGCGCGGGTCATCGTATAGACCATGATAGCAATAGTGTCAAGTATCTTTGGCAATTTTCTTGAGGGACTTGATCATTTTGTTTAGGCAACTCAGATAGCGTCATCGAGGGACTATGATCTTTTGTTTTGTTTTTGTTTTGCCAAAGTACTTGACATGCAACCATGGCCCATTTTTGAAGGCAACAAGTGGATGAAACCCTAGGGGTGCAAGTGTGCATTGTGTTTGTCTTTCATGCATTGTTATCTTTGGATTAGGTCAAACTACTTGTTGATTTGATTTTTGCATACAAACCTTAGGTCTAATCATGGCATAATTGGAAGCATTTTTAAAAGTGCGCAAATTTAAAGCCTACACTATTACAACATGATATAGGGAGGGGGTACAAATTTGAATTAGGGGTATTCGACAAAAAATTAAATTCTAAATTATTACAACCAAATCGAATGTATAGGCAATATTTAAATGTACAATGATTGAATAAAATACAATAAATAAATGTCAAATAAAATGTATTATGCAAAAAGTTTTTTATGTATGTAAAAAGTATTTTTTAATGTGAAATGTAAATAATAATAAAAAAGAAGTATCAATTTTAATTATTTTGTTATTTAGAGCAAAAACCCTAATTTTTTAAGTAAATGGTATTATTTATTAAATATATACAATAATACATTAATTTATACAAAAAATAAAAAGTATATTGTAAAAATGATATTTTTAGTGTAAAATATTAATAAAAATGAAAATGTATTATTTTTGTATTTGTCCTAATTATTTAGTAAAATAAAGTGTATATATATATATATATATATATATATATATATATATATATATATATATATATATATATATATATATATATATATATATATATATATATATATATATATATATATATATATATATATATATATATATATATATATATATATATATATATATATATATATATATATATATATATATATATATATATATATATATATATATATATATATATATATATATATATATATATATATATATATATATATATATATATATATATATATATATATATATATATATATATATATATATATATATATATATATATATATATATATATATATATATATATATATATATTAAACATATTAAATATATAAAAAATAAAAATTAAATATTTACAAAAAAATGTGTATATTCAAGAAAATGTTTTTAAATATAAATAAAATAGTAAATGAAAAAATAAACATATTTTTTACATTATTCTTTAAGTTTTAACAAAAGAAAAATAAAAATATTTACCTATTTATACTAGTAAAATAAATAATAAATATGAAATAAATATGAAAAAATATAAAATATTTTTTTTGGCATTTTTTATATTTGGACAAAAAATAATAAAGTCAGAATAAAAAAATAAAACCATCAAAATGACAAATACTCAAATAAACGGGCCAGGGGGGTGTAAACTGAAAATGCATGTGTAAAGAGTAAAAACAACCAGGCCCAACCCAGTCAGACTTCATCTTCTTCCTCTTGTTCATAAAAACGCGCGTTCTGTACATTCATGGCTATCTCCTGATTCTTTGATTTTTGACAAAACTCATTACATGAAACTTGTAGAGCATCAAACAACGAATTCAACCATATAAAAAACTTAAGCTAACTCTCAAAGACCAAAGAGAATTTCTCTGGCCCTAATTCTTAACCTAGTTTTTTCAGAAAGTTCATGAACAAAATTCTCCTAGCACGATTAATATAAATGAAAACTAAGCATATGTATGGCTTCAGGGCTGTGAATACAACATCTTTCATTCACAAACCTAAGTCTAATTATTCCTAAATAGAGAGATAGAAGTTCATGAAATACCTGTTTCAGTTGACTTCGAACTGGGCAATGCAGCAACTTTCAAGGGTGTTTGAACTTCTTTTGAGCTTGTCTGAGGTCCAATGAAGCTTTCACAATGCTTACTTTGTTTTGAAATGGCTTGAATCATGCCACAGAACTCAACCTGCAAAGCTTTGAAACAAAAATGGCAATGTGTGTTAATGGTGTTACAGCTAGCTAGCAATGGAGGCCTGGGATAGTTCAGGTGAGTTGAGTGGAAGGTATTGGAACAAATTTGAGGCAAAACGCACGAGGGAAAATGGATGTGGAGATGGTTCTGCAGGGCTTGCCCTATTTTGCAGAAAAACAGTGATTCTGCATACAAGGGAGTTTTAGAGGCAAAGGGGTCGTGTTTCTGGCTTGTTAGGAGGTACCAAACTTGTTTGTAATGTTTGTGTAAGTTGGTTTAAACAGATGTGTGAGATGGCTTATGATTTGCAACTTTTCTTCTTCTTGAAGCAAGAGTGTGTATGTTCTCAATGCAGGCCTGTACAAGTCCTATATCATGTTGCACCTTTTTCTCTTGGTTACTGGAATTGGTAGACTTGATCTTGCCTCAGAGATATGGCCCCATGCCTTAAGGATCTTGTTTTGACATAAAGTGAAGTTTAAGCAAAAATGGCATTGTTACTTTTTCCATTTAAGGCTTAATCTAGTGTACAATGCCCTAATGACGAAGAAAAACCCTTAGCTAAATGGATATGCATTAAATTATGGAGTACAAACTGGTTTTGAGGCCTGTAATTGTGAACCAAGCTAGCTAGATCAGATTTGCAAATTGGTATGAACATGTATTGGCCATGGATCAAAGTGAGTTTTTGCCACCTTCAAGCATTCGATTCTCTCTAACCACAAGGGTGTTTGATGAGTTCTTGGACAATTTGGAAAGCTTGGAACATGTACTATAATCAATCTTTGAAATGCAACTTGAAACTCCAAGTGGAACTATGTGAAAAATGGCCAAGAAGATGGGTCAAAATCCTGCCTAAATTAGGGCAAAATTTCTCTAAGTTAAAAGTTTTAGGTACCCTTGTTCCAAAAATCATAACTTTATATACAAGCCTCTTTTGAGAAAACTTTGTGAATAAAAGTTGTAGAATTTGTGATGGAATACAACTTTCATGTTTCAAGTTTTGTTTGAATCCATTTGCATCTTGGTGAAAACATGGGACAAAGTTAGGAAAAAATTAGAAAATTTTATAACTTAGAAAAATTCTAAGTTATGAAATTTTTCCATCTTTAACCCTAATTTGCATTTTTGGGTTTCTTGATGAACAAGTTTCATAATTTGACATGTCTTGATGAAAAATGACTCTTGGCACTTGATTTTGACCAAAAACTCAAAGTTTGACTTTTCAGTGTATAGTCAAATTTTGATCAGTTGACTGAAAAATTCATCTGTCAATCCTATGCATTTGAGACCTTTTGAACTTGTTGAATGGGTCCTTGAGTCCTTGATTCCATGGTTGAGCTTTATTTTCCATTGGCTAGGTCAAACAGTCAAAAATTGCCTTTGTAAAGTCAAAACCCTAAAAATGACCATTTTGCCCTTTTGGTGATCTGATCAAATTTCTTGTGGAATTGTGATCCAAACTTGATTAAATGGTTCATATGAGTTCATAATGTTGATGTGGGTCAAATTTCATGAGGTTTGACTGTCAATTGGCCACCGTTGACTTTTTCCCCAATACAGTTGATTTCTAGGTCAACTGTCCAATTGACTGGGCAAAAATTTGAATCAAGGCTTGAAAACTTGGTATGGACAAACTTGTGAGTCCAACATGAAGTATGAAAGTCACTTTGGGCATTGTAGGTCAAAACACCCCTGTGAAAACTCAAACCCTAATTTAGGTCAACAGTTCAAGGAAGTGTCTTGAGCAGAGCAAACCCTAGCTTGATCTTGAGTTCCAAAAGTGTTGTGATGAGAAATGTTGATGAAATGAGAGGGAAAATTTTGGGGTACAACAAATTCAAACAATTAAATCAAGTAAATGTGATCTAAACCCTATGGTAACCCCACTTTTAAAAAATCCCCAGCAGAGTCGCCAGTTCTGTGATACGGCGGGAGAACTGACTCGGGTCGTTTTGCGTTTGATCGCAATTATGCGGATAGCAAGAGTCGCCACCGACTTTTCTTTTATCCTAAAGGAAAGGTAAAAAAGCACAGGAAAGACCTTTCGAGATTATTTCTCGAGTTCGGGGGGGTAGATTATGAAAAGGGAAGGTATTAGCACCCTTTTCATCCGTAGTTATCTACGGGCTCTTAGTTACTTGCTAGATCACTTACTCTTGCGTGCTTGTGGTGTGGGCTTTGAAAGTATTTTTAAAATGTCTTTGTAATGGTTCTCATTTCTATAAGAACGCGTACAAAATTTTGTTTCGAAAAATAGTTCAAAGAAGGGTTTGTGTGGTGTGTTTTTGAAAGTGATTTTGAAAAGGTGTTTTTGTAATGGTTCTCGTCTCTATAAGAATGTATACAAAATGTTTTGTCTTTTTGAAAATGTTTTGAGATGAAAGTGTTGGTGTGAAAATGTTTTTGTCGTGAGCAAGCGAGCAATTAGGAGCGAATCTACCTACTCGAAAGGTCTTAAATGTTCTTTTCTTCCTCCTTTAGATGTTGCTATCTTACCATTGATTTGGTAAGAAGCCCCATTGTTGGATGTGAAGGGACAGGCGCGGTTCAATCGTACAGTCATAGAAGGCAACTTGTGAGACACTTTAGAAATTTTTGTAAGGGACTAGATTGTTTTATCGAAGGCAACATCGAAGGGTCATCGTGGGACTATGATCTTTTTTATCGAAGGGTCTTTGCTAAAGCGTCCCATATTAGAGGGACATGACTGTGTTTTCGAGGCAACAGGCGAGGTTACCTTAGAGGTGCGCATGTGAAGAAGTGTGTTCGTTTCAAGTTAATTTTGTCTTTGATTAGGTTATCTAGCAAATGATTTTTGAATCTCGCCATACACGCCTAATTACTATACAGTATAAAGAAAATAGTAAATTGCGAAAATGGAAATTCTACGCTATTACAGAGCTTTCGGGAATGGGGGTGCAATCTTTACAAATGGGGATTAGTCGAATGCGATTAAAAGTCTAAATAGGCAATCAATACAACCAAATCGAATTCAAATCGAATTGAACGATTAACTAAAATTATAACAGTCTATGAAATAAAATTAATTAACAAAGTATGGCAATAGAATTCTAAGTATTTACTTGAAAAGTTTGGAAAGAAAAAATAATTGACTAAAAGAGATTAAGTCATTTGTATATACATTTTTGTTTGGTATTTTATATTTGTGAGAAATTAAACGAACAATTTTAAGACTAAAAAAAAGTTGATTAATAAAAGATTATTTACAAAATCCCTAACTAAACTAATTAACAAAATAATTCATTTTTTTAAAAAATTAATATTTTTACTTAATTGAGTTTTAAAACTACAACCTAAGCTAAATTTGTTATCAAATATCTAAGACAATCAAGAAAACAGAAAAAAAAAGCCCCAAACAGGAGTTGAACTCGAGTCCCCTTAGTTGTTAGTGGTATGCTCTGCCAATTGAACTGTATTGTTTATCTGTTACTATAATGATTTAATTAATATAAAAGAGTACAAACCGTGAAATGGGTTGGGACAAGAGATGGGCCCAAACCCGGTTTTGGGAAGAAACAAGGAAATGTTTGGAAAACCCTAGAGAAAAAATAGCGTCGTTGCACTTTGTTGGGGAAGGGGTCAACATTAATTTTCATTTGATTCCCAATAAACATGATTAAAATCAAAATTTTGAGGAATAAAACAAGAAAAACATGATTCTCTCTCCAGCTCTCACGCTGTTAAACTCTCTGCTCTATTCCAGAAACTCGCTTTATCTCTCATGGTTCGCAATCTCAAATCTCTGTTTCTATCGATTTCAATCTCACATGTTTTCAATATTTCTATTGGCTCTGTTTAGAAGGGTGTGAGATCGAAACTGAAAGGAGACAACGAAGTCAGACGAAGGCGAGATATGAAGGTTACGGCGGAGTGAAATCAAAGAAGGTAGATGGAGAAGGTCTCACACGGAGATGTTATGGCTATAAGACGAAATTTATGCAAAAGAATGGAAGAAACAATACCTGTTGCAGTCTCTAACGAAAATTTGAAGAGAGGTGAGTTCAAATTTTTATTGTTTTCCCTTGTATCTGAAATTGTCGACCTTTTGTGTGATGCTTCTATTATGATTTGTGTTTGGTTGAATGTTGTGGAATTCAGTTTAGAGCAAGAGCTGGACAGAGAAGTGATGATGGTTGTTGGCGGAATCGGAGATAGGCGGATTGGTAGCGCTTTTGAGGCAAAAAATAGCAGATGGGGTTGTGATATATGAAGAACAATTAAGACATGGAAGGAATATGTTGTTGGTCAATGAAATAGTTGTTTTGGGTTCCAGTTTCCTGATCAGATTGTTGGTGTGGTTATTGTTTGCCCCTCGATTTTGTAGGCTATTCTGTTGTGTTCTTTTTTTTTTGCCCTCTTTCTCTGATAAGCTGCTTGTATATTGTCTTTTCCCCTTCCGTTTGATTGTGAAACAACAATTTATTATATTGAAACAGGGTGAAAAAAGTAGGGGGAAATCTTTTCTGATATGCTGACTTTGGTCTTTTGAGGTGCAGGCCTTGAGTTGCCTCTTTTGTGCAACATTTGGGCTGAGTTTTTGGTATATAGCAGGACTTTGGACTGTATTGCTAGGTGATATCTCTTTCATCTTTTCTCTTTCCTCTTTCAATGAAAAAAAGCAGTTTTGCTTATTTTTGAAATTCTGAAGGGTTTGCAGTATTTAAGAAAATAATGATGTGTGAACAAGCTGACTAGCCTTGTTGCTGCTGCTATGCTTATCCTATACTTATTCTATATTGTTGCTTGTTTTGTTTTTATTTGATGTTGCTGCCCTGTATTCTTATGCTGTTGTGCTACCTTGCTTGCTATGCTTGCTTTTCTTTGACAGCAGGTTAGGCAACTTGCTTGCTGGCTTTATGGACTGCTGCAGTAGTTGTTTGGGCAGCTTGCTTGCCATGTTGGTTTTGCTTTGTTTTGGTTCCTTAGCAGCCTATGTTGCCTTGTTTGTATTTGTTTGCTACAAATGCAATACAACCCCGTTTTGTTTGGCGATTTTGCAATGCAGCCCTGTTTTGTTTGGACTGTTGCAGTAGCTTGTTTTATTTGCTTGTAGGTCTGCCTTGTATATATCTTTTCCCCTTTTTTTGTGAACCAAAATTTAAGCTTTGGGATTTGCAAAATAGGTAGAAATGAATTGTGATTAAAATAAACAAATGTTCTGATTCCAAAACGCAAACCCTAATGATGAATTTCTCTTCTTTACACATTACTTTGATTGAGTGCTTGCTAACTTTTCTTCTTCTTGTTTCATGAATGGAAAGCGAGGCTTGGGATGAGTTGCTTGAAGACAAAGCAAGGAAGACTTGAAGAAGAAACAAAACTTCTCTTTGTAAAAAAGAAACTTGAGATTCTTTGTAAACAAGAAAAACAATTTGTAATTTCTCTTTGTAAACAAGAAACTTGTGATTCTTTGTAAACAAGACAAAAAATTTGTAATTTTATTTGCAATGTAATAATACAAAGCATTGAATAACTTTTGATATGATGGGATTCTATACAAATCTTTGTATTTTAATTGAATTTTGAAATTCCCCATTGGAATAGTTTGAAATGAAATACTTCAGTCTGGTAACTTGAATTCCAAGCAATCACAAATGAATTTGTAACTTATATTTTCAAACAAACATGCGCCTTGTACTCTAATCCAATTCCTAAACAAAATAAATGTTTAAGAATTCAATTCCACTTGGTCAACTTGAATCCAAAATCATGGTTGTTTTAAATGAAAGCCTTAATCTTTAAATCGTATCCAAATCAAATTTGCACTTAAAATGAACTCGCATGCCATGCTCGATAAAAAAATGGAACTTCATTTCCAAACAAACATGCTCTGAGAATATTTGTCAATCTTTCAATAAACTGTGGTTAAGAACATTCAAAAATCAACAAATGCCTTGCGATGATTTGATAATTTTAAAGTCTTCCAAACACAATTTTCCTTCGAATCTTTGAAGATAAACCCGTGAGCAACATCACTTATGACCACGTACAGAAATAATCGTCTCAAGGTCTTGTAATTTGAAGAAATCACAAATCTTAGAAATCGGGCGATTGTTATTTAAAATTAGGTCAAATTCCATGATGCAACTTCTAACGCATTCAAATTTTGGTGATCTTCTATGCGTAATCAGTTCTTGATTTGTGAATATAAATTGGAGATGGTATTAAGTAGAATCATACGCAAGAAAAACCGCTCAAAAATATTTAATAATGAAGAAGTTACGATCGTTTGAATTTGTTCTCGCAAAAGGTCAATTTTTTGGGTCGACGTGGTCGTTTTCAGTTATCTGGACCATTGATTGAATAAACTTGCGATGCGAGGTTTGAAAATTGGCACGAACATCCTTGGGGAGACATGAAGATCTATGAGGTCCATTTGAAACCTTGAAGACTCAATTTTCTTTGAGAAATGCAAAACCCTAATTTTCGATTTACTGCTTAGGAAGAGAATCTGTCTGATCAAATTCTGAGCCAAATTGAGTATTCGAGAAACCCTAGGATAATATCTTGAATGAAAAATGGGAGGGAAAATTTTGGGGTACAACACCTGCCATTTTACCTATCATCATGGAGCCAATTGTTGAAGGAGATGTTTTGTATACTGTCCTTCATCCTACCATGCCTACTTCTCTTGAAGATTTGCAAAAAGCTTGGATTCAGCTAAAGGAAGAGTGAGACACCTTCGAAGCCCAGTTCTACGTGAGTGAAAAGAAGGTTTTGGATCTTAAAAGACAACTTCATGAAGAGCGAAGTTTGAACGCTTACATTGTGCCAAAAAGGATGCACTCGACCTATTTGTCTTAGGAGTTTATTTTGTCCATTGTAAGCCCAAGGGGCATGGTTGTAATCAATTTGAACTTATTAATGCAATTGATGTTTGCTCTCTCTTGTCTAAACAAATTTAAATCTTTTAAGTCCTTGAAAACATTGCACCCACATATCATGCATGTCATCATAACAGGTTTTCCCCACACGGGTTTCTCATCCGCTTACTGTTTATTTCAGTAGAGATAACTCTAGAACAGACTATCAAGGACATTCATACTCAAAATGCTCAACTTCAAGAAATATTCTTGAACCTATCCAAGAGGCAAGAAGAAGTAAAAGCACTCCTCACTAGGGGCATGACCATGGAGAATCCTGAGGACAACAAGGATGACCAGTTGGAACGGCTATAAACTGAGATAGCCACAATGAAGATCTAGATGATGGGACAAATGATGGGCCATATGGATCTTATCCAAAACTTGGCTTAGGGACAAGAAGAGCTGAGAGCCCTCGTCAACAAGCTTCATCAAGACGGATGCAACCATATGGGGCAAACAACTAGAATTGGGGATTGAGTCATTAATCAGCCTCCAATGAGACAATAAGTTAGCTTGGTGGAGAGTAGACCTTTCCAAATTTCTGCTACGTCACGAGCTCAACAATAACCTCGCCAACAACAACAGGGTAATCGGCGTAAGCGGGATGCATCCAGTAGGCAATATACCAAACTCAACATACTGATGTCGCGAGTCTTACTACACTTGTTGAATTTGAATTTGGTCATATTGAAGGATCCTCCTCAAAATCATAATACTTACGCTCCTAGTTACCATACCAATAAAAGGTGTGCATATCACTCCAACAGTCTGGGGCACAATATTGATAGTTGTTGGATGTTGAAATACAAAATTCAAGACCTGATTGACGAAGGAACGCTGGAATTCACATAAGATGGTCAGTTGGAATTCTTCTATCATCCCTCAAAGGCACATCATTTGAAGTGACGAAGTTCAGGCGGAGAAGCTTTTGTTTATTTGAATTTTTAATTGTAATTTCTTTGTTTTTTTAAACACTTATCTGTATGTCAAACTTTGGTTACTTTCATTAATGCATTGCATATGTTTGTCTTGAATTAATCCATTTTTTTCATATACTTAAAACTGTGCTTTTTACTCCCTTTATGATATTCAACTCTTGTTAAAAGTTCCAAGCCTTTAGAGGGAGGATAACGAAAATAATACCAAATCTCATACAGTATGCTTTTGGACAGACCTTGCTGACGATGTACATGCGTTTCTTTCAATCCCTAAACATTGGTGTTATAAGGAAGATAATCCCTAGTCAACCCCTTTTAGCCAAAGAAGTAAGAGTTTTCTTTTTTACACAAATTGAAACCTTTAATCAAAACCTAGGGCAGGGTAGTTTCTCAGTTATTTCAAATGCGCGTTCAGTCGTAAATTTTCACTTCATACATAAACGAGTGACATCAAAAACATCCTTCTGATCAAAATATGACGATGGTTCCCTATCAAGTAGGCAGACATTATCTATCAAAAGAAAAGCCCACTAAGTTAAAACCTACGAAGGATACTGGGGCGTCCCGTTGACTGTGATCTCAAAACAGTCAGGCAAAATCAGGGACAATAAATAAAAAAAGAGGTCACTACAAATCCTCAACAACATGAAAAATGTTGCAAAAATGATTGCCTTCTCAAATAAAATTCCAAGTATCTGAACCATCATTCCAGACTCAATTGGAATTCAGACGCATAATTAACTGAGTTTAGGACTGGAGAACATCATGAAGATCGGGTTGGGTATAAATAGACTTTGAGCCTTATCCTTTGTTTCTTAAACCGTGAACCAAGCCACACTACAACCCTTCAAAAGTCCTAATTGAAGCGTGGGTTAGTTCGAAAGCATACTGTTACAAAAGGTATCCTGACTCCTGTAAGGCTTACTATAAATCCTGAGTTGAATTCATATTCTTACAAATTTCTTTTATCTGCTAAAACGCATTTTCAAAACATCAAGACAAACATAAACCTTGCATTGTTTGAATACCGCTGTTTGCATATAGCTATTTACTTGACAACAGAGAAATGCGCATGAAGAACATCCAATGAACGAAAATTCTGTCAAAAAACAGAATCATTTCAAATGGAAAGACACTTTCAATGACAAAACTCCTATAAGAAAGGGGGCATGACATGTCATTGTCCAAAATCATCTGGGGGCAGTCAAGTCAAGATTCCAAGAAATCTCTCAAGAAATGCTGAATAACCAGGGGTAGGTCTGTATTTGAATCACTTGGGGGCATTGAACATGAATTCCAGCAAAGGGTTATTGTGATGCGGTGAGAGAACTGACTTGGTGTTTTGCGCTTCGATCACACTTATGCGGTTAGCAAGAGTCGCCACCGACTTTTCTTTTATCCAAAAGGAAAGGTAAAAAAGCACAGGAAAGACCTTTCGAGATTATTCTCGGGTTCGGGGGGTAGATTATGAAAAGGGAAGGTATTAGCACCCTTTTCATCCATGGTTTTCCATGGGCTCTTAGTTACTCGTTTAGATCACTTGCTTTCATTTGATTGTATGCTTATGGTGTGGGCTTTGAAAGTATTTTGAAAAATCTCTTTGTAATGGTTCTCGTCTCTATAAGAACGTATACAAAGTTTTGTTTCGAAAAGTGGTTCAAAGATGTGTTTGTGAATCGTGTTTCGAAAAGTGTTTTGAAAAGAGGTTTTGCAATGGTTCTCGTCTCTATAAGAACGTATACAAAACGTTTTATCTTTTTGAAAATGTTTTTGAAATGAGAGTGTAGGTGTGAAAAGTTTTTGTTGTGAGCAAGCGAGTAACTAAGATCGAATCTATCTACTCGAAAGGTCTTAAATTGTTCTTTTCTTCTTCCTTTTAATGGTGCTATCTTACCATTGATTTGGTAAGAAGCCCCGTCGTTGGATGTAAAGGGACAGGCGCGGGTCAATTTTACAATCATTGAAGGCAACTTGTGAGACGCTTTAGAAATTTTTGTAAGGGACGAGATCATTTTAATCGAAGGCAACATCGAGGGTCATCGAGGGACTACGATCTTTGTTTATTGAAGGGTCATTGCTAGAGCGTCCCATATTCGAGGCACATGATTGTATTTCCGAGGCAACGAGCGAGGTTACCCTATAGGTGCGTGTGTGAAAAAGTGTGTTGGTTTCAAATTATTTTATTCTTTGATTATGTCATCTAGCGATTGATTTTTGAATCTTGCCATACATGCCTAGTTACTATACAGTATATGGAAAACAGTAAATTACGGGAATTGAAATTCTAAGCTATTACAGAATGTTCGGGAATGGAGGTACAATTGTTACAAATGGGGATGAATCAAATGAAATAGCAATGTCCAAATATCAAACAATACAACCAAATCGAATTTTTGCGCGATTTAATATAAAGCTATGACAATTTATGAAAATAATATTAGCAAAATATGAAATGCTAAATAATTACATGAAAAGAGGAAAATAAAACCTATTCTAAAAAAATGATTAAATTAAAATCTTTATTATTTTTGTATTTTTATTAACTATATAAATAAGTTTAAAGAAAGAAAACAAATTAAGCTAATTTTTTTGATGTTTTTATTAAATGTAAAAAAATTAATAAAAATAAGTTATAAAAAAAAGAAAATGATAAAAATTAATTTTCAAGACTTTAATCAAATGTATAAAAATGTATTCTATGTTTTAATTAGTAATTTTGTTAACAAATAAAATATAATAAAGAAACAAATTTAAAAAAAACAAGTAACAATGGGCTTATGGAAGTTTAGGGATGTTAGGCCCAAAGGAAAAGGGTGTTCTTGCTGTAACACATCAAGCCAGAAGGGGGTGTGAAAGTAAAACGCGTGGGCTTCAGGGTTTGATTCAAACAAAATAGGCCCAAAGTTCTTTAAACTGTATTAGTTGTTTGGATTAAGAGAGAAAAAATGGAATTAGGGTTTGAGACCCTTTGCTCACAGCGCCGCTCTCATCGTCTCTTTCACTCATCTCTTGTTCATCCTTCCTTCCCACATTGTTCATCTCTTCACCTTACCACTCGCCTCTTCCTAATTTCATGAGCAAAACACTATTGGCCTCTTTGTCTCACCATGATTTACGTTTTCTTCGAAACCCTAAGTTCGGATTTAAACCTAGAAACAACGAAATTGGCTCGTCCGATCCTCCCCCCCAACTCTCAGTCGCCGGAACACCGCCTCTCTTGCCTTTTAATCAAGCTCTAATGGTTTTTCTTGAAATGGTGAAGTTCTGTTCTTTCTCAATTTTACGAATTTTGTTTTATTTTGATCTTTGTTTATTCTGTTAATTGTTGAAGTTCTTTCTTTTAAATGCATGAAAAGCATGATTATGGAGGATTTGGAATGAGAGAGAAACCATACCTGTTGAAGTTCTTTGGAAAGAGACGGTGAGACTGAGGGCGGTGCTCCTTGGTGGCTGGTGATACACGGGGGAGGAGATGAAGATACCGCCTGGGTGCTTCTGGTAACCTTTTTTTTGTCTTCTTTGTTGAAGGATAAGGATGTTGTTTGATGGATTTTGGGATTCTTGTGATTGTCTACTGTGTTTTATTTTGTTGTGATGAGGATTGTTGGTTCAAATGTGTTGTACCCCAAAATTTTCCCTCCCATATTTCTCAAGACATGGCAAGAATAATCTCCAAGTGGCTCAAGATTGCTCAAGAGTTGGACAGTCAAGCTATCTCCTAAGGCAGTCGATTCAAAATTAGGGTTTTGTGTTGCATCAAGGTCCTCACATCCAAATGACCTCAAATGCTCCCCAATGTCCTAATATTTTCTCAAGTTCATCCATGTCAAATTTCAAACCTTGCAGAGGAAGTTTGGTCAGTCAATTGCTCAAGAGGTCCAAAAATCGACTGTGCTAGGGCAAAAGTCAACTGTGACCTATGAACAGTCAAACCTCAAGATTTTTTGTCAACATTATCATTTTGAAGGATAATTCATCATTTGATAAAGGGTTGATCATGATTCATCAAGGATTGCTAAAGATTCATCAAGATTCGAAAGTTGCTAAATTAGGGTTTTATAGGAAAAGTCAACTCAACTTTGACCAAGCATAACTTTCTTATACTTTATGATAAATGACCCATCCAAATCTCATTTTGAATAGGATGTAATTTCCTACAATTCATCTTCATACCCCAAGATCAAGAAATGCACTCACAAAAAGTTACAAATTTGGACATTATAGGTCATTTTTGAAAGTCAACAAAAACACCTTTTTTGACAAAGCTTATAACTTGAGCATGGAATATCAAAATGCGATGAGACCAAAAGGTTTGGTTAGAGGACATCTCAAGGTTTCAATAAAGTCCAAGAACAACTCCAAAAGTTCAAAATTGAAGAAGTTATGCATTGTTGAAGTTGGGCAGTTTTCCAAAATTGCCAAAAGTCAACTATCCCAAAAACCTCAAATTTTGTCAAATGGGCCTACTTTTTTCCACTTGATTTGATCTTGTCACACTACACACGTGTCCTATCTTCAGTCTTGTGTCCAATTATTAATTTTTCTATTTTATTTGATTTTTATTGATTTAATTCATTTTAAATCAATTTAAATCCAAATAAAATATAAATATTGATAACTTGGTATCTTTTTGATTGATACAGGTCTTTATTATCATCATGGACAAGATCAAACTCGTATCAAGCCATATCATGAAAAAAATATTGGATTTTTGATCAAATTGGAAGATTTTCGTGGAGGATCATATCAAATCCAAAATCATCAATGCATAAGGATTGAAAGCCCAAAACTTGACCTAATTGCTTCCATGTTACTTGTACAAGGCAAAGGCAAGAAAATTAGAACCAGGAGGCTGCATAAATCACAAAAGCAAAACTTCAAAAAAAGCTTGAAAAAGCTTGAAACTGAAATCACCCTTAGAGTCCAATTCAAGGCCAAAACTCAACGTGGTTCTCTTACTAGACATCCACTGAATCTATTGGAATCAAAAGCAAGCTCTCTCCCTCCCTGAATCGCGTTGTAAGTCCTTCAAAACATGCCCATCTACATGAAATCGTATTCTCTTATTCTGGTATGTTCTTGACAAAACATTGACATATTCATGATTCTGGAATGATTTCGAAACTTTCTGCAATATTTGATTTTGTTTTCATAGCCTGTAACCCCCTAGTCGATTCTAGGGTTCTTGGTTCTTGTTTTTGGGGATTTCAATTGCAGGCAAAATTGATGTTAATGATGGACATGAACATGATCAGTGGAAGGAGACGAACACAACCATGTGTTTAGAATTAATTTCCATGGCCTAGAGAAGATTTTAGGGTCAACCTAAGGATTTAGTTGCGGATTCAAATCCGCAGGAAAAAGAACCAGGGTTCAGTGGAGAAGACGAAGACGTGTCCTCTTCCAACTGGCCCATTCAAATATTTCGCGCTTATTTTTTTTATTTTCAGGCATAATAGTTGTTTTCACATATTATATTCTTTTCTTATCATATTAACAATTAAGTGCATTGGTTGAGTTGGTAAGCGCGTTTGTACAAAATCCATTGGGACCTGGGTTCGAATCCCAGGTCCACCATATTGCATATTATTATTTTTCTGCAGATATTCCAGCGTGCCTCATGGATTGTAGTCCATCATATTCCCTCAGATCTCAAGTGCCAGATGGCCTCCAGGTCAAATCTGATGGCCTAAGGATGATGTCCACCATACACCCAAGTCAACATGCGCGTGGAGAAGCAGAAAAAGTCATACAGGCTTGCACGTTTGGGCCTCAAAATTGCCAATCTCACTCTCAAGTTGGGCCTGAACCCCCCTGAGTATTTCTTTTTTTATTTTCTTTCTTTATTTTGTTTAATTAATATTTTTATTGTTTAAATCACTAACCAATTAAATTTCCTTTTTCCTCATAAAACAAAAACAAAAAATATATTTTATTTATTAGAATTAAATTCATCACTTTTATTTTTATAAATAAATATTAACTTAATTAATTTAGTTTTAAATAGATCTAACTTTTAATATTTTTGCAAATATTTAAAATTAATGTAGAAAATTAGGTTTTTACTAACTTTAAATCAAAATTATTTTATTTCTTTAAACATCCAAAAATCCAAAAATATCTTTTTTAATTAATTTATTTATTTATTTAATTATTAACTTAGATTTAATTCCATTTAATTCAAAAATAAACTAAAAAATCACTTTCTTTCAAAAAAGGGTCAAAACCCTAAAAATGCATTCGATTTAATTTTTCGCGCGCGATCCATTTTACCATTATTGTAATTGCTTCCGGAATGTAATAGCTTTAAATAGGACTTTAATTATTTTATTGCTTTCTTTTATTTTCCGCAATTTAATTTCAAGGGTTGTTTTTGGCGATGTAAATACCCGACGCCTTGTAATAGTTTAGATTTAATTTCCGCAATTTAAATTTCACAACTATACACTGTTAGATGTTTGATAATAGGGAATGCATGACAAGATCAAATGTATGAACTTAAAATCAACATAGCTCACCCATGACATGTGCAAAGATAAAATTAACCGAAATAACACACTCGCGCATGCGCACTCTTAGGGTACACCTTGCTTGATTGCCTTCGAACGTGGTCATTGAGTATAGGAAGTTTTAGAGGTCGCCCTCTTGTCCAAAGATCATAGTTGCCTCGAAACGGTTGCCTCGGAAAAAATGATCTAAGACATTAGGGTTACCGCTAAGGCGTCCTAACATTGCTTTAGTGACCACACGTCCCTTAATCGAATTGACCCTTAAAACTCCAACGACGGTGCTGCCTACTCCTCAATAGTGGGATAGCATTTTCTAAAGGACATTTGTACAGATTAATTCTTTTTTCGAGTAGGTAGATGGTTCTTAAGTACTTGCTCTCTTCAAAATAAAATAAAACTTTTCGCACTTACACCACCTTTCAAACAAAAACTATTTTCAAACCCACAAATACAAAGAAAAAGCAAATTTTGAAAACACTTTGAGCAAGTACCTAAGAGCCCGTGGATAACCACGGATAGAAAGGGTGCTAATATCTTCCCTTTCTATAATATACCCCCCGGACCCGAGAAACATCTCGAGAAAGGAATTTTTCTGTGCTTTTTTCCTTTCCTTGTTGGATAAAATAAAAGACGGTGGCGACTCTTGCTTACCGCGACATTTTGCGAAAACAAACGCAAAACGCAAACCAGCATATCCAAAACAGTCAGTTCTCTCCCACCGTATCACAGAACTGGCGACTCTACTAGGGAATTAATAAGTGGGGTGTACCTTAGGATTAGATCATTATGTTTTCAATTGTATGCTTTGTATGATTTATCTTTGTGGGCTTGTATCGGAGTTTCTATAGATCCTAACCCGGATCTGGGGGATATCCTTTAGGTAAGTAGCAATAAACTGTGAGGGAACTGTACGGTGTAGACCGATACGGTTGAAGCAGTAGCTACGTTGGTGTGGCACTTTAGTCTGTACCGATATCCCTTGTGTTGGAACGAGGAGAATATGGGTCTTCTAAGGGGTCATTAAGAACCAACTGACCTTAGAACCTTTAAATTGACCAACTTGGCCATAGAACAGTAGCAGTATGATACACTCATTGAGACTAAACTCTCGCGATGATTCCGGCTGCAAGAAAAGGTTGCTAAACTGGAATTATGACCGATCGAGGGTAGTCAGTGATATTGAGATCCTCTAGAACGCGGTTACTATTTTTAGGACAGGTTTAAACCAACTGAACTGAAAGAGGGTAGTACCTAAGCTCCTTGCCAGCCTGAAATCTAAGGGCTCTCTGTGTGACTTGTGTGCCTTTACCATGTTTGTTGTTTGTGGATACTTGTGGTGTGTTTTTATCATGACATCATGACATCATAACATTGCATACATCTTGCATTGGACTAACCTATTTCAAAGACAAGAGGGATTCATCTTTGTTCTGTTTTGTAGGTCATCATGATGCCCATGCGTAGGAATACCATCCGGATCAACTTTGTTCAGGTTCCCACCTTGCTTAAAGAGTTGGTTGCAAAGATGCCTGATACTACTTCCTTCCTCAGGAGACATGGTTATCTTCTCAGTTTGGTCACCTCCAAATTAGACGAGCAGATGATGAGTGTCCTAGTCCAGTTTTATGATCCGCTGTACCATTGCTTCACTTTTTAGGACTATCAGCTGGTTCCCACCTTAGAAGAGTTCTCTGAGCTTCTTAGTATCTCTGTTCTGGAGCAGACCCCGTTTATTGGTTGGGAGAAGATTCTTAGGCCCGGGGAGATTGTTGCAGCCCTTCATATGACAAAGGAAGAGGTTATGGCTAATTGGGAGACTAGAAGTGGAGCAAAGGGCTTTCTGACTAAGTTCTTGGTTGGTAAGGCTAACTATTTCTGGGATAGTCTAGACTTCAAGGCATTCGAGGTTATTCTGGATCTTCTGATATATGGCTTGGTTTTGTTTCCGAACTCTGACTCTTTTGTTGATGTGAATGCGGTAAAAATCTTCATCTCTCGTAATCCTGTACCCACTCTCTTAGGTGACATCCTTCATCAGCTTTATGCTCGTACTGCCCGAAAACGGGGAACCTTGATGTGATGTGCTCCATTATTGTCGAGGTGGTTTATTTTTCACCTCCCCAAGTCAGTGCTGAAGAACAAAAAAGGAATGGGCTGGGCTTATAGGGTTATGTCTCTATCTCATAATGACATTATCTGGACTCTCAAGGGTATGGATGAGGTGACTATTATTGATCGATGTGGGGAGTACCCTAATGTTCCACTGACAGGGACCCATGGAGGAATTTCTTACAACCCATGCTTAGCTCTCCGTCATTTTGGAAGAGCCAGAAGAGAAGGACCTCAAGAGTTGTTAATGCCTAGCATCATCTTTGATTTTCAAGGGGATAGCGACGAGCAGCGTCGTAGATTCATAAGGGCTTGGGATAGAGTTCACCAATCTGATCCACACGAGCTGGGCCCAAAGACTTCTCTTCCGATGGAGCCATATCTCAGATGGGTCTGTATCCGCGCCCAAAAGCTGGGTATGGAATATGAAGTCGTCCGGCCTGTCATTCTTGAAGTTGCTAATGAAGAAGGAGTTCTTCCAACCATCCTTCATCCTTATATGCCCACTAACATTGGGGCACTGAAGAGATCTTGGATGCAACTAAGGGAGGAACTGGATTCTTACCGAGAGAAGTTCAACGAGCAAGAGTAGAAGATCCAGAAGTTGACTAGGAAGTTGGAGAACGAGCGGATTCTGAATGACTATGTCTGCACCGATAAGAAGAGACCATGGGAGCATTGATTGACCTTTGTTGATTTCCTTTCCAGTTTTTATTTACTTTTCAGTATTTCCTTTCATGTAACGCCTTAAGGGCATCAGTTGAACAATTTGAATTCTAAAGTTTATCTAATAAAGTGTGTTTCATTTCTTGTTTACAAATTTGAATCTCCCAATTGTCTTTGAAATCATAATCATACGCATTTCATCCCATGCACTTCATAAACAGGTACCCATTACAGGTCTCTTATCTTCTTCGCTGTTTATTTCAGCACTCATCATGTCTGCTGAACCTTCAACTGAGCAAGCCATCAAGGCCCTCCAGGCCTAGAATGCCCAATTTCAAGAGTTGTTCATGAATCTAGCTAAGGGTCAGCAAGATCTGAAGACCCTGATTTTGAAAGAGAAGAAGAAGAAGAAGAAGAGGACCATCCTGTTCAACACTGGTCACAGGTTTGGGAATAGGCTACAGAATGAAGTTGATCTGACCACCTCATCTGGAGGGAAAGATAGTCAAGAGGAAAGGAGGGCTCTTAGCCCTATGGTCTCCGACAACGAGACGGATTCGATGAAGAACAGTATCCTCCTGCTGAGGATAGGTACAAGCAACTGGAAGACCGGTTGAGTGCTATGGAAGTTAAGAAAGTACCTGGTCTGGATTTTGGTGATCTAGGTCTATCATCTGGGGTAGTGATTCCCCACAAATTCAAGGCACCAGCCTTTGCTAAGTATGACGGAGTTTCTTGTCCGAAGTTGCACCTTCGGTCATATGTAAGGAAGATTCAGCCTTACACCGCTGATAAAAACCTATGGATCCATTTCTTTCAAGACAGTCTCTCAGGGACTCAGCTTGAGTGGTTCTATCAGTTGGACGGAGCCAGTATTCGTAGTTGGGAAGATTTGGCCACCGCTTTCTATAGGCAGTATTAGTACAACTCCGACCTCACTCCTACGCGTACCCAAATCCAAGGTATGTCAATGGGAACAGGTGAAGGATTCAAAGATTATGCTCAGAAGTGGAGGGACCTCGCCGGTAGAGTACAACCACCCTTGGCTGATCGGGAGCTTGTGGATATGTTTCTCGGGACCCTGTCTGGTCCATTTTTCAACCACTTAATTGGAAGCTCTTCGTCTGGGTTTACAGAGCTTATTTTGACTGGTGAGAGGATTAAGGCTGGTATTAAGGTTGGGAAGATACAAAAGGGTGCTTCATCGAGCACTGAGAAGAAGCCCTTTAAGAAAGAGTCCAGTGTTGTCTACAGTTCGAAAAGACAGAATAGACCTGAACACCGCCAAGCTGTTAATGCGGTTGTTATTTCAAAACCTGCTGGTGCTCCACAGTACAATAATCAACAAAAGGACGAGAGACCTAAGAGGCAATTCACCCGTCTCAACATGACCTTATCTCAAATTCTGCCACAACTGCTGAAGACTAATCTGGTGATCCTGAAGGAAGCCCCAAAGAATCCAAATACAACGTCACCAAGGTATAACCCTAATGCCCGTTGTGCTTACCACTCTGACAGCCCGGGGCATAATACAAATGATTGTTGAACTTTGAAGAATAAGATATAAGACTTAATTGATGCGAAGGATATTGAATTTGAGGCGCCCGAGAGGCCTAATGTTGTGACTGCTCCTATGCCCAAGCATAGAGTAAATGCTATAGACGAAGATTTATTTGTGGTTTCTGTGAATGACATTGCTACCCCTTTGATGACTGTAAAGAAGAACCTTTTGCTAGCCGGTTTATTTCCGGGCTGTGATGAAGGTTGCCGTATGTGTTCTGTTCTACCTATTGGTTGTCCGCTTTTGAAGTCAGGTGTCCAGCGCCTGATGGATAGTAAAGAAATTCTGTTTGAGAAAACTGTTGTTCATGTAGTCCATACTGAAGAAGTTGCCATCATTACCATTTTCGGCAATTCTTCCAAGGCTCCCTCGAGGAAGCCTGTTAGAATTACATCTGTTCCAAGAATAGCACCTGTGATCATCACTGTTCTGGGGCCCATCCCCTACACCTCTGATAAAGCTGTCCCTTGGCACTATGGGGCTGATGTTTATTTTCATGGAGTTAAGCAAGAGTTGGATGTTGATACTGACGTCAGCAATATTGTTGGCCCTGCTAAAGTCACCCGCAGTGGAAGACTTTTCTCACCTGATATCTCTCCACCAACTGCCCGAAAACCTGTTGTTATTACACCTGCCAGTGTACCTGCTGCTATTCCTGTTCAAGTTCCTATTCTTACCCCTATCGCCGAGTCATCTGACACTCGGAGCAAGGGAATCACCATTGATGTGCCTGCCCAGACAGAGGCACCGAAGACGATTACTGTTGAAGCTTCTAAACAAGAGATGGAAGAGATTCTGAAGATCATCAAAAAGAGTGACTATAACGTAGTTGAACAGTTGGGGCAAATGTCGTCCAAGATTTCTATGTTGTCACTATTGCTTTGCTCAGAGGCCCATGCCAAGGCTCTGATTACCTTCTTGAAGACTGCCCACGTACCACAAGAGACATCAGCTGATCAGTTTACAGATTGCGTGGCCAATTTGACTGCTGATAATGGGTTGGGTTTCTCTGACGCCGACTTAACTGCTAAAGGGAAGAATCACAACGATGCCCTGCATGTCTCCATTGAATGCAGGGGCACTACTCTCGCTCATGTATTGGTGGATACTGGTTCCTCATTGAACGTCTTGCCTAAGAAAGCTCTAGACCGGTTGGATTGCGAATGGTTGGAGTTGAAGCCAAGTAACATTGTTGTTAGGGCCTTTGATGGGTCTAAGAGGATGGTGCACGGAGAAGTTGATATTCCGATTAAAGTTGGTTCTCATGTTTTCAATTCTACATTCTATGTGATAGACATTCGGCCATCTTATTCTTGTTTTCTGGGTCGTCCATGGATCCACAAAGCTGGGGCCATAACCTCAACGCTCCACCAGAAGCTGAAGTACCCGGTCAAAGGGAAGATTGTGACAGTACAGGGAGAGGAAGAGTACATGGTTATCCACCTCAGCTCTTTCCGATATGTAGAGATGGATGGGGAGTTCATTGAGACCCCATTTCAGCATTTTGAAGAGGTTCCCCAGACGCTGGCATCAGCTGAGACTGTTGTTGAAGATTCTCCTATGAAGATGGCATCCCTTAAGGATGCTCGGGCTATTATTGAGAAAGGTGGGTGTGCAAATTGGGGACGACTCCCTGATTTTACACAGAAGACTAACAAGTTTGGTTTGGGTTTCACTACAGAAGCTCAAAGGGCTATTCGGAATGCACGGATCGGAAGACCTCCCGTGTTCATCAGCAACTCGGGAGTGAATGCCATTGAAGACGATGTGGAAGAGTCTGAGTTCGACAGCTGGATATATCCTACGGCCGACGGTGGACCAAGCAACTGGACAGCAAAGGACTTCATCCCTATTATTTTTGTTACTCAGTAATGAAACTTTTTGTTTTGAATCTGTAACAGACAATGTTTAAACTTTACGGCCCGGTGTCTTACCCGGGGCACCGTGGCTTCATTTGTGAGGGCTTTATGTGTGTCATCTACATATATCATTAATAAAAGCATTGGACGTTTTCTTGCATTTCAAATTTTACGCTCCTTATTTTTCTTTTTATATATTGAAAAACAGCTATTTTACACACACTCACATATACAGGTCTACATCCACTCTGGATCCTACTGGTAACGACTCTGCTACTGCCGGTTATGACTTCAAAAATCCGATCAACTTAGCCGAAGACGAAGGTGAAGATGACTGCGAAGTGCCTGGTGAACTTGCAAGACTGTTACTTCAGGAAGAGAGGTCCATTCAGCCGCACAAAGAGCCAGTGGAAATAGTGAATCTGGGTATCGAAACAGATAAGAAAGAGGTCAAGATCGGTGCAAATCTGGAAGCTAGTGTGAAACAACGGTTGATTTAGATGTTGCATGACTATGTTGAGATCTTTGTCTAGTCTTACGAAGATATGCCTGGGTTGGATATTGATATTGTGGTTCATCGCCTGCCTACCAAGGAAGATTGTCCTCCAGTAAAGCAGAAGGTTCGCCGTATGCGCCCAGAGATGTCTGAGAAAATCAAGGCTGAAGTTATGAAACAGTTTGATGCTGGTTTTCTAGTAGTAACCTCTTACCCACACTGGGTTGCCAATGTTGTTCCAGTGCCGAAGAAAGATGGTAAGGTCCGAATGTGTGTTGACTACAGGGATTTGAATAGGGCAAGCCCTAAGGATGAATTCCCTCTACCTCATATTGACGTTCTGGTTGACAACACTACTCAGCATAAGGTCTTCTCCTTTATGGATGGCTTCTTCGGTTATAATCAGATTAAAATGGCTCCCGAAGACATGGAGAAAACAACCTTTGTTACTCAGTGGGGTACCTTTTGCTACAAGGTCATGCCTTTTGGTCTGAAAAATGTTGGGGCAACGTATCAGCGTGCCATGGTTGCTTTGTTTCATGACATGATCCATCATGAGATTGAAGAATACGTCGAAGATATGATTGCAAGGTCCCAGACTGAGGAGGAACACCTTGACCATCTGCAGAAACTGTTTGACAGGTTGAAGTTGTACAAGCTGAGGTTAAACCCAAACAAGTGCACCTTTGGAGTGAGATCTGGTAAGCTGTTGGGTTTCGTCGTAAGCGACAAAGGTATTCAAGTGGATCCTGCAAAGGTGAAAGCCATACAGGAGATGCCAGCTCCCAGAACAGAGAAAGAAGTCAGAGGCTTTCTGGGACGAATGAATTACATTGCCTGATTCATCTCGCACCTGACTGCTACTTGTGAGCCAATCTTCAAGCTGCTGAAGAAAGATCAAGTAGTATGTTGGAACGATGAATGTGAGGCCGCTTTCGAAAGGATCCAAGAGTATCTCCAAGAGCCACATATTCTGATGCCACCAGTTGAAGGAGGACCTTTGATCTTATACTTGACAGTGCTCGACAACTCAATGGGGTGTGTGTTGGGTCAGCATGACGAGTCTGGCCGAAAAGAGCATGCTATTTATTACCTTTGCAAAAAGTTTACCGACTGTGAGACCCGATACTCACTGCTCGAGAAAACTTGCTGCGCTTTGGCATGGGCTGCTCGCCGGCTAAGACAGTATATGTTGACTTACACTACTCTGTTGATATCAAAGATGGATTCGATCAAGTATATCTTCGAAAATCCTGCCTTATCCGGAAGAATAGCGAGATGGAAGATGATATTGACTGAGTATGACATCCAATACACGACTCAAAAGGCAATCAAGGGAAGTGTGTTGGCGGACCATTTGGCACATCAGGCAGTGGATGATTACCAGTCTATGAACTTTGAATTCCCGGACGAGAATATCATATTGGTAACTGATTGTGAGACACCTGGACTGGATGAAGGACCTGAGGAAGGATCCTGATGGTCTATGTACTTTGACAGAGCTTCCAACGCTTTGGGCAATGGCATTGGCACCATGATCATATCTCCTAAAGGCTCTCATACTCCATTTACAGCCCGACTATGTTTCAACTACACCAACAATATGGCGGAGTATGAGGCGTGCAGTATGGGTCTTCGAGCAGTAATTAACCTAAGGATTAAGTTTCTGAGTGTCTTCGGAGATTCCGCTCTCGTGATCAGTCAGATCAAAGGTGAGTGGGATACGAAACACCCAAATCTTATTCCTTACAAGGAGTATGTATTGACGTTGCTTCCCCATTTCGAGGAGATAACCTTTGAACACTTCCCTAGAGAGGAGAATCAGTTGGCGGACGCGCTGGCTACGATGTCTTCTATGTTCAAAGTCAATTGGGATAACGAGGCTCCCAGGATTATCATTGAAAGATTGGACGAAATTGCACATTGCTATGATCTTGAGGCTGAAGAGGTAACAGAGAAACCCTGGTATCATGAGGTGAAGAGATATCTTGAAGCTCAGGAATACCCCGAGGGTGCATCTGTTAATGACAAGAAGTTTTTGAGGAGGTTCGCGGTGAAGTTCTTCATTAGCAACGGTATTCTTTACAAACGCAACCATGATTCAACCTTACTGCGGTGTGTGGATAAGAATGAAGCAGAAAGGATCATGGCGGAGTTACATGAAGGTACTTTTGGAACTCATTCCAGTGGACACTCCATGGCAAAGAAGATCCTCCGGGCAAGATACTATTGGTCCACAATGGAAGCCGACTGTTATCAGCATTCTTGGACATGTCACAAGTGCCAAGTCTGTGCTGATAAGGTGAACATACCTCCTGTTCCTCTGAACGTCTTGACAGCTCCTTGGCCTTTTGCAATGTGGGGCATTGATATGATCAGCGAGATCAGACCTACAGCATCCAACGGGCATCGTTTCATCTTGGTAGCAATTGATTACTTTACGAAGTGGGTTGAAGCAGTTTCCTTTGCTACAGTAACCAAGAACGTTGTGGCACAGTTCATTCAGCATAATCTGATCTGTCGATACGGTGTACTAGAGAGGATCATTACGGACAATGGTACCAATCTTAACAACAAGATGATCACTGAGCTCTGCGAGCAATTCAAGATACAGCATCACAACTCTTCTCCCTACCGGCCGAAAATGAATGGGGTTGTTGAAGCACCTAATAAGAACATTAAGAAGATTGTGCAGAAGATGACAGTGACATACAAAGATTGGCACGAGATGTTACCATTTGCTCTTCATGGGTACCGTACCTCAGCTCGGACGTCAACAGGGGCAACACCCTATTCCTTGGTTTACGGCATGGAAGCAGTCTTGCCCATTGAAGTTCAGATACCCTCTCTTCGAATCATGAAGGATGCAGGTTTGAGCGAAGATGACTGGATTCAGACCCGGCTTGATCAGCTGAACTTAATCGATGAAAAGAGACTTACTGCTATTTGTCATGGTCAGACGTACCAAAAACGGATGATCAAGGCATTTAACAAGAAAGTTAGACGACAAGAGTATCAAGTTGGGGATCTGGTAATCAAGCGGATTATCCTACCTCAAGGTGATCCCAGGGGAAAATGGACCCCTACTTACGAAGGGCCATTTGTGGTTAAGAACATTTTCTCAGGCGGAGCTATGATTCTAACCACCATGGACGGTGACGACTTTCCTCACCCCGTCAATGCAGACATAGTGAAAAGATACTATGTATAATCAAAGACCCGCTAGGTTGACTGGCCTAGGCAAAAATAAGGGCTTCCCGGCGAACCAAAAGGGTTCGGGCAAAAATAAGGGATGAAAATGAAAAAAATATGTACACCCGGCAAGTCGAAAACCTGAAAGGGCGACTTGGGCAAAAAAAGGGTATCCTGGTGGACTGAAAACCCGAAAGGGTGGTCCAGGCAAAAATTAGGGATCAAAGCATAACACTATGTCTCATTGGATCACCTTGCATCCAGACTTCGGTATCAGCTATCAAGCTCGGACGGCGCTAATCAATCTGATTCATCTTCAACCAAGCAGCAAAGTGATGAGATGATTGAAGACATAAAAGCAATAGCAGAGTTGGAACCCAGCGGGATTATTCACATAGTTGTTTTATTTTCTTTTCACAAATTGTAAATTCTATCTGTTCGGCGGCGTTCTCTTACTAGGACGTCAGCCTCTTGTACAAAAATGCCTATTTACAGGCCCAACTTCAAATTAATACAAATTCATTTTCAAACAAATTCCAAACTGTTTTTCCTTTATCTGTTTTTTTTTGCAAAGAACGTCCAATGTTCATTTTTGATATATGCATTTGACATTAATTGTTGCTCATGAATATTTACATGCGAAACAAAAGATGATTACTGGTAATATCAGAAACAGGGGCAAATAAGAAGTGTCCAAGCTGTGTAGTTGCTTTGTCCGCCAGGTACAAAGGTAAATTTAGTTGAAGAATATGGCTAAGATACTCTCACTCCCCGCAGAGTAAGACAGTAATGGTAGCTCTCCCCAGCTGAGACTTGCAACCGTGAACGAGTCAGCAATACTCTCCCCAAGCAGAGTTGGTCTACCATCAACATTAAAAAGGTCTTAATATTCCCCAGCGGAGTATAAGAATATTCCCCAGCAAGTATAAGAGTATCCCCGACAGTCTTAATATTCCTCAACGGAGTATAAGAATGTTCCCCGGCAGAATACAAGATACCCCAGTGGAGTCAATATTTCCCCAACGCAGTCTAAAAAAGATTCCCCAACAGAATTGAATCATCTTCCCCAGTAGACTCTGGAAGTTTATCCCCAGCGGAGTACAAAATAAACCTCCCCAGCCAAGTTCAAAAGATCATTCCTAATAGAGTTCAGAGGAGTATCCCCACAGAAATCTAACAGGGTTATTCCCAGCAAGTTGTAACTAAAAGACCATCCCCAGCGAAGTTCTTTCTTTTCCCCAACCGGAATTCGATCCTCAGCAGATTCAGTATCACCAGCAACGGGAATCCATCCGTAGCGGAGTTTATCAGCAGAATCCCCAACGGAGTTTATCGTTAAAATCCTCAACAGAGCATCTCTTCCCCACAGAGTAATATCTTCATCAGTTTATTCCCCAACGGAGTTCTCTTCTCCTGCAGGTTTATTCTTGCAATCACCTTCGTTCACCATCCCCAGCGGAAACAAAGAATTCAACTCTATTCTCCAGCAGCTATCCGAGATTTATTTTCCCCAGCTAAAACATTACATTTCTATACATCATGATACATGCATATATGCATCATACAAATACAATCTCATTTATGTTGAGAACATCATTGCTTGATCCATATCATGCATTGCATATGACTGACCTTTACCTTTCAGGAAAGATGCAGTTAAGTTCTCAGCTATGTCAAAAGAGACAAAACCAGTTAAATCGATTCCTAAAGATTTTTCTGAGGCCAACCCAGTCAAAAGAGACAAGACCAGTTAAATCGATTCTTAAAGATTTTTCTGAGGCCAATCCAGTCAAAGAAGACAAAACCAGTTAAATCGATTCCTAAAGATTTTTCTGGAGGCCAACCCAGTTAAAGGAGACAAAACCAGTTAAATCGATTCCTAAATATTTTTCTAAGGCCAATCCAGTCAAAGAAGACAAAACCAGTTAAATCGATTCCTAAAGATTTTTCGGATGCCAATCCAGTCAAAGGAGACAAGACCAATTAAATCAATTCCTAAAGATTTTTCTGATACCAATCCAGTCAAAGAAGACAAAACCCCCGCTGGTCTAGTTAAATCAATTCCTAAAGATTTTTCTGATGCCAATCCAGTCAAAGAAGACAAGACCTCCTCTGGTTCAGTCAGATCGCCGATAAGATCTCCCTGATTCATATTCCAGTTGAAGTTCATACCACCTACCAACAATCTCCAAATGTCATCCGTAAGCCCATTCCTGTCATCACCATGCTGATACCACTTCATGTGAGTGCAAATTTCTGGGCACTCTAGTGTTCAATCATCTTCTATCTTCGGATCACGAAAGGCCCGAAAGCCAATCTATATCCTCAGGTTTAAGAAGATTGAACAGGGGAAACTGTTGTAACCCAAAATTTTCCCTCCCATATTTCTCAAGACATGGCAAGAATAATCTCCAAGTGGCTCAAGATTGCTCAAGAGTTGGACAGTCAAGCTATCTCCTAAGGCAATCAATTCAAAATTAGGGTTTTGTGTTGCATCAAGGTCCTCACATCCAAATTACCTAAAATTCTCCCCAATATCCTAATATGTTCTCAAGTTCATCCATGTCAAATTTCAAGCCTTGCAGAGGAAGTTTGGTCAGTCAATTGCTCAAGAGGTCCAAAAATCGACTATGTTAGGGCAAACGTCAACTATGACCTATGAATAGTCAAACCTCAAGATTTTTTGTCAACATTCTCATTTTGAAGGATAATTCATCATTTGATCAAGGGTTGATCATGATTCATCAAGGATTGCTCAAGATTCATCAAGATTCGAAAGTTGCTAAATTAGGGTTTTGTAGGAAAAGTCAACTCAACTTTGACCAAGCATACCTTTCTCATACTTTATGAGAAATGACCCATCCAAAGCTCATTTTTAAGAGGATGCAATTTCCTACAATCCATCTTCATACCCCAAGATCAATAAATGCACTCACAAAAAGTTACAAATTTGGACATTATAGGTCATTTTTGAAAGTCAACAAAAACACCTTTTTTGCCAAAGCTTATAACTTGATCATGGAATATCAAAACGAGATGAGACCAAAAGGGTTGGTTAGAGGACATCTCAAGGTTTCTAAAAAGTCCAATAACACCTCCAAAAGTTCAAAATTGAAGAAGTTATGCATTGTTGAAGTTGGGCATTTTTCCAAAATTGCCAAAAGTCAACTATCCCCAAAACTTCAAATTTTGTCAAATGGGCCTACTTTTTTCCACTTGATTTGATCTTGTCACACTAAACACGTGTCCTATCTTCAGTCTTGTGTCCAATTATTAATTTTTCTATTTTATTTGATTTTTATTGATTTAATTCATTTTAAATCAATTTAAATCCAAATAAAATCTAAATATTGATAACTTGGTATCTTTTTGATTGATACAGGTCTTTATTATCATCATGGACAAGATCAAACTCGTATCAAGCCATATCATGAACAAAATATTGGATTTTTGATCAAATTGGAAAGATTTTCATGGAGGATCATATCAAATCCTAAATCATCAATGCATAAGGATTGAAAGCCCAAAACTTGACCTAATTGCTTCCATATTACTTGTACAAGGCAAAGGCACGAAAATTAGAACCAGGAGGTTGCATAAATCACAAAAGCAAAACTTGAAAAAAGCTTGAAAAAGCTTGAAACTGAAATCACCCTTAGAGTCCAATTCAAGGCCAAAACTCAACGTGGTTCTCTTGCTAGACATCCACTGAATCTATTGGAATCAAAAGCAAGATCTCTCCCTCCCTGAATCGCGTTGTAAGTCCTTCGAAACATGCCCATGTACATGAAATCGTATTCTCTTATTCTGGTATGTTCTTGACAAAACATTGACATATTCATGATTCTGGAATGATTTCGAAACTTTCTGCAATATTTGATTTTGTTTTCATAGCCTGTAACCCCCTAGCCGATTCTAGGGTTCTTGGTTCTTGTTTTTGGGGATTTCAATTGCAGGCAAAATTAATGTTAATGATGGACATGGACATGATCAGTGGAAGGAGACGAACACGACCATGTGTTTAGAATTAATTTCCATGGCCTAGAGAAGATTTTAGGGTCAACCTAGGGATTTAGTTGCGGATTCAAATCCGCAGGAAAAAGAACCAGGGTTCAGTGGAGAAGACGAAGACGTGTCCTCTCCCAACTGGCCCATTTAAATATTTCGCGCTTATTTTTTTTATTTTCAGGCATAATAATTTTTTTCACATATTATATTCTTTTCTTATCATATTAACAATTAATTGCAGTGGTTGAGTTGTTAAGCGCGTTTGTACAAAATCCATTGGGACCTGGGTTCGAATCCCAAGTCCACCATATTGCATATTATTATTTTTCTGCAGATATTCCAGTGTGCCTCATGGATTTTGTAGTCCATCATATTCCCTCAGATCTCAAGCGCCAGATGGCCTCCAGGCCAAATCTGATGGCCTAAGGATGATGTCCACCATACACCCAAGTCAACATGCGCGTGGAGAAGCAGAAAAAGTCATACAGGCTTGCACGTTTGAGCCTCAAAATTGCCAATCTCACTCTCAAATTGGGCTTGAATCCCCCTGAGTATTTCTTTTTTTATCTTCTTTCTTTATTTTGTTTAATTATTATTTGTATTGTTTAAATCACTAACCAATTAAATTTCCTTTTTCCTCATAAAATCAAAAACAAAAAATATATTTTATTTATTAGAATTAAATTCATCACTTTTATTTTTGTAAATAAATATTAACTTAATTAATTTAGTCTTAAATAGATCCAACTTTTAATATTTTTGCAAATATTTAAAATTAATGTAGAAAATTAGGTTTTTACTAACTTTAAATCAAACTTATTTTATTTCTTTAAACATCCAAAAATCCAAAAATATCTTTTTTAATTAATTAATTTATTTATTTAATTATTAACTTAGATTTAATTCCATTTAATTCAAAAATAAACCAAAAAATCACTTTCTTTCAAAAAAGGGTCAAAACCCTAAAAATGCATTCGATTTAATTTTTCGCGTGCGATCCATTTTACCATTATTGTAATTGCTTCCGGAATGTAATAGCTTTAAATAGGACTTTAATTATTTTATCGCTTTCTTTTATTTTCCGCAATTTAATTTCAAGGGTTGTTTTTGGCGATGTAAATACCCGACGCCTTGTAATTAGATTTAATTTCCGCAATTTAAATTCCGCAACTATACACTGTTAGATGTTTGATAATAGGGAATGCATGACAAGATCAAATGTATGAACTTAAAATCAACATAGCTCACCCATGACATGTGCAAAGATAAAATTAACCGAAATAACACACTCGCACATACGCACTCTTAGGGTACACCTTGCTTGGTTGCCTTCGAACGTGGTCATTGAGTATAGGAAGTTTTAGAGGTCGCCCTCTTGTCCAAAGATCATAGTTGCCTCGAAACGGTTGCCTCGGAAAAAATGATCTAAGACATTAGGGTTACCGCTAAGGCGTCCTAACATTGCTTTAGTGACCACACGTCCCTTAATCGAATTGACCCTTAAAACTCCAACGACGGTGCTACCTAGTCCTAAATAGTTTGATAGCATTGTCTAAAGGACATTTGTACAGATTAATTCTTTTTTCGAGTAGGTAGATGGTTCTTAAGTACTTTCTCTCTTCAAAACAAAACAAAACTTTTCGCACTTACACCACCTTTCAAACAAAAACTCTTTTCAAACCCACAAACACAAAGAAAAAGCAAATTTTGAAAACACTTTGAGCAAGTACCTAAGAGCCCGTGGATAACCACGGATAGAAAGGGTGCTAATACCTTCCCTTTCTATAATCTACCCCCCGGACCCGAGAAACATCTCGAGAAAGGAATTTTTCTGTGCTTTTTTCCTTTCCTTGTTGGATAAAATAAAAGACGGTGGCGACTCTTGCTTACCGCGATATTTTGCGAAAACAAACGCAAAATGCAAACTAGCATATCCAGAACAGTCAGTTCTCTCCCACCGTATCACAAAATGGTTAACAGTTTTTTCTTGTTTTTTTTTATGATATTGGTTATCTTCTGGATTTTTAGGCTTTGTGATTTGTTACTGTTTTAGTTGGTTTGATATTTTGACAGGTTTTTGATGGTGGTTGTTGGTTTGTGTTTGAGGCTTGACTCTGGTTTTTTTTGTGAGTTTGGATGATGTTACTGTTTTATCAGTTTCAGACTTTGAGGTTTTGGAAGTTTGGATATTTGACAGGTTTGGTGTTGAGAGTCCTACTGGTTTTCTGTTTTTGTTTTGGATATGTTTGGCTTGAGATCAGGTTTTTGGTTTTGACAGTTTGAGACTTTTGCAGTTTTTTGGGTTTTGTTTTGTTGGTGTTTCAACAGGTTTTTGTTATTTGATGGTTTAACAGGTTTCAGGTTTTTGAAAGTTTGACAGGTCTTGGCATTTTTGGCTTATGTTGGTTTTTAAGGTTTTCAGACTTTGACAGTTTTTGGAGGTTTTGGATTTTGTGGATTGACAGTTTGAAGGTTGTGTTTCAGTTTGAGGTTTATGTTTTTTCTGTTGGAGACTTGTTTTGGTCTTGGAGGTTTGTGTTTTTGGCTTGCAATCTTGCTACAGGTTTGTGACTTGTGTTGAGATTTTGTGTTTTGGCTTGAGAGTTTTATAGGTTTGTCAAACTGTGTTTGATATTTGGCTTAGACAGGTTTTTATGAGTTTGAAAATGGTTTGAGATTTTGAGGCTTTTGAAAGTTTTTGGACTTTGACCGTTTGATAATTTTTTCTATCTCCATTTGCTTGAGAGTTTTGTTTACTGTTATATTAGTGTTGCTTCTGCTGAATTCCTATTCAAAAAGGGGGAAAAACAGAAATTGAATATTTTACTATATTGTTCTTTTGGCTTTTTGATGGCAGTTTTGTTTTCTAGCAGCTTCTATGTAACTTATGACAGTCAAGGCAGCAGGGCTGTGTATCCCAATAACCTAGGTGACTTATTTCCTCTCTTCTCTCTCAATGACACTAAGAAAGTCAATTGCTCTTTTGCCTTTTTTTTTCAATTCTGAAAAGTTTACAATAAAATGGAAAATGATGACTTAGCTTCTTGAACAAGCCTTTGCTTGTTTGACTTATTATATTGCCATACTTCTGCTTTTTGTTGCCTGCTTTTGTTGTTTGCTTTTTGTCCAATTTTGTTTGGCTCAGTTTGCGCCTTCTGTTTGGAGATGCTGTTTGGGAAATTTTGTTTGGCTCGGTTTGCGCCTTTTGTTTGGACAGTTTTGCTTGCCTCTTGTTTGAACAGTTTTGCTGCTTGCTTGGTTGAACAGTTTGCGCTGCTGTTTGGATAAATTTGTTGCATTTGTTTTTTTTGGACAGGTTGCTTTCATTTTGGACAGTTTGCTTGCATTTCTTTTGTTCTTTCTTTTTGTGAACCAAGAAGAGTAATCTTCTTGTGATTTGCAAAAATAGAGGAAATAAATTGTGATGAATTAAAATGGCCTTCTAATTCCAATTTGCAAACTTTAATGATGAATAACACTTTTTCTTTTGAAAATTCTTGCTCATAAATAATTTTGTACTAATCACATTTCCTTTCTTTCATTTTCATGTGAGCACAATGGAGAGGACAAAGCATGGAAGGCAAGAACCATAGGGTAAGCAAGGAAGGTCTTTGGAGATAGCAAAAGAACTTCAGCCAAACTTAGGCATAGATTAGTTCTCTTAGGCCAATCAAGCATTTGAATTTTCCTTGTAATTTAGAAAAACATTCTTGTATTGCATCCAACAATTGTACTAATTTATCTTTTAAATACAATAAGTTGTAAAACATAGAGTATTTAAAAGAACAAATTATTTTGTAACAATGTTTGAAAAAAATGGAGAAAGTCTTATGAGATATTCTGGTGTCCATTGAAACCCTTTACTGTCAATAACTTGTAATTTTCTCTTTCCATCCTAACTGATTCTTAAAGATTCCCAATCAAGATAATTGAAACAAAATGCTCCAATCTGATAATTTAAATTCCAATAATTCTGTAATCTTGCAACTACATTCCAAACAAACACGCACTGTATATTCCAATTCCTAAACAAGCAAATGTTTTAAAAGACGCAAATCATCTGGTTAACATGGATTAAACAATCATGAGTATCCTACATGACAGTCTTAATCTCTTGTCCCAAACAAACCATGCTCTGAGAACAAACACTGTCTTTTCAGTAAACTTGAGAAAGCATGAAAACCTGTGAAAGCTAATTGGATATTTGAGAATTCATTTCTTTTGAGAATTGCAAGAAAAACCCTAATTGCTGGTTTACTGCCACAGAAGAAAATTTGTCTGATCGATTCCTGAGCCAACTTGAATATCTGAGAAACCCTAGGGTTGTGTCTTCTATGAAAAATGGGAGGGCAAATTTTGGGGTACAACAGTTACGTACGGCCAAACAAACATTTTCTGGTAGTACTACAATATTACTAGGGGCATTGACAAATTCCCACAAAGTCCTTTTCATAGGGTGATCCCCGTTCAAGTCCCCACAAAGTCATCTCTATAAGGTTATCCCCACAGAATAATCTTCACGGATAAGGGTACAAACCCCTCAAGGTGAAATTCATGGATATCCCCACAAGGTTGGATCCAGGAAATCCCCAGCCAGAGTTTTAATCTCCGGAAAACCCTCTTCCCAGCTGAGTTGGTCTCAAGAAGAATCCTTGAGGAGTTCTGCCAAAAGAAAGCACCTCCCCAACAGTTTGTCAAATATCCTCTTCAACATAGTTTATTTCCCCAACAAACTACATATTCCCCAACTTGATTTTTCCTCTCAGACTTTTACAAATTAAGGGACCACAACTCCTAATCCCCGGTGAAGTCATCAATAAAGCTCCTCTTCCCCATTAAAGTCTACCACTATCACCAGTGAGTTGCTGCAAAGTATGGAAGCCGATCAGATACCAGTTAACTCCTTTATCCCCAATAAGTTGTTAACTTCCATTATTCCTGATCAAAGATATAACTCCCCAGTAGAGCAACGGACAACTAAAACTCCTAAAATCTTTTCCCTCAAGCAGAAATCAACATTCTCTATAAAGATTTCTCAAGCCAAAGCCAATCTTCCCCAGCGGATTTTTCCTCAAACAACAAAATAGGAATCTCCAATGGAAACATTCTAAGAAAGGTTTGAAGATATGCATACTCTTCATCCTCAACAACATTCCAAGATTTAACTTCCCAAATCTCCCCAGCACTTGTCAAGGATTTATTTTCCGAAGCAAAGATACATTTCAACAAATATTTCACATTCATACATCATATTACATACATGATAAATGCATACAACATAATCTCATTTATTTTGAGAACATCACCAAGCCATGCATACATCTGTATACAACTAACCCTCTTCCTTGCAGGGAAAAGTCAATCAAAAAAAGTCCTCTTTGGAAAATACCACAACCATTTCTCAATAGGTCAGATATTAATTCTTGAAACAAGTCAGAGCAACTATCACTACGACCAACAAAAAGCAAGATTAATACCTGAAACAAGACAAGACAACCATCTATGAGCGACTGATTATAGATTAATACCTGAAACCAGATAGGATAACTATCTACATGAGAAGAATAAAGATTAATACCCAAAACCAGACTGGAAAACTATATTTCTTTCGCTTAGGTCAGAGATTAATACCTGAAACCAGACATGACAACTATCTCAACGACCAACAAAAACAAGTTCCAGATTAATACCTGAAACAAGACAGGACAATTATCTGAGAACAATTGATTATAGATTAATACCTGAAACAAGACATGACAACTATCTACATGAGTAGAATAAAGATTAATACCTAAAACCAGACGAGAAAACTATCTTTCTTTTGATTAAGTCATAGATTAATACCTAAAACCAGACAGGACAACTATCTCAACGACCAACAGAAACAAGTTCTAAATTAATACCCGAAATAAGACAAGACAGCTATCTGTGAACAAATAAATTATAGATCAATTCCTGAAACAAGACGGGGAGACTATCTACATGATGAGCATCTCCTTCAATTCTTCGTTCTGAAAAGAATTTTATCTTCAGATACGGAATCCTGAAAAATATTTACCCTAGAGAACGAGTTCTGGAGAGCATAGGAGTTATGAAACGCATTTCCCCTTTAGCACTTTATTCTGAAAAGCATCTCCTCCAGCACTTCGTTCTGAAAAGCATTTCCCCTTCGGATATGGAATCCTGAAAAACATTTTCTCCAGAGACTGAGTTCTGGCGAGCATAGGAGTTCTGAAACGCATTTCTCATTCAACACTTCATTATGAAAAGAATCTCCTTCAGCGCTTCGTTCTGAAAAGAATTTCCCCTTCAGATACGGAATCCTGAAAAGTATTTTCCCCAAGAGACCGAGTTCTGGCGAGCATTTCCTTCAAAGGAGTTCTGAAATGCATTTCCCCTTTAGCACTTCATCCTGAAAATCATTCTTCAAGATACAGTCAAGCTTAGACTTGGTTTAATTTCTATCAACAATAACATTTGGATGGTGTTGTACCCCAAAATTTTCCCTCCCATATTTCCCAAGACATGTCAAGAATAAACTCCCAAGTTGCTCAAAATAGCTCAAGAGTTGGACAGTCAAATCACCTCCTAAGGCAGTCAATTCAAAATTAGGGTTTTGTGTTGCACCAAGGTCCTTGCATCCAAATGGCCTCAAATTCTCCCCAATGTCCTAATATGTTCTCAATTTCATCCATGACAAATTTCAAGTCTTGCAGAGGAAGTTTGGTCAGTCAATTGCTCAAGAGGTCCAAAAATCGACTATGTTAGGACAAACGTCAACTGTGACCTATGAATAGTCAAACCTCAAGATTTTTTGTCAACATTCTCATTTTGAAGGATAATTCATCATTTGATCAAGGGTTGATCATGATTCATCAAGGATTGCTCAAGATTCATCAAGATTCGAAAGTTGCTAAATTAGGGTTTTGTAGGAAAAGTCAACTCAACTTTGACCAAGCATACCTTTCTCATACTTTATGAGAAATGACCCATACAAAGCTCATTTTGAAGAGGATGCAATTTCCTACAATCCATCTTCATACCCCAAGATCAATAAATGCACTCACAAAAAGTTACAAATTTGGACATTATAGGTCATTTTTGAAAGTCAACAAAAACACCTTTTTTTCCAAAGATTATAACTTGAGCATGGAATATCAAAATGAGATGAGACCAAAAGGGTTGGTTAGAGGACATCTCAAGGTTTCTAAAAAGTCCAAGAACACTTCCAAAAGTTCAAAATTGAAGAAGTTATGCATTGTTGAATTTTTCCAAAAATGCCAAAAGTCAACTATCCTCAAAACTCCAATTTTTGACAAAAGGGCCCACTTTCTTCCACTTGATTTAATCTTGTCACACCACACACGTGTCCTATCTTCAGTTTCATGTCCATTCATTAATTTTTATTGAATTAATTCATTTTAAATCAATATTAATTCAAATGAAATCCAAAAATTGATGGAATAAGATCTTTTTGATCATTACAGGTCTTATGTTAAAATATTATGTTAAAATTTTGTTTACTTTCCGCAATTTAAGATCTTAGGCACAATTTTAACATTTTTGTAATAAATTAAAATTAATTTAGAATATTAGGTCTTAATAATTTTAATCAACTTTATTTTATTTCCTTAAATATAAAAAAAAAACCAAAAATATTTTCATTATTTAATTTAATTAAATTATTAATTTAGTTTATTTCCATAAATTCAAAAAATAAACAAAAAATATTTTCTTTTCAAAAAAAGGGTCAAAACCCTAAAGAATGCGCGGTTTTAATTTCTCGCACGCGATCCACATTTCCAATATTGTAATTGCTTCCAGTATGTAATAGCTTTTAAATAGGACTTTAATTTATTTATCGCTTTCTTTTACTTTCCGCAATTTAAATTTCAAGGGTTGTTTTTGGCGATGTAAATACCCGACGCCTTGTAATAGTTTAGATTTAATTTCCGCAATTTAGATTCTGCAACTATACACTGTTAGATGTTTGATAATAGGGAATGCATGATAAGATCAAATCTTTAACCTAAAATCAACATAGATAACCCATGACATGTACAGATAAAATTAACCGAACTAACACACTTGCACATGCCACTCTTAGGGTACACCTCACTTGGTTGCCTTCGAACGTGGTCATTGAGTATAGGAAGTTTTAGAGGTCGCCCTCTTGTCCAAAGATCATAAGTTGCCTCGAAACGGTTGCCTCAGATAAAATGATCTAAGACATTAGGGTTACCACTAAGGCATCCTAACATTGCTTTAGTGACCATACGTCCCTTAATCGAATTGACCCTAAAACTCCAACGACGGTGCTACCTACTCATCAATAGTGGGATAGCATTGTCTAAAGGACATTAGCATAGATTAATTCTTTTTTCGAGTAGGTAGATGGTTCTTAAGTGCTTGCTCATTCTAAAACAAAACAAAACTTTTCGCACTTACACTCCTTTCAAACAAAAAACTCTTTTCAAACCCACAAACACAAAGAAAAGAAAATTTTGAAAACACAATGAGCAAGTACCTAAGAGCCCGTGGATAACCACGGATAGAAAGGGTGATAACACCTTCCCTTTCTATAATCTACCTCCCGAACCCGAGAAACATCTCAAAAAGGAAATTTTCTGTGCTTTTGTCCTTTCCTTGTTGGATAAAATAAAAGATGGTGGCGACTCTTGCTTACCGTGACATTTTGCGAAAACAAACGCAAAACGCAAACCAGCATTCCAAAACAGTCAGTTCTCATTCCCACCGATCACAGAACTGGCGACTCTGCTGGGGATTTAATAAGTGAGGTGTACCTTAGGATTAGATCATTATGTTTTCAATTGTATGCTTTGTATGCTTTAATTTTGTAGGCTTGTATCGGGTTTCTATAGATCCTAACCCGGATCTGGGGCACCCTTTAGGTAAGTAGCAATAAATTGTGAGGGAACTGTCTAGCGTAGACCGACACGGTTGAAGCAGTAGCTACGTTGGTGTGGCACTTTAGTGTGTACTGATATCCCTTGTGTTGGAACAATGAGAATATGGGTCTTCTAAGGGGTCATTAAGCACCAACTGACCTTAGAACCTTAAATTGACCAACTTGGCCATATAACAGTAGCAGTATGCTACACTCATTGAGACTAAACTCTCGTGATGATTCCGGACGCAAAAAAAGGTTGCTAAACTGGAATTATGACCGATTGAGGGTAGTCAGTGATATTGAGATCCTCTAGAACCCGGTTACTATTTTTTAGGACAGGTTTAAACCAACTGAACTGAAAGAGGGTAGTACCTAAGCTCCTTGCCAGCCTAAAATCTAAGGGCTCTTTTGTGTGACTTGTGTGCCTTTACCATGTTTGTTATTTGTGGATACTTGTGGTGTGCTTACTATCATGACATCATGACATCATATCATTGCATACATCTTGCATAAGGACTAACCTATTTCAAAGACAGGAGAGATTCATCTTTGTTCTATTTTGTAGGTCATCGTGATGCCCATGCGTAAGAATACCATTCGGATCAACTTTGTCCAAGTCCCTACCTTGCTTAAAGAGTTGGTTTCCAAGATGCCTGACACTACTTCCTTCATCAGGAGGCATGGTTCTCTTCTCAGTTTGGTCACCTCCAAATTGGACGAGCAGATGATGAGTGTCCTAGTCCAGTTCTATGATCCACTGTACCATTATTTTACTTTTCAAGACTATCAGCTGGTTCCCACCCTAGAAGAGTTCTCTGAGCTGCTCGGTATCTCTGTTCTGGAGCAGACCCCGTTTACTGGTTGGGAGAAGACCCTTAGGCCCGAAGAAATTACTGCAACCCTTCATTTGACTAAAGAGGAGGTAATGGCTAATTGGGAGACTAGGAGTGGAGCAAAAGGATTTCTGACTAAGTTCTTGGTTGGCAAGGCTAACTACTTCTGGGATAGCCTAGACTTTAAGGTGTTCGAGGATATTCTGTCTCTCCTGATATATGTCTTGGTATTGTTTCTGAATCCTGACACTTTTGTTGATGTTAATGCCATAAAGATCTTCATCTCTCAGAATCCTGTACCCACTCTCTTGGGTGACATTCTCCATCAGCTCTATGCTCGTACTGCCCGAAGGCGGGGAACCTTGATGTGTTGTGCTCCTTTATTGTCGGGGTGGTTTATTTCGCACCTCCCTAAGTCAGTACTGAAGAACAAAGAAGGAATGGGTTGGGCTTATAGGGTGGTGTCTCTTTCTCATAATGACATTATTTGGACTCTCAAGGGTATGGATGAGGTGACTATCATTGATCGTTGTGGAGAGTATCCTAATGTTCCATTGATAGGAACCCGTCATACCCCAAATTTTGACCTAAGATACCACCTCCCATCTGCATTATTACATAACAAGCATTCACAAGCGATTCAACCTATTTTTGCCAATTCTCGAGTCAGATTTCAAAAATTCATAACTTCTTCAAATTTCGACATTTTTTAGTGGTTCTTTTACATATGATTCTCCTCTGCAACAACTACAACTTTTCTTTACAAGTCAAGAGATGATTATACTTTCAAAATCCACCAAAAAATAGAACGTTAGAAATTGTTGTGAATTTTGTGAAATTTAATTGGTTTTTGTCTGACTTTATTAAATCATGATTTTTTTTTCATTTTTTATCATCTTTCTTTTATTCTTATTTTCATAAAAAAGAAAATCCTAAAAAATATTTAGTTCATGCTATTTTCATTTATTTATGTTTTTATTCAAAATATTCAAAATACAAAAATTAGTTTCCTTAAGTTTCATTTAGTTTTTTGTTCTTGTATCATTTAAGTTAAAATTATAGTCTTTTAGATTTAATTTAGTAAAAAATCTCAAAAAATAGTAATTGCACATTCTTTTATTTTATTTTGCAAGTTCTTTATGTTAATTTAAAATTATCAAAAAATCTTAGTTACATATAATTTACATTTTGCACCACTTTATTTGAAAAAAAACTCAAAAAATTTTAATATCTTTTTATTTCACTTTTATATTTTCAGTTTAGTTTTACTAACAGTTATTTTATTATTATTGTCATTGTTGTTATTATTAATATTATAATTATTAAATATGTCCATATGCTGCTCAGTACAAAATTCTGTGTTACTGCTACCCATTAACGGTTCGAATCTCTGCTGCCTCCACAACCAAAATTGTTGAACACCAGTCCAAAAACCTGTGCACATCAGTCCAGGAATTGCCTCAAATGACACATACCAAAACTGTATCAGAAAAGTGTCAAAATCAGGTTATCACATTTGTTCAAACTCACCAAAGTTCCCTCCCAAAACCCCATTCTTATTCACTATAAAAATAGGCAGAAGCAATCGAAATGAAGGAGGAACAAAAAGAGAAAAAACACAAAAACTTGCAGTGTTATTGTTCGTTTTTGATAGAGAGGGTGAGAAAAAAGAAAAGGCAGTTCACAAAGAAAAGAAAAAACAAAGAGTTCATAAAAAGTTCACAAAGGAAAGAAACCACAAACAATATCACCGTCTTCCTCATTCCACCATCATCTACATCAGTTTCCCTTCAAACCTCCATGGCTCACACGCTCTGTTCAACAACACAATAGCCACCATAACTTGTTTTTCACTCTCTGTTTAATTTCCGTTCCACACATCATCAATAAGCACAAACAGATTTTCAGAAGAGCAGGAGGAATTAAAAAGCATATTACCTCATCTCTGGATTTCTCTATTATTTCATTGTCAAAAATCGAAACCATCAGACTTGCTCTGATCTTGTAAGTCTCCCTACTTTTTTTCTCAAAAAATTTGCTGTCATGCTTGTCATAATGATGTATGATGTGGACTAGATGTTGTTGCTGCATTTTTTGTTGTTGATGTTTCAATAAATCAGAACCCCTGAGATTGTTATTGTTGTTTCTCTTGCCATGAATGTTTGTCACCTTGTTGATTTGATGTTTAACTGCATGAAAAAACTAGAAACAGTGTTGTTGTTCGTTCTTGATTTAGGGAGAGAGAGCTCAAAACCAGTAGCCGTATTGTTGTTCGTTTTTGATTTAAGAAGGAGTTCGAAACCAGTAGCAGTGTTGTTGTTCGTTTTGATTTAGGAAGAATTCGAAACCAGTAGTAGCATTGTTGTTCGTTTTTGATTTGGGAAGGAATTCGAAGCCAGAAGCAGTGTTGTTGTTCGTTTTTTATTTAGAGAGTGAGAAGAGTTCGAATTGATGGAGCAGGATTCATTGTTGGTATTGTTCGATTTCGTTTTAAGCAGAGTTCGAAAGAGAGAGTTCGAAGAGAAAAGAGAGAGTTCGAAAGAGGGAGTTCGGAGAAAGAAAAGCAGAGTTCGAAAGAGGGAGTTCGAAGAGAGAAAAGAGAGAGTTCGAAAGAGGGAGTTCGAAGAAAGAAAAGAGAGAGTTCGAAAGAGGGAGTTTGAAGAGAAAAGAGAGAGTTCGAAAGAGGGAGTTCGAAGAAAGAAAAGCAGAGTTCGAAAGAGGGAGTTCGAAGAGAGAAAAGAGAGAGTTCGAAAAAGGGAGTTCGAAGAAAGAAAAGCAGAGTTCGAAGAGGGAGTTCGAAGAGAGAAAAGAGAGAGTTCGAAAGAGGGAGTTAGAAGAAAGAAAAGAGAGAGTTCGAAAGAGGGAGTTCGAAGGGGAAAAATAGAGAGTTCGAAAGAGGGAGTTTGAAGAGAGAAAAAAGAGAGTTCGAAAGAGAGTTCGAAAGAAGCATTGTTCGATTTCGATTTCAGTCCCATGCTGGACCTTTATTTTGTTTTCAGTTTATAACCCAATTAATTAGTTTAGTTTTATAATTTATTTAAATCTTGATATTTCGTTTGGTCAGTATGTTAGTTAATTTTGTTAGTTTTTTAACTAGTCTTTTATTGATAAGTTTGTAAGTTATATCTTTGAATTCATTGCCCCTTATGATGTTCCTCCCATGATACATGTTGGTTGAGTTTGTGATAATTTCGATTTAATTCCATGGCTTCTCTTTTGGTTTTCTTTTAAAATCTTGGAGTGTTTATACTTTTAGTTTTAATCTTCATGTTGCTTGCAAAATCCAAGGGAATTGTTTAATTTTTGTCGACTTCATGTCGTCAAAAAAACATCGGGCGAATACCCTCATTCATCCTCCGTTATTTATTTCGTTAAAAACTTAAGATAATTTTCCCAAATATCTAATTTTTCAAAACTCACACCTTTTAAGTCAAAACTTCGACATTAGGTCATCGTATCTTCAAAAACTCTTCCATACCCATTTTTGGCCAAAACAATTTATTTTTAATCAAACAAACATTTTAATAAACAGATATTTCAAAAGGTTCCTATAGAATACTATAGATACATTGGGTGCTAATACCTTCCCATTGTATAACCAACCCCCAAACCTTAAACCTGTTTTCAAAAACGCCTTGTATTTTCATTACTTTAAAAGTATTATTTTACATTGCATATTTTAGGGTTTTATTTCGCTCTTTTCCCTTTTCCCTTGGAAATAATAAAGCGCGGTGGCGACTCTTGCTTTTATGAGACGAATTAATTAATAGTTCGATCTCCGATTTACCCCGCTACATTTTTTATCGCTACAGAACCCATGGAGGAATTTCTTACAACCCATGCTTAGCTCTCCATCAGTTTGGAAGAGCCAAAAGAGAAGGACCTCACGAGATGCTAATGCCTCATATCATCTTTGATTTTCAAGGGGATAGCGACGAGCAGCGTCGCAGATTCATAAGGGCTTGGGATAGAGTTCACCAATCTGATCCACATGAGTTGGGCCCAAAGACTTCTCTGCCAATGGAGCCATATCTCAGATGGGTCCGTGTCCGCGCCCAAAAGTTGGGTATGCCATATGAAGTTGTTCGGCCTATTACTCTTGAAGTTGCTAATGAAGAAGGGGTTCTTCCAACCATTCTCCATCCTTATATGCCCACTTACATTTGGGCACTGAAGAGATCTTAGATGCAATTAAGGGAGGAACGGGATTCTTACCGAGAGAAGTTCAACGAGCAAGAGCAAAAGATCCAGAAGCTGACTAGGCAACTGGAGAACGAGCAGATTCTCAACGACTATGTCCGCACTGAGAAGAAGAGACCATGGGAGCATTGATAGGCCTTTGATGATTTCCTTTCCAGTTTTTATTTACTTTTCAGTATTTCTTTTCATGTAACGCCTTAATGGCATCAGTTGAACAATTTGAATTCTAAAGTTTATCTAATAAAGTGTGTTTCCTTTCTTGTTTACAAATTTGAATCTCTCAATTGTCTTTGAAATCATAAATCATACGCATTTCATCCCATGCACTCCATAAACAAGTACCCTTTACAGGTCTCTTATCTTCTTCGTTGTTTATTTCAGCACTCACTCACTCATCATGTCTGCTGAACCTTCAACTGAGCAAGCCATCAAGGCCCTCCAGGCCCAGAATGCCCAATTTCAAGAGTTATTCATGAGTCTAGCTAAGGGTCAGCAAGACTTGAAGACCCTGATTCTGAAAGAGATGAAGAAAAAGAAGAAGAGGATCATCCTGTTCAACACAGGGCACAGGTTTGGAAACAGGCTACATAATGAAGTTGATCTGACCACCTCATCTGGAGGGAAAGATAGTCCACAAGAAAGGAGGGCTCCTAGCCCTATGGTCTCCGACAACGAGACGGACTATGATGAAGAACAGTATCCTCCTGCCGAGGACAGATACAAGCAACTGGAAGACCGGTTGAGTGCCATGGAAGTTCAAAAGGTGCCTGGTCTGGACTTCGGTGATCTAGGTCTATCATCTGGGGTAGTCATTCCCCACAAATTCAAGGCACCAGCCTTTTCTAAGTATGACAGAGTTTCTTGTCTGAAACTGCACCTCCGGTCATATGTGAGGAAGATTCAGCCGTACATAACTGATAAGAACCTATGGATCCATTTCTTTCAAGACAATCTCTCAGGGACTCAGCTTGAGTGGTTCTATCAGTTGGACGGAGCCAGTATCCGCAGCTGGGAAGATTTGGCTACTGCATTCTACAGGTAGTATCAGTACAACTTCGACCTCGCTCATACGCGTACCCAACTCCAGGGTATGTCAATGGGAACGGGTGAAGGATTTAAAGACTATGCTCAGAAGTGGAGGGGCCTCGCCGGAAGAGTACAATCACCCTTAGCTGATCGGGAACTTGTTGATATGTTTCTGGGGACCCTGTCTGGTCCATTTTTCAACCACTTGATTGGAAGCTCTTCATCTGGGTTTACAGATATTATTTTGACTGGTGAGAGGATTGAGGCTAGTATTAAGGCTGGGAAGATACAGAAGGGTGCCTCATCAAGCACCGAGAAGAAGCCGTTTAAGAAAGAGTTCAGTGTTGTCTACAGTTCGAGAAGATAGAATAAACCTGAACACCGCCAAGCTATCAATGCGGTTGTTATTTAAAAACCTGCTGGTTCTCCTCAGCATAACAATCAACAGAAGGACGAGAGACCTCGAAGGCAATTCACTCGTCTCAGCATGACTTTGTCTCAGATTCTGCCACAGCTGCTGAAGACTAATCTGGTGGTTCTCAAGGAAGCCCCGAAGAGTCCAAATACCACATCACCGAGGTATAACCCTAATGCCCGTTGTGTTTTTCACTCTGATAGCCCGGGGCATAATACAGATGATTGTTGGGTTTTGAAGAACAAGATACAAGACTTAATTGATGCGAAGGAGATTGAGTTTGAGGCGCCCGAGAGGCCTAATGTTGTGACTGCTCCCATGCCCAAGCATGGAGTAAATGCTCTAGAAGAAGACTTTTTTGTAGTTTCTGTGGATGAAATTGTTACCCCTTTGTTGACTGTGAAGAAGAACCTTTTACTAGCCGGTTTATTTCCAGGCTGTGACGAAGGTTGCCATATGTGTTCTATTTTACCTACTGGTTGCCCATTCTTGAAGTCAGGTATCCAAAACCTGATGGATAGTAAAGAGATCCTGTTTGAGAAGACTGTTGTTCCCTCAGTTCATTCTGAAGAAGTTGCCATTATTACCATTTTCGACAATTCTTCCAAGGCTCCCTCGAGGAAGCCTGTTAGAATTACATCCGTTCCGAGAATCGCACCTGTGATTATCACTATTCCGGGGCCCATCCCATATACCTCTGATAAAGTTGTCCCTTGGCACTATGGGGCTGATGTTTATTTTCACGGAGTTAAGTAAGAGTTGGATGCTGATACTGACATCAATAACATTACTGGACCTGCTAAAGTCACCCACAGCGGAAGACTTTTCTCACCTGATATTGCTCCACCAACTGTCTGAAGACCTGTTGTTATTACACCTGCCAGTGTACCTGCCACTATTCCTGATCAAGTTCCTATTCTTACCCCTATCACCAAGTCATCTAAGGCTCGGGGCAAAGGGATCACCACTGATGTGCCTGCCCAGACGGAGGCACCGAAGACAATTACTGTTGAAGCTTCCAAACAGGAAATGGAAGAGATTCTGAAGATTATTAAGAAGAGTGATTATAATGTAGTTGAGCAGTTGGGGCAAACCCCATCCAAGAATTCTATGTTGTCACTGTTGTTATGCTCAGAGGCCCATGCCAAGGCTCTGATTACATTTCTGAAGACTGCCTATGTACCACAAGAAACGTCAGCTGATCAATTTACAGATTGTGTGGCCAATTTGACTGCTGATAATGGGTTAGGTTTCTCGGACGCCGACTTAACTACTAAAGGGAAGAATCACAATGATGCCTTGCATGTCTCCATTGAATGCAGGGGCACTACTCTTGCTCATGTATTGGTGGATACTGGTTCCTCGTTGAACGTTTTGCCGAAGAAAGCTCTAGACCGGTTGGATTGTGAAGGGTTAGAGCTGAAACCAAGTAAAATTGTTGTCAGGGCCTTTGATGGGTCTAAAAGGATGGTGCATGGAGAGGTTGATATCCCGATCAAAGTTGGTTCTCAGGTCTTCAACTCTACGTTCTATGTGATGGACATTTGGCCATCTTATTCTTGTTTGCTGGGTCATCCATGGATCCACAAAGCTGGGGCCGTAACCTCAATGCTCCACCAGAAGTTGAAGTACCCCGTCAAAGGGAAGATTGTGACAGTACAAGGGGAGGAAGAGTATATGGTCAGCCACCTCAACTCTTTCCGATACGTAGAGATGGATGGAGAGTTCATTGAGACCCCATTTCAGCACTTCGAAGAGGTTCCCCAGACACTAGCATCAGCTGAGACTGTGGTTGAAGATTCTCCTATGAAGATGGCTTCCTTAAAGGATGCCCGGGCTGTCCGAGGCTTACCTGTGCAGTTTTTGTTGAAGAAAGCTCGTCATTTTGCTGAGACAAAAGATATTATTGCCTTCGAAGACGTTTTTTCTTTGCTCGCTTATGGCCTTTTCTTGTTTCCTAATGTTGATAAGTTTGTAGATATCAACGCCATCAGAATTTTCTTGATTGAAAATCCAGTCCCTACGCTGCTAGGAGATACCTACTACTCCATACATCTTCGAAACTCTTATCAAGGAGGGATGATTATTTGTTATGCATCGTTGCTATATCAGTGGTATGTTTCTCATCTACCTAGGTCTGATGTTTTCTGGAATCTCGAGAAGGAGCCGCAATGGGCGCCAAAAATTATGGCTCTCACTCGTTTCGACATTGATTGGTATAATCGAGTTTACTATGACGTGAAGATCATCGATAGCTGTGGTGCTTTTCCTAACGTGCCTCTTCTTGGTACGAAAGGAGGAATTAACTATAATCCTGTTCTCGCGCGCTGTCAGTTTGGATACCCGATGAGGGACAAGCCGAACAACATTCAAGTGAGTGGTTTCTTTCTACAAGAAGGACAAGATCACCAAGCAGCTAAGAAGGAGATTGAAGGAGCTTGGTGCCACATCCATAGGAAAGGGAGAGACATGTTAGGACATAGAGGTGCTGTTTCTTTGGAGCCTTACCTACAATGGGTCCGTGCTAGGGCTTGTGCTCTCAAGATGCCCTATAAACCTGAGAAACCTTTATTCCCTACTGTTGCATCGTCATCTGTTGTTGTTCCCATCGAGAATATGGGAGAATACCAAGGAAATCTGGCTAGGATGAAGTCCGAGAGATGCTTGGAAAGAAAAGTATACTATGTCGGAATATGAGAATCGGGTCCTGACTCGACAGCTAAAAGAAAAGGAGGATTTGTTATTTATTCAAGATGGATGGTTCATTGATCATGATGAGAAACTTCGTCAAAAGGATGCTTTACTGAAGAAATATGCAAGTGAAAGGAAGAGAAAGAAGGAAGATTCAGTAAGTGTTGCTCTTGTTCCTAATCCACAAAAGGGAATCATTGATCGACTAGTAGCTGAGAAGAAAAAGATGGAAGACTTTTATGAAAAGAAGATCAGGAAGCTCCAGTTACAGTTGGCATTTGGTCCTTCATCTGATGATTCTGAGTGATCTTTGGTTCTTAGTTTTATTTTACTATTGTCATTTTGTAAAACTCTGTAAAAGGGCTTCATGTTCCAAAGTTGTAATTTACTGCTTTTATTATGGGCTTCATGTTCCAAAGTTGTAATTTACTGCTTTTTATTGGGTTATCATCCCAAGGTTGTAATTTATTGTTTTGTTGTTCCAAAGTTGTAAGTTGTAATTTACCGCTTTTGATTAATGAAATGAGTTTTTGTTGTTCCAAATTCCTTTACCATTGATGTGTGAAAAATTATTGAAGTTCCTTTAAAAACTATCAAAATGAACGATCATTTGCATCGCATATCATGCATCATCCAACATTCCATTTCACATGTTTTCTAGAACTGGATTTTGTAACGCATGGAGTGGTTTGCCAGAACTGGATTGTTGTTGATGTTCCTGTTGTGATGCACATTTCTGAGTAATGTTTTGTTTTATTTTAAATAAAAAAAAACTTTCACTCTGCCCAAGGCGAAAAGTATTTGTGTCGGGCTATGTTGAAAATAAATCCTTTTGCTCTGCCCAAGGCAAAAGAGAAAATGTATGGGCTCTTTGTTTCAAGTATTGTCAATCATGAATAAAAATGTTATTTTGTCCACTACTATTTTATTTTTCACTTTTTTTGGGGAAATAGTAATGAAAATTAATTAGTAGTAATAGGAAAATATAATAACTTTTTGTTTTATTTGAACAAATCGATTTCTAAAATAAAGCATAATCATATGTGCAGATTAATCCATGACTTAACCATTGAAAACAATGATCCTATGCCCCCTCCCAACTTTGAATTCCCTATGTTCGGAGCCGAGGAAGAAGATAGTGAAGAAGTTCCTGATGAAATTTCCCGTTTACTTGAGCACGACGAAAAAACTTTTCAGCCGTTTGAAGAGCCTATAGAGGTGATCAATTTGGGTGATGAAGAAGATAGAAAGGAAGTCAAGGTCAGAGCATTGCTTATCCCAGAGGTCATAGAGAAAATGTTGGAGCTTCTCAGAGAGTATGTTGATGTGTTTGCTTGGTCCTACCAAGACATGCCAGGTTTGGACAACAATATTGTGGAGCATCGTTTTCCGTTGAGACCTGAATGTCTGCCGATTAAGCAGAAGTTGAGAAGGACTCATCCCGGTATGGCTGACAAGATCAAAGAAGAAGTTCAAAAGCAAATTAATGCAGGTTTCCTTGTTACATCGGTCTATCCTCAATGGTTAGCCAATATAGTGCCTGTTGCTAAGAAGGATGGAAAAGTTCAGATGTGTGTAGACTATAGAGATCTGAATAGAGCTAGCCCAAAGGATGATTTTCCTTTACCGCACATTGATGTTTTGGTCGACAGTACTGCAAAGTTCAAAGTCTTTTCTTTCATGGATGGTTTCTCCGGTTATAATCAAATCAAGATGGCACCAGACGATATGGAGAAGACAGATTTCATTACACCTTGGGGAACATTTTGTTATCGGGTTATGTCGTTTGGTTTGAAGAATGCTGGTGCAACGTACCAAAGGGCCATGACTGCTTTGTTCCATGATATGATGCATAAGGAGATAGAAGTGTATGTAGATGACATGATTTCCAAATTGCAAACTGAAGAGGATCATTTGGAACATTTATTGAAGTTATTCCAGCGTTTGAGAAAGTATAAACTCCGTCTGAATCCCAACAAGTGCACTTTTGGTGTTCGTTCTGGAAGACTTTTGGGTTTCATTGTCAGTCAGAAAGGTATTGAGGTAGATCCTGATAAAGTCAAAGCTATTCGGGAAATGCCCGCACCCAAGACGGAAAAACAAGTAAGAGGATTCCTTGGGAGATTGAACTATATTTCTAGATTTATATCTCATATGACTGCTACCTGTGGGCCGATTTTCAAGCTTCTCCGAAAGAACCAAGGATGTGTGTGGACAGAAGATTGTCAGAGAGCTTTTGATAGCATCAAGGAATATTTACTTGAACCTCCCATATTGATTCCTCCAGTGGAAGGAAGACCTTTGATTATGTACCTGACCATATTGGAAGATTCCATGGGATGTGTGCTTGGTCAACAAGATGAGACTGGAAGAAAGGAACATGCCATATATTACCTGAGTAAGAAATTCACAGACTGTAAGTCTCGATACTCAATGCTTGAGAAAACCTGTTGTGCTTTAGCTTGGGCTGCTCGCCGTCTGCGCCAGTATATGATTAACCACACCACTTGGTTGATCTCCAAAATGGATCTGATCAAGTATATCTTTGAGAAGCCCGCCTTATCTGGAAGAATAGCCCATTGGCAGATGTTGTTATCTGAATATGACATTGAGTATCACACTCAAAAAGAAATCAAAGGGAGTATTTTAGCCGATCATTTGGCATACCAACCAATTGAAGATTATCAATCCATCAAGTTTGACTTCCCAGATGAAGATGTTATGTATTTGAAAGCTAAAGATTGTGAAGAGCCGTTACCTGAGGAAGGATCTGATCCTGAATCCCGTTGGGGTCTGATATTTGAATGAGCTGTGAACTCTTATGGAAATGGAATTGGGGCAATCATCGTCACTCCCTGAGGTACTCATATCCCGTTCACGGCGAGATTAAAGTTCGACTGTACGAACAACATGGCTGAATATGAGGCATGTATTTTGGGTCTCGAAGAAGCAGTGGATCTGAGGATTAAGATTCTTGATATTTATGGAGACTCGGCATTGGTAATTAATCAAATCAGAGGAGAATGGGAGACTCGTCATCCTGGTTTGATCCCTTACAGAGACTATGCTAGAAGATTGTTAACCTTCTTCAACAAAGTGGAGTTACATCATATCCCTAGAGATGAAAACCAAATGGCTGATGCTTTAGCTACTTTGTCTTCAATGTTTCAAGTGAATGATTGGAACGATGTGCCTACAATCAGAGTTATGCGCCTCGATAGACCTGCTCATGTGTTCTCAGTAGAAGAGGTCACTGACGACAAACCATGGTTCTATGACATTAAACGTGTTCTTCAAACTCAAGAGTACCCGCCTGGGGCATCCAATAAAGATAGGAAGACGTTGAGGAGACTGGCAAGCAGTTTCTTCCTCAATGAAGAAGTATTGTATAAGAGGAATTACGACATGGTCGTGCTCAAATGTGTAGACAGACACGAAGCAGACATGCTGATGTAGGAAGTACATGAAGGATCCTTTGGCACTCATGCCAACGGACATGCAATGGCTATAAAGATGTTGAGAGCTGGTTACTACTGGATGACAATGGAATCTGATTGTTGCAAATATGTGAAGAAATGTCATAAATGCCAGATTTATGCGGACAAGATACATGTGCCACCTACCCTCCTCAATGTTATCTCTTCACCTTGGCCTTTCTCTATGTGGGGCATTGATATGATTGGAATGATTGAACCCAAAGATTCAAATGGTCATCGTTTCATCTTAGTAGCGATCGATTATTTTACTAAATGGGTGGAAGCAGCATCTTATGCTAATGTAACCAGACAGGTGGTAGTCAGATTTATCAAGAATCAGATCATTTGTCGATACGGCATCCCGAGCAAGATCATCACTGATAATGGTTCGAATTTGAATAACAAGATGATGAAAGAGCTTTGTGAAGAATTCAAGATCGAACACCATAATTCTTCTCCTTACAGGCCGAAGATGAATGGGGCAGTTGAAGCTGCTAACAAGAACATTAAAAAGATTGTCCAGAAGATGGTGGTAACTTATAAAGATTGGCATGAAATGCTTCCGTTTGCTTTACATGGATACCGTACTTCAGTTCAAACTTCAACAGGTGCAACCCCATTTTCCCTAGTTTATGGTATGGAAGCAGTACTCCCCGTGGAGGTTGAGATTCCATCCATGAGAGTTTTGATGGAAGCTAAACTTTCTGAAGCTGAATGGTGTCAAAGTAGATATGATCAGTTGAATTTAATTGAAGAGAAGAGATTAACAGCGTTGTGCCATGGTCAATTATATCAGCAGAGAATAAAGAAGGCTTTTGATAAGAAGGTTCGACCACGCGAGTTCAGAGAAGGTGACCTTGTGCTCAAGAAGATATTATCTTTCCAACCTGATTCTAGGGGCAAGTGGGCTCTGAATTATGAAGGACCGTATGTCGTTAAGAAAGTTTTCTCTGGAGGTGCCATGATTCTCACAAATATGGACGGTGAAGAGCTCCCGCGCTCCGTGAACGCCGACGCAGTCAAGAAGTATTTCGCCTAGGTTTGAGTTGACAGTTCGCTAAGTTGAAAACCCGAAGGGGCGGCTTAGGCAGGCTTTTGGTCAGACCGACTGTGGCATTTGAGCACATTTCGGAATTCGAAGTTGTTAGGGAGAATAGTGATCATTGTTGTAGTGTAACCCTTTCTTTCATGTACTATTTCCCAAACTTTTGTAAACCGTTGGAGTCGCGTTGCTAGCGAACTACCATCTTATTAAAGAAATTTGAGCATTTACCTTTTGTGGGCAAAATTTTAATTTTTTACGGCAATATTTGAAACAAAGTTATTTAAAATATTCTTATTTTAAAAAATGTGTCGTGAATACTGAAAGGAATATTAACAGTTGTTCCGAGGTTGGTCAAGCCATGAAATGCAAAACAATTTATCCTTGCATGATGAACATGTTTTCTTTCAAAATCGTCACGAGGTGTTGGTTGTGTAAACTTTTGTTTCTAGTGGTACTAAGTTTGGTGACTCCCCGGCTTTTCCAGTTAAGCGTTGTTTTGGTTATCTTTATTTGAGCAGATTTCTGAAGTGTGGTACGCTTTGTCTCATGCCAGTGGTCTATTGGTGTTAGAAGATTGGATTCGATACTTTTCTCCCCAGAAGAGTTGAGCCTTGTAGCGTGATACGCTCTGACGTTGCTTTGTGGTTCCAACTCTAGTTATTTTCCGTCTCTTCAAGATTGGCCGAGTATCTATTATTCCGTGATATCTTATTATCTTCAAGATATTTCGTCTGCCTGTTTTGTCAGCATAACATTCATTCATTCATTTACACTTCTATCACGCATGCATATTCACACTTGTCGTTGGTTTTGGGTCGTATACCTTGTTTATGTTTATTAAGACAATGTACATGTTCTTTCCAAGTAGAATGTTAGCTTAGGCAAAAAATGTGCTTCCTTTCTAAATTCCCCAACTGAGCTAATCCTCGTGGATGATTTTTTTTTTGATTTAGCCTTCCTTGTCCATTTCTGGATAGGATGAATCCCCAATCGAGTTATTTTCTCATTGGGTGGAGTCTTGTTTGACTGTTTTCTCTCTGGTTTATTCCTGGAGGGAGTTATCGCCTCTTGCATAGGCTATCTCATGGTTTTCTCCAAGCTAGGCAACCTAGACGAATGGTGCATTTATTTTGCACATTTAAGTATTTGATCTCCTCGGGAAGGATCTATTCATGGTTCCCTTTGACGAAGATTTTATCCTATGACAATGTTATCGCAATTTTCTTCTGAATTAACTTTTGGAAAACGACAAGTGGCAGCTCTTCATGAGCAACTTGTACGTTATTTTTTCTTTGGAAAACGACAAGTGGCAGCTCTTCATGAGCAACTTATACGTTATTTTTCTTCGGAAAACGAAAAGTGGCAGCTCTTCATGAGCAACTTGTATGTTATTTTTCTTTGGAAAACGACAAGTGGCAGCTCTTCATGAGCAACTTGTACGTTATTATTTTTGGAAAATGACAAGTGGCAGCTCTTCATGAGCAACTTGTGCGTTATTATTTTTTGAAAACGACAGGTGGCAGCTCTTCATGAGCAACTTGTACGTTATTTTTCTTCGGAAAACGACAAGTGGCAGCTCTTCATGAGCAACTTGTACGTTATTTTTCTTCGGAAAACGACAAGTGGCAGCTTTTCATGAGCAACTTGTACATTATTATTCTTCGGAAAACGGCAAGTGGCAGCTTATTTATTTGAGCAACTTGTACGTTATTATTTTTTGGACGACAACAAGTGGCAGCTTCTTTATTTGAGCAGCTTGTATGTCATAGTATTTTTTGGACGACAGCAAGTGGCAGCTTCTTTATTTGAGCAGCTTGTATGTCATAGTATTTTTGAACGACAGCAAGTGGCAACTTCTTTATTTGAGCAGCTTGTATGTCATAGTATTTTTGGAAGACAGCAAGTGGAAGCTTCTTTATTTGAGCAACTTGTATGTCATAGTTTTTTTGGAAGACAACAAGTGGCAGCTTCTTTATTTGAGCAGCTTGTATATCTACAACCATATTATTGTTTCAGCATTAATTGGTATCTCTCCGGAAATCTCGCAGAGAAGTTTGTTATGAATCTTTACCTTCAGAAGTCGGTAATCCATTATCAGCAAATTTGGTACATCTTTTGTCTATCTTTGACCTTGAGTTGTGAACTCACTGTTTTTTGGGTCAATAATCTGTTTTGTGGCCTATGGAAGATGCCTTCTTTGTTAGGATCAGAGGTCGTATTTTCTCAAATTTTTATTCGCCGTCAAGAGTCTATCATTTGAAGTCGATGGCTCATTTCCCCAGTAGTGTATAATCTATGTTGCTGTGTTTTGTTGGTGTTGGTTTTCTCCAGCATTATCTTTTCTCATACAATATCATTCTCTGTGAATTTAAATACTACATTCGTATCACAACATAACAGCAGTATCTTAGGGCAAAAATTGTGTATTATGTATTTAAGTACCTTCAATCTCGTCGAGACAAAGATTTTAATCTTCATATCTCCGGATAGAAGAAACTTAAATAGGGGTAGCTGTCATACCCCAAATTTTGACCTAAGATACCACCTCCCATCTGCATTATTACATAACAAGCATTCACAAGCGATTCAACCTATTTTTGCCAATTCTCGAGTCAGATTTCAAAAATTCATAACTTCTTCAAATTTCGACATTTTTTAGTGGTTCTTTTACATATGATTCTCCTCTGCAACAATTGCAATTTTTCTTTACAAGTCAAGAGATGATTATACTTTGAAAATCCACCAAAAAATAGAACGTTAGAAATTGTTGTGAATTTAGTGAAATTTAACTGGTTTTTGTCTTACTTTATTAAATCATGATTTTTTTTCATTTTTTATCATCTTTCTTTTATTCTTATTTTCATAAAAAATAAAATCCTAAAAAAATTTTAGTTCATGCTATTTTCATTTTATTTATGTTTTTATTCAAAATATTCAAAATACAAAAAATTAGTTTCCTTAAGTTTCATTTAGTTTTTTGTTCTTGTATCATTTAAGTTAAAATTATAGTCTTTTAGATTTAATTTAGTAAAAAATCTCAAAAAATAGTAATTGCAGATTCTTTTATTTTATTTTGCAAGTTCTTTATGTTAATTTAAAATTATCAAAAAATCTTAGTTACATATAATTTACATTTTGCATCACTTTATTTGAAAATAAACTCAAAAAATTTTAATATCTTTTTATTTCACTTTTATATTTTCAGTTTAGTTTTACTAACAGTTATTTTATTATTATTGTCATTGCTGTTATTATTAATATTATAATTATTAAATCTGTCCATATGCTGCTCAGTACAAAATTTTGTGTTACTGATGCCCATTAACGGTCCAAATCTCTGCTGCCTCCACAATCGAAATTGTTGAACACCAGTCCAAAAACCTGTGCACATCAGTCCAGGAATTGCCTCAAATGGCGCATACCAAAACTGTATCAGAAAAGTGTCAAAATCAGGTTATCACATTTATTCAAACTCACCAAAGTTCCCTCCCAAAACCCCATTCTTATTCACTATAAAAATAGGCAGAAGCAATCGAAATGAAGGAGGAACAAAAAGAGAAAAAACACAAAAACTTGCAGTGTTGTTGTTCGTTTTTGATAGAGAGGGTGAGAAAAAAGAAAAGGCAGTTCATAAAGAAAAGAAAAAACAAAGAGTTCATAAAAAATTCACAAAGGAAAGAAACCACAAACAATATCACCGTCTTCCTCATTCCACCATCATCTACATCAGTTTCCCTTCAAACCTCCATGGCTCACACGCTCCGTTCAACAACACAATAGCCACCATACCTTGTTTTTCACTCTCTGTTTAATTTCCATTCCACACATCATCAATAAGCACAAACAGATTTTCAGAAGAGCAGGAGGAATTAAAAAGCATATTACCTCATCTCTGGATTTCTCTATTATTTAATTGTCAAAAATCGAAACCATCAGACTTGCTCTGATCTTGTAAGTCTCCCTACTTTTTTTCTCAAAAAATTTGTTGCCATGCTTGTCATAATGATGTATGCTGTGGACTAGATGTTGTTGCTGCATTTTTTGTTGTTGATGTTTCAATAAATCAGAACCCCTGAGATTGTTATTGTTGTTTCTCTTGCCATGAATGTTTGTCACCTTGTTGATTTGATGTTTAACTGCATGAAAAAACTAGAAACAGTGTTGTTTTTCGTTCTTGATTTAGGGAGAGAGAGCTCAAAACCAGTAGCAGTATTGTTGTTCGTTTTTTATTTAAGAAGGAGTTCGAAACCAGTAGCAGTGTTGTTGTTCGTTTTGATTTAGGAAGAATTCGAAACCAGTAGCAGCATTGTTCTTCGTTTTTGATTTGGGAAGGAATTCGAAGCCAGAAGCAGTGTTGTTGTTCGTTTTTGATTTAGAGAGTGAGAAGAGTTCGAAATTATGGAGCAGGATTCATTGTTGGTATTGTTCGATTTCGTTTTAAGCAGAGTTCGAAAGAGAGAGTTCGAAGAGAAAAGAGAGAGTTCTAAAGAGGGAGTTCGAAGAAAGAAAAGCAGAGTTCGAAAGAGGGAGTTCAAAGAGAGAAAAGAGAGAGTTCGAAAGAGGGAGTTCAAAGAAAGAAAAGAGAGAGTTCGAAAGAGGGAGTTCGAAGAGAAAAGAGAGAGTTCGAAAGAGGGAGTTCAAAGAAAGAAAAGCAGAGTTCGAAAGAGGGAGTTCGAAGAGAGAAAAGAGAGAGTTCGAAAAAGGGAGTTCGAAGAAAGAAAAGAAGAGTTCGAAAGAGGGAGTTCGAAGAGAGAAAAGAGAGAGTTCGAAAGAGGGAGTTCGAAGAAAGAAAAGAGAGAGTTTGAAAGAGGGAGTTCGAAGAGAAAAAAGAGAGAGTTCGAAAGAGGGAGTTCGAAGAGAGAAAAAAGAGAGTTCGAAAGAGAGTTCGAAAGAAGCATTGTTCGATTTCGATTTCAGTCCCATGCTGGACCTTTATTTCGTTTTCAGTTTATAACCCAATTAATTAGTTTAGTTTTATAATTTATTTAAATCTTGATATTTCGTTTGGTCAGTATGTTAATTAATTTTGTTAGTTTTTTAACTAGTCTTTTATTGATAAGTTTGTAAGTTATCTCTTTGAATTCATTGCCCCTTATGATGTTCCTCCCATGATACATGTTGGTTGAGTTTGTGATAATTTAGATTTAATTCCACGGCTTCTCTTTTGGTTTTCTTTTAAAATCTTGGAGTGTTTATACTTTTAGTTTTAATCTTCATGTTGCTTGCAAAATCCAAGGGAATTGTTTAATTTTTGTCGACTTCATGTTGTCAAAAAAACATCGGGCGAATACCCTCATTCATCCTCTGTTATTTATTTCGTTAAAAACTTAAGATAATTTTCCCAAATATCTAATTTTTCAAAACTCACACCTTTTAAGTCAAAACTTCGACATTAGGTCGTCGTATCTTCAAAAACTCGTCCATACCCATTTTTGGCCAAAACAATTTATTTTTAATCAAACAAACATTTTAATAAACAGATATTTCAAAAGGTTCCTATAGAATACTATAGATACATTGGGTGCTAATACCTTCCCATTGTATAACCAACCCCCGAACCTTAGACCTCTTTTCAAAAACGCCTTATATTTTCATTACTTTAAAAGTATTATTTTACATTGCATATTTTAGGGTTTTATTTCTCTCTTTTCCCTTTTCCCTTGGAAATAATAAAGCGCGGTGGCGACTCTTGCTTTTGTGAGACGAATTAATTAATAGTTCGATCTCTGATTTACCCCGCTACATTTTTTATCGCTACAGAACCCATGGAGGAATTTCTTACAACCCATGCTTAGCTCTCCGTCAGTTTGGAAGAGCCAAAAGAGAGGGACCTCATGAGATGCTAATGCCTCATATCATCTTTGATTTTCAAGGGGATAGCGACGAGCAGCGTCGCAAATTCATAAGGGCTTGGGATAGAGTTCACCAATCTGATCCACATGAGTTGGGCCCAAAGACTTCTCTGCCAATGGAGCCATATCTCAGATGGGTCCGTGTCCGCGCCCAAAAGCTGGGTATGCCATATGAAGCTGTTCGGCCTGTCACTCTTGAAGTTGCTAATGAATAAGGGGTTGTTCCAACCATTCCCCATCCTTATATGCCCACTGACATTGGGGCACTGAAGAGATCTTGGATGCAATTGAGGGAGGAACGGGATTCTTACCGAGAGAAGTTCAACGAGCAAGAGCAAAAGATCCAGAAGCTGACTAGGCAACTGGAGAACGAGCGGATTCTCAACGACTATGTCCGCAATGAGAAGAAGAGACCATGGGAGCATTGATAGGCCTTTGATGATTTCCTTTCCAGTTTTTATTTACTTTTCAGTATTTCTTTTCATGTAACGCCTTAATGGCATCAATTGAACAATTTGAATTCTAAAGTTTATCTAATAAAGTGTGTTTCCTTTCTTGTTTACAAATTTGAATCTCTCAATTGTCTTTGAAATCATAAATCATACGCATTTCATCCCATGCACTCCATAAACAGGTACCCTTTACAGGTCTCTTATCTTCTTCGTTGTTTATTTCAGCACTCACTCACTCATCATGTCTGCTGAACCTTCAACTGAGCAAGCCATCAAGGCCCTTCAGGCCCAGAATGCCCAATTTCAAGAGTTGTTCATGAGTCTAGCTAAGGGTCAGCAAGACTTGAAGACCCTGATTCTGAAAGAGAAGAAGAAAAAGAAGAAGAGGACCATCCTGTTCAACACAGGGCACAGGTTTGGAAACAGGCTACATAATGAAGTTGATCTGACCACCTCATCTGGAGGGAAAGATAGTCCACAAGAAAGGAGGGCTCCTAGCCCTATGGTCTCCGACAACGAGACGGACTATGATGAAGAACAGTATCCTCCTGCCGAGGACAGATACAAGCAACTGGAAGACCGGTTGAGTGCTATGGAAGTTCAAAAGGTGCCTGGTCTGGACTTCGGTGATCTAGGTCTATCATCTGGGGTAGTCATTCCCCACAAATTCAAGGCACTAGCCTTTTCTAAGTATGACGGAGTTTCTTGTCCGAAACTGCACCTCCGGTCATATGTAAGGAAGATTCAGCCGTACACAGCTGATAAGAACCTATGGATCCATTTCTTTCAAGACAATCTCTCAGGGACTCAGCTTGAGTGGTTCTATCAGTTGGACGGAGCCAGTATCCGCAGCTGGGAAGATTTGGCTACTGCATTCTACAGGCAGTATCAGTATAACTTCGACCTCGCTCATACGCGTACCCAACTCCAAGGTATATCAATGGGAACGGGTGAAGGATTTAAAGATTATGCTCAGAAGTGGAGGGGCCTCTCCGGAAGAGTACAACCACCCTTAGCTGATCGGGAACTTGTTGATATGTTTCTGGGGACCCTGTCTGGTCCATTTTTCAACCACTTGATTGGAAGCTCTTCATCTGGGTTTACAGATATTATTTTGACTGATGAGAGGATTGAGGCTAGTATTAAGGCTGGGAAGATACAGAAGGGTGCCTCATCAAGCACCGAGAAGAAGCCGTTTAAGAAAGAGTCCAGTGTTGTCTACAGTTCGAGAAGACAGAATAAACCTGAACACCGCCAAGTTATCAATGCGGTTGTTATTTCAAAACCTGTTGGTTCTCCTCAGCACAACAATCAACAGAAGGACGAGAGACCTCGAAGGCAATTCACTCGTCTCAGCATGACTTTGTCTCAGATTCTGCCACAACTGCTGAAGACTAATCTGGTGGTTCTCAAGGAAGCCCCGAAGAGTCCAAATACCACATCACCGAGGTATAACCCTAATGCCCGCTGTGCTTTTCACTCTGATAGCCCGGGGCATAATACAGATGATTGTTGGGTTTTGAAGAACAAGATACAAGACTTAATTGATGCGAAGGAGATTGAGTTTGAGGCGCCCGAGAGGCCTAATGTTGTGACTGCTCCCATGCCCAAGCATGGAGTAAATGCTCTAGAAGAAGACTTGTTTGTAGTTTCTGTGGATGAAATTGTTACCCCTCTATTGACTGTGAAGAAGAACCTTTTGCTAGCCGATTTATTTCCGGGCTGTAACGAAGGTTGCCATATGTGTTCTATTTTACCTACCGGTTGCCCATTCTTGAAGTCAGGTATCCAAAACCTGATGGATAGTAAAGAGATCCTGTTTGAGAAGACTGTTGTTCCCTCAGTTCATTCTGAAGAAGTTTCCATTATTACCATTTTCGACAATTCTTCCAAGGCTCCCTCGAGGAAGCCTGTTAGAATTACATCCGTTCCGAGAATCGCACCTGTGATTATCACTATTCTGGGGCCCATCCCCTATACCTCTGATAAAGTTGTCCCTTGGCACTATGGGGCTGATGTTTATTTTCACGGAGTTAAGCAAGAGTTGGATGCTGATACTGACATCAATAACATTACTGGACCTGCTAAAGTCACCCGCAACGGAAAACTTTTCTCACCTGATATTGCTCCACCAACTGTCCGAAGACCTGTTGTTATTACACCTGCCAGTGTACCTGCCACTATTCCTGATCAAGTTCATATTCTTACCCCTGTCGCCAAGTCATCTAACGCTCGGGGAAAAGGGATCACCACTGATGTGTCTGCCTAGACGGAGGCACCGAAGACAATTACTGTTGAAGCTTCCAAACAGGAAATGGAAGAGATTCTGAAGATCATTAAGAAGAGTGATTATAATGTAGTTGAGAAGCTAGGGCAAACCCCATCCAAGATTTCTATGTTGTCACTGTTGTTATGCTCAGAGGCCCATGCCAAGGCTCTTATTACATTTCTGAAGACTGCCTATGTACCACAAGAAACGTCAGCTGATCAGTTTACAGATTATGTGGCCAATTTGACTGCTGATAATGAGTTAGGTTTCTCGGACGCCGACTTAACTACTAAAGGGAAGAATCACAACGATGCCTTGCATGTCTCCATTGAATGCAAGGGCAATACTCTTGCTCATGTATTGGTGGATACTGGTTCCTCGTTGAACGTTTTGCCGAAGAAAGCTCTAGACCGGTTGGATTGTGAAGGGTTGGAGCTGAAACCAAGTAAAATTGTTGTCAGGGCCTTTGATGGGTCTAAAAGGATGGTGCATGGAGAGGTTGATATCCCGATCAAAGTTAGTTCTCAGGTCTTCAACTCTACGTTCTATATGATGGACATTTGGCCATCTTATTCTTGTTTGCTGGGTCGTCCATGGATCCACAAAGCTGGGGCCGTAACCTCAACGCTCCACCAGAAGTTGAAGTACCCGGTCAAAGGGAAGATTGTGACAGTACAAAGGGAGGAAGAGTATATGGTCAGCCACCTCAACTCTTTTCGATACGTAGAGATGGATGGAGAGTTCATTGAGACCCCATTTCAACACTTCGAAGAGGTTCTCTATACACTAGCATCAGCTGAGACTGTGGTTGAAGATTCTCCTATGAAGATGGCTTCCTTAAAGGATGCTCGGGCTGTTATTGAGAAGGGTGAGTGTGCAAATTGGGGTCGACTCCCTGATTTTACACAGAAGACTAACAAGTTTGGTTTGGATTTCACTGCAGAAGCCCAAAGGGCTGTTCGGAATGCAAGGATCGGAAGACCTCCCGTGTTCATCAGCAACTCGAGAGTGAATGCCATTAAAGATGATGTGGAAGAGTCTGAATTCAATAGATGGATCTATCCTACGACCGACGGTGGACCAAGCAAATAGACAGCAAAGGACTTCATCCCTATTACTTTTGTTACCCAGTAATGAAACTTTTGTTTTGAATTTTTAATAGACAATGTTTTAAACTTTATGGCCCGGTGTCTTACCCGGGGCACTGTGGCTCCATTTGTGAGGGCTTTTATGTGTCATTTTCATATATCATTAATAAAAGCATTGGACATTTCTTGCATTTCAAATTTTGCGCTCCTTATTTTTCTTTATTATATATTGTAAAACAGTTATTTTACACACACTCACATATACAGGTCCACATCCACTCTGGATCTCATTGGTAACGACTCTGCTACTGCCAGTTATGACTTCGAAAATTCGATCAACTTAGCCGAAGACGAAGGTGAAGATGATTGCGAAGTGCCTAGTGAACTTGCAAGACTGTTACTTCAAGAAGAGAGGGCCATTCAGCCACATGAAGAGCCGGTGGAATCGGTGAATCTGGGTACTGAGATAGACAAGAAAGAAGTTAAGGTTGGTGCTAATCTGGAAGTTAGTGTGAAGCAACGGTTGATTCAGATGATGTGTGACTACGTTGAGATCTTTGCATGGTCTTACGAAGATATGCTGGGGGTTGGATACTGATATTGTGGTTCATCGTCTGCCTACCAAGGAAGACTGTCTTCCAGTAAAATAGAAGGTCTGCCGAATGCGCCCAGAGATGTCTGAGAAAATCAAGGCTGAAGTTATGAAACAGTTTGACGCCAGTTTTCTATCAGTTACTTCTTACCCTCAGTGGGTGGCCAATGTGGTTCCAGTGCCGAAGAAAGATGGTAAGGTCCGAATGTGTGTTGACTACAGGGATCTGAACAGGGCAAGCCCCAAGGATGACTTCCCTCTACCTCATATAGACGTTCTGGTTGACAACACCGCTCAGCACAAGGTCTTCTCCTTCATGGATGGCTTCTCCGGTTATAACCAGATTAAAATGGCTCCCGAAGACATGGAGAAGACAACTTTTGTTACTCAGTGGGGTACCTTTTGCTACAAGGTCATGCCTTTTGGATTGAAGAATGCTAGGGCAACGTATCAGCGTGCCATGGTTGCTTTGTTTCATTACATGATCCATCATGAGATTGAAGTATACGTCGACGATATGATTGCAAGGTCCCAGACTGAAGAAGAACATCTAGACCATCTGCAGAAACTGTTTGACATGCTGAAGTTGTACAAGCTGAGGTTAAACCCGAACAAGTGCACCTTCGGGGTAAGGTCTGGTAACCTACTAGGTTTCGTCGTAAGCGACAAAGGTATTCAAGTGGATCCTGCAAAAGTGAAAGCCATACAGGAGATGTCAGCTCCTAAAACAGAGAAAGAAGTCAGAGGCTTTTTAGGACGACTGAACTACATTGCCTGATTCATCTCGCACCTAACTGCTACTTGTGAGCCAATCTTCAAGCTACTGAAGAAAGATCAGGTAGTACGTTGGAACGATGAATGCCAGGCCTCTTTCGGAAGGATCAAAGAGTATCTCCAAGAGCCACCCATTCTGATGCCACCAGTTGAAGGGAGACCTCTGATCTTATACTTGACAGTGCTCGATAACTCAATGGGGTGTGTGTTGGGGCAACATGACGAGTCTGGCCGAAAAGAGCATGCTATTTATTACCTTAGCAAAAAGTTTATCGACTGTGAGACCCGATACTCACTGCTCGAGAAAACTTGTTGCGCTTTGGCATGGGCTGCTCGCCGGCTGAGACAGTATATGTTGACTCACACTACTCTGTTGATATCAAAGATGGATCCAATCAATTATATCTTCAAAAATCCTGCCTTGTCTGGAAGAATAGCGAGATGGCAGATGATCTTGACTGAGTATGACATCCAATATACGACCCAAAAGGCAATCAAGGGAAGTGTGTTGGCAGACCATTTGGCACATCAAGCAGTGGATGATTACCAGTCTATGAACTTTGAATTTCCGGACGAGAATATCATGTCGGTAACTGATTGTGAGACACCTGGACCGGATGAAGGACCTGAGGAGGGATCCCGATGGTCTATGTACTTTGATGGAGCTTCGAACGCTTTGGGTAATGGCATTGGCACCGTGATCATATCTCCTAAAGGCTCTCATACTCCATTTACCGCCCGACTATGTTTCAACTGCACCAACAACATGGCGGAGTATGAAGCGTGCATCATGGGTCTTCGAGCGGCAATTGACCTAAGGATTAAGTTTCTGAGTTTCTTCGGAGATTCCGCTCTCGTGATCAGTCAGATCAAAGGCGAGTGGGATACGAAACACCCAAATCTTATTCCTTACAAGGAGTATGTATTGACGTTGCTTCCCCACTTTGAGAAGATAACCTTTGAACACTTCCCTAGAGAGGAGAATCAGTTAGCGGACGCGCTGGCTACAATGTCTTCTATGTTCAAAGTCAATTGGGACAATGAGGCTCCCCGGATCATCATTGAAAGATTAGATGAACCTGCACATTGCTGTGATCTTGAGACTGAAGAAGTAACAGAAAAGCCCTGGTATCATGAGATGAAGAGGTATCTTGAAGCTCAGGAGTACCCCGAGGGTGCATCGGTTAATGACAAGAAGTTTCTAAGGAGGTTCGCAGCGAAGTTCTTCATCAGCAACGATATTCTTTACAAGCATAACAATGATTCGACCTTACTGCGCTGTGTGGATAAGAATGAAGCAGAAAGGATCATGGCGGAGTTACATGAAGGTACTTTCGGAACTCATTCCAGTGGGCATACCATGGCAAAGAAAATCCTACGGGCAGGATATTACTGGTCCACAATGGAAGCCGACTGTTATCAGCATTCTCGGACATGTCACAAATGCCAAGTCTATGCTGATAAGGTGCACATACCTTCAGTACCTCTGAACATCTTGACATCACCTTGGCCTTTTGCGATGTGGGGCATTGATATGATCGACGAGATCAGACATACGGCATCCAACGGGCATCGTTTCATCCTGGTAGCGATTGATTACTTTACGAAGTGGGTTGAAGCAGCTTCCTTTGCTACAGTAACCAAGAACGTCGTGGCACGATTCATTCGGCATAATCTGATCTGTCGATACGGTGTACCAGAGAGGATCATTACGGACAATGGTACCAATCTCAACAACAAAATGATCACTGAGCTCTACGAGCAATTCAAGATACAACATCACAACTCTTCTCCCTATCGGCCGAAGATGAATGGGGCTGTAGAAGCGGCTAATAAGAATATTAAGAAGATTGTGCAGAAGATGACGGTGACATACAAAGATTGGCACGAGATGTTACCATTTGATCTTCATGGGTACTTGTTGTACCCCAAAATTTGCCCTCCCCTTTTTCACAAAGAAATCACAGCTTCGGGCTTTTCCTGACTTTTCAGTTTGGCTCAGGGTTGGAGCAAACAGGCTTTTCTTATCAATAAATCCAAAATTAGGGTTTGCGCACGCATTCTCAAAAGTAATTGAGTCCACAGTATTTCAATCGACTGTCACATTGTCTTGACGCTTGTTCGAAATTTCTGTTTGTCTCTCAAAGTCTAAACATCTGGGATATGGGTTGAGGTTTCTGATTGAAAGTTTGAAGTTTAAGTTTGATCAATGAAGTGAAAGACATATGGACGTTTGTTTGTTTAACTGTGCAATGCTTTTGGTTATTTGGAATGTCGGGCGTATTGTTGGTTAATGCGAAGTTGCAAGACTACAGTGTTTATTAATTATTTATTTTATCTAAGTTAAAACAATTGGGATGCATTTACAGTCGTTTTAATTCAAGAGATTTAAATAAATAAATAAACAGTGTAAAATCAAGAATTATCTGACAAAAGATTTTTTATTCATTTTCAATTATTGTTACAAATGTTTATTTGATACAGTAAATTTATTTACAGTATTTACAATAACGTTTATTACAATGACTAAAAATAAAATAAACTAAATCTACATCCTAAGTCTTCATCTTCTACTGTTGCTTCCCTTGCCCCAATTGATATTTACCTGCGAAGCCAGAAAAGGAGAAGTCAATAACATTTAAGTTGAAAAATCATTTTCAGACAGTTAATCAAAAGTTCATCATTAAAGGTTGTTGGCCGGAATCAGATTATTTTGGATTTTCATCATATTTTGCTCATCCTCTTTGCAAAACACAAGAAAATTCCTCTTCTTGGTTCACAAAGAGGAAAGTAAAATTGTTTGCAAGCATGGAATTAATTAAGTACAAGGCTGCATAATTTCAAACTGAAAATGCCAAACCAAATTGCAAACTGAACAAACAAGTTGCACAATGCATAAAGGCAAACAAAACTGTCAACCAAACTAGGCAAACCAAACTGTCAAAGAAAGACAAAAGAAGCTGTCAAAGAAGCTGTCAAAAACTGTCAACAAGTACACAAAAAGCCAATGCAGAAAATCTGGAAGATAAGAGATATGCAGAGCAAAACCAAAATGCAAGCAATATTTCAAAATTTTCATCATTTCCCAGCCACAACCTTTTCAGAAAAAAGTACAGTTAAAGCAATAAAATATGCTTTTCTGGAGAGAGAGAAAGAGAGTAAAAAAAGCAGGCTTACAGTTTTTGGGCAGGCTTAGAGGACAATAAATATAACAAAGAGTTTCAATTCAGAAAGGGGGCAGAACACATAGAAAAATATAACACAAAGCTGTAAACACATAACACAAGCCTTGAGGCCTGTTACCCAGAAACCTGTTTCAAACCTGAGCTTGCTTAAAACTGCTCAAACCTGCCTTCAAGCAAGCAAACAAAAGCTTGCCTCAAGCCTGTTTCAAACTACCAGAAGCCTGCCTTCAATCTTGCCTGCTAAGAGGCCTGTATACAAGCCTGCCTAACCAACAAAGCTTGCCTGCATAAACAAACTGCAAAAACCTGCTTGTATCAGTAGCCTGCCTCAAGCCAAACTACACAAACCTGCTTGTATCAGTAGCCTACTTAAAACAAAAAACTTCAAGCAAACTCAAACCAAAAATCAAAACACAAGCAAGCCTGTCTCAAGCATGCCTGCATAGCAAGCCTGCTTATACCCAAACAAGCCTAAAAAACTTGTTCAAGGATAACATCAAGCCTGTATCAAACAATCAAACTCAAAGCTGCAAGCCTTCAAGCCCTCACAGAATCAACAACAACAATAGTAACATCACAGAAGCAAGTATTCAGAGAGGAAGAGATTCAGAAGTTGGTGGAGCATTGTTTTCAGAATATAAGATCATCATAAAACAAAACAAAGCAAAATACGAAATACCAGAAGGCCAGCAAGCACATCACCAGTCCCACGCCTTGGCCGCCTAAGAAGCCTCATGTCCAAACTCTCCTTCTCCTTTCCAAAAAGCAGAACCAAGGTATAAATTCCTCTTCCCCTTTTTCTACACCTCACACAAACACAAATAACACATAAAGATCAGAATATGTAAAAGTTCAAGAACATGCATGAATCCAGAACCCTAAAACGCGATAAAGTGAAACCATACCTTTTGAATCATCGCCTTGAGCAAGTCGTGAAGAGAGGAGAGATTGGAGGTGGCGTCCGGCGGCTGAGGCGAGTGGAAGGCATCAGAAACTCTGTTGAGAGCGAGGAAGAGACGAAGAAGATGGAGAGCGGCGTCGTTCTGTGAAACCCTATTCTGAACAAAACAAACTGAAACCCCAACAAAACATTGTGAATGCATTTTGGGCCCGCTCCCCACAAAACCACACTAAGCCCAACATGTTTTCAGCGTTGCACTCCCCCCTTTAGCCCAATGCTGCCCCCTTTTTTTTATTATTGGGATTAAAATGCATATTCAAAAGCCATTTTTATTTTTTATATTTTTCTTTTTCTTATAACTAAATTCCTTTTTTTTTATAAATAATATATTGAACTTTTGTATAAAAAATGTTTTAATAGTCTTTTTTTATTTATCACATTTTAAAATATATAAATAATAGAATATTATGACTTAAACATTTTTTCTTTTCTTTAAAACTTTTGTTTGTATAATTAACAAAAACACAAAAAATAATAAAATACTTAATAAATACATTAGGTTAACCTTTTGATAATTTGTAAATAATCATGTACATTTCACAAATACTTTTGATTCTCTTTAATTCTTATACCTTGCTATATTTTTACATTGAGAATGCGACAATTCGATTTGGTTGTAAATAATATTTGGACACTACTATTCTGATAAGACTCATCCCCATTTGTAAACATTTGTACCCCCATCCCCGGATACTTATTTGTAATAGCTTAGACTTTAAATTCCCGCAATTTATCGCTTTTCATATACTGTATAGTAATTAGGGTTTGTATGCGAAGATTCAAAATCAACCGCTAGATAACCTAACACCAAGATAAATGCATGAAAATCAATACACAATTCACACTTGCACCTCTAGGGTAACCTCGCTTGTGCCTCGGAAAATGCAATCATGTCCCTCGAGTATGAGACACTCTAGCAAACGTCCCTTTGATAAACAAAGATCGTAGTCCCTCGATGACCCTCGATGTTGCCTTCGATAAAACGATCTCGTCCCTTACAAAATTGCTAGAGCGTCTCACAAGTTGCCTTCAATGATTGTACACGATGACCCGCGCCCCTCCCGTTTAACATCCTAACGCAAGGTTGTTCACCAAATACAATGGTGAAACAACACTGTTAAAAGGGTTAAAAACATAAGGAAAGATCTTTGAGTAAAATAGGGTAGACAAACTCTTAGTTACTTGATCAAAAAACTTGCAAAACATCCTTGCCATTTTTCAAAACACACTCCACAACACAACTTTCAAAACAACTTTCAAAAAACATTGAAACATCTTTTCAAAAAGACATACATCTTTGTATATACTCAAACATGAGTCATTACAAAGGTTGCCTAGACAAGGCATATTTTTCAAAACATTTTCAAAACCACACACACAAAGCACCATTTCAAACAATTGAAAAGCAAAGGCAAGTGATCTAAAACAAGTAACTAATAGCCCATGGATAACCATGGATGAAAAGGGTGCTAGCACCTTCCCTTTTCAAATCTACCCCCCGAACCCACGAAAACATCTCAAAGGTCTTTCCTGTGCTTTTTGACCTTTCCTTAGGATAAAATAAAAAGTCGGTGGCGACTCTTGCTAAACCGAACAAGTGCAAATACAAATGCAAAATCTCAAGTCAGTTCTCCCACCGTATCACAGAACTGGCGACTCTGCTGGGGAAGGTGATCTAAAAGTGGTGTTACCTTAGGGTTTTAGATCACCTATACATACTTACTTTGTTTGCTTTGATTGCTTTACCTTTTGGGTTCCTTATTTGGGTTTGTTTAATCCTACACCCGAATTTGGGGGCACCTTTTTTAGGTAAATAACAATAAACTGTGAGGGAACTGTGCGGGGTATACCGACATGGTTGAAGCAGTAGCTATGTTAGTGTGACATATTTGTGAATACCGGTAGCCCTTGAGTAGTCAAGGAGAATACGGGGCCGCTGAGCGATGTCATGAAACACTAACGAACTCTAGAACCTTACTTGACCATCTTGGCCTTTTTAGGGGTAGTGAGATGACCGACTTTGGTACAGTCCGAAGTTGGTAGATACTCGATACTACACTCATTGAGGATTGTTTTCTTGGAATATTTTGGTCGCCAGTCAAGTGGCTAAACCAAAAAAATGAACATAGAAAATAATCCAGTGATATTGAGCTCCTTAGAACCCGGTTTCTATTTTAGGACAGGATGAGCCAACTAACTTCAAGAGGGTACTTACCTACGAACCCCATGCAAGCCTAAACCTAAGGACTTGTTTGCTTTGTGTGAATATGACTGCCTGTATATACACTTGCTTACTTTTGCATACATGTACATAACATCATAACATCATACCATAGCATTTTTTCAATAACCATTTCAAGGATCTCGAGGGTCTTTTGATGCATGGGCACGTTGAACCAGACGTCTACCAAAGGGTAAGAGGTTTCATTTTCCTCTGAACAAACGCCGTCAAAGATCAAGTGCAACAACTTGAATCAGGGGCTATGACCCACTCAACATGGTGAGCTTGATTCTCGTGGAAAGAAATCCACCATTACAAGGCTCTCCAATCAAAGATGTTGATCAAAATTCAACCTCTAACATTTTCTTGTGTTTACCCCACGAGGTCCTTGAAAACATGCATCCACATATCATGCATTGTATCATAACAGTTTTTCCTTTTCAGGTTTCCTTATTCTCCTACTGTTTATTTCAGTAGAGATGGCTCTAGAAAGGACTGTCAAGGGCATCCAGGCTCAAAACGCTCAACTTCAAGAAATGTTCTTGAACTTATCCAAGGGATAAGAAGAGGTCAAGACGCTCCTCACCAGGGGCATGATCGTGGGAAATCCTGGGGACGACAAAGATGACCAGTTGGAGCTACAAATTGAGATAGCCATATTGAAGGGGCAACTGGTGAGTCAGATGGCTCTCATCCAGGACTTGGCTCAAAGACAAGAAGAGCTCAGAGTTCTCGTCAACAAACTGCTTCGAGATAACCAAGTGGGACAGACAACTGGGGCTTAAGATCAAATCATCATTCAACCTCCTCTGAGACAAGAAGTCAAGGGAAAAGCCCCTCAACTTGCTTCAGGGTCACAAGCCCAACAACATCTTACGCCTGCTCAACAAAGACAGGGGCATCAGCGTAAGGAGGTCGCGCCTAAAAGACAATATACTAAGATCAACATGTCACTAGCTCAAGCGCTACAACACATGTTGGAGAGAGAGCTAATTACATTAAAGGCTCCTCATCCGAACCCTAAGACTTCTTCTCCAAACTACAACCCGGATGCAAGATGTGCTTATCATTTTGGTAGTCCTGGACATGACACCGATGACTGTTGGGCCTTGAAAAACAAAAGTCAGGATCTGATTGACGATGGAGTGTTGAAATTCATGCCGGATGGCGAGATGAAAATCTTCCGTTAAGGGTTTCTCCACCTGAAATGACAAAGCTCGAACTGAGAGACTTTTGTTCCATTTGAATTTTCAAGTTGTAATTTCTTTGTTATTCAAACAATTATCTTTTAATGTCAAACTTTGTTTCATTAATGCATTGCATATGTTTGTCTTGAATTCATCCATTCGTTTTCACTATTCTTATGCTTTCTTTATGATATTTAACTCTTGATAAAAAGCTACAAGCCTTTAGAGGGAGAATGACGAAACAATACCGTAATCTCATATAGTATGCTTTTGAACAGACCTTGCTGACGATGTACAGGCATTCTTTCAAATCCTAAACACTAGAGTTATAAGGAAGATAATCCCTAGTCAACCCCTTCGAGCCAAAGAAGTAGGAGTTTTCTGTTCTAAACAAATTGAAACCTTTGATTTAAACCTGGGGCAGGGTAGTCTCTCAGTTAATTCAAAAAAGATGCGCATTGAAGTCGCCAACTCTCAGTTCGTAATACAACGAATAACATCAAAAACATTCCTTTGGAACCAAAAGACAGTGATGGTTCCTTATCTCATAGGCAGTCATTATCTCTCAAAAAAGAAAAATCCCACTGGGCCAAAACCTATAAAGGAGGCTTAAGAAAGCTGGGGCATCCCGCTGACTGTAATCTCGAAAACAGGAACAGTCAGGCAAAAGTTAGGGATAACAAATCAAAAGAACGAGGTCATTACAAATCCTCAACAACATGAAAAATGTTGCAAAAAAAAGAGAGGATGATTGCCTTCCAAAATTCAACTGGTGTGAGCCATCACCAAAAGGTCGTTCCAAATTCGAATAGAGTTCGACACACAATTAACTGAGTTTAGGATTGAAGAACATCACGAAGAGCGGGTGGGTACAAACATACTTTGAGCCTTTATCCTTTGTTTCTTAAACCGTGAACCAAGCCACGTTACAACCCTTCAAAAGTCCTAATTGAAGCATGGGTTAGTTCGAAAGCATACTGTTACAAAAGGTATCCTGACTCCTGTAAGGCTTTGCCCTAAATCTTGTGTTGAATATGTCTTATAAAAAAGTTTTCTGCTAAAAAACACATTTTTTCAAAACTTCGAGACAAACATAAACTTTGCATTACTTGAATATCATTGTTTGCATATGGCTATTTGTTTGACAGCGGAGAAATTCACACAATGAATATCCAGTGAACAAAAGCCCTCTCAGTGAGGAAAATCACTTCAAAAGGATGACACTTTCATTGACAAATCTCCTATCAACAAGGGGGCATGACATGTCACTATCCAGCACACTTGGGGCAGTCCAGTCAAGATTCCAACAAATCTTTCAAAGTTCAGTTAACCTGGGGCAGTCCAGTCAAGATTTCAGCAAATCTCTCAAGTACAGATTAACCTGGGGCAAGTCTCCGTCACCATCACTTGGGGCATCGAACGTCAATCCCAACAAAGGGTTACATACAGTCAAACATTTCCAGGCAGTGCCACAAACATTCGCTACTAGGGGCAATGACAAGTCTCCCCAAAATCCTTCTCATGGGATGACTCCTCAGCAAGGGTTTAATCTCTGAAAACCTTTCCCCAGCTGAATCAACCTCAAGAATCCTCGAGGACTTCCCCCAACAAAGATGTCACCTCTCTAGCGGACTGACGACATGGTTTATTTCCCTAACAACACCAGGATTCCCCAGCTTGAGTTTGCCTCTCCGACTACTACAAATCAAAGGACCACAACTCCTCTTCTCCAGTAGACTACTCTACAACCCCCAGCAAGTTACTGCGAAACCTGGACCTGATCAGATATCAGTTCAACTTCGACTCCCCAGTAGAGCAACGGACGGCTAAGACTCCTAAACTCTTTCCCCCAAGAAAGAATCAACACTCCCCACAGAGTTTTCAATATCCCCCAGCGGAGTTCTCCTCAAACAGGGATCCATCGGAAATATTCTAAGCAAAGATTGAAGACACACATACTCTTCAACAGCAGTCCAAGATTTAATGACTCCCCAACACTCGTCAAGGATTTATTCTCCAAGACAAAATTACACTTCAACAACATTCATAACATATGCATACAAAATACACATGACACAAATCTCATTTATTTTGAGAACATCATTACACAATGCATACATCATGACATTGCATACAACTAACTCTTTACCTTTTTAGGAAAGATCAATCAATAGGCAAAGATCATCATCTTCCGAGATTCCTTCTAGAGGCAGTTCAGATGTGACCCAGATATGGCGACATTCTAATACTTATTCCAGATTTCCTTCTAGAGACAGTTCAGATGTGACCCAGATATGGCGACATTCTGATACTTATTCCAGATTTCCTTCTAGAGACAGTTCAGATGTGACCCAGATATGGCGACATTCTGATACTTATTCCAGATTTCCTTCTAGAGACAGTTCAGATGTGGCCCAGATATGGCGACATTCTGATACTTATTCCAGATTTCCTTCTAGAGACAGTTCAGATGTGACCCAGATATGGCGACATTCTGATACTTATTCCAGATTTCCTTCTAGAGACAGTTCAGATGTGACCCAGATATGGCGACATTTTGATACTTATTCCAGATTTCCTTCTAGAGACAGTTCAGATGTGACCCAGATATGGCGACATTCTGATACTTATTCCAGATTTCCTTCTAGAGACAGTTCAGATGTGACCCAGATATGGCGACATTCTGATACTTATTCCAGATTTCCTTCTAGAGACAGTTCAGATGTGACCCAGATATGGCGACATTCTGATACTTATTCCAGATTTCCTTCTAGAGACAGTTCAAATGTGACCCAGATATGGCGACATTCTGATACTTATTCCAGATTTCCTTCTAGAGACAGTTCAGATGTGACCCAGATATGGCGATATTCTGATACTTATTCCAGATTTCCTTCTAGAGACAGTTCAGATGTGACCCAGATATGGCGACATTCTGATACTTATTCCAGATTTCCTTCTAGAGACAGTTCAGATGTGACCCAGATATGGCGACATTCTGATACTTATTCCAGATTTCCTTCTAGAGACAGTTCAGATGTGACCCAGATATGGTGACATTCTGATACTTATTCCAGATTTCCTTCTAGAGACAGTTCAGATGTGACCCAGATATGGCGACATTCTGATACTTATTCCAGATTTCCTTCTAGAGACAGTTCAGATGCGACCCAGATATGGCGACATTCTGATACTTATTCCAGATTTCCTTCTAAAGACAGTTCAGATGTGACCCAGATATGGCGACATTCTGATACTTATTCCAGATTTCCTTCTAGAGACAGTTCAGATGTGACCCAGATATGGCGACATTCTGATACTTATTCCATATTTCCTTCTAGAGACAGTTCAGATATGACCAAAATATGGCGACATTCTGATACTTATTCCAGATTTCCTTCTAGAGACAGTTCAGATGTGACTCTGATATGGCGACATTCTGATACTTATTCCAGATTTCCTTCTAGAGACAGTTCAGATGTGACCCTGATATGGCGACATTCTGATACTTATTCCAGATTTCCTTCTAGAGACAGTTCAGATGTGACCCAAATATGGCAACATTCAGATACTTATTCCAGATTTCCTTCTAGAGACAGTTCAGATGTGACCCAGATATGGCGACATTCAGATACTTATTCCAGATTTCCTTCTAGAGACAGTTCATATGTGACCCAGATATGGCGATATTCTGATACTTATTCCAGATTTCCTTCTAGAGACAGTTCATATGTGACCCAGATATGGCGACATTCTGATACTTATTCCAGATTTCCTTCTAGAGACAGTTCAGATGTGACCCAGATATGGCGACATTCTGATACTTATTCCAGATTTCCTTCTAGAGACAGTTCAGATGTGACCCAGATATGGCGACATTCTGATACTTATTCCAGATTTCCTTCTAGAGACAGTTCAGATGTGACCCAGATATGGCGACATTCTGATACTTATTCCAGATTTCCTTCTAGAGACAGTTCAGATGTGACCCAGAAATGGCGACATTCTGATACTTATTCCAGATTTCCTTCTAGAGACAGTTCAGATGTGACCCTGATATGGCGACATTCTGATACTTATTCCAGATTTCCTTCTAGAGACAGTTTAGATGTGACCCTGATATGGCGACATTCTGATACTTATTCCAGATTTCCTTCTAGAGACAGTTCAGATGTGACCCAGATATGGCGACATTCTGATACTTATTCCAGATTTCCTTCTAGAGACAGTTCAGATGTGACCCAGATATGGCGACATTCAGATACTTATTCCAGATTTCCTTCTAGAGACAGTTCATATGTGACCCAGATATGGCGATATTCTGATACTTATTCCAGATTTCCTTCTAGAGACAGTTCAGATGTGACCCAGATATGGCGACATTCTGATACTTATTCCAGATTTCCTTCTAGAGACAGTTCAGATGTGACCCAGATATGGCGACATTCTGATACTTATTCCAGATTTCCTTCTAGAGACAGTTCAGATGTGACCCAGATATGGCGACATTCTGATACTTATTCCAGATTTCCTTCTAGAGACAGTTCAGATGTGACCCAGATATGGCGACATTCTGATACTTATTCCAGATTTCCTTCTAGAGACAGTTCAGATGTGACCCAGAAATGGCGACATTCTGATACGTATTCCAGATTTCCTTCTAGAGACAGTTCAGATGTGACCCAGATATGGCGACATTCTGATACTTATTCCAGATTTCCTTCTAGAGACAGTTTAGATGTGACCCAGATATGGCGACATTCTGATACTTATTCTAGATTTCCTTCTAGAGACAGTTCAGATGTGACCCAGATATGGCGACATTCTGATACTTATTCCAGATTTCCTTCTAGAGACAGTTCAGATGTGACCCAGATATGGCGACATTCTGATACTTATTCCAGATTTCTTTCTAGAGACAGTTCAGATGCGATCTAGATATGGCTGACATTCTGATACTTATTCCAGATTCCTTCAAATACAGTCCAGATACGATCCAAATTCAGATGTCATTCTGTCACTCATTCAAAATACAGTCCAGATACGATCCAGATTCGGATGTCATTCTGTCACTCCTTCAAATACATTTCAGATACGCTCCAGACATGGACGCCATTTTCTTTTACTCATAAAAACTCGGTCTCCAGATATAGTTCAATGGCATTCCAGACACGAATACCATTTTGATGCTCATTCTTCTGACCTACAATATTGCACTTACAACAAACGTTCTTGGATGGCATCTTTAAGCCCATCTCCAACAAGATACAATCACCTTCAGATGGCATCTATAAGCCCATCCTCCTACCAACAATTTCCAGATGGCATCTCTAAGCCCATCCCCCGACAAGATTCTGTCACATCTCCAGATGGCATCTTTAAGCCCATCTCCAAATGGCATCTTTAAGCCCATTCCCTCAAACTACGCTTTAATGAGTGCAAATTTTTCGGGCACTCTAGTGTCCAATCTCCTTTTACCTTCGAGTCACGAACGGCAAAATTGCCAATCTAACTCTTCATGTTCAAGAAGATTGAACAGGGGCAACTGTTGTACCCCAAAATTTTCCCTCCCCTTTTTCACAAAGAAATCACAGCTTCGGGCTTTTCCTGATTTTTCAGTTTGGCTCAGGGTTGGAGCAAACAGGCTTTTTCTTATCAATAAATCCAAAATTAGGGTTTGCGCACGGATTCTCAAAAGGAATTGAGTCCATAGTATTTCAATCGATTGTCACATTGTCTTGACGCTTGTTCGAAATTTCTGTTTGTCTCTCAAAGTCTAAACATCTGGGATATGGGTTAAGGTTTCTGATTGAAAGTTTGAAGTTTAAGTTTGATCAGTGAAGTGAAAGACATATGGACGTTTGTTTGTTTAAATGTGCAATGCTTTTGGTTATTTGGAATGCCGGACGTATTGTTGGTTAATGCGAAGTTGCAAGACTACAGTGTTTATTAATTATTTATTTTATCTAAGTTAAAACAATTGGGATGCATTTCCAGTCGTTTTAATTCAAGAGATTTAAATAAATAAATAAACAATGTAAAATCAAGAATTATCTGACAAAAGATTTTTTATTCATTTTCAATTGTTGTTACAAATGTTTATTTGATACAGTAAATTTATTTACAGTATTTACAATAACGTTTATTACAATGATTAAAAATAAAATAAACTAAATCTACATCCTAAGTCTTCATCTTCTACTGCTGCTTCCCTTGCCCCAATTGATATTTACCTGCGAAGCCAGAAAAGGAGAAGTCAATAACATTTAAGTTGAAAAAGCATTTTCAGACAGTTAATCAAAAGTTCATCATTAAAGGTTGTTGGCCGGAATCAGATTATTTTGGATTTTCATCATATTTTGCTCATCCTCTTTGCAAAACACAAGAAAATTCCTCTTCTTGGTTCACAAAGAGGAAAGTAAAATTGTTTACAAGCATGGAATTAATTAAATACAAGGCTGCATAATTTCAAACTGAAAATGCCAAACCAAATTGCAAATTGAACAAACAAGTTGCACAATGCATAAAGGCAAACAAAACTGTCAACCAAACTAGGCAAACCAAACTGTCAAAGAAAGACAAAAGAAGCTGTCAAAGAAGCTGTCAAAAACTGTCAACAAGTACACAAAAAGCCAATGCAGAAAATCTGGAAGATAAGAGATATGCAGAGCAAAACCAAAATGCAAGCAATATTTCAAAATTTTCATCATTTCCCAGCCACAACCTTTTCAGAAAAAAGTACAGTTAAAGCAATAAAATATGCTTTTCTGGAGAGAGAGAGAGAGAGAAAGAGAGTAAAAAAAGCAGGCTTATAGTTTTTGGGCAGGCTTAGAGGACAATAAATATAACAAAGAGTTTCAGTTTATAAAGGGGGCAGAACACATAGAAAAATATAACACAAAGCTGTAAACACATAACACAAGCCTTGAGGCATGTTACCCAGAAACATGTTTCAAACCTGAGCTTGCTTAAAACTGCTCAAACCTGCCTTCAAGCAAGCAAACAAAAGCTTGCCTCAAGCCTGTTTCAAACTACCAGAAGCCTGCCTTCAAGCTTTCCTGCTAAGAGGCCTGTATACAAGCATGCCTAACCAACAAAGCTTGCTTGCATAAACAAACTGCAAAAACCTGCTTGTATCAGTAGCCTGCCTCAAGCCAAACTGCACAAACCTGCTTGTATCAGTAGCCTGCTTAAAACAAAAAACTTCAAGCAAACTCAAACCAAAAATCAAAACACAAGCAAGCATGTCTCAAGCCTGCCTGCATAGCAAGCCTGCTTATACCCAAACAAGCCTAAAAAACTTGTTCAAGGATAACATCAAGCCTGTATCAAACAATCAAACTCAAAGCTGCAAGCCTTCAAGCCCTCACAGAATCAACAACAACAACAACAGTAACATCACAGAAGCAAGTATTCAGAGAGAAAGAGATTCAGAAGTTGGTGGAGCATTATTTTCAGAATATAAGATCATCATAAAACAAAACAAAGCAAAATACGAAATACCAGAAGGCCAGCAAGCACATCACCAGTCCCACGCCTTGGCCCCCTAAGAAGCCTCCTGTCCAAACTCTCCTTCTCCTTTCCAAAAAGCAGAACCAAGGTATAAATTCCTCTTCCCCTTTTTCTACACCTCACACAAACACAAATAACACATAAAGATCAGAATATGTAAAAGTTCAAGAACATGCATGAATCCAGAACCCTAAAACGCGATAAAGCGAAACCATACCTTTTGAATCATCGCCTTGAGCAAACCGTGAAGAGAGGAGAGATTGGAGGTGGCGTCCGGCGGATGAGGCGAGTGGAAGGCATCAGAAACTCTGTTGAGAGCGAGGAAGAGACGAAGAAGATGGAGAGCGGCGCCGTTCTGTGAAACCCTATTCTGAACAAAACAAACTGAAACCCCAACAAAACATTGTGAATGCATTTTGGGCCCGCTCCCCACAAAACCACACTAAGCCCAACATGTTTTCAGCGTTACACTCCCCCCTTTAGCCCAATGCTGCCCCCTTTTTTTTATTATTAGGATTAAAATGCATATTCAAAAGCCATTTTTATTTTTTATATTTTTCTTTTTCTTATAACTAAATTCCTTTTTTTAGAGAGAAAAAGAGAGAAGAGAAAAACATAACTTTTGTTAAACTCTGCTCATTCATAAAACTCAGCTCATCCATAAAACTCTGTCCACCTTCAACTCTGTTTTCACTCACAAAACATAAAAATCCTCAACCCAATATTTCATCTTACAAACTCTCCCATAAACCAAACACCTTATCACATAGAGATTGTTCAAACACAAGAACAGTTTCTGTAGTGCCATTACCCTCACCCTCCAAACACAAAACAGTACTGTACAATTTGACTGTTCGGATTTGGTTCAATAACCTTCAACACAAAGGGAGGTCTAACAGCTTTCTGGAGTTTCATTAAGGTCCACACAACATCTTGAAGGGTATTCAGGCTCAAAACCTAAAGTGCAGTTTCAAGGTAAGTCATCTTAACCTTGCATTTTCCATACATCATTTTGGTTTATTTCTAAAGATAGGATGTAACAATCACTACTCTTAAAGTTAATCATTTACTTGTTGTTCATTTTTATCATTTATATGTTGAAAACTGACTGATCATGCAAAAGAATGGTGATAGAGGCAAAAAAACGGCAGCATGAGTCGTCACATACCCATACGGGTCGACTCATTCTAGTGACAAAACAGGGTATGAGTCGACACATGGCCCTATGCATCGACTCATACTGCTATCCAGGCCTCAAAATAGAAGAATGAAAGGTGCATGAGTGTTTACAGTGATTTCTGGTAAACAACCACTAGTTCTCTAAACTATCAAATAATCTTAATGACTGTTATTTAATCTCTCTGGTAACTTGCAGGATCGACTAGATTGATCCTAGGATGTATTGGTCATTTGGATAACTCTCACTATAGAACTGATATTCATGGTTGGTATTTAGAATGTTGTGTAGGTGTTTAACTTACTTCGATTACTCTATTAAAGATCTAATAACATGATCAAGTAAATGCGCGCGAAACTAAATTGCATGAATAAAGTTCAAATGTAAAGACATATAAAACTGCAGAAAAGACAAGTAAATGACTTCGAAATATAAAGGCATGTAATGTAAAAGATTCTCTGGAATGTAAAAGATTCGAAATATGAAGAAAGCGTTTAAATGCAAGAAATCAGTAAAATGACTTTAAATGAAAAAGGTATTTGAATGATAAAAGCATGAAGATAAAGGCATGAAATATACAAAAGTTTCTGAAATGTAAATGATTTAAAATGGAAAGAAAACATTTAAATGTAAGGCATCAGTAAAAAGACTTCGAATGAAAATACTTGAATGTAAAGGCTTTTGAATGATATTGACATGAAGATAGAGGAAAATACTGGAAATGATAAAGAGTTTTATTATATCATAAACACTTGGTGTTATCATACGTACATTGCTCGTGCATTCGTTTCCCTAGCCATGTGGTATTTTGAATGTTTACTGAGTTTTTTGTACAATAGATATGACACACGAAATCCTAATGCTAAGACTTCTATTTATACTACTTCGACCATAACGGTCTTGCTATAAGATTCTGCCACGTTCAGAACATGCAAAGCAATGCCCTTCTCTCGTTTCCACGCGTCTTCGAATGCTCCAACGCATATATTTTAAATTTCGAACATCCCGCTTGCATTTGAATTTCAAATGTTTTGGCACTCTTCGTTTCGAACGCATTTCTTGGACACAGCCTTGTTACCATTTCGAGACTTCTTTGAATATATTCCCATAACTGTCACTCGAAGCTCCAAGCTTTGATATGCCCATTCGAAGCACTGCTTCTACCATTTCGAAACATGACATCTTGCTTTATTCCAATCGAAACATCCAACTTGCTTCGCTTCTAATAATATCATCAAAATCTTCAGCCAACAAAATGCCCCTTTAAATTATGTATTTCGATTCCTTTGAGAAATACTTATTTTAAACATATACACAAGATTTTGATGCGACCTTCGAATCATCGTAACATTTATTGCATATGACTCCAGTCACGTCAATCATGATACTTTTCAGATTCCTTAACCGCCTTGAACCATTTCACAGCATGGTGCAGTTACAAAACAATGATTATTATTTAATCACGCCTATTACCAATATTAACTTTACGTCACCTCCTTCTCAAACCAACCCACGACTACCACATATCACAATCTTACTCAGTGGATGTTTAAACTTCCACACTATAAAAACCCATCCACTTAGTATTTTTCTTTTCTTCCCACATTCTGAATCTTTTCTTCCTCTCTTCTCACCGAAACCCTAAACTTCCAACATTCTTCCAACAATGTCTTCTTCAACTTCATCTCAACTGAAAAAAGCTTCCAAAAAGAAAGGAAAGAACACAGGAACCATAATGGAAAGCAAGGTTGGCACCTACCAAGGTCAATCTGTTCTTATTCCTCAGATGATCTCAAAAGAGAAGGAAATGCTTTATACATCTCAGGTACTAATTCCTACTAACGCCGCTGGCAAGAGGTTAACTTTAATGGGCCCTCTTACAGTCTTTGAAATCTTAAAAGACACCAGAAAAATTTTCCCTGTTTGTTATAATTTTAAACCTCTGTTTAATAAAATGGATACCCCTAAGACAGTAGAGTCTTCTGATTCGACCACCGTGGAAACTCCAATCATTCCCCCTAAGGACCCTTTTGTGCTAGATTATGTAAAGAGTAACTTCAAACCATTTCGATCTTGCCCCACCTCTGACACAACTTATCACAACTGGTTTACTAAAGTAGAAGCTAAGAAATCCCAGCAATGGGAAGAATTAGGCATTTACAACTTGATTAAACTATCGAAACCAGGCTTTACCTATAGCCACCCATTATTATTCGCGTTTTTATATTTCTGGGACAATACTTACAATACTTTCCATCTCCCTGGTGGAATGATTACACCCACCTTTTTTGACGTAACAACCATTACCGGGTTATCACCAATAGGAGAAACCTACATTCCTGACAATGAAGAGCATTCGAGTATTATTGACTTCGAAGTCAAGTTAGCCAGCTTTTCAAAGTTCATTAGCCACTATCACACTGAAGGGGACAGTGTGTCGGATGTGGAACACATTGCTTTCCTTACTTTATGGTTATCAAGGTATGTCTTTTGCAGCAGGTCCCTACAGGTAGCCAGTAGGTTTATTCCTCTAGCTAGAGATTTGCATGAGAATCGGAGGGTGTGTTTAAGCGAACTGCTACTCGTTGATCTTTACGAAAGTCTAAGATCAGCTGTTTCGAGTTTGAAATCCCCCACCTCCAAAAACATCCTGTTAGCTGGCCCTTTCTGGTTACTCCAGTTATGGCTTAATGCCATGTTCGAACCTTCACTATCAACTGCCAATACTATTGCTGAACAAGATCCGGAAATAGCGGATCGAATCATTGAAGGCACTAGGCTGCGAAGACTTACCCCAAACGATGATAAGGATGACTTCAAAGTTCTCTTTGCCAAATATATCATGATTTTCTCCAAGAGGCATAAATTCGAAGAGACCATGGCGCCTTTTGCTTCAAGGACTCATGGACCCTCCTGGTTTACCATGGCTCTCTCAGAAGCAGTCAAGAGCAAAGAAATTCAAGATGTATGGAAAGCCTTTTTGCTTCCCAAACTAATCTTCTCACGAATTACTCCTGCTAAGAATCAAATCTTCCTTTTTGCTTATCAGCCCAACTTCATTTTGAGACAATTTGGCTTGTGCCAACTAATCCCTGAACCCCTATTCCAAACAGAAAGTGCCATCACCTCTGGGCGAACCTTCAAGGCAAGAGAAGCCAAACTACAACAGGAACAATACCAAGGCTTCGCCCACTTTGAACTAATATCTTTCGAACCTACACACCTCACAGCAAAGGGTTTTCTGGAATGGTGTACAAAGTTCTATCAGACTTATATGTTCGATACTCTTACTATTCAACAGAAACTAACTGATGCGTTCGATGTGCAGGTACAATCCAAGAAAGGTATGTTCACTCATGCCAAAGAGATTAGGGCTTTTCAAAATTATTTCGAAACTACTTATGATCCCACACACTTGGAATCCACTGTGCATCAAGCGGCTGAGACCTTGAAGGAAAAATTTAAAGAAAAAGTTTCTAAGTTAAAACTTCCTTCAGGGTTGTCACCTGAGGATAGGTATAGGTTGGCATTCGAAATGCATCCACCTAAATTTCCTAGATTACCTACCTCAGAACTGGCTCTGGCTTGGTTTCCTCCATACCCTTGGTGGTTCACTTGCAAAGAAATGTTCAAATATCTTCAAAAGAAACCAAAGCCATCTGAGACTGTGACATGGGCTCGACATTGGCTCCACGATTTCCCAGGACATCTTTGCTATGACCTTTCTGCCATGTCGATTAAATATGATCAAGGTGCAGGTGCGAATGCTTGGGAAAATCCCAAATGTTTCTCACTTTCTCCATTCTTAACTTTTGCCTTAATTGTTTCGATTTTCAGCCATCAGGATAAAGACTGTTGCTTCAAAGTCGAAAGAGGGAAGCGCCTCTCAGGCATCTGTCGAAACCATTGATAATGTGACTCTATCCAAACCAACAACAACTGCTGCAACAACAACAACAACACCAGTAATAACAACTGCTCCAACTCCACAGGTAATCACTTAGCCTTGATGTTTCGAATACACTAATGTTTCATGATTTGTATCTAACTTATTGTTTAAATATTTTCAGACTAACAAACTCCCGCCAACCACTCCAAAGAAAAGAAAAACAAACACTACTGGGGAAGACCCCAATGCTGGAGGGAATTTACCAGCTGCTTCGAAGAAGAAGCAGAAGAAGGAAATTTCCAAGAGTGCTGCACCAACTAGTGTCTCTGGACTCGATTCCAGGGATGCTGCTCCCTCAACTAAATCCAAAATTCCACCTTCGACCTCCAACGTAATGTTGGAACGCATAGCTAGCAACCTCTCTTCTGAGAGTCCACAGGTAAATTGAACTTTTAAATCTTTGACAAAATAATTATTCATTACCTTGGTGCATGCTTTTAATATTCTTTTGCCTCTGTAGGACATTTTGAATCCAGCTCTTACCACTTCGACTTCACCATCAAAAACTGCTGCTCCGATCAACTCTTCTCCTCAAGGGGATTCCAGCAACCTGGTGCAGAACAAAGGGTCCTCCAATATGGCGGTTCTGGATGGGGCTTCAAAGCAGCAAGATGATCAGAGTACTTCTCCTCCTCTAAAAGAAACAAATGAAGCAACGCTTCATGAATCTGCAGAGACTTTACAAAAGACTTCTCTTCAAAAGTCCCCTCTTGAAACCCTTCAAGAGGATCCAAAGGACATTCACGCTGAAGGAGAGAAAACTGATTCTGATCAAAGAAACGAAGAATCTGCAGAGGAAGGGTCTGAGGAAGAAGATGCCAACAATGGTTCGACTGCTGGGACAGAGTCAGATGCAAATAGCAGCGAGAACAAAGATATCGAAGTGGTGGATTTGGATGATAATGAAGAAGACAATGAGCATGAAACGAATGAAGGTGACGGTGACGCGACCAATAAACCCATGGAAGTCGAAATGGATGTGACTCCCCTGCGCGTGGAACTCCCTCAACCGTCTCTATCCCGAATGACTGAAGAGGAGCTTGCTCTCCTGAGACGAAATGACTCTATTGGGTACATGAAGGCGAAGCTAGCTCAAAGGGATATTCCACCTGCTAGGGATGGTACAAGTTCGACTAGCCATTCGTTGCCCACAGATGATAGAATTGTACTTCTTAACAGGATTAGGAGAACAATTCTTGATGTGGATTTGTTCGAAGTGCTCAAACAGGATAGCACATCTTGCTACACTATGAAGGAGTTACTTACAAAAGTCAACCTTGCTACCTTCTCCTTGCCAGTTAGCACTATCTTGTTCGATCTTTAATCTCTGCTAGACAACGTGACTGGGTGCCTTCTCCAAGATGAATTTGCTGCCAGAAAGGTTCAAGAAAAGCGAACTGCAATGGATGCTGCTTATGAGCATGCTTCGAAACTCTCTCAAGAAGCTGAGGATCAAGCCATGCATCTAAAGCAAGCAAAAACTGATTATGAGGCTCGAGCTGAGTCCATCCTTCTCTGGGAAAGGCAAATTCAGGAACTTCAACAGAAGGTTAAGGAGGAGCAAGAACAACAATTAGCCTACGAAACCAATACTGCTGGCAACCAATTCGAAGAGCTCCTCAACAAAGGGCTTGCAGAAATGGAAACCGCAGAACAACTCAAGGGAGAAGTGGCTACCTTAGAGGGAGCAAGACGTTTTACTCAGCAAAGGCTTGAGTCTTTTCGAAGTACCTTTAACAGATTGAAGAATAATGTGTATTTTTAAATCTTAGTGTTGATTAGTTTGAAATTTGGTTTTTGTATGTAATATCTGAACAACGCCATTTTGGCAACCCCATATTACCATTTTGGCATTTTTGATATTTTGATTACGTTGTTATTATTCGAATCTCCTGCAGGCGTGGCTTATATTTCTTTAAATATTTCCCATTAACCTTTAGGATACGTTTATCATCCATTAACTCTTCGATTTCATATGCATTGTTTGAAAATACCTTTATTATTCGAAAAGGTCCTTCCCAATGAGGTGACCATTTACCTAACGTTTTATTTTTCTTGTCCATGGGCAATATGACTTTCCAGACTAAGTCATTAATAGTGAATGCTTTTCCTTTCACCCTTTTGTTATATGTCCTGGCCACTCTTTCCTTTTGTCTCATCAGGATTTCCAATGCATGCAATCTAACTTCGTCCAATTCAACTAACTCATTCATCATCATTTCCCAATATAATGCAGTTGGAATTTCATTTTGTCTTTGAATTCGAACTGATTGTAGATGAATTTCTACTGGCAAAACTGCATCATGACCAAATGTGAGTTGGAAAGGTGTGGTGTTAGTAGCTTCTTTAGGAGATGTTCTACATGCCCATAGTATTTGGTCTAAAGTTTTATGCCAGTTCCTTGGCTTTTTACCAATATGTTTCTTGATTAACCCTATTATCACTTTATTAGCTGCTTCGACCTGACCATTTGCTTGAGCATAATATGGCGTTGATGTTAGTAATTTAAACCCCATCTCTTGAGCAAATTCTTGCATCTTTCTACCAGTAAACACATAACCTTGGTCTGTGGTTATGCTCTCTGGCAATCCGAACCTATAGATAATTTGTTTCTGTATGAACTCAATAATAGCCTCCTGATCAGCAACTATTAATGGTATTGCTTCGATCCACTTGGTAAAATAATCTATTCCTACCAAGATATATTTCTGTCCTTTAGACGAAGCAGGATTTATTTCTCCTATTAAATCCAATGCCCAACCTCTAAAGGGCCATGGTTTAATGATTGAATGCAACTCACTTGCAGGGGCATGTTGAATCCCTGCATGTTTCTGACATTCTTCACAACCTTTAGCAAAGTCTATACAATCTTTGAGCATGCTGGGCCAATACATGCCATATCGAAATAACAGCCATTTCATTTTATGACCTGCTTGATGTGCCCCACATGCCCCATTGTAGACTTCTGATAATGCTAAGTATGCCTCACTTTCTCCTAGGCATTTCAGTAATACGCCTTCTTGGGTCTTTTTGAACAATTCGTTCCCCATGAGGACATATGAAAATGCTCTATATTTTATCTTCCTATCAACATTCGAAGTTGGATTTGTTAAATAGCTCACAAGTGGACTTCGCCAATCTGCATCTGATAAGGTGTCTATGGCTAGTATTTCGAATCCCTGTTTCTCAGCATAACCCAATTTCATACTCTCTAGATCTGATGGTATGAATCTAGTAGCCATAACTCTACCCCTTAATTCAACTAAATCCTCAAAGTTTTTGGCAGAAACTTTATAACCTGAAGCCAACTGTGCTAAGTCATTTGCTTCTTGGTTTTCTCTTCTTGGTATATGTTGAATATCCATGTATTCAAATTTTCTAAGTAGCCTGTTAACTATGACGAAGTATATCATTAGGTTTTCCTTTATGCATTTATACTCCTTTGTTATTTGCTTGACTACTAATTCTGAGTCTCCTTTAATTTCGACTCTAGTTGCCCCCAATTCCAACAAAGCTTCAAGTCCAACAATAAGCGCTTCATACTCAGCTTCGTTGTTCGAGCAACGGGGACCATCTAATTTATACTTGAATTTTGTTGGAATTCCTTCAGGAGAAATTATAAGGACTCCAACACCACTACCATTCCTGTGGGTCGAACCATCAAAGTATAATTTCCAAGGTTGCATTTCGACGTAACTCATGACAATCTGTTCAACCAATGAATGGTCCACAATGAAATCAGAAATCACTTGGCCTTTCACAGCTTTTAAAGGCATGAAAGTCAAAGAATATTCTGTTAAGGCTAAAGCCCATTTGCCAACTCTGCTATGCATTATTGGTTTTGAAAGCATGTGTTTAATGACATCGAAATGAGATGAAACATAAACATCAACAAGCTTTATATAATACTTGAGTTTCATACAAGAAAAGTACAAACAGAGACATAGCTTTTCTATATTGCTATATCTAGTCTCTGCATCATTCAATACTCTACTTAAATAGTATATGGCTCTTTCGATGCCATTGTTATCTTCTTGTGCCAACATACTACCTATACTAACTTCAGAGGCAGATATGTACAATCTCATGGGCTTTCCCCATGAAGGTGGAGACAAGATGGGAGGCTGAGAGAGATATCTTTTTATCTTGTCAAATGCCTCCTGATGAGCTTCGTTCCACTCGAAGGCTTGGCCTTGCTTTAAACGAAGCAACGGAGAGAAAGCTTGGGTTCTTCCACTCATATTCGAAATGAATCTTCTGAGAAAGTTAATCTTCCCTAGCAAAGATTGCAGCTCCCTTTTTGACGTAGGTGCTTTCGTCTCCATTATGGCTTTGGTTTTATTTTGGTTGATCTCAATTCCTTTTTTATGAACCACAAAGCCAAAGAAATCTCCAGCCTGCACAAAAAATGCACATTTAAGGGGATTCATCTTTAAGCCATGTCTTCTCATTCGTTCGAATGATTGGCTCAAATGATGCAAATGGGTTTCTGCAGATATAGATTTGATGACTATATCATCAATATACACCTGCATAAAGGTTTCAATGAAATCATGGAAAATCGAATTCATTGCCCTTTGATAAGTTTCCCCAGCGTTTTTTAAACCAAAAGGCATCACCACCCATTCGTAGGTGCCTAAGGCTCCTGGGCAACGAAATGCTGTCTTGGCAACATCTTCTTCAGCAATAAAAATCTGATTGTAACCAGAGTATCCATCTAGCATACTCAAATATTTGAATCCTGCAGCAGAGTCTACTAACATTTCTGCCACAGACATGGAATACTCATCTTTAGGGGTTGCAGTATTTAAATCCCTAAAATCTATGCAGATTCTCAAAGAACCATTTTTCTTAATAACAGGCACTATATTTGCTAACCATTCGACATACCTTGTGGTTCTGATGAATCTGCAGCGCAAAAACCTTTCGATCTCAGCTTTGATCTTTGTGAGAACCGCTGGTGCGAATCTTCTAGGAGTTTGCTTGATGGGCTTCTTGCCATCCTTGATTGGAAGTCTATGTTCCACTAGCTCCCTCTTTAAACCAGGCATTTCGTCATAATCCCACGCGAAGCAATCTTTGTTTTTCTTCAGGAATTTGATCACTTCCTTCTTGAGGCATGGGTTAAGTTTTTCACTTATATAGGTTATTCTTTTCGTGTTCTCATCCCCTAAGTTCACTTCTTCGAGTGGATCCTGCGCCAACATTTTGGCACCTGAGTCCATGGGGTCCCTCTCGAAGCCTAAGGGTTCTTTATCATAGATGGCGTCCAGCCTTTGATCTATTTCAAATTCTTCAAAGGGTGAGCCTTTCGAGCTACCCCCATTTATTTCGTTCATCTTTACATCCAGTTTATTCATTTCAGCCTCTAAGGCCTCCTTTGATTCGTTCTCAGCCATATAGGCCAAAATCCTTTTGAAAAAGGAGGACTCAGTCATGAGTAAGGTTGTCGAATTCCCAGCCTGCTGGACGTCTTTGTATAGTACCTTCGACTCCTTCATCTTCACTGATTATCCTTCTATCCCAATATATGCCATCATGGCGAAGGGTCATATAGTAGTGGGCATTTCTGGTTTTGTTGATTTCATCATTTGGGACGCAAGGAGCAATCTTTGCCAGATGTTTGTCATAATTCCTCTTGTCAACTAAGTTGACTGCTGACATGAAGTAACTCTGGTCCGCTTCAATATTTTCCACGATCCCATCTTCTCTCCATAAAACTAATCGCTGGTGCATTGACGAAGGAACTGCTCCAACGCCATGGATCCACTCCCTTCCCAACAACAAGTTGTAGTTGGCCTTGGCTTCGATCACCATGAACATGGTGGGCCTACAGCTTGATCCTATTGTCAAGTCCAATTGAACCACCCCCAGTGTTTTGCCTACTTTCCCTTCATAATTGGATAGAACCATGTTGTGTGGTTTGATGTCTCCTTCGCGTATTTCTAACCTTTTCAGCATGAAATGGGGTATTAAGTTAACTGCAGCGCCCCCATCCACTAGAAACTTATTTACACCATGGGCACCAACCTTTGCCCGAATAAATAATGGCTTCAGATGATTCTTCATAGCTGGTTCTGGACGCTCGAAGAACGCATTCTGCTCCTCGACAGCTCCATTATCCATCACATAGTAGCACACAGGCCTATGCTTCATCAGATCTATGGTATCTTCTTCCTCATACTCTTCGATTTCAGTTTCCTGTCCAAACTCACAAGGAAGCACAGATACCACGTTGGAATTGATATTGAACGAAGACTCCCCCTCTGACTCGAAATTGTCTGTTAGCATATCTTCGTCTTCTTCTGAACCTGGAGTGTATTCCTTTGGTTCAGTTGGTTGTACTTCGGAGAAGAGCCTCCTACTAACTAGGGGTTTGTCTTCAGTTTGATTTTTTGGTGTGGGTTTGTTGGTGCTAGATTCACCTTGGTTTTTTGTTGAAGTTGCTCCTTTACTTGCCACAGCTTCCCTTTCAGCCTTTCGAATTCTCTGTTGCCTTCGCCATTGAGATCTTGACATGGGGTTTCTGCCTTTGTAGTTCTCCAATCTCACTTCTTCCCTCTTCGCTATGTTGAACTTCCTTCTATATGTCATAGCATGGCGTGCGTTTCGTTCATTGTTTCTCCATTTGTCTTTGCCTTTGTCATTTCTGACTTGCAGCCATTTATCTGTTGGCACCTCAGCAGGGATTTTGAACGTCACTCTTCGAGCACCCTTGGGATGAGGACTATCAGGCCTTCGTTGATTGTATTTGCTATCGAAACGTGGGCCCATCTGAACAGTCTCTTGGTGGTTCCAACAAGGGGCGAAAGGGATTGTTTCGAAGGCTCTGGCCATGCTTTGATCATACACAGCAGAACACCTTGGGCATATCAAACATTTGGTTGCCCCTTTGTAGCAGCGAAGCACAAATTCCAACAAACTTTCTCCAACTTTAGGATAACACCTGAATAACTGGTTATCCTGGCGCCAGTTGTTGCCAGTTCGCGCCCTTTGTACCCTCTCGAAGTTTGCAGCGATTCTCTGATTGCAGAGGATGCTGCACCTAGGGCATAGTATCATTCTCGTATCTCCTTTGTGGCACATCATGAGGTAATCCTTGAGACTAGCATCTCCAGCATGATTATCCTCCATTTTATACTTTTCTTTTTCTAAATATCTCTCCACCTCCTCCATTTCAGAACGAGGCCTCTCCATATCCACCATGTTTACCTCAACATCCTCCCTCTTAGCGTCATCATCTCCCCATCCTGTGGGTTTTATATCTTTAATGTGGACCTTTGAACTCTCTGGGGCAGAATATTTGACCAAGTAGTCAAACTTTCCATTGTATTCCCCTAAAGTATCCCATATTTCTTTCTGAGGGGAGGTTGGCTTCGTGATTTGGACTTTCTCCAATTCTAGCCTCAGGCATTCAGTAACCTGTGTCAACTCTTGGTTTTGGTTTTCCTGGCCTTCAGTAGCCTGGATTTCTTTTGCAACAGCTAAATGTGCTGCTTCAATCGAAGTCTCTGGTTGCTTGTGGACGTCTTCAGTGACCCCCTTATTGACTTCGACTATCACCCAGCTTTCATTTTCAGTACCTTTCTCTCCTACTGGAGCGTCACTTTGGTCAGCTTCCACCATGTTAATTTCCCCAATGCATGCAGGCTCGGAGTAATTGGTGTCTGCGACGTCCAAAGGATCTTCGTCTACTTTCATTTTTGCTTTATCAGCAAACTTCAGTCTTCCATCTTTAATTGCATTCTGAATTAGGTCCCTGAAAAGAAAACACTGTGAGATTTTGTGGCCTAGGAAACTATGATACTTGCAAAATCCTCTTTTCTTTCTTTGATCTAAAGGAGGTATTTTGACATTTGATGGCACAATGAGTTGGCCATCTTTGACAAGTAAATCAAAAATCTCTTCACACTTAGTGACATCGAAGGTATAAACCTTCTTTGGGAATTTGTCACTTTTCTCATTTTCAACAATTTCTTTCCCTTTTGTGGGAACTAATAATTTGCAGGAGTAAGGTGGTGCCTGTTTTAATTCAGCGAGGTCGATTTCGACCTCTTCGAATTTGAATTCAGGATAATCTTCTGTTTCCTCAGTTCCAACATAGGAGATCCTTTCCTTCTTGTTATTTTTAAAGACTCTGGCCTTTTCAGCCTTTAGCCTTTCGACCTGTCGAACCCTATCGGCTAATTGAGCCATATCCCTCAAGTATTGAGTGTCTAATTTCTTTCGAATAGAGTAATCCAGGCCGCCAGCAGCCATTTCGACTAACTCATGTTCAGGAACTACTGTAAAACATCTAGATTTCAAAAGCCTGAATCTATTCAGATAATCATCTATGGGTTCAGTAAACTTCCTCTTGACACTGGCTAGTTCTTTCTGACTTATTTTTGATTATCCCATGTAGAACTGCTCATGGAATAATCTCTCCAACAAAGCCCAAGTATCTATGGACCCAGGAGGTAAAGTGGTGAACCATGTGAACGCGTTCTTAGTCAGGGAACTGGGGAAATATTTGATCCTAAGGTCTTCATTATTGGCTATATCTCATGCTTCGGTTAGATACCTGACTATGTGTTCGACTGTTGATTCATTGGTATCCCCAGCAAACTTTGTAAACTTAGGGACTTTATATCCCCTTGGTAAATCAGTGTGCATTATGTAATCTAATATAGGAGAGGCATAATTTGGCCTTCGAATTCCTGTGTTGAGGCCATTCTGGGCCATGATTCTCTCTATCATGGTGGTTAAGTTATTTTCTGCCAAGATGTTATCGTTTCGAATTCTATGAACGACTGCATCAGCATCTTGATTTCGACCCACCATGACAACCCCTCTAGGTTGTTCTTCTCGAAACTCTGGGACTTCTAGCCTTTCGACCCTTGCCCCTGGTTCCATAATTTCCCTTTGTGGGCCTTGGATCATTGGGGCTTCTAGCCTTTGTGCCCTTGCCCCCAAATTAACCTCCTCTCTGGCTGGTCTATAGGGTGGGTCGTTAGCAACTTGTTCTATAATAGGTACGTTTGCTCGAACTCCCGCCTGATTCTGCCTACGCCTTTCTGGGGGAGCAAAGAAATCTGCTATTCGACTCATGTTATCTGCGTTTTCTCTGTTTGTCACAGTCACATTTTATACTATTGGGGCAAATATCTTCTGCATAGTTTGTGCTAACACTCCTATCATATTATGGTTACTGTCATCCATCAATTGCCTAAAGGCCAACTGATTTTCTGTGGTTAGGATAGGCATTGCACTATAACCCACTGATCTTTGGTTATTTGTCATAAATTGATTTGCCCCAGACCCAGACCCTAATTGTGGTGATGAATTTGATGTGGAATTGTGTAAGCCTGCCATAAAAGATGTTGGCATTCCATAAGAGGAATTTCTGGCTCCATTACCATCGAAACCGGGTGGTCTAGTTAGTGGGGTGGCGAAATGGGTTTGTGTCCCTGATGGTGGGACAAATCCCCCAGGGTAACCAATGGTTCCAGTATTTCCTAGGATCGAACTATTAGTTGATATGCCACTTATTCCATTAGTGGCTACGCCACTGGTAGAGGATGCAACCGATTGTGCATTCGAAGGGATTGCATTAGATGTTCCCATCGAAGCGGACATATTAGTGCCTGTTGTATGTGAGATATTTTGTTCCCCTTGTTGATTGTCAGAATTAGACATCTTGTTTAAACGTTTTCTCCTGGATAAGGGTTGGTTGCTATTGGTTATTCTACCACTTCTAAGGTTCATAAAACAACAAACTTATCACTCAAAGAGTACTTTTACAATGGTTATATCTCAACAATTTTTTACTTTGTTCTAAATTTCGTAATGACCAATGACGTGTCCCATCAGGTGTGCCAATTTGTTTACAGTGATTTCTGGTAAACAACCGCTAGTCCTCCAAACTATCAAATAATCTTAATGACTGTTATTTAATCTCTCTGGTAACTTGCATGATCGACTAGATTGATCTTAGGATGTATTGGTCATTTGGATAACTCTCACTATAGAACTGATATTCATGGTTGGTATTTAGAATGTTGTGTAGGTGTTTAACTTACTTCGATTACTCTATTAAAGATCTAATAACATGATCAAGTAAATGCGCGCGAAACTAAATTGCATGAATAAAGTTCAATTGTAAAGACATATAAAACTGCAGAAAAGACAAGTAAATGACTTCGAAATATAAAGGCATGTAATGTAAAAGATTCTCTGGAATGTAAAAGATTCGAAATATGAAGAAAGCATTTAAATGCAAGAAATCAGTAAAATGACTTTAAATGAAAAAGGTATTCGAATGATAAAAGCATGAAGATAAAGGCATGAAATATACAAAAGTTTCTGAAATGTAAAGGATTTGAAATGGAAAGAAAACATTTAAATGTAAGGCATCAGTAAAAAGACTTCGAATGAAAATACTTGAATGTAAAGGCTTTTGAATGATATTGACATGAAGATAAAGGAAAATACTGGAAATGATAAAGAGTTTTATTATATCATAAACACTTGGTGTTATCATACGTACATTGCTCGTGCATTCGTTTCTTTAGCCATGTGGTATTTTGAATGTTTACTGAGTTTTTTGTACAATAGATATGACACACGAAATCCTAATGCTAAGACTTCTATTTATACTACTTCGACCATAACGGTCTTGCTATAAGATTCTGCCACGTTCAGAACATGCAAAGCAATGCCCTTCTCTCGCTTCCACGCGTCTTCGAATGCTCCAGCGCATATATTTTAAATTTCGAACATCCCGCTTGCATTTGAATTTCAAATGTTTTGGCACTCTTCGTTTCAAACGCATTTCTTGGACACAACCTTGTTACCATTTCAAGACTTCTTTGAATATATTCCCATAACTGTCACTCGAAGCTCCAAGCTTTGATATGCCCATTCGAAGCACTGCTTCTACCATTTCGAAACATGACATCTTGCTTTATTCCAATCGAAACATCCAACTTACTTCGCTTCTAATAATATCATCAAAATCTTCAGCCAACAATGAGTCGATACAAAACGCGTATGTGTCGACACAAACAGGTGCATGAGTCGACATATCTCATTATGTGTCGACTCATACTGAGCTGATTTTGTTTACAGGAGCAAGTAAAAGTTATGTATCGATGCATAGCAGCATGTGTCGATACATAATAGCTCAAAATGCAATTTTTCCTTCTTTTTATACTGTTTTTTGCATTGTATATATATATATATATATATATATATATATATATATATATATATATATATATATATATATATATATATATATATATATTCTTCATTACTGTCCATTTATTCGATATGGTTGTAATAATTAGACACCTATTTCATCCCTATATGCAAATTGTATCCCCACCCCCTTAATGATGTAATAGCTTAGGATTTTAATTTCTGCAAGTTTACCGCTTTTCATATAGTTGCTAGTAAGATAGGGTGTGTATGGTAAGATAAAATCAACCGTTAGCAAAACCTAATCTCAAAGATAAAATACATGCAATCAAATACGCTTTTCACACAAGCACCTCTAGGGTAACCTCGCTTGTTGCCTCGAAAAATAGTCATGTCCCTCGAACATGGACGTTTTAGAAAAGACCCTCGATAAAAGGTCGTAGTCCCTCGATGTTGTCTTCGGTAAACAATCTAGTCCCTAAAGAAATTGCTAAAACGTCTCATAGGTTGCCTTCTATGACTATACAATTGACCCACGCCTGTCCCTTCACATCCAACGATTGAGCTTCTTATCAATCAATGTTAAGATAGTAACATCTAAAGGAGGAGGAAAAGAACAATGACCTTTTGAGTAGGTAGGATGCTCGTAGTTGCTTACTTGCTCACAACTAAAAAACCATTTTCACACCAACACTTTCAATTGAAACATTTTCAAAAGTTAAAACACTTTGTACGCATTCTTATAGAGACAGGAATCATTACAAAAGCATTTTTCAAAATCACTTTCAAAAAACATCTTCCACAACAAACATCTCTTTGAACTATTTTCAAAACCAACACTTTGTACGCATTTTTATAGAGACGAAAATCATTACAAAGACGTTTTTAAAATATTTTCAAACCCACACCACAAAACACATTTTCAAACAAAAACAAGTGATCTATCAAGCAACTAAGAGCCCATAGATAACTATGGATGAAAAGTGTGCTAACACCCTCCTTTTCATGATTTACCCCCGAACTCAAGAAAACAACTCAAAAAGTCTTTACTGTTCTTTTCACCCTTTCCTTATTGGATAAAAGAAAAGTCGATGACGACTCTTGCTATCCGCAACAATTGCGATCAAACGCAAAACAACCAAGTCAGTTCTCCCATCGTATCAGAACCTTGATATCAAAAAAATTAAAATTGATGTCTGAAAGTTTAAGGTGATATTTTCATATACTTTATATTTTATTGATTCTTCAACGAATTAAAAAATAATTTTTTCTTATATTTAGGACGATAAGGAGTATATTGTAAATATTATTTGTTATTTTGCAAATCAAAAGCATAAACCAGCAAGCTCGAAACCCCTTTAACCGCGATGAAGCTACATAAAATCTAGCGGAAACCATTTCAGTCAGAACCAGACCAGAGAGGAATAACACAGACAAAATTTTCTTTCCCCTTTCGTTTAACCGTTCACAGCAAGAAGACGAATGAGCAGAGGGAACGGTGATGCCGAGAAGGTGGGACCCATGTTCCCAAGGCTCCATGTCAATGACACAGCAGAGAAAGGAGGACCAAGAGCACCACCGAGGAATAAGATGGCACTCTATGAACAATTCAGTGTTCCCTTTCAAAGATTCAACCCTAATTCTAATTCACTTCCTCAAACACGTTCCTCAAGCTTGGTAAGTTTTTGATTTGGGTTGGGTTGATCTATAAGTCTTGTTTACCGATTATAACATGTATATAGATTTATTTTTTTGGGTTAGCTTCTCAAATATAGTTCTTCATTTATAGAAAGGTCCTAATAAGTTGATAGGTGTTTGTGGAGAAGTTAGATGAATGAGTTTTTGAAAAAATTGAGATGAAAAACCTAATTTGAAATTAATTGAAGAGCTATTATGAAGAAACTCGTAGTTATGGTAAAATTCTTTTTCCATTTGTGTTTATTGACAAATTATTCAACTTGGCTTATTGTCATATCCTAAATCTCAAAAGCTCAATGATGTATTCAGATTATTGTTGGGATAGAATGACTCAATCCATCTTTTTGTTGCTTTAGTGTTGATGGCTTCAAATGCGTGTACATTGAAAACTCAAATAAGTTGTCACTTGTCGCCAAAGAAGGTGCATTAATGTTTTTATAACCAAAATGAGAGTCTATTGAGCTTGTATGACTCCTTTTATTTTGTGGTTCTAACATTTTTTTTTTTTTTGAAAGAATGGTGTGACAATGATTTTGTTGTAGAGACTTTGTTACTAAGGCCCTGTTTGGTTAAATAACTTAATTTGCAACATATAGAATAAACACTTATCATGATAAACACTCATGTATAACCTATTTTTATAATTAATAATTAAGGATAAAGTAATGATAAATTGTTATTGTTTTTTGTATAACCTATAAACTGTTTTCATATGCTATCTTGAAGGGGTTAAGAAAATAAGCTGAAAACAGCTTATGAATGTGCCATAAGATGTTTTCATAAGCTTTCTCAAACAGTCTCTAAGTGCTTATGCCAGTATGTAAACATAAGTTGTTAATGGAGAAATCTCTTTAACATTTTTATACCTCACATGCCCTCACATAACAGCCCATCGAAGTTGCTCATACCAACTTTATCATATGCTAAATGTTGGTGCAAGATGATGAAATTGAGGAAGAACAGAGAAAAGATAAATGCTATAAAGCTGCCACAAATGATTGAAAGATGATTGATTGTATTAAATGAAATCTAGTACACCTATTTATACACAAAAGTAGTAAAGATAAGAATGCCACATAGGCTCTAAAGAGAATATTCACAAATGGCAAATACTAAATTACCCTCTAATACCATCTCGTAATTTAGTAATTATCAGAAACTAACAACACCAATTTCATTTCTCAAATGAAGAAATTGATCTGTTTTTATTGCCTTCGTCAGAACATCTGTCAGCTGCTTCTGAGTGCTACAGTGTAGAACTTTTAACACTCCTTTCTGCACTTGACTTCTCAGAAAATGATACTTCGTCTCAATATGCTTGCTTCTTCCATGCAACACTGGATTTTTTGCAAGATTGATTGCAGACTTGTTATCAATCAACAGTTTCAGAGGTTTCTCTATCTCAATCTTCAAATCCTCCAGAAGATTCAGAAGTCAAACAGCTTGACATGCAGCTACAATACCTGCAATGTATTCAACTTTACATGTTGACAGAGCCACAACAGGCTGTTTCTTGGAACTCCAAGAAATAAGACCTCCCAGAAACTTGAACAAGTAACCAGAAGTACTTCTTCTGTCAACTCTGTCTCTACACCAGTCAGAATCAGAATAACTCACTAATTTTGGTTCTGTCTGTCTTCCAGAAGGAAATAACACTCCATATTTCAGAGTTCCTTTGATATACCTCAGAATTCTGACAACAGTTTGGTAATGAGACCACTTTGGTTTACTCATGAATCTGCTAACCATTCCAACTGCATAACAAATGTCAGGTCTGGTATTGCACAAGTACCTAAGAGAACCAACCAACTGCTTGAAGGTTGTAGCATCCACAGAATCACCATCAGAATCAGAATCTAATTTATGATTGGTTTCTGATGGTGTCACAGCAACTTTGCAATTCTGCAGCTTAAATCTCTTCAGAAGTTCAAGTTCATACTTCAGCTGATGTAGAATGATACCCTTCTTTGAGTACAAAATCTCCATTCCTAGAAAATATACCATATTTCCCAGATCTGTCATCTCAAATTCATTCATCAGAACTTCTTTGAACTTGATTATATCTTCTGGACAACTTCCTGTTAGCAATATGTCATCAACATATAGACACACCAGAATCATATTGCCACCAGAATGCTGCACATATACGCCATATTCCATCTCACATTTCTGAAACTTCTGCCTCTTGAAAAATGAATCAATTTTCAGATTCCAAGCTCTGGACGCTTGTTTCAGTCCATACAAAGCTTTATGTAACTTGTATGCCATCTCTTCCTGATTCTTTTTCACAAACCCAAGAGGTTGTGACACATATACCTCTTGTAACAGACTATTCAGAAATGCAGACTTCACATCCAGATGTATCAAAGACCAATTTCTGTTTGCAGCTAAAGCAATCACCAGTCTGATTGTTTCGTGTCTAGCTACAGGCGCAAACACCTCAAAGTAATCTAGCCTAGGTTTCTGAAGAAAACCTCTAGCCACTAGTCTTACTTTGTGTTTGCCAATTGATCCATCTTGCTTAAGCTTCACCTTGAAAATCCATCTGACGCTGATGGCTTTCTTCTTTTCTGGAAGCTTCATCAGCTTCCAAGTTTTATTTCTTTCAATAGCCTCAAGTTCTTCCTTCATGGCATTCAACCATACTTTCTTCTTGAGAGCTTCTTCAATACCCACTGGTTCAGAATCTACTAACATGGCATACTGAACGATTTCTCCTTCAGAATCTACTTCAGTATCACGCAACATGCTAAAATCTGCAAACCTACTTGGTATTCGTCTGATTCTCTGTGGCCTCTGAACTTGTTCTGAAGCTTCTCCAGAACTCGGAACAATGCTAGCTTCTGGACCTTGTCCAGAACTACTTCCTTCAGAATTACCACCTTCAGAGTTACTTCTGGAAACTTGTCCTCTAGACCCTATGTCTTCAGAGTTTTCCCTTCCAGAAATATAATCACCACCAGATTCTGGATCATCATTAGAATTTGGATCAAAATCAGATCCACTATCAGAATCTCCCTGAGATTCTGACTCATCTTCAGAGTCTTCAGATTCATCTTTTGACTCTGACTCGTCTTCAGAACTTTCTGAAGAATCTTCAGAAACTAACTCTGGTGTTGGCGCTACACCAGAATCTGATTGAAGCTTGTTCCAATCCCATGTTTCTGACTCTTTCACAATAACGTCTCTGCTGATTTCAACTTTGTTGGTTTCTGGACAATAAAGCTTATAGGCATTGTGGTACCCCACCTGTAACATTACTTTGCTTTTATCATTCAGTTTCCGTCTTCTAGCTTCTGGAACGTGTTTGTAGCATACAGAACCAAACACCCTCAGATGGCTAACACTTTGCTTGTCTCCAGTCCACTTTTCTAAAGGAACAATTTCCTTCAGCTTCTTCGTTGGACACCTATTCAGAACATATGCTGACACGGTAACAGCTTCTCCCCATAACATGTGAGGTAGCTTCTTCTCTTTCAGCATACTTCTGGTCATATCAAACAAAGTTCTGTTTCTTCTTTCAGCAAGACCATTGTGCTGAGGAGTATATGGAGCAGTAATCTCATGTTCTATTCCATTCTCCTCACAAAACTTCTGGAACTTTGTAGAGTTATACTCATCTCCACCATCCGTTCTCAGAATCTTCAGCTTCCGACCACTCTGCTTCTCAGCCTTCACCTTGAACTTCTGGAACTCAGTAAACACTTCATGCTTGAACTTGATGAGTGTTACCCATGTCATTCTTGTGAACTCATCCACAAAAGACACAAAATATTTGTTTCCTCCAAGTGAAGATACTGGAAATGGTCCACACACATCAGAATGTACTACTCCCAAAGCATGCTTTGCTCTGGACGCTACTTTTGATGCGAATGGCAATCTGGGTTGCTTGCCTTTCATGCATATCTCACATGACTTCTGAGGCTTCGCAATCTTCGAAATGCCATGTACAAGCTTCTTAGAACTTAGATGCCCTAAGCTTCTATAGTTCAAGTGCCCCAACCTCTTGTGCCACAGCTTACTGTCACCTTCAGCGCCTTCTGCACTAAGACACTCTGCTTCAGCTGTTTCTACATTCACTTTGAATGTTCTGTTGCTTCCCTGCTCAGACTTCATAATCATCTTCTGATTAGAATCATACAACGTTAAGAGGTTGTCCTTCATAACCACTGAGAAACCTTTCTCAATGAGCTGACCCACACTCATCAGATTACTTTTAATTCCAGGAACATACCAAACATCTTTGATCAGAATGTTTTTTCCATTCTTCACTTTGACTCTGACATTTCCCATACCTTCTGCATTAAGATACTTATCATCAGCACATCTGATCTTTGTTCTCCTTCTGGAGTCAAAGTCTATCAGCCATTGTTTGTTACCAGTCAAGTGGTTTGAACAACCAATGTCCATATACCACCAATCTTCTGAACAGTTTCCATCAGAATCAGAAGCCATCAGTATCACAGGTTCATCAGAATCTCCTCTGGCTATATTTGCTTCTTCTGATTTCCTTCCTCTATTTCTACAATCTCTGGCAAAATGGCCAAACTGTTTACAACAGTAACATTGAACCTTCTTCTTGTCATACCTTTCCTTTCCCTTCTGATATTTCCTTTCATCAGAAGTTGAGGTTTCTGACTTCTGGAATTTATCACCACGTCTATTCTGCTTCTGGTCCTTCTTGGCAAAAGAAGCCTTCAGAGCTTGCTCCACTTCCCTCTCAGAAGTTCTTTCAGTTAGACGCAACTCCCGCGCTTCTAGACTGCTTTGCAACTCTTCTATTCTCATGGTTTCCAGATTTTTAGAATGTCCAATAGAAACAACAATGTAATCAAACTGAGGAGTAAGTGACCTCAGAATCTTCTCTATGATTACCTGTTCAGAAAGTGTTTCTCCACAAGCTTTCATCTCATTAGTGATCAGAATCATTCTAGAGATGTACTCAGAAACTTTCTCACTGTTCTTCATGTTGAGATTCTCATATTGCTTTCGCAGGGACTGAAGCTTTACCTTCTTTACTGACGCGTCACCACCATAACATCTGACCAGTATATCCCATGCCTCTTTCGACGTCGTCGAATCAGCAATCTTCTCAAACACACATCCACACACTGATGGATATAGAACAGAGCTTTCTGATCCCTCTTTCTCGTAGCTCTTTCTGCAGATCTTTGTTCTTCAGTAGCATCTGCTGCAACTGGAACATAACCTTCAGTAACAAGATCCAGAACGTCCCGAGCACTAAACAGCACACGCATTTGTATCATCCATCTGTTTCAGCTTTTGCCATCAAAAACTGGAAGTTTAGTGTTCAAACTACTGTCTCCACTCATCTTAAACCTTGCACAAAAAACGCAGATCTCAGATTCTCACTCAGTGTTTCCAAAACCCACAGAATCAGTGTGATTCTGTTCAAATTTTTGTTCAAGATTCAACAAAAATCAGGAACCAAAAATCAAACACACAGCTCACTATCACTCGTGTTTTTCAGAACTTCAGAACAAATCAAGAGCTCTAGATACCAATTTGTTGGTGCAAGGTGATGAAATTGAAGAAGAAGAGAGAAAAGATAAATGCTATAAAGCTGTCACAAATGATTGGAAGATGATTGATTGTATTAAATGAAACCTAGTACACCTATTTATACACAAAAGTAGTAAAGATAAGAATGCCACATAAGTCCTAAAGAGAATATCCACAAATGGCAAATACTAAATTACCCTCTAATACTAAAATCCAACTCTTTAATTAAAATAATGGTGTGACATGACTTTGGTCGTTGTAGAGGTTCTGTTACCATGATAAGAAACAATTCGAAAAGCTTAACTTGTAAAGGAAAAAAGCACTTTAATGGTTTTACATATTATACGCCTGTACCTAAGAATCGAATGGACTTGCTCTTGCTTTTTTAATCATGTGCCGAAGTCCAACTTTGAATTTGAAAGAATGGTATGCTAACAATTGTACTCACCATTTGGTTATAGAGGCCACATTATGTTATCATGAATGACTTTGTGTTATCATCTCTAACACCAGTCAATATATTTGAAGGGAAATGACCCTGAGAGAAGCTACATTTTCCCAGTTTGCTTATCTTCACAGACAGAAAGTTATATTTCTCACCAATCTAATGTAGCAAACATGGATGCTTTGTCAGCGCTTGAACATAGAAAAAAAGTAGATGGAGATGATAGTCGTGCATATGATCGCAAGAGGATTGGTCAATCTAATGATAAAACAATGAAGAGTTTCAATGGGGAAACACTCACTCCTACGGGCTCTGGTAATTTTGGTTGTTTAGTATCCGAGAATGTTGGTGACAAAGATCAAACACAATTTGGCTCCCTGCTCGTCAAAATGAGAAAAGATGTGAGAAATAAGGGTGAAGCGCATCTGCAAGAAAGCCTTAGTACACAGAAAACAGTAATGCCCGTTGAAAGATTGTCGACAGGAGAAATTATTGACAGTCCAGTGAGGCAAGCCGAGAAGATTTCAGATGAAGAGGATCAGAGGGATGCTTGCCTACAGCAGGAATCCAATTATGTTGAACATGGTGGAAGTCTCGTTGACTCTGCAATGGATATGGATAATAGAAACAGCCTTGTATTAAGAGGCTGCTTTCGTTCTACAGTGGACCAAACCAGTGTACTTGAAGCCGCCAACCATACCGAGTATCATGATACGAACATTGACAGCCCAATAGACAATGGAACCTCAGAAGGAAGTGATGATGTATCTAAGAATTCCACTCTAGAAAATATGCCAAGCCCGAAACTTTCTCCTGATGGGGTCGTAGAGATATTAGGTCAACAACATTTTTGGAAAGCAAGACGAAAAATTACCAAGTAAGTATCATCGGCTGTCTATAGCATATGCTTTTGTAATGGTCTTAAATTTGGATTGCTTCCTTCTGAACCCTTCACAAATGTATGATTGGTTCATTCTCTTATTTGTATCAGACTGTTCAGTTTGTCATGGAAAAGGTCATATTTTATTTTTGTTTCCTTGTGCATGTGTGCAGGAGTTTAGAATAAAAGTCCTAGTTTGTTTTGGTAGAAGTTTGATTTGTCTACCACAATTTTTATTTTCCCTTCCCCATTTTATAATTTCGATGCATTTTTTATTTGGATGAGGTTTGTTTCAAGAATATATCATATTTTTGCCTATTGCCACGTACTACAGGTATTTTTATTTTCTCATATTGCTACAGGCCACAAATGTAAAGTTGCTGTAATTTCATTGAAGATATTCTATTATAGAACATGTTGAGTATTAGACTATATCAGAATCAGCTGTCTTATTTTCATGAATTGTTACTTAATCAAGAGTATGAGTCTAATTAAGGATTACAGTTTTGTTTTCTTAAACAATATACCAAATATCATTTGCATTGATATCAATAATTTTGTTATTATTTTGAGTATTCCTTTTCGTTTCTCTTTAAACCATATAACATAAACAAAAATTGTAAAGCGTTACCAATTTTCCAGGTTAGTTGATTCTATTGAGAATGCTGAATGTACCTTATTTGATTTGTATGTTTAAGTTATGCTTCCTGTTTGAATCTCGTCTTTATTTTGAACCAGAAACAATAAAATTGCACAACTATATTTTGTTTGGAATTCCTGAGCCTTTATGTTTTGAATCATGTGAAAAAGCTCGTATATCCCAATTCATAGACTGAATTATTAATTATATACAAACAGTCATGGTATAAGATTTGTGTCTAGTTATTAAATTTCAACCCTCCTGAAAAAATGATAGATTTCTGAGAAAATATGACATGCATGAATTCTGGAAAGGTAGATATTTGGCTTGATTGACCGGTTACCTCTGAGGTGACAGGAGAATCTTTGATTTTGTGTTATTGGTTTATACGTTTAGTTATGAATGTATCATTTCATTTTGTGTCTTAAATCCCATATTGGATGTTTTTGATTGAACTCTCATTCTCCTCTTTACAGTCAACAAAGAATGTATGCGGTCCAAGTGTTTGAATTGCACAGACTGATAAAGGTAAAATGATCTTACTGAGTAATTCACCCTTCAAAGTTCAAACATGTTCATGCCAAGTAATTCATTTAATTTAAACAGGTTCAACATCTGATTGCTGAATCATCAAATCTTTTGCTCGATGCTGCTGCTATTTTGGGAAAATCTCCTCTGCAGGGATCTAATTCTAAAAGCCTCTCACTGGAAGAAGTTGTTGAACCTCAGGCACAAAATCATAAACAGCAAGACCATTCTGAAAACCAAAACCATAAATTGGATTGTTCTGCTGAAAATGGAGTTGAGAAAACATCGTTTTCATCCCAAAAATATGGTAGCCACCTTTCAAATTACACCTCTTTTCCTGGAAACTCAGACAAGACAAATGTCGGAGCCCAGTGTTTTAATCAATCACCTGGACACCAGTGGTTAATTCCTGTTATGTCTCCTTCCGAGGGGCTTGTCTACAAGCCATATCCCGGTCCTGGATTTCCTGGAGCTGTATACGGTCCTCCAGATGGTACATTCATGAATCCTGCCTATGGAGTTCCTAATTTTCATCAAGCGATTGCGATGTCACCGTTCATTCCTCCAAGTAGTTATGCCTACTTCCCTCCTCCCGGCATGCCAGCAATGAATCAATCAGTATCAGGGTCAGTTGCTGAACAGGTAAACCAGTTTGTGGCACAAGGTTCTCGTGAGCGAAACAGTAATTCATCCTTAGTTGGAGCCGATTTTGACACTCATAATCAAAGCTCGCGTAATTTTTCAAATCAGAATAGGGGAGCCATATCACATGTCACAAAATCTAGGCCGTCTAGGGAAAGAGAGCTAGCATGTAGTCCTAATGAAGAGGCCCAGGGAATAAGAATAGAGAAATCTTCCGAAGGAAGAGATGCACGTCCGTCTTCCTTTACGGTTCCACTAGTATCAGACGAAGTTTTTCAATCGGTTGAAACAAGACAAAAACCACAGGTAATCAGAGTTGTACCACATAATAACCCGCGGTCTGCAACGGTATCAGCTGCTAGAATTTTTCAGTCGATCCAAGAAGAGAGAAAACAGTATGATCTATTATAGTGTTGTTTATGGATGTGTAACCTTTGAGTTGAGTTTATAAAATGGATCAAGTTTCTGTATTACTTTTGTTGTCATGTATTATAACTCGAAATCAAAATATACTTTAGTTAACATCTATCAAAATCAACAAAGACCTACATATTGATTAGAATAGTTTCTTATTGCATCAAGATAAACATAAAACATTTAAAACTCGGATGTTTTTAAGGGCACATTGGATTACTACCGGGTCCTCCATAATAAAACTCAGGATCTTCAAGATAATCTGATACATAGTAAAAATCATAACAATTATATTCATCTGAGTAATATTGAACCCATTCGGGAATCTTCAGGCTCGGATAATTATCGTGGACTCTCATCCTTAATATGGAAGCCGAATTGCCTCTAGAAAATTGTCCGTTACCCATTTGTGTTTTGGTATGAGGAGTATGTCCAACAGTTGTACTGTAAACTTCACCACCCCACTCCACTGATTCAGCATTGTAGCAAATTGCTCTGAATATTTCTGGTGGCCAATAACCTATGTTGGTATTCTCACCATATTGCACCCACCAATTATTAGTAATTAGATCCTAAAGCAAAGAAAAAGAAAGATTAAAAATGAAAAGAAAAACAAAAATTTCCACAATATTTATAGTTCATAAAAATGTGTGACCTTATAGATGTAAATAGTTATTTGGTATGGAAGACCACCAGGAGTTGGTATTGGATAAATTGCAGCACCTAAGGCAATTTCATTACTGGTTTGAATAAATCCAGGACAGGTCAGATCAAAACAACCTGTTTCGTGCGAACCATCGGCCTGTAGAAATCGATGTTCCAAAGAATTGAAGAAATTTATTGAACTTTCGAATAAAGGTTAGTCTATAAGCAAAACAATTAACTAATTGTATTAGATTGATACAGCTGTATACACTTACAGTCCAATATACGAATAATCGAGTCTTCCTGTCTCCATATACACTAGGATTCACCTGTAACAGATTTATCAAACACAAAGATAATGAAATCTTTGACAGATGAATCGTTTTAAACCATTAATGAAGCAAATAAAGTTACGAGTTGAAGTGCATTTTTCTTGCAAATAAGCATAAGTTATTTTGATGTATAAGTTACTTCTTACCGCCCAACCGGATTCAATACACTCATAGTCATTGTAAGATCCATTCAAAAGAGAAACCTGAGCAGTGCTGTATTCATCATCCTTTTCAACAGAAGGACTAAAAACTCTAATGTCTCCTTTACCTCCCAAGTAGCGGAATCCTGTTGCGAATACTATTGCCTTCTGGTTCAGACAGATATCAAATCAGCAAAGTAGAAGAGTTCGTTGCTTCAACTACAAGTAATGTCATGCCATGTTATATATTGCAGAAACTTACAGAGTGATTTTGTTGCTGTACAAAGGAATCCAGATTATTATTCAGCCGATGATTAACTTGTCTGTTTAAAAAACTTGGTTTCTTCCTTCCGTATTCATCGATTGAGCAAGCCTTAAGAAGCTCTCTCTTTCGTATTCTTCTAATCGGTATTGTTCCCTTTGGACAACTTCCATTTTTCTGCCATATTTGGGAAGTTACTGTCATATATGATTCTTCATCTTTTTGCTTCATCATGGAACTCTTTGTTTTACTTCTAGTAGTCCTTTCTATGGGATCCTTCTTAGCTGAATTGTAACTAGGAGCCATCTGGTTTCATAGACTAGTAAGTCAGAGTTTGCAAGAAGAAAACATGTTTTGCAATCATATATAGAGTATTCACCTGAATTTTGTGATCTTTCAAAGCAGGGTGATCAAATGCAGGTTGCTTTTTAATGTCGACGCAATCAATAATATCTCCGTCTTCACTCTACAAGCATGGAAAAATAATACAATTATTAAGCTTAGCACCTTGTGTGACAATTTAGAAAATATGAAGAATACCAAAAAAACTCGCTCAATATTCAACAATGATATATTTAACTTCCAAAGAAATTTTGTTACCTGAATGGTTTTTAATGAGTGTTTTCTAAGATGCTGTAGTTTTCTCTCAACTTCCAAAATCTTCTGTTTAGAGAAAGAGCCGTCAGTGTTAGTACCGGAAACTGTAATTAACAGCATCAAGAGATTGAATATTACTTTGGATCTCATGGCTGGAAAAAACATTATATTTATCGATAAAACTTGTCTAAAAGTGTAATGTAACAGCTAGTTATTATTGGTAACATGATTGAATGGAAGGCAAAGATATGTTTATATATATAATATAGTGATACTCAAGACATTTATTGGTAACATGAACTATATATGCACATTGCTTAACTATAAGCTAGCTAGTGATGTCTGCATGAGTTACCTGTCTATATATTTGTCATTCATCTTTTGTTTACATCAAATAGTTGAAATTCAAATGCATGCTTCATTTATCAGCCACCTTCCCATCAGAAATATTAATTTTGAGAAATATTAGTAATTTAAACATGATGTAACCGTCGTGACTTAAACAAAACAAAACTCATTTTTTATATTGTATTGCTTTAAACATGATGTTCGACAGAAGAAATCCAATCCACTTGATAGGCACGGAGGGTGGAGAGAAAAATCTAGCATAACTAGTATCATAACAAGTTGACTCAACCTCTAGTGATATATCAAATATAGATAGGAGTCACAAATTTGAATCTTTGACAAACTGTGAGCAAGACAGTAAATGGTCATAAGAAGATAACATAACGGTCAGAGGCATTAAGGCCTTTGGCCGGATTAAAGCCAATATAGTTATAAATACATGATGGGAAGAATTACAGAAGATCATTACTTATTCACGAATACTAGCCCTAAATGATCTTTAATTCTGTGGATCGTGGTGGAAGACCGTTTCATAGAAATCATAGGGGTCGTTATAGTGTGATGCTTTAGCTTCGTGTTGGGTCATGCATTTTGTTTCATGGATTTTATGTCACTTTCTGGGTTTGTTTCTTTATTTATTTTTATGCATTAGTAACAATGTCACTTCTTTGAAGTGAAAACAATGTTCTATATTTTTATTTGTTGTTTATGACAATGTCTAACACTTTTGCTATAATGTGTTTGTTGTTGTTTTGTTATTTATGTTTATTCTTTGCTTCACTTCATGTATATCGGTATATGTGAGTGCACATTTTTACTTTTGCGAAATATCTCTATGTGATATATTCATATTTATGTGAATAATGATATTTCTCATCTTGCGCTTTGTCTCTTTTTAACGTTGTCAAAGGGGGAGAAGCATAAGGGAAGATAAGGGAAGATAAATGCACATATTTAGGGGGAGTCTTCACGAAGAAATGAAAAGCATCATTACAAGTTTTGAAATTTTGCCATCATCATAAATGAGGAGTATGTAAATGTATTTGTCTCTTAGATAGATGTTTTGCATGATTTCAAAATTAGGATAGATTTAACTTTTGTGTATATTGAAGGGTTTCTCTAAGTCATTGTGTGCATCCTTGAATTAGAGATCTTAGAATGCATCTAGAACATGTTTGAAAAGGTTGTCAATAGATATCATACACTAAAAATTAATTTCTGCATAAAAATCATTTGAATGTGTCAACACATCCGTGCTATGCATCGACGCATGAGGATAAATAAAAATCTTTAGGCTCTGTAGCTATGTGTCGACACATGCTGCATTTCAAGTCGACACATGTCATTATAAAATCTCTATGTATTGACACATCCATGTTTTGTGTCGACACATGTATTGTTGTTTTAAATCTTGTAGCGTCTGTAACTTTGTGTCGACACAATGACCTCATATAGTCGACACATGTCAGAATCTCTCAAAACTTGTTTTCCTTTTCAAACTTCTAAGTTTTCCTTTTGCATCCAACTTGCACACCTATATATACTTCATACACGCATCTTTTTCATTTGATGAAACTATAAACACATACTAAGATTTCTCATCATCTTCAACCTTGCATCTATGCATACACACAAGCAAAGTACACATAATCATTCATTGTTTGGGTGCCATCTAGACTTGGTTGACAATGTTCAATTTAGGTTGATTGTAACCTAAGACTGTGTTGAGAATCATAAGGGGTTTCATCGAAAAAACGGGGAGAGTTTTTACCTCAAGATCAAAGTGTGGATTTGTGGATTTTTACAAGGTTTTGCAAATATTAGATTCGACCGAGTGAAAGACTTTGAAGAACGGGAGGTTCTTACAAAGGAGTAGCATGAGACGGTGAATCGTTTGGAAATCTTGGGTGATAACAATTCACAATTTGGATTCGGCCGAGTGAAGAGCTTTAAAGAACAATGGTTTCTTGCAAAGGAGTAGCGCGAAACAGTGGATAATATTAGTATGATCAAAATCAGATCATAGGAAGAAAAATTGCTATGATCAACATCAAACATATGATTTTTGGGGTTGGATTTCTATATTTCTCTTGTAAATAACTTTTTGCATAGTAATAAATTTATCTCAATTCCAAACAAAATTGGAGGGAGAAGTAGCCATAACAAAGACAATTGGTAAACTTCCTAAATAAATCTTTGTGTCATTCTCTCTCTCTCTCTATATATATATATATATATATATATATATATATATATATATATATATATATATATATATATATATATATATATATATATATATATATATATATATATATATATATATATATATAGTTAATGATGAATGAACAATGTTTGAACCTTCTAAAATATATAAACAATATATTTTAGACCATTTAACAATAATTATTTTGTCACTCAAAATCTTTAACACTCCATGTTCAACTCTAGTACAATAGCCTAGATCATCAAACATACTTATAGATAACAAATTTCGCTTGAGTTCTGGAACATACCTCACATTATGAATAAGAAGTTCACGATCATGAAACATTTTAAGTTTGACTGTACCAATACCATGAACATTGCAAGTCTTATTATCACCAAGGCGAACAACTCCACCTTGAACCATCTCCAAAATTTTAAAGTATTCTATTCTTAGACACATGTGAAAAGATAACCTGAGCCAGTGATCCAACTATCTTCAGTTTCCAAACTTGATACTACTAGTATATCGACATCCTCATAACTTTCCTCACCCAAGGCAACTGCAGCTTGAACAAAATATTCATTGACCTTTCCCTCAGGACAATCCCTTTTAAAGTGATCGATTTTCTGACAATTAAATTTTTTCACCTTTGACTTGTCATACCTCTTTGATTTGGACATCCCTTTACGCCCACCTCCTCCTCTTGACACATTTAATCCCTCACCACTATCTTCAATCTTCAAATATTTCGACTTTGAAAATTCTTTAGATTTCACCGCCGTCTGGACTTCATCCAAAATAATATTACCTTTATTATCATAAAGAAGGACATCCTTAAAATGCTCAAAGGATCTGGATAATGAAATCAACAGTAGCAAAGTCTCGTACTCATCATCAATCTTCACTTCAATATTCTCAAGATAATTAATAATCTAGTGAAATTATGCAAGCTTCTCAACTATGGATTTATGCTCCACCATTCAGAATGAATAGAGTTATTATTTCAGACACAACCTGTGAGCCAAAGACTTAGTCATATACAAAGATTCAAGTTTTACCCATATAGAAACTACAGTTTTCTCCATGGAGACCTCTCTTAAAACTTTATCCCCAAGGCACAAGATAATGACACTTCTGGCCTTATCCACCATCTCAGTCTTATGTACCTGTGTAAGACCTGCAGGCATCAATGTTTCACTCTTCAAAGCGTCAATACACTTTTCTTGAATTAAAATTGCTTGCATCTTAATTTTCCACAATCCGAAGTCATTGTTTCCGGAAAATTTCTAGAACTCCCATCTGCCCATGATGCTCAATACCTCTTTGCTCCACGCTCACTGCACCACTTCTTTTGAATCTTGTTGTGAACTACGAAAAAATTAAATATCAAATTGTGAGGCAAAGAATAGTAGCAACCAAAATAAATGGTTTACAACAATAATAATCTATACACAGATAATATAACAGAATAAGGCGAGAAAAAGATGAAGGTTTGTTTACCCAGTTTGATCAAACGATCTACTCTGGGAGAGAGCAACTCTCTAATTCACTATACTCATAAAGTTGTTACAAGAGATTACAAATGAGTTACAAGAAAATAACTTTCTCCTTTTGTTGTAACTGGTTTTAAATTCAGAATCGCCACCCTTAATTTTTATCCTAAGGAAGGGAATATAAAGGATAACCCCTAAAAAGTTAGAGATTCTAGGATTTTGGACTCGGTCTTAGACGAAGGGAAGGTGTTAGGCACCCCTCATCTACCTTGTTCACAAGGATACTAGAGTTAAAAGCGCAATTTTTAGGAAATAGGGTTTTAATATTTATTAGGGGAACTCGCTACGATTTTAATCGTATGACTATATATTCTCTTATGAGGAATCAGAGTCCCAATTCATAGTTCGCATTTGATTTGTGTTTTTTATGGATTACACATATATTTTAATTCTCCTTGTACTTAGTCTCACTGTGTGGATAGAAGAGATTTTGGACAAAGCGCGCAATTAATTAAGATATACTTTGTAATCCTTTTTGAAAATTAATTGCTAAATTTAATTAATTATGAAAATAATTTTATCATTAGTTGAATATTTTTATGTATTAATTATGAAAAATTATCTTATTTAAATGCATGATTAAAAAAATAATTTAATGCAATAAATAAAATCTATTTGATGAGTTGGAAAATATATTGTTTGATTTATAAAAATAATATAAATATATAAAAGTAGAAAATATAAAATAATAATAAGAAAGAAAATAAATTAAAAGAGAGGGGGGGGGGGGGGGGGGGGTTTGTTTGGGTGGGTGGGTGGGTTGGGTTTGTGACTTTGGTTAAGGTGGTAAAACAAGGAGGTATTAATAGCATAAGGTGTGAATTTAAACTATATGGTAAAATTGGAGGGTATTAACAGTAAGGGCCCAAGTCCATATTTTGGACTTGGCCCGTTAGGCAAAGGGTGGGGGAGGGGTTAGCAAAAATTTAATTGAGGGGGGTGTGGATAGTTATGGGCCAGGCCCAAAATGGTTTGAGGTCTATTTGAACAGCGTGCAGACAGGAGCACCATAAGGCCGTAGATGTACGTTTTTTGGAACGCTTGATGGAGATCATGTGGACGTGATGAAGGGTATACGGTGGTAGCGATGGACTAGCGAGTATGGAATAATTTAATACATTATATTTCATTTCACAAAAATATTATTTCATTTATTTGTTTTCTCCCTCTCTCCGTCTCTATCATCTCTTCTCTCTTCTCTTACCCTAAACATATAAACCTAACACTCAGCGGCGATGGCCCTCTCTCTCCGTCTCTATTATCTTCCTTTTTCTTTTCAAACAAATATCGAAATCCTAAACAAATCGAGTCGCCACCGTCCCACAAACATAAATCGACGGTGATTTCATCCTATTTCACCCAACCAAAATCCTAATCTCCTCGATTAACCTTGACAAACCCCAAATCACCAAATTAACACAACAACAAAGCTAAGCGTTTACCTAGTCACGATGAATCTCAGTATTTTTTTGATTTTTCTTGGTTCGATCTGGTTCCTGATCTCCCTTCTTGTGTTTGACATGTACGGAGGATGGTGAGGGTGGCGGAGGTACGATAGCAAGATGAAGCAACAACAGCTCGTCTCCTTCTTCTTTCTCTATTAAGAAAAATTCGCTTTGTAAATTTTTCCTTTTGATTTTTCTGTAGTAATTTGTCCTCCTTTTTTTCCGTCTGTAAATCTCTTCCCTAGTACTGTTCTTAGTTTAGGTTTTTATAGTGATTTTAGGGTTTATGTTTTAAAAAATAGAGTTATGTTGTTCTTTATTAAGGTTTTGCTTTGACTGTATTTGATTTTCGTTGTAATTCCTTTGATAAGATTATAATTCGTTTCTGTTTCTGTTTTGGCAAGTTTCTGTATTTGGTTTGTCTTGTTATGAAAAAATGGAATGTAAAGATCATTGTTTGATGAAGACATGCACATTAATTGTTAGAATTTTAAGACGTGCGTTACATTTGCAATTAATCTATACAATGCGTGTTTGTTCTTTTTGGGCTTGAAATGCGTTGCTCCCAAAACAAGCATTTTCCCCCTGTTCTGGACTGTAAGCAATGGGCCTTGCGAATTTAAAAAAAAGAGCCTTTTTTCTTTTGTTAATGATCTTTCCTTTAGTTAATAATACAAAAACAAATAAGTTTTAAAAAAAAGTTTTAATAATTAATTAGTAATAATTGTTAATTAAAACATAATAGTAATGATAATATTAATAATAATATTATAATTAAAATAAATTTTCAAAACAAACCAAAAAGATGCACGGGCCATATATTTTTAAATTGGGCCTTAACAATAAACAAATTATTCAAACACCTCCTTGATTAAAAAAATACACCTCCCCTTTTCCAACATTTGAGATGGACCCGAATTTTTACATGATCCAAGAGACTAAAATGGTCTTTCTGATTTTAGAAAGTCCACCAGCTCTTAATTAAAACACAAACCCTTATATAACAATGCACTTTAACTTGAAATGGACTTTTTAAAAAATCTAATGGGTCATCAGATATTGATAGTCCATTTTGGATCAATACACTCCCCTTTGACTTTGAATCCCCATGAGTCTATGAATAATATTTTATAAAAAATAATTTTTAGAAATGGAAATAAAAATATCAGGAACTAGTAGAGCAAATTTGGGGTATGACAGCTACCCATATTTAATTGTTTTTCGATTGAATGGTGCGAGAATACGAAGATCTCGCACGTTCTGATCGTAAAATTATTAAATATTGGAAGACCCCAAAATTTATCTAAAAGATTATAAGGATACACTGTACAACATTCCTATGAGTGTGAAGAATAGACGTAGATAATGATGTATCATCTTACTAGTGTTTGAACGAAAGTTTTGATTTAATTTAGACATGATGACGCAGATGACTCGTCAGTATCTAAAAGAGATTGTAATTTTTTTCATATTTACCGTAACCTAGGAGGTAAAATAATACAAGTTTAGCAAAGTTGACTTACTAATGCTTGGAGACTAATATGGTAAGTTTGTGACGCAGATTTTGTATATTCATCGCAACCCAGGGGATGAATGACATAGAGCTTAACGATTCATTGACGCATGGAGATTAACATAATGAATTATGTCATCGAGAAAGATAACTTATTGCCTCTTTGAGACTAACGCAATGAGCCAAATATTTTTGTATACCTATCACAACCTAGAGGATAGATAATACGAGCTTAAAACCAAATATTTAGAACTTAGAAAGACGATATAGATTGTGTCATCCCTCAACCAAGACTCGATAACCAAATTAAATATGCTAGATTTGAAGCGATGGAACCTAAATTCACTGATGACGTTGGTTGTGTCAGCCCTCAACCAAGACTAACAACATGAAGAAATAAACGCCATAATCATCAATGATGTCGCTTGTGTCAGTCCTCAACCATGACTATAAACGTGAAGAAAATAAACCCCAAGTTCATCGATGATGTCGGTTGTGTCAGCCCTCAACCATGACTATCAACATGAAGAAAATAAACCCCTAATTCATCGATGATGTCAGTTGTCTCAGCCCTCAACCACAACTATCAACATGAAGAAAGTAAACCCCGAATTCATCGATGATGTCGGTTGTGTCATCCCTCAACCATGACTATCAACATGAAGAAATAAACCCCAAAATCATCGATAATGTTGGTTGTGCCAACCCTTAACCACGATTATCAACATGAAGAAAATAGACCCCAAATTCATTGATGATGTCGGTTGTGTCATCCCTCAACCATGACTATCGACATGAAGAAAATAAACCCCATTCATCGATGATGTCAGTTGTGTCAGCCTTCAACCATGACTATCAACATGAAGAAAATAAACCCCGAATTCATCGATGATGTCGATTATGTCAGCCCTCAATCAAGACTATTAACATGAATAAAATAAACCCCAAATTCATCAACGATGTCAGTTGTGTCAGCCCTTAACCACGACTATCAACATGAAGAAAATAAACCCCAAATTCATCGATGATGTCAATTGTGTCAGCCCTCAACCATGACTACCAACATGAAGAAAATAAACCCCAAATTTATCGATGATGTCGGTTGTGTCAGCCCTCAACCATGACTATCAACATGAAGAAAATAAACCCCGAATTCATCGATGATGTCGATTATGTCAGCCCTCAATCAAGACTATCAACATGAAGAAAATAAACCTCAAATTCATCGATGATGCCAGTTATGTCAGCCCTTAACCACGACTATCAACATGAAGAAAATAAACCCCAAATTCATCGATGATGTCATTTGTGTCAACCCTTAACCATGACTATCAACATGAAGAAAATAAACCCCAAATTTATCGATGATGTCGGTTGTGTCAGCCCTCAACCACGACTATCAACATGAAGAAAATAAACCCTAAATTCATTGATGATGTCAGTTGTGTCAAACCTCAACCACGACTATTAACATGAAGAAAATAAACCCCAAATTCATCGATGATGTTGGTTGTGTCAGCCCTTAACCAAGACCATCAACATTAAGAAAATAAATCCCAGATTTCTTAAATTTTGCACTATATAGTTTACACCGATAAGCTTGCTAATGATGGACCCTGTTGTACCCCAAAATTTTCCCTCTCATTTATCAAATATTTTCTCACAAATATCTCTCTTGTTTCAAGACTGCACCAGGGTTGATCAGCTCAAGACATCTCCTTAAGCACCGATGACCAAAATTAGGGTTTGAGATTGCACAAGGATAATTGAATTTTCAATGCTTCACATGACTTTAATCTATCATTATGGACCCACAAGATTACTCATGTCAAGTTTCAAGCTTTGGATCACACTTTTGCTCAGTCAATTGAGCAGTTGACCTAAAAATCAATTGTATTGGTGAAAAAGTCAACCATGGCCAATTTACAGTCAAACTTCATAATTGTTTATCCACATCAATATTATGAACTCATATGTATCATTTGATCAAGTTTGGACCATAATTCTTCAAGAAATTTGATCAAATCATCAAAAGGGCAAAATGGTCAAAATTAGAGTTTTGACTGAGAAAGGGCAATTTCTGATTTTTGACCTAGCAAATGGTAAATTGGTTTGAAGCATGATTTCAAGAGTTCAATTGCATCATTTTGACATAATGGCATGACCTAAAACATTGCTCAAGATCAATTGGATCGATAGTGAATTTTCAGTCAACTAATCAAAAGTCAACAGTACACTGAAAAGTCAAACTTTGACTTTTTGGTCAAAATTCAATGTCAAAGATCAAAATTCATCAAAACATGTCAAAATATAAAACTTATTCATCAAGAAATCAAAAAGTCAAGATTTCATTTTGAAAAGTCAAAGTTTTCTAAGTGTTTAAAACTTCATGTTTTTTCATAACTTTGAGCCAATTTTTCACCATGATGCAAGAGGATTCAGAAGAAACTTTCAATATGAAAGTTGTAGATCTCCATGATATATACAACATTTATTTACACAAATTATTCTAAAAATTCTTGGATCTCAAGTTATTAATTCATAAAGTCATGGTCTTGAAATTGGACACTTAGTGAAATTTTGCCCTAGTTTTGGTCAGGATTTTGACCTAACTTCATGGAACTTTTTCATATAGTTCCAAGGGTAAATTTCAAAAGTGATTCAAAGATGTATTATATAGCACATTACAAGCTTTCCAAAATGTCCAAAAACTCCTTGAGATCATTTATGAGCAAGGAGAATCAAAGAGATGAAGTTAGGGTTTTCACACTTGAAATACAAGTCATTTTGTGATGAACAAGAATTCAATTTCAAACCTATGCTGCACAATCTTGCTTTTCAGGCCTCTAAACCTCAAGATCTCTCCATAATCATAAGATTATACTTTATTTTGGCTATTATCCACTTGATTCAAGCTTTGTCCATGTAAATTTTCCATTAATGGAACAAAGTTCACACTTCCATTTTGGAAAAGTGACTTTAATCACAAAGTCAACTTGTATGGAGCTTTGCACCTGTTCTTTATGCACAAGCATGCTCTATAAACTCAGAACAAACATTTTTAAAGTTTTTAGCCACCCTACAAGACATGTACCTTGCATTGAAACCATGTTTGTCAAGATAACTTCAAAAACAAGTCAAAAACTCATAACATGTGACCTTTGTTTTCTGACCTCCTCAAGTCCTCTAACCTTTTCCATATAATTATACAAATGTATTGCAAGCTAACACAGATTGAACAAGCCCTCAAACTCCCCAAAACCATAAATTACCATACAAGCACAAAAACTTGTCATTTATGACTTTGAACTTCAATCTTCAAAACCACTCGTGCATTTATTGGCCTTTTTGTTTCAAAAGCTTCCTTATACCAAATACAAACCATCCATGTCCCTGTTTGCAAACTGTAACCTCATCTTCATCAACTTCCATAGCCAAAAACAGAGCATTGCATTTGGACTTCTCCAGGCCATTTCAGCCACCCTCAGCTCAAGCCAGCCATTGCATTAGCTTCCTAGAGGTCCAAGGAAGCTAACCTGATCATTACCACTGCCTGAAACAAGCTCAAATCCATTTCACGATTTCCAGTTTTGAGATATTTTTCTTGAACTTCTATCTTCATATTTAGGCATTGTTAAGCTTTGATTTATGAAGATAAAATGTAAACACCATTTCCACGAAGCTGTACATATCCATAGTTTGCATTTATATGGCATGAGCTTAGAGAATTTTAGAGTTGAAGTTTTCTGAAATTTTTAGGTTTTGAATTAGGGCCAGAGAAATTCTCATTCATCTTTGATTGTTAGCTTAAGTTATTTACATGGTTGAATTCGTGGGAAGAAATGCCATAACTTTCATGTTTGAACTTTTCATTTTTGTTGAGAGATGAAGAAGATACATGTCCTTTGACTGGAGGTTGAAGATGAAGTCTAATCAGGGCGCGTTTTGTATCATATATTTATTGTTTTGCTTATATCAATGGATGTATAGCCACCCCAGTGATAAAACGCATGTCTGTTCACCCTTAGGTCTTGGGTTCAAGCCCCAGCGTGACCTTTTGCAATTTTTCACAATTTTCTGACTTTCTTTTGTTTTTTTTTGGCAGCGTTTGGGCTCTCATTGGGCCTAGTTTTTTCCCCCCTCATATTACTCCTTGGGTTACTGATTCACCCCCCCCCCCTGACTTTTTCTTTATATTTTTATTTTTATTTATTTTTTCTTCATTATTATTATTATTATTATTATTATTATTATTATTATTAATTTTAATATTAATATTATTATTATTATTATTATTATTATTTTCATAAAATCATAAAAAATCCAAATTTATTTTTATTTAATCTTTATACTAATGTATTTTATTTTCCATAAAACAAAATGATAAAAAAACATTTTTTCTTAAAATATATAAATTTCCTTTCTTTTCATAAATAATTAATTTTAGACTTAGGATAATTTTAATATATTTTTTTCTTAGTTAAAATTAATTTTGAACTTAATTTATTTTAGTTAATTAATTTTCATTTTACTTTCATTAATTCAAAACCATTTCATAAAAAAACAATAAGAATCATTTCTTTTTCCATTTATATTCTTGCATTTTATTTTTAATTTTTGTATAATATTCAATATGGTTGTAATAGATAATTAAGTTTAATTTTCTTGCAACCCCATTTATAAATTTGTACACCCCTCCCCTAATGATGTAATAATGTAGTAATTTTACTTTTTCGCAATTTACCGCTTTATATAAATACTAGTAATTAGGGTTTGTATAGAAAGACTAAAATCAACAATTAGCAAACCCTAATCAAAGACAAATCAAGCATGAAAATCAATACACTTGCACACAAGCACCCCTAGGGTAAAATCCACTTGGTTGCCTTATGAAAATGGCCATGTTATGCATGTGAGGTATCTTAGCAAAAACAAGCAAAAATACAAGATCGCAGTCCCTCGATGACGCTATCTATGTTGCCTTTTCAAAATGATCTTAGTCCCCAAGGAAAGATGCTAGGATACCTTGCAACATTGCTAATTATGGTTATATGATGACCCACGCCCATACCATTTACATCCAAAGATAGGGTTACTTACCAAATCAATGGTAAGATAACAATGTCAAAGGAAAGAGGAACTGAATATGAAAGACTTTTGAGTAGGTAGAATGCTCCTAGTTACTTGCTCAATTTCAAAACAAAACATCCTTTCTATTTTCAAAACAAACACCAAAACTTTCAAAAACATCTTTCAAACTTGAAAACATTTTCAAAAAGAACAACACTTTGTATACATTCTTACGAACGAGAATCATTACAAAGTTTGCCTAAACGACGACGCCTTTTCAAAATACTTTCAAAAACCACACAAAGCATAATTTCAAACAAAAGTAAGTGATCTAGCAAGTAACTAAGAGACCATGGAAAACCATGGATGAAAAGGGTGCTAATACCTTCCCTTTTCATAATCTACCCCCCGAACTCAAGAAACAATCTCAAAGGTCTTTCCTGTGCTTTTTCACCTTTCCTTTTGGATAAAAGAAAAGTCGGTGGCGACTCTTGCTAACCTCAACATTTGCGATCAAACGCAAAACATCCAAGTTAGTTCTCCCACTATATCACAGAACTGACGACTCTGCTGGGGAAAATTCTAAAAGTGGGGTTACCTTAGGGTTAGATCATATTACTTGCTTTCATTGTTTGACTTGTATGCTTTACATTTTTGGTTCTTTGTTTGGGTTTGAATCCTCTACCCGGATTTGGGATACCTTATAGGTAAGTAGCAATACATTGTGGAAACTATGCAGGGTATACCGACACAGTCTAATAAATATCTACTTTAGTGTGACATATTTATGGGTACCGGTAGCCCTTGAATAGTAAAGGAAAATACGGGGCCGCTGAGTGCTGTCATGAAGAACTAATGAACTTTTAGAACCTTTACTTGACCAACTTGGCCTTTAGGACGTAGTAAGATGACCGACTTTGGTGCAGTCCGAAGTTGGTAGATACTCGATACTACACTCATTGAGGTTTGGTCTTTTAGGATATTTCTGTTGCCATTAAAGAGGCTTGTGCTGAAACAATGACCAAAGAAACAAACCAGTGATATTGAGCTCCTTAGAACCCGGTTACTATTACTAGGACAGGTTTGAGCCAACTAAACTTCAAGAGGGTACTTACCTATGAGACTCCATGCAAGCCTAAACCTAATGAATTGTTTGCTTTGTTTGTATATGTTTACTTGTACATAACATCATAAACATCATAACATCATACTCATACTCACTAACCATTTCAAGGATTTTTGGGATTTATCTTTGTTCTGTTTTGTAGGATATGGATTTTATTCGCAGGAAAACCATTCAAGTCAATCTTGTAAGGATCCCTCCTCAACTCAAAGAGCTAGCATCAAGGGTTCCTGAAAATTCTCCATTTACTGAAAGACATGGTCGCCTACTAAACTTGGTTACCTCCAACACTGATGAAGACATGATGAAGGTGCTCTTCAGTTCTTTGATCCTTTACACCATTGCTTCACATTTCCCGATTATCAACTTGTGCCAAATTTAGAAGAATTCTCCCAACTCTTGAGGATTCCCATTCTCAATCAACTACCTTTCAACGGTACGGAAAGAGATCCAAAGCCAGAAGAGATTTCTCAAGCTCTACACTTGCAACCATCTGATGTCACAACTAATTGGGAAACAAGGAGTGGTGTCAAGGGTTTCCTAGCAAAGTTCTTGTTTGAGAAAGCCCAAAACTGTTGGAACTCTTTGGATTTGCAAGCCTTTGAAGAAATTGTGGCTCTCCTCATCTATGGGATGATTTTGTTTCCAAATCCTTACCAACTCATAGATGTGAACACCGTCAAAATCTTCATGTCTCGTAACCCGGTGCCTACTTTGCTAGGGGACATCCTACATTCCTTTCACACTTGAACTATGAGGAAAAAAGGTATCCTTATGTGTTGTACTCCTCTTTTGGCAAGATGGTTTATTTTGCATCTTCCCCAATCTGTATTAAAGAATGTGCAAGGTTCAAGATGGTCCCATAGGTTGATGACGCTTAGACATTCATATATTTATTGGTGTTCCCGCTCTTTGAAGAATGTTATTATCGTCGACCATTATGGAGAATTCCCTAATGTCCATTTTCTTGGCATTAGAGGAGGTGTAACTTACAACCCTTGCTTAGCCTTAAGACAGTTTGGTTACGCCCGGAGGGATGGTCCCCATGAGATGCTTATTCAAGGAGTGGTATTTGACTACGAGAATGACGATCAAGGTCACCTTCAGAGGTTTATCCGAGCCTGGAGAATGTTGAACAAGGTGTTTAGCAAGACGTTAGGATACAAGAATTCCATTCCCCTCGAGCCTTACCTTAAATGGGTACGAGATCATGCTCAGAAACTTGTGATGCCTTATCCCTCCATCTTACCAGTCATCATGGAGCCTGTGGTCGAAGAAGATGTTCCCTACACTATCCTCCATCCCTACATGCCTACCTATCTCAAAGACTTACAAAAGGGTTGGGTCCAGCTGAAGGAAGAACGAGATACTTTCGAGGCTCAGTTCTATGCTAGTGAAAAGAGGGTCTTGGAGCTTACGAAGCAGCTACAAGAAGAGAAAAATTTGAAGGCTTATCTCGCGCCAAAGAGGATGCGTTCAGTCTTTTTATCTTAGAAAGATATTTTGTAAGCTCAAGGGGCATAATGTAATCTTTCTTGTTTTGACTAATGAAAATTAACGTTTGTTCATTCATTTGTCTATACAAATTTAAATTTCATTAATCCTTGAAATAATTTGCATATACATATTCCATGCATCATAATGTTGTACCCCAAAGTTTTCCCTCTCATTTTATCAAGATTTCACTTATAAGACTCTTTGGACTCCAGACCAGATTAGGGTTTGCTCAGCTCAAGACCTCTCCTTGCACTGATGACCTGAAATTAGGGTTTGAGTTTGCACAAGGATTTTTGGACTTCCAATGCCTCACGTGACTTTCATACTTCATGTTGGACCTCTAAGATTTCTCATACCAAGTTTCAAGCCTTGAATCAAATTTTTGCCCAGTCAATTGGACAGTTGACCTAAAAATCAGCTGTATTGGGGAAAAAGTCAACTGTGGCCAATTTACAGTCAAACCTCATAATTTTTGATCCACATCAACATTATAGACTCATATGAACCATTTGATCAAGTTTGAACCACAACTCCTCAAGAAATGTGATCAGATCATCAAAAGGGCAAAATGGTCATTTTTAGGGTTTTGACTGTAGAAGGGCAATTTCTGATTTTTCACCTAGCCAACGGAAAATTGGGTTCAAGCATGGTTTCAAGGACTCAATGGCACCATCTTGACCTAATCACAAGGTTGAAAAGATCTCAAATGCATTGGATTGACAGATGAATTTTCCAGTCAACTGATTAAAAATCAACTGTACACTGAAAAGTCAAACTTTGACTTTTTGGTCAAAATCAAGTGCCAAGCGTCATTTTTCATCAAGATTGTGTCAAAACATGAAACTTTTTCACCATGAAACCTAATTTTGGAAATTAGGGTTTGAAATGGAAAATTTTCATAACTTAGAAATTTTCTAAGTTATGAAAATTTCTTATATTTTCCCAACTTTTCCCAACTTTTTCACCATGATTCAATTGGATTCAAAGAAAACTTCTAACATGAAAGTTGTAGTCCTCCACAAAATCTACAACTTTTATTCACAAAGTTTTCCAAAAAGATGCTTGGATCTCCAGTTATGGTTTTGTGAATAAGGGTCCATAAACTTTTTAACTTAGTGAAATTTTGCCCTAGTTTAGGCAGATTTTTGACCTAACTTCATGGCAACTTTTCACCTAGTTCCAAGTGGAATCTCAAAATGAATTTCAAAGATGGATTGTAGAGCATGTTACAAGATTTCCAAAATGTCAAAGAACTCTCCAAGATCATCTATGGTTAGGGAGAATCGAAGAAAAGAAAATGACCATTTCTCACTTTTGTCCATGGCATTTTTCACATTGCTACAAGTTGCAAATCTGTCCTAAGCATGCTTGTACTTGTTTTACAGGTCTTAAAACTTTCCACACTCCTTAATTTAATGCAAATACAATGGATATTGGCTTTGTTTTGAGCTATAGAACTTTGCACAATGAATTAATCCATTTATGGCATAAAGGTAACAATACCATTTCCATAAAGCTTGCTTTTTTGCAACTTTGTATTCCTTGAGCATTGAACCTGATCTTTGGCCATAAACAAGATCCACAAACTTGAGGCAAAGTACACCAACTATGTTCAGACCTCAAGCTAGCCTGTACAGGCTTTGAGCTTTGTCAACTCACTTTTGCTTCAAAAACAAGTAAGCTTGCAAAAAGTCCATAACTTGAGTATCTGTTAAAACCAAGTCTTGGCATCATTTCAAACAAGTTAAACATATTGTCTCAAGCCTAAAACACGATTTCCCAAGCTCTCAAACACCCTCCAACACAGAAAACCCCATTTCTGCCCAAAACAGGGCAACTTCTGCAAACACCAAGCCACTTCCATATTCCCTCGTGCGTTTTACTTGGAACCACTTCAGACACATTCCATACATCACACCTAAACTATCCAAGCCATTGTTCAGTAACTGTGAGCTCATTTTCAAGCTTCACCATTTTCAATTTCTGAGTTTGCAGGTTGACTTTTACAAGGAGATTCAAGCCATTTCAAAGCAAGCTGAGCATTGGGAAAGGTTGAGGGAAGTTCAAGCAAGCTCACAAGTACTTCAGGCCTCACTCAAAGCTGCTACATTGCCATAACCAAACTCAACTGAACAAGGTAATTTTCAAAGTTCTATCTCCTTATTTAGACATCCTTAGGCTTAGGTTTGTGAAGCAAAAATATAGTCTTTAATGTGCTTGAGCTGTACATATGCATAGTTCTTATTTATATTAACTAAGCTAGGAGAATTTGGATGATGAATATGCTGAAAATTTTAGGTCAGAAATTAGGGGTGATAAAATTCTCCTTGTTCTTTTAGAGTTAGGTCACAAAAGGGATATGGTTGGAATCGTGATTGAAAATGCTATAACTTTCATGTTGTAAATTTTTGATTTCATGCAAGCAATAGAGAGAACAGGATTCAAGCACATAACGTGCGTTTTGGTCGTTTGGCCAGAGGACAGGGACGAAGCTGGCTGGGCCTGGCGCCTTGGGCCTGCTTCTATTCACACCACCCTTTTTCCTTTTTGCACCCCCTTGGCCCATTTTCTATATTTTTGTATATTTTTCATTTCTTTTATATTTTCTGACTTTATTTATTTTTTCTAAACAAATAAAAATCTCAAAAATATTTTCATTATTTTTTGCATTTCATTTTATTATTTTTTTGGGCATAAAAATAGTTTATTAATAATAATATAACTTATTTTTCTAAATAAAACTTGTAAATAATAAAAAAATATTATATATTTTTATTTTTATTATTTATACACTTAAATTAATATTTTCATACAATATTTAATTTTTCAACATTTTTGTATATATTATTATTATTTTTCTTAAACAAAAAATGAATAAATAAATAATATAAAGCATACTTTCTTTTAAAACCAAAAATTAGGGTTTTCACCCTTTCAAAAATAATCATTATTTTTCTTATTTTTTAAGACCTAAATAAGTTCATTTTTACATACATAAATCAATACAAAAACATTTGTGCATATTTACATTTAATTGTACATTTAAATAATTGTTCATTTATTTATTGTATAAATTCAATTTGGTTGTAATAGTTTTTAGGGTTTTATTTTGAGCAATATCCCCCTATTCAAAACTTGTATCCCCCTCCCCATAATAATGTTGTAATAGTTTAAATTTACTTTACGCATTTTATCGCTTTCATATACCATGATAGTAAGAACTAGGGTTTGTATACAAAAAACCAAAAATCAAAATAAATAGCATGACCTAACATAAGACAAAAATGCATGTAAAATGACAACACAATGCACACAAGCACCCCTAGGGTTTCATCCACTTTGTTGCCTTAAAATGGCCATGGTATGCATGCTAGGTATCTTGGCAAAACAAAACAAAACAAAAAGATCATAGTCCCTCGATGACGCTACCAAAATGTTGCCTAAAAACAAATGATCTTAGTCCCTAAAACTTGCTAAGATACTTGGCATTGTTGCTATCATGGTCATACGATGACCCACGCCCGTCCCGTTTAACATCCAAAGATAGGGTTGTTTACCAAATATAATGGTAAAACAACAATGTCAAAGGGTTAAAAATGTATAGGAAAGATCTTTGAGTAGGGTAGACAACTCCTAGTTACTTGATCAATTTGCAAACCATCCTTGCTATTTTCAAAAACACACACACAATTTCAAAACATTTCCCAACAAACTTTCAAACATTGAAACATTTTTCAAAAGACAAAACATCTTCGTATACATTCTTCAAACAAGAATCGTTACAAAGATTGCCAAAATGATGGCCTCTTTTCAAAATACTTTCAAAACCACACAAAGCACCATTTCAAACAATTGGAAAAGCAAAGCAAGTGATCTAAATAAGTAACTAAGAGCCCATGGAAAACCATGGATGAAAAGGGTGCTAGCACCTTCCCTTTTCATAATCTACCCCCCGAACTCAAGAAAACATCTCAAAGATCTTTCCTGTGCTTTTTGACCTTTCCTTTGGATAAAATAAAAAGTCGGTGGCGACTCTTGCTAAACCGAAACATTTGCAAACACAAACGCAAAACCTCAAGTCAATTCTCCCACCGTATCACAGAACCGGCGACTCTGCTGGGGATTTCTCTTAAAGTGGGGTTACCTTAGGGTTTTAGATCACCTTTACATGCTTATCTTGTTTGACTTGTATGCTTTACAATTTGGTTCTATTGTTTGGGTTTGAATCCTCTACCCGGATTTGGGAAACATTCATAGGTAAATAGCAATACATTGTGGAAACTGTGCGGGGTATACCGACATGGTCTAAGCAATAGCTATGTTAGTGCAACATATTTGTGGGTACCGGTAGCCTTTGAGTCAATCAAAGAGAATACAGGGCCGCTGAGTAATGTCATGAAGCACTAATGGACTTTTATAACCTTTACTTGACCAACTTGGCCTTTTAGGATGTAGTGAGATGACCGACTTTGGTGCAGTCCGAAGTTGGTAGATACTCGATACTACACTCATTCAGAGTTGTTTTCTTGGAATATTTCGGTCGCCAGTAAAGTGGCTAAACTGAAACAATGAACACAGAAAACAGTCCAGTGATATTGAGCTCCTTAGAACCCGGTTACTATTTATAGGACAGGTTGAGCCAACTAAACTTCAAGAGGGTACTTACCTATGAAACCCCATGCAAGCCTAAACTAGGAACTTGTGTGATTTGTTTGTACATATACTTGTGCATAACATCATAAACATCATGAATCATCATATGCATCCACTAACCATTTCAAGGATTTTGGATCTTCATCTTTGTTCCTGTTTTGTAGGTTATGGAATGACTTCGCAGGAAAACAATCCAAGTCAACCTTGTGAGGATTCCTCCTCAACTCAAAGAGCTTGCTTCCAAGATTCCAGAGTATTCTCCATTCACTGAAAGACATGGTCGACTTCTCAACTTGGTCAACTCCAACACAGAGGAAGACATGGTGAAAGTTCTCTTCCAGTTCTTTGACCCCTTACACCACTGCTTCACATTTCCTGACTACCAGTTAGTGCCTACTTTGGAGGAATTTTCTCAACTCCTGAGGATTCCTATTCTCCATCAACTACCTTTCAACAGTACGGAAAGAGATCCAAAGCCTGAAGATGTTGCTCAAGCCTTACACTTGTAACCATCTGATGTCATAGGTCATTGGGAAACCAGAAGTGGTGTCAAGGGTTTCTTGGAAAAGTTCCTGTTTGAGAAGGCCCAAGACTGTTGGAATTCTCTAGACCTACAAGCTTTTTAGGAGATTGTATCTCTTCTCATCTATGGGTTGGTCTTGTTCCCAAACCCTGACCAACTTATAGATGTGAATGTTGTCAAGATTTTCATATCTCGGAATCCTGTGCCTACATTTCTTGGGGATATATTACACTCTTTTCACACTCGAACAATGAGGAAAAGAGGTATTCCCATGTGCTGTACTCCTCTTCTAGCAAGGTGGTTTATTTCTCACCTTCCCCAACCAGTCTTGAAGAATGAGCAAGGCTTGAGGTGGTCACAATGATTGATGACTCTTACACATTCAGATGTTCATTGGTGTTCTCGATCTAGAGAAAATGTTATCATTATTGATCATTGTGGGGAATTCCCTAATGTCCCTCTACTTGGCATTAGGGGAGGCATCACCTACAACCCCTGCTTGGCTCTGAGACAGTTTGGGTATTCCCGAAGGGATGGCCCACATGACATGCTGATTCCAGACTTGGTTTTTGACTTTGACAACGACGATTAAGGACTTCGACAAAGGTTTATCCGAGCTTGGAGGATGCCCAACATGGTAGACAGTAAGACCTTGGGACACAAGAATTCCATCCCCCTTGAGCCTTACCTCAAGTGGGTACGAACCCGAGCCCAAAGTATTATGATGCCTTACCCTTACATTCTCCCTGTGATTATAGAGCCTGTTAAGGAAGGATAGGTTCCATACACCCTCCTACATCTTGACATGCCAACATCACTTGAAGATATGCAAAGGAGTTGGATACAACTCAAGGGAGAACGCGACACTTTTGAAGCCCAATTCTACGCCAGTGAGAAGAAGGTTTTGGAACTTACTCTTCAACTTCACGAAGAGCAGACTCTCAACACCTACATTGCACCAAAAAGGATGCGCAACATCTTTTTACATTAGAATTTTATATTATTTTGCCCATGGGGCATTGATGTACTAACAAATTCTATCTTATTAATATGACGTGTGTTTTTTTTTATTTAAAACAAATTTGAATTTCTGAATCCTTGAATGCATTACATGAATATATATCATTCATCATATGCATAAACAGGTCTTCACACCAAGTTTCCTCATCTCTCTGCTGTTTATTTCAGCAAGATGGATATCAAACAAACAGTCAAAGACTTACAAGCTCAGAATTCACAGTTCCAACAGCTACTCTTGACCTTGGCTAAGGGGCAGAAGGAGCTCAAAACTCTGCTTGAGAAAGAAATAGAGAAAAAGAAGAAGAAGAGAGTTGGTGTGGCTACCTTGGGCAGAAGGTTTGAAGGTCAAGCCAGAAGGGTCCTGGATTTCCAATCAACATCTGAAGAGGGTGAAGGAAAGGGTAAAAGAGCTGCAGTGCCTTCAGATTCTGAGGCTGAAGAGGAGGAGGAAGAGGATTACTCAGAACAACAATGCCCTCCTGCAGATGACAAATACAAAAATCTGGAAGAACGTCTGGCTGCCATGGAGGTGCAGAGAGTGCCTGGGCTAGACTTTGAAGAGTTAGGTTTGGTGTCTGGAATAGTTATCCCTCCGAAGTTTAAAGTGCCACTGTTTGCCAAGTACGATGGGGTGTCTTGTCCCAAGATGCACCTACGATCTTATGTCAGGAAAATTCAACCACATTCTTCTGACAAAGACCTGTGGGTCCACTTTTTCCAAGACAGTTTGTCAGGGACGCAGTTGGATTGGTTCTACCAGCTAGAGAGGTCTGATGTACACAATTGGGAGGATTTGGCAGCTTCTTTCTACAAGCAGTATCAATACAATGCAGACTTAGCACCAACCCGTACTCAATTACAGAGTATGGGCATGGTCTCCAATGAAGGCTTCAAGGAGTATGCCCAGAAATGGAGAGACTTGGCGGGACGAGTACAACCACCTCTATCTGAGAGAGAGCTAGTAGATATGTTTCTGGGAACTCTGTCAGGGCCTTTCTGTAATCACTTGATTGGAAGCTCCTCTGCGGGGTTCACTGATTTAATTCTAACTGGTGAGAGAGTTGAAGCCGGCATCAAGAGCAGGAAAATTCAAAAAGATACATCTACTTATGCTGCCATCAAAAAGCCTTTTCCAGCAAAGAAAGAAGTATCAACTGTCTACTCTCAAAGAGGGAAAGGAAGAGTCAAGCGCCGGCCAGCGGTGGGGGCCGTAATGATTCAGAAGTCTGCAGCTGATCATCCCAGAAACAATCAACCCATAACCAATCAAGCTAGGGTGGAAGTCCTGTTAGGAAATTCACCAAGATAAACATGACTCCTGCTCAAGTCTTACCCCATCTCTTGAAGTTAAACCTTACAACCTTGAAAGAGGCACCGAAGAACCCAAATACTTCTTCTCCGTTCTACCATTCGAACGTCAAGTGTGCTTATCATTCGGATAGCCTGGGGCACGACACCAACAATTGTTGGGCCCTCAAGAATAAAATTCAGGATTTGATAGACGCTAAAGAAGTTAAATTCTACGCTCCTGAAAAGCCGAATGTAATCTCTGCTCCAATGCCAAAGCATGGCCACAATGCCCATGCTGTTGAAGAGGATCTGTTTGTTGCTACTGTTGATGATTTGATAACTCCGCTACCAATAATCAAGTTGAATTTGCTGAAGGCTGGGATTTTCTCAAGTTGTGAAGAAGATTGCTGCCTTTGTTCATCCTTACCAACCGACTGTCCATTGTTGAATTTAGGCATCCAATGCCTAATGGATAACCAAGAAATCCTTTTTGAAAAGACTTCTGTTACACCGACTCCTGTCAATGATATTTCAATAATTACCATATCTGCCAATCTTTCCAAGGTCTCCAAAAGACCTGTTAAGATTACATCCGATCTAAAGATTGCACCTTTGAATATAACCATGCATGGGCCCGTCCCATACAAGTCCGACAAATCAATACCGTGGAATTATGATGGAGAGATCTACTACCACAATATTAAACAAATTGAATCAACTGAAGAAAATTTTGATGAAGAGACTTTCGACATTGGAAACATTGCTGGAACGAGCAAAATTACCCGTAGCGGAAGGATTTTATCTCCAGAGATTTCCCCTCCAAAGGCAGTCTTTGGACCCTCAACTGCTCCTAAGGTTACTCCTGTGCCGGTCAACATATCTGCGAGAACTCCAATTATTGAAGAAGTTGTGACTCTTGTGGTTGCCCCCTCTGCTACTGCTGATGATAGAGGGAAAGGGATCCAAGAAGAGCCCGTCAGGACGAGGGCTCAGCCATTGGTCATCCCTGAGACCTCTCAAAAAGAAATGGAAGAGATTTTGAAAATAATCAAGAAAAGCGATTATGATGTTGTGGAACAACTGGGGAAAACCCCCTCAAAGATCTCTATATTGGCCCTGCTTCTTTGTTCCGAAGCTCATGCTAAAGCTCTGATCAGATTTTTGAAGACGGCCCATGTGCCACAGGAAACCTATGCGGATCAGTTCCAGGAATGTGTAGCTAGCCTAACAGCTGACAATGGTCTAGGATTCTCCGATGCCGATTTAACATCTAAAGGGAGAAAACATAATGACGCGCTACATGTCTTGGTGGAGTGTAGGGGAACCACCCTAGCTCATGTTTTGGTTGATACTGGGTCGTCTTTAAATGTCTTGCCGAAGAAAGCCTTGGATAGACTGGATTGTGAAGGTTTAACCTTGAAGCCCAACAATATAATTGTCAGAGCCTTTGATGGTTCTAAAAGGATGGTCCACGGGGAGGTGGACATCCCGATTAAAGTGGGAACTGAAACCTTCAACTCCACATTCTATGTAATGGACATCCGTCCTTCCTATTCTTGCTTGTTGGGAAGACCCTGGATTCACAATGCTGGAGCCGTCACTTCAACTCTGCATTAAATGCTCAAGTACCCTGTTCAGGGGAAAATCATAACTGTTCATGGCAAAGAGGAATACATGATAAGCCATCTAAATTCTTTCTGCTATGTAAAATTGGATGGCAAGTTCATCGAAACCCCCTTTCAGCATTTTGAAGAGGTAGCTCAGGAGATTGTGGCAACCAAGACAGTGTCTTTTGTACCCATGATTACCAGACCTTCGCCTCGGATGTCGTCTCTCAAATATGCAAAGGCTGTGATTGAAGAAGGAGGAAGCACAATCTGGGGTCAGCTACCAGACTTTCCCTACAAATCAGATAAATTTGGCTTGGGGTTCACCGCTTCTGCTCAAAAGGCTGTACGCCGCTCCTGTGCTGGAGGGCCACCAGTGAAGATCACCCATCATGGAGTCAATGCTTTGGAGGATAGTGAAGAGGAGAGCAACCTAGAAGACTGGATTTTCCCTACTGTTGACGGAGGCTTGTGCAACTGGGAAGCAAAAGATTTTGTTCCGATTACTTTCATACCGCAGTAATTTATCTTTCAAACATTTCTGTTGGTTTGTAATAATTCTCAAACAATTCGTACACTTTTAGCCTTGTGCCTTACCCGAGGTACATAGGTCCATTTGTAAGGGTTTGATTTTTCATCTTCATATGCCATTTTAATGAATCATGGACGTTTTCACATATAAACTTTTGTGTTTCATTGTCTTTCTTTTTACATTTTATTTGTTTAAAGGTGGCTATCCCTTACACACACCGACACTCACAAATGCAGGTACCCTTCCATTCCGGATTCCATGGGTAACAATTCTGCTATGGCCTTCGGTGACTCTGAAGATCTGGTCTACCATGCCGAACACGAAGGCGAGGAAGATTGTGATGTGCCGGGAGAATTGGCTAGACTGTTGCAATAGGAAGAAAGGGCTATTCTACCTCATGAGGAGCTGTTAGAGACAATCAACTTAGGTACTGAGTGTGATACGGTGGGAGAACTGACTATGGTTTTGCATTTGTTTTTGCAAATGTTTCGGTTGAGCAAGAGTCGCCACCGACTTTTTATTTTATCCTACGGAAAGGTTTAAAAAAGCACAGCAAAAACCTTTGAGATTTTTCTTAGGTTCGGGGAGTAGATTATAGAAAGGGAAGGTATTAGCACCCTTTCTATCCATGGTTATCCATGGGCTCTTAGGTACTTGCTTAGATCAACTTGCCTTGGTTTTCAATTGTTTGAAAATGGTGCTTTGTGTGGCGTTTTGAAAAATGTTTTGAAAAGATGCCTTGTATAGGCTACCCTTGTAACAATTCTTTACTCGAATGTTTTACAAAAGGTGTTTTGTCTTTTAAAAAGATGTTTCAAGGTTTTTGAAAGTTTATTTTGAAAGTGTTTGTGAAGTGGATTTTGAAATAGGCAAGTGTTTTCTTGGAAAGTTTGACAAGTACTTAAGAGTTCATCTACCCTAAAGTTTTTCTCAAAGATTTTTGTTTATGTTTTAAACCTTTTGACAATTTTGTTCCACCATTGCATTTGGTGGTCAATCTTGTCTTAGGAGATTAAAGGGACGGGCGCGGGTCATCGTTTAGATCATAGTTGCAATAGTGTTAAATGTCTTTGGGCAATTTTCTTTGAAAGGGACTTGATCATCCATTTAAGCAACATTTTGAGGGACTATGATCATTTGATTGTTTTGTTTTGCCCAAAGAAGTCCAACATGCAATATGGCCCAATAATAAAAGGCAACAAGTGGAATACCCTAGGGGGTGCAAGTGTGAAATGTGTTGTCCATTTTTCATGCTCATTTATCTTGTATTAGGTCCAACTATTTTGTTCATTTCTTTATTCGCATACAAACCCTAATTCTAGCATAGTATGTTTAGAAAGCGATAAAGTGCGAAATTTAAATTCTTACGCTATTACATCACAATAATATAGGGAGGGGGGTACAATGTTCAAATGGGGATATTTAGACAAGAAATTAAACCTAAAACTATTACATCATTTTTATGAATATTTATAAGATAAATAAAAATGTATAATTCAAATGGTAAATAAAACAAATATGCAAGTATGCAAAAAGAATTTTTATATGTATGAAAAAAAGTATTATTTATGTGAAATAAAAAAAAAGAAAATAAAAGGGATATTATTTTTTGGAGTATTTTTGAATTTAGGGCAAAAACCCTAATTCTATTAAATAAAGCATACCATTTATTTATTATGAACAAATATTTATGTATATATACAAAAATAAAATAAAATGAGGTATTTGTCAAAAATGCATTTTTTATATTAAATTTTAATAAGAAAAATAAAAGGGGTATATATTTTATATTTATCCTAAATATATTAATGAGTATATGTATATATGTATTATTTTAAATATGTATTATATATATAAATAATAATAATATTTAATATTTTAGAAAATAGTATTTTTTCATATAAATATTTTCAGAAGGCAAAATAAAAATAAAAATGAAAATAAATGTGTTTTTACATATTTCTTAATATTTTAACAAAATGTATATATTTCTTTATTTATGTATAAATTAGAAGAAAATCAAATAAATATCAAATAAATTAAAAAAAGGTGAGGAAAAATATTTTTATGTTTTTAATATTATTAACAAAAATAAATAAGTCAGAAATAAAAAAGAAAAGTAAAAAAATCAAGCAAATGGACAAAATGGGCTCAGGGGGTGCAATATCAAAAACATGGTGTGAATAAAAAATGACACAGGCCCAGCCCAAACCACTTCTTCTTCAACCTCTGAATCAAAAAACGCGCGCATGCAAGCTGTGTTTGAAATCCCGATTCTTTGATTTTTTGAACAAACTTCCAACACAAAAGATGTTAAGCATGAAATCACGATTCTAACCATATGCATAACTTGATCTAACTCTCTAAGATGAGGGAGAATTTCTCCTCCCCCAAATCCTAACCTAGTTTTTCTGTCATTTTCAAACTCCAAATTCTCTCTACTCAGGCAAAAGAAATGAAAAGTAAAGGAATGTACATGTTCAGTGGCATGAATAGGACATTGTTTCTTCACAAACTTAAAACTAATGATGCATAATAAGAGAGATACGAGTTCATCAAAATACCTGTTCAACTGGAGTTCTAAATGGCAAATGGGGAGCTTACAGTGCAAGATACTGATTGGTATAGCTTCCTTGAGGTGTGGTGATGCTGTTCCAATATCTACTTTGCCTTGAGACGCTTTGAACTGAGCTGTAAGACTTCAACTGCAAAATGAAAAAGTGAAAATGGTGGAACTTGTTAGAGGAGTTACAGGTCGTGTTTCAAGGCATGGTTAGCTTGCATATGTGCTAGGGAATGTGTAGGAACTGATTTTGGCAAAAGAGCTTGAAGGAAATGGAAGATAGCACTCAAACTGCAGGCTTTGCCCTGTTTGTGCAGTTTGAGGGTGATTATGGCAATAGGAGTGTTTGAGAGGTGCAAGGGTCGTGTATCAGCTTGGTTATGATCTGTGTAATGTGTTTGATAACTTAGTTCTTGTGTGTCTAAGCTGAGATGGATGTTGTGTGTTGTTATGACACTTTTCTTCTTTCTTAAGCAACAAAAGCCAACTTGTGTTTCTAGGCATGTAGAGGGCCCCTAATGTGCTGCATAATCCCTCCTTGATCAGTGTGTTATGCTCATAAACTTGTGCCATTCAGATTTGCAATGTACTTGTTGGATTTCCAAATTGACATAAAGTGAATTTTAGCAAAAATGGATAGTTCACTTTATCTAAAAATGGATTAGGCTTGTGTACAATACTTGAACTCATAGAATAACACCTTGACACAATGAACAAGAATTAAATTATTGAGTGTAACTTGGTTTAAGGACCTGTAATCTAATCTAAGGCATGCTGAGTTCAAATTGCAAGGTTATGAACATGTAACTTGGTCATGAACAAAGTGGTTTTTTGCTATATTGTGAAATTCGATTCTCCCTAACCATGAGGTTGTTTGAGAAGTTATTGGACCTTTTGGAAAGCTTGGAATGTGTACTACAATCCATCTTTGAAGTGCAATTTGAAATTCCAAGTGGAAGTGTATGGAAAATGGCCTTGAAGTGGGGTAGAAAACCTTGTCAAAATAGGTCAAAAATTCACTAAGTTAAGAATGGTTTAGTGCCCTTATTCAAAAATTTGTAACTTGAGATACAAGCTTCAAATGAGAAAACTTTGTGAATCAAGGTTGTAGATTATGCAACAATCTACAACTTTCATGTTTTGACTTTTGTTTGAATCCAAATGGATCATGGTGAAAAAGTGGGGCAAAGTAGGGAAAAAATTAGGGTTTTTCATAACTTAGAAAAATTCTAAGTTATGAAAAATTCCATTTTAAACCCTAATTTGCATTTTGACATTTCTTGGTGAACAAGTTTCATGATTTAGCATGCTTTGATGAAAAATGAATCTTGACTCTTGATTTTGACCAAAAAGTCAAAGTTTGACTTTTCAGTACACAGTCAAAATTGATCAATTGACTGGGAAATTCAACTGTCAATCCTGTGTACTTGGGATCTTTTGAGTTTGTTGATCATGTCAAGATAATTCCATAGGGTCCTTGAGTCCACGTGTGAGCTTGGTTTGCCATTGGCTAGGTCAAACAGTCAAAAATTGCCTTTGTGCAGTCAAAAACCCTAAAAATGACCATTTTGCCCTTTTGGTGATCTGATCAAATTTCTTGGGGAATTGTGATCCAAACTTGATCAAATGGTCCATATGAGTTCATAATGTTGATGTGGGTCAAATTTCATGAGGTTTGACTGTCAATTGGCCACAGTTGACTTTCCCCCAATATAGTTGATTTCCAGGTCAACTGTCCAATTGACTGGGCAAAACTTGGAATCAAGACTTGAAACTTGATGTGGGTAAACTTGGGAGTCCAATATGAAGCATGAAAGTCATCTTAGGCATTTTGGGTCAAAACATCTTTGTGCAAACACAAACCCTAATTTGAGTTAACAGTGCAAGGAGAGGTCTTGAGCAGATGAAACCCTAACTGGATCTTGAGCTTTAAAGGCTTTGTGGTGAGAAATTAATGAGAAATGGGAGGGCAAATTTTGGGGTACAACAGTTGCCCCTGTTCAATCTTCTTGAATCCGAAGAGTTAGATGGGCAAGCTTGCCTTTCGTGGCTCGAGGGTAAAAGGAGATTGGACACTAGAGTGCCCGGAAATTTGCACTCGTCAAAGCAATGGATGCGGGAATGGGCTTAGAGATGCCATTTGGAGATGGGCTTAACGATGCCATCTGGGAGAGTGACAGAAATCTTGTCGGGGATGGGCTTAGAGATGCCATCTGGAAGGGAATATCAGGAAGGTGTCCAAGCTTCGGACCATTTCTGAACTGGGGGTCTGAACAAGCAATAGATTGACATCCGTTGTTGGGAGGAATCTGTAAACTGTTTTCAGTGGTTTGGAAAAGAAACTGAACAAGCGATAGGTTAACATCCGTTTACTTGGAGAACCCGTAAACTGTTTTCAGAAAGTCTTGAGAAGAATCTGAACAAGTGATAGGTTAACATCCGTTACTTGGAGAACCCGTGAACTGTTTTCAGAAATCTTGGAGTTGAATAAGCAATAGAGCAGCATCCGTGGTTGGGAAGCGTCCGTAAACTGTTTTCAAAAGGTTGCATCTGAACAAGTCGATAGATTAACATCCGTTGTTGGGAAGAATCCATAAACTGTTTTCAGAAGTCTTGAAGAAGAATCTGAACAAGTGACAGGTTAATCATCCGTTTACTTGGAGAACCCGTGAACTGTTTTCAGAAATCTTGGAGTTGAATAAGCAATAGAGCAGCATCCGTGGTTGGGAAGCGTCCGTAAACTGTTTTCCAAAAGTTGCATCTGAACAAATCGATAGATTAACATCCGTTGTTGGGAAGAATCCATAAACTGTTTTCAGAAGTCTTGAAGAAGAATCTGAACAAGTGACAGGTTAATCATCCGTTTACTTGGAGAACCCGTGAACTGTTTTCAGAAATCTTGAAGTTGAATGATTTTAGTCTGTCGACTGATCTTTCCTGAAAAGGTAAAGAGTTAGTTGCATGCAATGTTATGATGCATGATGCGATATACGTGACATCAATGTTTATGACATGAATGTGATGAATGCGCATGTAAGCTGACGAGCTATCTTGCTGAGGATAAATGAATTCGAGGTGGCTGAAGATAAAAGCATCTTGACTGCTGCTGGGGAAAATAAATCCTCGGCTACTACTGGGGAAGAGAATTCCTGATGACCTCTACTGGGGAGTATCAATCTAGTAGACTCATGCTGAGGAGGTAAGACTGAGAATCTTCTGCTTGATGGGAAGCAACTCTGGTGATCTCACTGGGGAACTCAAGATTTCTCTTTCTAAGACTCTGTGGGGAGAAGGCTCATTAGTCTGGCTCCGCTGGGGGTTGATAATTTGAAATTTTAGCTCGGCTGGGGATAACAAGGACAAGCTCCTCTGGGGATCATATTGATAAGTTAGGCTGGGGAATTTTGATGAACTCCGCCGGGGATAGGAAGAATTCTGGCGAGTGCGATCTTCTGTGGCTGTTAGATGAGGATAACCCAGTTATAAGCCTTTGTGAGGAATAACTTTGAATAAAACTCGGGGGAAACGTTCGTGCTCTGCGGGGAATACCTTCCAGAACCTTGCTGGGGATAAGCCTCGAGAGTCTGCTAGAGATAAACCTCAAGGTTCACTAGGGATGTGGATTCCAAATCTCTTGAGGGGTTTCCTTTGAAAGGGTGTCAAGATATCCGTTTGTACCTTCATCCTATCAGTAATCCTTTTTCTTAGGTTCATTTAGGAGGTGATTATGTTTCAAATGCATATGCCTATTTAACAAAACATTGGACGTTTCTCAAAATAAAACAAATAGTGCAAGAGAAAAAGAAAAAGGGAAATGACACAAATTTTGGGAAAAGTATTTGTATTGATTTTCTTTGAGTATATTTGTACAAAGGAGACAATCATCCTAGTAAGAGGACTTTGTCGTAAATATTGAAAGATTTTATACAAAATAAAGGATGGCTATGTGAAATAATTCCATGGGATTCCGTTCCGCTATAGCTTTCACAACTCTGAATATCTATCCATTCAATGCTTCGTTTGACGATGACTGGATTGATCAGAAGTCTGGAACCGGTTGATGAAGAGATTGTCTTTGAAGTGATCCGACGAGACATAGTCATATGCTTTAATTCCCTAACTTTTGCCTGAATCGCCCTTTCGGGTTTTCGATCCACCGGGAAACCCCTTTTTGCCCAAGCCGCCCTTTCGGGTTTTCGACTTGCCGGGTGTACATATTTTTTTCGTTTTTATCCCTAATTTTTTCTTGAACCGCCCTTTCGGGTTTTCGGTTCACCGGGATTCCCTTTTTTGCCCAAGCCGCCCTTTCGGGTTTTTGACTTGTCGGGTTATTTTATGCGTAGTATCTTTTGACTATGTCTGCGTTCGCAGGGTGCGGCAAATCGTCGCCATCCATGGTGGTCAGAATCATTGCACCACCAGAAAATATGCTCTTGATCACAAATGGTCCTTCATATGTAGGAGTCCATTTGCCCCTGGGATCACTTTGCGGCAAGATAATCCGCTTGATTACGAGATCCCCGACTCGATACACTTGACGTCTGACTTTCTTATTGAAGGCCTTGATCATCCGCTTTTGATACGTCTGACCATGGCATATAGTAGCAAGTCGTTTCTCGTCGATCAGATTGAGTTGATCCAGTCGGGTCTGCATCCAATCATCTTCATTCAAACCTGCATCCTTCATAATCCTCAGAGAGGGGATTTGGACTTCCATAGGCAAAACAACTTCCATGCCATAAACTAAAGAAAATGGGGTTGCCCCAGTTGAAGTACGTGTCGTCGTACGGTATCCATGCAGAGCAAATGGTAACATCTCATGCCAGTCTTTGTAAGTGACTGTCATTTTCTGAATGATCTTCTTAATGTTTTTGTTCGCAGCTTCAACAACACCGTTCATCTTCGGCCGATAGGGAGATGAATTGTGATGATAAATCTTGAACTGTTCGCACAAGGCGGTGATCATTGTATTATTCAGATTTGTACCGTTGTCCGTGATGATCCTGTCGGGAACACCATACCGACATATGAGATTTTGCTTGATGAAGCGGGCAACCACATTTTTGGTGACAGAGGCGAAGGAAGCTGCTTCGACCCATTTAGTGAAGTAGTCAATGGCAACTAGGATGAAGCGATGTCCATTGGAAGCCGTGGGCTTGATCTCTCCAATCATATCAATGCCCCACATTGCAAAGGGCCACGGAGCAGTCAGGATGTTGAGGGGAATCGGAGGAATATGAACTTTGTCAGCATAGACTTGACACTTGTGACAAGTATGGGAATGTTGATGACAGTCAGCTTCCATGGTAGACCAGTAATAGCCTGCCCTTAGGATCTTCTTAGCCATTGTATGCCCGCTCAAGTGAGTACCAAATGTTCCGCTGTGTATATCAGTCATGATCAACTCTGCTTCAGCTTTATCCACACATCGGAGTAATACACAATCATGGCTTCGTTTGTAAAGGATGCCGTTGCTCAGGAAGAACTTAGCAGCGAATTTCCTTAAGAACTTCTTGTCATTTATGGAAGCTCCTTCAGGATAATCCCTAGTCTCGAGATACCTTTTGATTTCATGGAACCAAGGTTGTTCCACTACTTCTTCGGTATTAATCTCGTGGCAATGTGCCGGTTCATCCATTCGCTTGATGGTGATTTGGGGAGCCTCGTTATCCCAGTTGAGTTTAAACATGGAGGACATTGTGGCCAGAGCATCGGCTAGCTGATTCTCTTCTCGCGGGAAATGCTCGAAGGTAATTTACTCGAAATGAGGCAACAATGTCAGGACATGTTCTTTGTATGGGATAAGATTAGGATGCTTGGTATCCCAATCTCCTTTGATTTGGCTGATGACCAAAGCCGAGTCCCCAAATACGACCAAAGATTTGATCCCCAAGTCTATAGCAGCCTTGAGACCAAAGATGCAAGCTTCATATTCAGCCATGTTGTTTGTGCAGCTGAAACAAAGTCGGGTCGTGAAAGGAGTGTGACAACCTTCCGGAGAAATGAGTACTGCGCCAATACCATTTCCAAGTGCATTTGAAGCACCATCAAAGTATAGGGTCCATCGGGATCCCTTTTCGGGTCCGTCATACGGTCCGTCACTTTCAATGTTGTCCAAATTCATGATGTCCTCGTCTGGGAAGTCAAATCTCATGGGTTGATAGTCTTCAATAGCCTGATGAGCCAGATGGTCAGCTAGTACACTCCCTTTTATAGCTTTTTGGGTGGTGTACTGGATGTCATACTCGGTTAAGATCATTTGCCATCTAGCTATCCTTCCAGATAAAGCGGGCTTCTCGAAGATATACTTGATAGGGTCCATTTTGGATATTAACAAGGTAGTATGGGTCAGCATATACTGTCTTAGTCGGCGAGCAGCCCATACCAAAGCGCAGCAAGTTTTCTCGAGCAGTGAGTAGCGAGTCTCACAGTCGGTAAACTTTTTACTAAGGTAATAAATAGCATGCTCTTTTCGACCAGACTCGTCATGCTGGCCCAAAACACACCCCATTGAGTTATCCAAGACAGTTAAGTACATGATCAATGGTCTTCCTTCGACAGGTGGCATCAGAATAGGAGGTTCTAGCAAATACTCCTTGATTCTATCAAAAGCGGCTTGGCAGTCGTCGTTCCATTCAACTACCTGATCTTTCTTCAAGAGTTTGAAAATTGGCTCACAGGTAGAAGTCAGATGTGAGATGAATCTGGCAATATAGTTTATGCGCCCCAAGAATCCTCTAACCTCCTTTTCAGTACGGGGAGCAGGCATCTCTTGTATTGCTTTTACTTTTGCCGGATCGACTTCAATGCCTTTGTTGCTTACAATAAATCCCAGGAGTTTACCAGACCTAACTCCAAAAGTGCATTTACTTGGATTCAGCCTGAGCTTGTACTCTTTCAACCTGGCAAACAGCTTTTCCAGATGTTCAAGGTGCTCTTCCTCTGTTTGTGATCGAGCTATCATATCGTCTACGTAAACTTCAATCTCATGATGTATCATGTCATGAAATAAAGCTACCATGGCGCGTTGATAAGTTGCCCATGCGTTCTTCAGCCCGAACGGCATCACTTTGTAACAGAAAGTGCCCCATTGTGTAACAAAAGTTGTTTTCTCCATATCCTCGGGAGCCATTTTGATTTGGTTGTAGCCCGAGAATCCGTCCATGAAGGAAAACACTTTATGCTGAGCTGTATTGTCGATTAAGATGTCAATATGAGGCAACGGGAAATCATCTTTAGGGCTGGCCCTATTCAAATCCCGGTAGTCCACACACATTCTGACTTTGCCATCTTTCTTTGGTACCGGTACAATGTTAGCGACCCATTGAGGATAGGACGTAACAGCCAGGAAGCCAGCATCGAATTGCTTCATTACTTCCGCTTTGATCTTTTCGGACATGTCAGGCCTCATTCGGCGAACTTTTTGCTTGATTGGTGGACAGTCTTCTCTTGTGGGGAGACGGTGAACCACGATGTCGGTGTCTAGACCTGGCATGTCTTCATAGGACCAAGCAAAGATTTCAACATACTCATTCAGTAACTGTACCAAGCGTTCCTTGACTTTTGGTTCCAGGTTGGCACCCACTTGCACCTCCTTCCGATTCTCCTCAGTTCCCAAGTTAACAGCTTCCAATGGCTCTTCATGCGGTAAGATGGCCCTTTCCTCTTGTTGCAGAAGTCTGGCTAGTTCCCCGGGTACTTCACAACCTTCGTCATCTTCATACTCGGCTAGATTGACCAGATCTTCAGAGTTATTGAAAGATACAGCAGAATAGTCACCCATGGAATCCGGAGTGGATGGGTACCTGCATTGGTGAGTGTGGGTGTGTGTAAGGGATAGCCATCCTTTAAACAAAAAATGCAAAAGGAAAGAAAAGGAACATAAGCAGTTTATCAAATGAAAAACGTCCAATGAATCATTAAACATGCCACATGAATATGAAAAATAGTCAAAACCCTTACAAGTGGACCTACATGCCCCGGGCAAGGCAGGAGGTGAAAAGATAGTGTACGGATTGTTTGAAAATAAAATATTACAGACCAAATAAGAAATGTTTAACAGATAAATTACTGCGGAATAAAAGTGATGGGGACAAAGTCTTTAGCCTCCCAATTGCTCAATCCTCCTCTGACAGTTGGATGAATCCATTCTTCAAAGTTCCTTTCCTTGTCTTCATCTTCCAGGGCGTTGATTCGGTAAGGAGAAATTTTGATTGGCGCTCTTTCAATCTTTGACTGGCGCATAGCTTTCTGGCCAGCGGCTGTGAAACCTAATCCAAACTTATCAGTCTTATGCGGAAAGTCGGGTAACTGCCCCCACGCTGAATTCTTCCCTTCTTTGATTGCGGCTCTTGCATCATCCAGAGATGCCATCCTGGCCATCTGTCTTGGTGCCTCAGCTGCCAACTTTGCCACTGCTACTTCAGGAAGAACTTCTTCGAAATGTTGAAACGACGTCTCAATGAACTCTCCTTCAACCTCCACATACCGGAAAGAATTTAAGTGACTAATCATGTACTCTTCTTCGCCGTGGACAGTGATGATCTTTCCCTTGACAGGATACTTCAGCATTTGATGCAAGGAGGAGGTGACTGCCCCAACATGGTGTATCCAAGGTCTACCCAGCAGGCAGGAGTATGATGGACGGATGTCCATTACATAGAAAGTGGATTTAAACACCTCAGTGCCTATCTTGATGGGAATTTCAACTTTTCCATGGACCATTCTCTTCGACCCATCGAAAGCTCTGACGACAATATCACTCGGCTTCAATTCCAACCCTTCGCAATCTAGCCGGTCCAAGGCCTTTTTAGGCAAAACATTCAGCGACGACCCGGTATCAACCAGAACATGTGCGAGGGTGGTTCCGCGACACTCGATTGAAATATGCAAGGCATCATTGTGGTTTCGGCCTTTAGGGGTCAGGTCGGCATCAGAAAAACCTAATCCATTGTCTGCAGTCAGACTAGCCACGCAATGTTGAAATTGGTCTGCGGAGGTTTCCTGGGGCACATGAGCTGCCTTCAGAAACTTAATCAAAGCTTGAGCGTGCGCTTCTGAGCAAAGCAATAGTGCCAGCATGGAGATCTTGGAGGGGGTTTTTCCCAACTGTTCCACCACATCGTAATCACTTCTCTTGATTATCCTCAAAATCTCGTCCATTTCTTTCTTGGAGGCTTCCGGGATCACCAAGGGTTGAGCCCTCGTCCTGACGGGCTCATCCTGTATTCCCTTTCCTTTATCAGCAATGGTAGGAGAGACAACACTAGGAACAACAACCTCTTCGATCAAAGGAGTTCTGGCAGAGAGCTTTACTGGTGCAGGGATGACTTCTTTAGCTGATGAGGGTCCAAAGACTGCTCTTGGAGGGGCAATCTCTGGAGAAAATATTCTCCCGCTTCTGGTGATTTTGCTGGTGCCCGCAATGTTACTAATGCTGGCTTCTTCATCCTCCGAATTTTCTTCAATTACTTCGACTTGCTTGATACCATGGTAGTAGATGTCACCACCATAGTTCCAAGGTATTGACTTCTCAGAAACATAGGGAACAGGCCCTGGCATCGTTATCTTTAAAGGAACAGATTTTGCAGCTGGTGTAATCTTAACTGGCTTTTTGACGGCCTCGGAAAGATTGGCGTGAATGGTTATGATTGAGACATTTTCAACATGAACTGGAACAGCAGAAACTTTTTCGAACAAAATTTGTCGACTATCCATAAGGCCTTGGATGCCTTTCTTTAATAGCGGACAATCAAACGGCAGAGAGTGGCAACAGTAGCAGTCTTCTTTACATCCCGGGAAGATCCCGACCCTTAACAAATTTAACTTAATGGTCAGCAGTGGAGTAGTCAGATCACTGACGTTAGCAACATACAAATCCTCCTCAATGGCATTGATATTTCGGCTGTGCTTCGGCATAGGTGCAGATATCACATTAGGCTTCTCTGGAGCGTCAAACTCTACCTCCTTAGCCTCTATCAGGTCTTGGATTTTATGCTTGAGTGCCCAACAATCATTGGTGTCGTGTCCAACACTGTCTGAATGGTAGGCGCATTTAGCATTGGCATGATAATGCGGGGAGGATGTATTCACATTCTTTGGCGCCTCCTTGATGGTGGCAAGATTCAACTTCAATAGATGGGGAAGCACTTGTGCTGGAGTCATATTAATATGGGTGAGCTGCCGTTGTGGCCTTTCCACCCGTTGCTGATTTGGTCTGGACTGGTTATAGCGAGGCTGCTCACTCGGAGTGTTTTGAATCATTACGGCCCCCACAGTTGGCCGACGCTCCATCTTCCCTACTCTTCTCTGAGAATATACCATAGTTGTCTCCTTCTTAAACGGCTTCTTCTCAACACTTGCAGCAACACCCTTCTGAATCTTTCCTGACTTGATGCCAGCTTCTATTCTTTCGCCTGTTAAGATCAAATCGGTAAACCCCGCGGAAGAGTTACCAATTAAATGATTGAAAAACGGCCCAGATAGGGTCCCAAGAAACATATCAACGAGCTCACGATCGGTTAAAGGAGGCTGCACCCTGCCAGCTAAATCCCTCCATTTTTGTGCATACTCTTTGAATCCCTCACTTGTTCCTAGTGACATACCCTGAAGTTGGGTACGAGTAGGAGCAAGATCAGAATTATACTGATATTGTTTGTAGAAAGCGGTGGCCAAATCTTCCCAATTTCTGACACTGGTTCCTTCTAACTGATAAAACCATTCCAACTGAGCTCCCGACAGGCTGTCTTGAAAGAAATGAATCCAGAGATTTTTATCTGCCGTATAGGGTTGAATTTTTCTCACGTAGGACCTGAGATGCATTTTGGGACAGGACGGCCCATCATACCTCACAAACACTGGCACTTTGAATTTTGGGGGAATCACAATTCCGGCAACCAAGCCCATGTCTTCAAAATCCAAACCCGGTACCCTTTGCAATTCCATGGCAGCCAATCTGTCTTCTAAACCTTTATATTTGTCATCAGCTGGAGGATACTGCTGGTCAGAATAATCTTCATCCTCTTCAACCTCTTCCTCCTCTGCATCAGACTCGGAAGGCACCGCAACTCAATCTCTTTTACTAGTCCCTTCATCAGAAGTAGGAGGAAATTCAAGCACTCTCCGAGCTTCTCTGTCAAATCTTCTCCCCAAAGTAGCCACTTCGACCCTCTTTTTCTTCTTTACTGGGTCCTTATTCTCCAGATGAGCCTTGATATCCTCTTGACTTTTAACCAAAGTCATCAAGAGTTGCTGGAACTGTGCATTCTGGGCTTGTAGGTCTTTGACTGTTTGCTCGAGATCCATCCTGCTGAAATAAACAGCAGACATATAAGGAAACCTGGAGTGAGACCTGCTTATGCACATGATGAATGGTATGCTGATGTATGCAATGCATTCAAGGATCTAGAACATTCAAAATTGTTTCAGACAAAGAAGAACGCACGTCATATTAATAAGAAGGAATTTGTTAGTACATAAATGCCCCATGGGCCAAATATTACAAAATAAACTTCTTAAGGCAGAAAGACATTGCGCATCCTCTTTGGTGCAATGTAGGTGTTGAGGGCCTCTTTCTCGTGGAGTCGGCGGGTAAGCTCTAGAACCTTCTTTTCACTGGCGTAGTAGCTAGCTTCAAAAGTGTTCCGTTCCTCCTTGAGTTGAATCCAACTTTTCTGCATTTCCTCCCACGATGTAGGCATGTCTGGATGTAGGATGGTGTAGGGAACCTCTCCTTCATTGACGGGCTCTTTAATCACAGGGAGAACATGAGGATAAGGCATCATCAGACTTTGGGCTCGGGCTCGTACCCACTTGAGATAAGGCTCAAGGGGGATGGAGTTCTTGTGTCCCAGAGTTTTGCTATCAACCTTGTTGAGCTTTCCCCAAGCTCTGATGAATCTTTGGCGAAGTCCTTGCGCATCGTTGTCGAAGTCAAAAACTAGGCTAGGAATCAACATGTCATGAGGGCCATCCCTCCGTGCATATCCAAATTGCCTCAAAGCTAGGCAAGGGTTGTAGGTGATACCCCCCCTGATTCCAAGTAAAGAAACATTAGGAAACTCTCCGCAACGATCGACGATGATGACATTTTCTCTGGACCGAGAACACCAATGCACATCAGAATGAGTAAGAGTCATCAATCGTTGGGACCACCTTGTACCTTGGTCATTCTTCAGGACAGATTGTGGAAGGTGCGAAATAAACCACCTTGCGAGGATAGGAGTACAGCACATGAGAACACCCCTCTTTCTCATTGTTCGTGTGTAAAATGAGTGAAGGATGTCTCCAAGCAATGTTGGTATTGGATTTCCAGACAAGAAGATTTTGACGGCGTTGACATCTACCAATTGGTCAGGATTTGGGAACAAGACCAACCCGTAGATAAGGAGTGCCACAATCTCTTCAAAGGCTTGTAGGTCCAATGAGTTCCAACATTCTTGTGCCTTCTCAAACAAGAATTTTGCTAAGAATCCTTTGACGCCGCTTCTGGTTTCCCAATGCCCCTTGATGTCGGATGGTTGTAGATGTAATGCTCGAGCAACATCTTCCGGCTTTGGTTCCTTTTCCGTACCGTTGAAGGGTAGTTGATTAAGGATAGGGATTCTTAGGAGTTGAGAAAACTCCTCCAAAGTGGGTACCAACTGATAATCAGGGAAAGTGAAGCAGTGGTGAAGAGGGTCAAAGAACTGGAATAGCACTTTCATCATGTCTTCTTCAATGTTGGTGTTGACTAGGCTGAGTAGTCTACCATGTCTCTCACTGAAGGATGAATTTTCCGGAATTCTTGAGGTGATCTCCTTGAGTTGAGGAGAGATTCTCACAAGGTTGACTTGAATGGTATTTCTGCGAGGAATTTCCATGACCTACAAAACAAGAACCAAGATGAAGATCCAAACCCTTGAAATGGTTAGTGAATGCATATGATGCTTTATGATGTTTATGATGTATGCACAAAACTTATGTACAAGCAAATCACACCAAACCCTAATTTCAGGCTTGCATGGGGTTTCATAGGTAAGTACCCTCTTGAGTGTAGTTGGCTTAAAAACCTGTCCTATAAATAGTAACCGGGTTCTAAGGAGCTCAATATCACTGGATTGTTTTCAATGTTCATTGTTTTGGTTTAGCCACTTAACTAGCGACCAAAATATTCCAAGAAAACAACCCTCAATGAGTGTAGTATCGAGTATCTACCAACTTCGGACTGCACCAAAGCCGGTCATCTCACTACCCCTAATAAAAGGCCAAGATGGTCAAGTAAGGTTCTAGGTTATTAGTGCTTAGTGACATCACTCAGCGGCCCCGTACTCTCCTTGATTGAACTCAAGGGTTACCGGTACTCACAAATATGTCGCACTAATATAGCTATTGCTTAGACCGTGTCGGTATACCCCGCACAGTTTCCACAACGTATTGCTATCTATGTATGTTTCCCAAAATCCGGGTGGAGGATTGTAAACCCAAACAATAGAGCCAAAGTATAAAGCAAACAAATCAAACAATTAGTCATGCAAAAGGGTGATCTAAGCCCTAAGGTTACTCCACTTTTAAGATATCCCCAGCAGAGTCGCCAGTTCTGGTGATACGGTGGGAGAACTGACTATGGTTTTGCGTTTGTTTTCGCAAATGTTTCGGTTGAGCAAGAGTCGCCACCGACTTTTTATTTTATCCTACGGAAAGGTTTAAAAAAGCACAGCAAAAACCTTTGAGATTTTTCTTAGGTTCGGGGAGTAGATTATAGAAAGGGAAGGTATTAGCACCCTTTCTATCCATGGTTATCCATGGGCTCTTAGGTACTTGCTTAGATCAACTTGCCTTGGTTTTCAATTGTTTGAAAATGGTGCTTTGTGTGGGGTTTTGAAAAATGTTTTGAAAAGATGCCTTGTATAGGCTACCCTTGTAACAATTCTTTACTCGAATGTTTTACAAAAGGTGTTTTGTCTTTTAAAAAGATGTTTCAAGGTTTTTGAAAGTTTATTTTGAAAGTGTTTGTGAAGTGGATTTTGAAATAGACAAGTGTTTTCTTGGAAAGTTTGACAAGTACTTAAGAGTTCATCTACCCTAAAGTTTTTCTCAAAGATTTTTGTTTATGTTTTAAACCTTTTGACAATTTTGTTCCACCATTGCATTTGGTGGTCAATCTTGTCTTAGGACATTAAAGGGACGGGCACGGGTCATCGTTTAGATCATAGTTGCAATAGTGTTAAATGTCTTTGGGCAATTTTCTTTGAAAGGGACTTGATCATCCATTTAAGCAACATTTTGAGGGACTATGATCATTTGATTGTTTTGTTTTGCCCAAAGAAGTCCAACATGCAATATGGCCCAATAATAAAAGGCAACAAGTGGAATACCCTAGGGGGTGCAAGTGTGAAATGTGTTGTCCATTTTTCATGCTCATTTATCTTGTATTAGGTCCAACTATTTTGTTCATTTCTTTATTCGCATACAAACCCTAATTCTAGCATAGTATGTTTAGAAAGCGATAAAGTGCGAAATTTAAATTCCTACGCTATTACATCACAATAATATAGGGAGGGGGGTACAATGTTCAAATGGGGATATTTAGACAAGAAATTAAACCTAAAACTATTACATCATTTTTATGAATATTTATAAGATAAATAAAAATGTATAATTCAAATGGTAAATAAAACAAATATGCAAGTATGCAAAAAGAATTTTTATATGTATGAAAAAAAGTATTATTTATGTGAAATAAAAAAAAAGAAAATAAAAGGGATATTATTTTTTGGAGTATTTTTGAATTTAGGGCAAAAACCCTAATTCTATTAAATAAAGCATACCATTTATTTATTATGAACAAATATTTATGTATATATACAAAAATAAAATAAAATGAGGTATTTGTCAAAAATGCATTTTTTATATTAAATTTTAATAAGAAAAATAAAAGGGGTATGTATTTTATATTTATCCTAAATATATTAATGAGTATATGTATATATGTATTATTTTAAATATGTATTATATATATAAATAATAATAATATTTAATATTTTAGAAAATAGTATTTTTTCATAAAAATATTTTCAGAAGGCAAAATAAAAATAAAAATGAAAATAAATGTGTTTTTACATATTTCTTAATATTTTAACAAAATGTATATATTTCTTTATTTATGTATAAATTAGAAGAAAATCAAATAAATATCAAATAAATTAAAAAAAGGTGAGGAAAAATATTTTTATGTTTTTAATATTATTAACAAAAATAAATAAGTCAGAAATAAAAAAGAAAAGTCAAAAAATCAAGCAAATGGACAAAATGGGCTCAGGGGGTGCAATATCAAAAACATGGTGTGAATAAAAAATGACACAGGCCCAGCCCAAACCACTTCTTCTTCAACCTCTGAATCAAAAAACGCGCGCCTGCAAGCTGTGTTTGAAATCCAGATTCTTTAATTTTTTGAACAAACTTCCAACACAAAAGATGTTAAGCATGAAATCACGATTCTAACCATATGCATAACTTGATCTAACTCTCTAAGATGAGGGAGAATTTCTCCTCCCCCAAATCCTAACCTAGTTTTTCTGCCATTTTCAAACTCCAAATTCTCTCTACTCAGGCAAAAGAAATGAAAAGTAAAGGAATGTACATGTTCAGTGGCATGAATAGGACATTGTTTCTTCACAAACTTAAAACTAATGATGCATAATAAGAGAGATACGAGTTCATCAAAATACCTGTTCAGCTGGAGTTCTAAATGGCAAATGGGGAGCTTACAGTGCAAGATACTGATTGGTATAGCTTCCTTGAGGTGTGGTGATGCTGTTCCAATATCTACTTTGCCTTGAGACGCTTTGAACTGAGCTGTAAGACTTCAACTGCAAAATGAAAAAGTGAAAATGGTGGAACTTGTTAGAGGAGTTACAGGTCGTGTTTCAAGGCATGGTTAGCTTGCATATGTGCTAGGGAATGTGTAGGAACTGATTTTGGCAAAAGAGCTTGAAGGAAATGGAAGATAGCACTCAAACTGCAGGCTTTGCCATGTTTGTGCAGTTTGAGGGTGATTATGGCAATGGGAGTGTTTGAGAGGTGCAAGGGTCGTGTATCAGCTTGGTTATGATCTGTGTAATGTGTTTGATAACTTAGTTCTTGTGTGTCTAAGCTGAGATGGATGTTGTGTGTTGTTATGACACTTTTCTTCTTTCTTAAGCAACAAAAGCCAACTTGTGTTTCTAGGCATGTAGAGGGCCCCTAATGTGCTGCATAATCCCTCCTTGATCAGTGTGTTATGCTCATAAACTTGTGCCATTCAGATTTGCAATGTACTTGTTGGATTTCCAAATTGACATAAAGTGAATTTTAGCAAAAATGGATAGTTCACTTTATCTAAAAATGGATTAGGCTTGTGTACAATAATTGAACTCATAGAATAACACCTTGACACAATGAACAAGCATTAAATTATTGAGTGTAACTTGGTTTAAGGACCTGTAATCTAATCTAAGGCATGCTGAGTTCAAATTGCAAGGTTATGAACATGTAACTTGGTCATGAACAAAGTGGTTTTTTGCTATATTGTGAAATTCGATTCTCCCTAACCATGAGGTTGTTTGAGAAGTTCTTGGACCTTTTGGAAAGCTTGGAATGTTTACTACAATCCATCTTTGAAGTGCAATTTGAAATTCCAAGTGGAAGTGTATGGAAAATGGCCTTGAAGTGGGGTAGAAAACCTTGTCAAAATAGGTCAAAAATTCACTAAGTTAAGAATGGTTTAGTGCCCTTATTCAAAAATTTGTAACTTGAGATACAAGCTTCAAATGAGAAAACTTTGTGAATCAAGGTTGTAGATTATGCAACAAGCTACAACTTTCATGTTTTGACTTTTGTTTGAATCCAAATGGATCATGGTGAAAAAGTGGGGCAAAGTTGGGAAAAAATTAGGGTTTTTCATAACTTAGAAAAATTCTAAGTTATGAAAAATTCTATTTTAAACCCTAATTTGCATTTTGACATTTCTTGGTGAACAAGTTTCATGATTTAGCATGCTTTGATGAAAAATGAATCTTGACTCTTGATTTTGACCAAAAAGTCAAAGTTTGACTTTTCAGTACACAGTCAAAATTGATCAATTGACTGGGAAATTCAACTGTCAATCCTGTGTACTTGGGATCTTTTGAGTTTGTTGATCATGTCAAGATAATTCCATAGGGTCCTTGAGTCCATGTGTGAGCTTGGTTTGCCATTGGCTAGGTCAAACAGTCAAAAATTGCCTTTGTGCAGTCAAAAACCCTAAAAATGACCATTTTGCCCTTTTGGTGATCTGATCAAATTTCTTGGGGAATTGTGATCCAAACTTGATCAAATGGTCCATATGAGTTCATAATGTTGATGTGGGTCAAATTTCATGAGGTTTGACTGTCAATTGGCCACAGTTGACTTTTCCCCCAATACAGTTGATTTCCAGGTAAACTGTCCAATTGACTGGGCAAAACTTGGAATCAAGACTTGAAACTTGATGTGGGTAAACTTGGGAGTCCAATATGAAGCATGAAAGTCATCTTAGGCATTTTGGGTCAAAACATCTTTGTGCAAACACAAACCCTAATTTGAGTTAACAGTGCAAGGAGAGGTCTTGAGCAGATGAAACCCTAACTGGATCTTGAGCTTTAAAGGCTTTGTGGTGAGAAATTAATGAGAAATGGGAGGGCAAATTTTGGGGTACAACACTGAGGAAAACAGAAAAGAAGTCAGAGTGGGTGCCAACCTAGAGCCAAGTGTCAAGGAGCGCTTAGTTCAGCTGTTGAATGAATATGTTGAGATCTTCGTCTGGTCTTACGAAGACATGCCGGGACTCGATACATATATTGTGGTTCACCGTCTGCCCACGAGGGAAGACTGTCCACCAGTTAAACAAAAAGTCTGCTGCATGAGACCCGACATGTCAGAAAAGATCAAAGCAGAAGTTATGAAGCAGTTCAATGCTGGATTTCTTGCTGTTACTTCCTATCCACAATGGGTTGCTAACATTGTGCCCGTGCCTAAGAAGGACGACAAAGTGAGAATATGCATGGATTACAGAGACTTAAACAGGGCTAGCCCTAAAGATGACTTTCCACTACCGCACATTGACATCTTGGTTGACAATACAGCTCAGCACAAAGTGTTTTCTTTCATGGATGGATTCTCAGGCTATAACCAGATCAAAATGGCCCCCAAGGACATGGAAAAAACTACTTTTGTTACACAGTGGGGTACGTTCTGCTATAAAGTGATGCCATTCGGACTGAAGAATGTCGGGGCAACCTATCAATGCGCCATGGTAGCTTTATTTCATGACATGATACATCATGAGATTGAAGTCTACGTAGACGACATGATAGCCTGTTCACAAACAGAAGAAGAACACCTCGACCACTTGCAAAAGCTGTTTGTCAGGTTGAAAGAGTACAAGCTCAGATTGAACCCTAACAAGTGCACCTTTGGAGTCTGATCCGGTAAACTCTTAGGATTCATCGTCAGCAACAAAGGCATTGAGGTTGATTCTGCCAAAGTCAAAGCTATACAAGAAATGCCTGCCCCTCGCACTGAGAAGGAGGTTAGAGGTTTCTTGGGACGCCTAAATTACATTGCTAGGTTCATTTCTCACCTAACATCTACCTGCGAGCCAATCTTCAAGCTGTTGAAGAAAGATCAGGTGGTTAAATGGAATGATGACTGTCAAGTTGCTTTCAGTAAAATCAAGGAGTATTTGCTAGAACCTCCTATCTTGATGCCTCCCGTCGAAGGAAGACCGCTAATCATGTATCTGACTGTTTTGGATAACTCAATGGGGTACGTACTGGGCCAACATGACGAGTCTGGCCGAAAAAAGCATGCCATTTATTACCTTAGCAAAAAGTTTACCGACTGTGAGACCCGATACTCACTGCTCGAGAAAACTTACTGTGCTTTGGTATGGGCTGCTCGCCGGCTAAGGCAGTATATGTTGACTCATACCACTCTACTGATATCTAAGATGGATCCGATCAAATACATCTTCGAAAAGCCTGCTTTGTCCGGAAGGATAGCCAGATGGCAGATGATCATTACAGAGTATGATATATAGTACACGACCCAAAAAGCTATAAAGGGGAGTGTGCTAGCCGACCATCTGGCTCATCAAGCTGTCGAAGATTACCAATCCATGAAGTTCGAATTCCCCGACAAAGACATTATGACATTGGACAACATTGAAGATCTCAGACCATATAACGGATCTGAACAAGGATCCCGATGGACTCTGTACTTTGATGGTGCCTCCAATGCACTGGGTAACGGTATCGGTGCTGTGCTTATCTCTCCAGAAGGTTGCCATACTCCTTTCACTACCAGACTTTGCTTTAACTGCACCAATAACATGGTTGAGTATGAAGCTTGCATCTTTGGGCTCAAAGCTGCAATAGACCTAGGAATCAAATCTTTGGTTGTGTTTGGAGACTCATCTTTGGTCATCAGTCAGATCAAAGGAGAGTGGGACACTAAACATCCCAACCTCATCCCTTACAAAGAACATGTCTTGACATTGCTACCTCATTTCGAGCAGATTACCTTCGAGCACTTCCAGCGAGAAGAGAACCAACTAGCAGATGCTCTAGCTACAATGTCATCCATGTTTAAACTTAACTGGGATAATGAGGCTCCAAAACTCACCATCGAGCGGATGGACGAACCTGCACATTGTCACGAGATTAATACCAAAGAAGTAGTGGACTGACCATGGTTTCACGAATTCAAAAGGTATCTCGAAGCTCAAGAATATCCTGAAGGAGCTTCACTCAACGACAAAAAGTTCTTAAGGAGGTTCTCGACTAAGTTCTTCATGAGAAATGGTATCCTATACGAGCGCAATCATGATTGCATTCTGCTCTGTTGTATGGACAAGGTTGAAGCTGAGCAGATCATGGCTGAACTGCATAATGGTACCTTTGGCACCCACTCTAGCGGTCATACGATGGCTAAGAAGATTCTAAGGGCAGGCTATTACTGGTCTACCATGGAAGCTGACTGCCATCAATATTCCAGGACTTGTCACAAGTGTCAAATCTATGCGGACAAGGTACATATTCCTCCAGTTCCTCTCAACGTCCTAACAACTTCTTGGTCATTCGCAATGTGGGGAATCGACATGATTGGAGAGATCAAGCCTACAGCATCCAATGGACACCGCTTCATCCTGGTGGCCATTGACTACTTCACCAAATGGGTCGAAGCAGCTTCCTTCGCATCCGTCACAAAGAATGTTGTTGCCCGCTTCATCAAGCAAAACCTCATTTGTCGGCACGGCATCCCCGAAAGGATCATTACTGACAACGGTACAAACCTTAACAACACTATGATCACCGCCTTGTGCGAGTAGTTCCAGATTCAATATCACAATTCATCTCCCTATCGGCCAAAGATGAACGGTGCTGTCAAAGCTGCAAACAAAAACATCAAGAAGATCATACAAAAGATGACAGTCACCTACAAGGACTGGCATGAGATGTTACCGTTTGCTCTCCACGGGTACCGTACCACGGCGCGTACATCAACTGGGGCAACACCCTATTGTTTGGTATACGACATGGAAGTTGTTTTACCTATCGAGGTTCAGATTCCCTCCTTGAGAATCATGAAGGATGCTGGTTTGAGTGAAGACGATTGGATTCAGACCCGGCTTGATCAACTTAACTTGATTGACGAAAAGCGACTTACTGCTGTTTTCCACGGTCAGACGTATCAAAAACGGATGATCAAGGCTTTCAACAAGAAAGTCAGACGCCAGATACATCAAGTAGGGGATCTTGTAATCAAGCGGATCATCTTGCCGCAAAGTGATCCCAGGGGAAAATGGACTCCTACCTACGAAGGACCATTTGTGATCAAAAACATATTTTCTGGTGGGGCAATGATTCTAACCACCATGGACGGTGATGACTTGCCGCACCCTGCGAATGCAGACATAGTCAAAAGATACTACGCATAAATGACCCGCTAGGTTGACACACCTTGGCAAAAAAGGGCATCCCGGTGAATCGAAAACCCAAAAGGGCGATTCAGGAAAAAGTTAGAGATAAAACAAAAAAATCTGTACACCCGACAAGTTGAAAACCCGAAAGGGTGACTTGGGCAAAAAAGGGTTTCCCGGTGGATCGAAAACCCGAAAGGGCGGTCCAGGCAAAAGTTAGGGAATTAAAGCGTATGACTATGTCTCGTCGGATCACTTTAAGGACAATCTCTTCACAGACAAGCTCTGGGATTCTGATCAACTCAATCATCTTCGGAGGAAGCAACGAATGGACAAGATATTCAGAGTTACGAAGGCTATAGAAGAATGGGAACCCCATGGAATTTTTACACATAGCCATCTTTCTTTGTATAAATTTTTCTCATTTTTTATGACAACATTCTCTTACTAGGATGTCTATCTCCTTTGTACAAAATACTTACACAAAGTTAATACAAAGATACTTCAAAGTGCGGAAAACTATTTGTCTTTTCCTTTTTTACACTTGTGTTTTATTTGAAAACGTCCAATGCTTTATTAAATGAGCATATGCATTTGAATATAATCACTGCTTACAAATAAACGAAATGAGAAAGAATAATTACTGACAGGTTGAAGGTATAGTGTGATACGGTGGGAGAACTGACTTGAAAATTTTGCGTTTGTGTTCGCAAATGTTTCGGTTTAGCAAGAGTCGCCACCGACTTTTTATTTTATCCTAAGGAAAGGTTAAAATGCACAGGAAAGACCTTTGAGATGTTTTCTTGGGTTCGGGGAGTAGATTATAGAAACGGAAGGTATTAGCACCCTTTCTATCCATGGTTATCCATAGGCTCTTATTTACTTTCTTAGATCACTTGCTTTGCTTTTCAATTGTTTGAAATGGTGCTCTTCAATGGTTTGAAATGGTGCTTTGTTGTGTGATTTTGAAAGATGTTTTGAAAACAGGCCATCGTTGTGGCAACCTTTGTAATGATTCTTGTTTGAATGTATACAAAGGTGTTTTTGTCTTTTGAAAAGTTTTCAATGTTTGAAAGTAGGGTTTTGAAATTGTGTTGTGAAGTGTATTTTGAAGAATAACAAGGATGTTTTTTTTTGCAAGTTTTGATCAAGTAACTAAGAGTTGTCTACCCTATTTTACTCAAAGATCTTTCTTATGTTTTTAACCCTTTTAACAATGTTGCTTCACCATTGTATTTGATGAACAACCTTGTGTTAGGATGTTAACGGGACAGGTGCGGGTCATCGTATAGACCATGATAGCAATGGTGTCAAGTATCTTTGGCAATTTTCTTGAGGGACTTGATCATTTTGTTTAGGCAACTCAGATAACGTCATCGAGGGACTATGATCTTTTGTTTTGTTTTTGTTTTGCCAAAGTACTTGACATGAAACCATGGCCCATTTTTGAAGGCAACAAGTGGATGAAACCCTAGGGGTGCAAGTGTGCATTGATTTTGTTTTTCATGCATGTTTATCTTGGAATTAGGTCAAGCTAGTTGTTGATTTCATTTTGCATACAAACCCTAAGTCTAAGCATGACATAATTGGAAGCTTTTAAATGTGCGAGAATTTAAATGCTACACTATTACAGCATGATATAGGGAGGGGGGTACAAATTGGAATTGGGAGTATTTGACAAGAAAATAAGTTCTAAGTTATTACAACCATATTGAATGTATAAGCACTATTTAATATTTAAATAAATACAATTAAACAAATATCAAATAAAATGTATTATGCAAAAAAAAGATCTTTATGTATGTGAAAAGTATTTTTTCAATGGGAAATGTAAATACATAAAAAAAGGGTCAATTTTAATTATTTTCCTATTTAGGGCAAAAACCCTAATTCTTAATAAATAATATTATATACAATAATATACTAATTTATACAAAAAATAAAAGTATATTATGAAAATGATATTTTTAGTACAAAATATTAATAAATTGAAAATGTAGTATTTTTGTATTTCTTGACCTAATTTATTTAATAAAACAAGTATATAAGTATATATATATATATATATATATATATATATATATATATATATATATATATATATATATATATATATATATATATATATATATATATATATATATATATATATATATATATATATATATATATATATATATATATATATATATATATATATATATATATATATATATATATATATATATATATATATATATATATATATATATATATATATATATATATATATATATATATATATATATATATATATATATATATATATATATATATATATATATATATATATATATATATATATATATATATATATATATATATATATATATATTAATCATATTAAATATACAAAGATAAAAATTAATTATTTACAAAAATGGGTATATCCAAGAAAATGTTTTTTAAATATAAGTAAAAATAATAAATGAAAATAAATATATTTTTTGTATTATTTTTGAGTTTTAATAAAAAGAAATTAGATTATTTACATATTTACACTAGTAAGATAAAAATAAATGTCAAATAAATATGAAAAATATAGAAAATAATTTTTTGGCATTTTTTATATTTAGACAAAAAATAATAAAGTCAGAATAAAAAATAAAAATGTCAAAATGATGAATATTCAAATAAATGGGCCAGGGGGGTGTAAACTGAAAAGTGGGGTGTTAGAAGTGAAAACAACCAGGCCCAACCCAGTCAGACTTCTTCTTCTTCCTCTTGTTCACAAAAACACGTGCCTCTGTACATCAATGGCTATCTCCCGATTCTTTGATTTTTTGACAAAACTCATAACATGAACATTGTAGAGAATTAAACGACGAATCCAACCATATAAAAAACTTGGATTAACTTTCAAAGACTAGAGAGAATTTCTCTGGCCCTAATTTCTAACCTAGTTTTTTCAAAAAGTTCATGAGTGGAATTCTCCTAGCACGATTAATGTAAATGAAAACTAAGCATATGTATGGCTTCAGGGCTATGAGTACAACATATTTCATTCACAAACCTAAGCCTAACCATTCCTAGATAGAGAGATAGAAGTCCATGAAATACCTGTTTCAGTTGACTTCGAGCTGGACAATGTAGCAACCTTCAATGGTGTTTGAGCTTCTTTTGAGCTTGCCTGAGGTCCAAGGAAGCTTTTCCAATGCTTGGCTTGTTTTGAAACAGCTTGAATCGTGCTGTAGAACTCAACCTGCAGAGATTTGAAACAAAAATGGCAAAGTGTATTAGAGGTGTTACAGCTTGCAATGGGGGCCTGGGATAGTTCAGGTGAGTTGATTGGAAGATGTTTGGACTATCTTTGGACAAAACACATGATGAAATTTGGCTATGGCTTGAAGTTTGCAGAACTGACTGTTTTGCAGAAAAATAGAGGTTTTAAGTATGAGGAGGTTTGAGTGATAAAGGGGTCGTGTTTCTGGCTTGTTGGATGGTATGAAACTTGTCTACGATGTTTGTGTAAGCTTGTCTTAACAGATATGAGAGATGGTCTATGTTTTGCAACTTTTCTTCTTTTTCAAGCAAGAGTGTGTGTCCTCCCAATGCAGGCCTGTACAAGCCCTATATCATGCTACATACTTTTCTATTGGTTCTTGGAATTGGTTGATTGAATCTTGATTCATAGATATGGCCCCATGCCTCAAGGATTTTGGTTTGACATAAAGTGCATCTTTACAAAAATGGCATTTTACCTTTTACAACTTAAGGATTAGTCTTGTATGCAATGTCCAAATGACCAAGATAACACCTTAACTCAATGGTTATGCATTAAATTATGGAGTACAAGTTGGTTTTGAGGCCTGCAAGCTAGCACCAAACATACTGATTTGAAAATGCAAGTTTGTATGAACATGTATTGGCCATGGACAAAAGTGAGTTTTTGCCAACTTCAAGCATTCGATTCTCTCTAACCACAAGGGTTTTTGAGGAGTTCTTGGATAATTCGGAAAGCTTGGAACATTTAATATAATCCATCTTTGCAATGAAACTTGAAACTCCAAGTGGAACTATGTGAAAAGTGGCCAAGAAGATGGGTCAAAATCCTGCCTAGATTAGGGCAAATTTTCTCTAAGTTAAAAGTTTTAGGTACCCTTGTTCCAAAAATCATAACTTGAGCTACAAGCCTTTTTTGAGAAAACTTTGTGAAAAATCAAAGTTGTAGACTTTGTGATGGACTACAACTTTTATGTTGGAAGCTTTCTTTGAATCCATTTGCATCTTGGTGAAAAAATGGGACAAAGTTAGGAAAAAATAAGAAAATTTTATAACTTAGAAAAATTCTAAGTTATGAATTTTTTCATTTTAAACCCTAATTTGCATTTTTGGGTTTCTTGATGAAAAAGTTTCATAATTTGACATGTCTTGATGAAAAATAACTCTTGGCACTTGATTTTGACCAAAAAGTCAAAGTTTGACTTTTCAGTGTACAGTCAAATTTTGATCAGTTGACTGAAAAATTCATTTGTCAATCCTATGCACTTGAGATCTTTTAAACTTGTTGAATGGGTCAAGACAAATTCATTGAGTCCTTGAGTCCATATGTGAGCTTGGTTTTCCATTGGCTATGTCAAACAGTCAAAAATTGCCTTTGTGCAGTCAAAACCCTAAAAATGACCATTTTGCCCTTTTGGTGATCTGATCAAATTTCTTGTGGAATGGTAATCCAAACTTGATCAAATGGTTCATATGAGTTCATAATGTTGATGTGGGTCAAATTTCATGAGGTTTGACTTTCAATTGGCCACAATTGACTTTTTCCCCAATACAACTGATTTCTAGGTCAACTGTCCAATTGACTGGGCAAAAATTTGAATTAAGGCTTGAAACTTGGTATGGGAAAACTTGTGAGTCCAACATGAAATATGAAAGTCACTTTGGGCATTGTAGGTCAAAACATCCCTGTGTAAACCCAAACCCTAATTTAGGTCAACAGTACAAGGAGGTGCCTTGAGCAGAGCAAACCCTAGTTTGATCTTGAGTTCCAAGAGTCTTGTGATTGAGAAAATGTTGATGAAATGAGAGGGCAAATTTTGGGGTACAACATATAGGAAAATGTCTCCAGGATATTCCAGGGGAAATCCCTACAGTACATCATCTAGATCCCGTGCGGAGCTAAAACCTTGAAATACATATCCCCGGCGGAGTTATAATTTCAAACCCGTATTCCCCATCAGGGTTAAGTTTTCAAACTCCCGATCCCCAGCGGAGCCAAAAACTTTGAACTACAGATCCTCAGCGGAAATGAAACTTTCTTCCCCAGCGGAGCTAAAACTTCAACCTTTAAATCTCAGTGGAAATCCTCTAGTTTCCTCCAATTCCCCAGAGAGTTGTTTTAAAACCAGATAATTCCCCTGCAAGTTATCTTAGAACTTGATAATTTCCCAGCAAGTTGCTTTGAAGCCTGACAGCTAACCAGATGAAAACTTCGGATAATTCCCTAGTAGATTGGCATACAACCCAAACTCTTGAATTCTCTCCATAACAGGAATGAACTGTTCCCCACAGAGTATTCACTACTCCCCAGCAGGAAGCCTTCTTCCCCATAGAGTTTTTCACTCCCCAACAGATTGAAGATTCTCATTCTCATTTCCCCAGTAAAGTTTCCAGAGCCTTCTTTACTCCCTAGCATGAAGTTGCCAAAGTTTTCATTACTCTTCAACAGAATGAAAATTTTCATTCTTGGTTCTCCGCAGAAACCATCAGAGTTTTCCCTATTCCCCAGCCGAGTAAGGATTCCCATTTTGCCATCCCCAGACATAGTCATCAAAGTTCTCGGGATTCCCCAAGCAGGTTTCTCAAGCAACATCTGGCATTATTCTTACAACAAAATGTTTATCATCCTCCAATTTCAAAGACACGAAGGATCCCTACATCCTCAGAGAAGTCAGGATTTTATTTTAATCCCCAGCAGTCAAAGGACTTCTCATCCTCAACAATAAAAGGTTTTGAATCTCCCGCAGCAGTTAAGGATTTATTTTCCCCGACAGCAGTCAAGGATTTTATTATCTCCAGCTATCAAGGATTTATTTTCCCCAGCATTACAGCGAATCAGCTTACATGCACATACATTACACTCATATATCATGAACATTGATAAAACACATTTATTGCATCATACATTTCATGCAACATAACTTTGTGTTTCAGCTAACATTTTACCCTTTTCGGGATAAGATTAACAACTATCTTTAACAAATATTCAAAGATTTCAGATACAGTACGGATACACTCCAGACACGGAAGTCATTACACGGAAGTCATTCTGTTGCTCATTCAGATCTCTTATTCAGATACAATACAGGTACACTCCAGACACGAAAGTCATTCTGTTACTTATTCAGAATTCAAAGTCAAGATACAATACGGATACACTCCAGACACGAAAGTCATTATGTTACTCATTTAGAATTCAAAGTCAAGATACAGTACGGATACACTCCAGACACGGAAGTCATTCTGTTGCTCATTCAGATCTCTTATTCAGATACAGTACGAATGCCATTCTGACCCTTACACCAGTAGTCTGAATCTCCCTAGCTAAGAGATGCTCCAGACACGAATGCTTTTCTATTGCTCATTCAGACTCAACTTCAGATACAGTCCAGATACGCTCCAGACACGGAATCCATTCTGTCACTCATTCAAACTTTTCCCCCAGCCCAGAGACGCTCTAGACACGGGTGCCATTCTGTCGCTTATTTAGATTTCAGATTCAGATACAATACCAGATACACTCCAGACACGAAAGTCATTCTGCTATTCATTCAAGATTCAAACACAGTTACAGATTGGATACGCTCTAGACATGGATGCCATTCCATTGCTCATACAGACTTAGTCTCCAGATACAGTTCAGATATGTTCCAAACACGAATACCATTCTGATACTCATTCTTCTGACCTACAACTTACAATTCAACAAACATTCTTGGATGGCATCTTTAAGCCCATCTCCGACAATATTTTGTCACCTCTCCAAATGGCATCTTTAATCCCATTTCCTCAACTACAATTTGACGAGTGCAAATTTACGGGCACTCTAGTGTCCAATCATCTTTTACCTTCGAGTAACGAACGACAAAACTCGCCAATCTAACTCTTTAGGTTCAAGAAGATTGAAGAGGGTCAGATGTTGTACCCCAAATTTTCCCTCTCATTTTATCAAGATTTCACTCACAAGACTCTTTGGACTCCAGACCAGATTAGGGTTTGCTTAGCTCAAGACCCCTCCTTGCACTGATGACCTAAAATTAGGGTTTGAGTTTGCACAAGGATTTTTGGACTTCCAATGCCTCATGTGACTTTCATACTTCATGTTGGACCTCTAAGATTGCTCATACCAAGTTTCAAGCCTTGAATCAAATTTTTGCCCAGTCAATTGGACAGTTGACCTAAAAATCAGTTGGAAAGGGGAAAAAGTCAATTGTGGCCAATTTACAGTCAAAACTCATAATTTTTTATCCACATTAACATTATAGACTCATATGAACCATTTGATCAAGTTTGGACAACAACTCCTCAAGAAATGTGATCAGATCATCAAAAGGGCAAAATGGTCATTTTTAGGGTTTTGACTGTAGAAGGGCAATTTCTGATTTTTCACCTAGCCAATGGAAAATTGGGTTCAAGCATGGTTTCAAGGACTCAATGGCACCATCTTGACCTAATCACTAGGTTCAAAAGATCCTTCAGGGATGTTCGGTAGGTGTCCGGGCTTCCTAAAAAATCATTTCGGCATGCATTGGATTGACAAATGAATTTTCCAGTCAACTGATCAAAAATCAACTGTACACTGAAAAGTCAAACTTTGACTTTTTGGTCAAAATCAAGTGACAAGGGTCATTTTTCATCAAGATGTGTCAAAACATGAAAATTGTTCACCAAGAAACCTAATTTTGGAAATTAGGGTTTGAAATGGAAAATTTTCATAACTTAGAAATTTTCTAAGTTATGAAAATTTCTTATTTTCCCCCAAATTCTCCCAACTTTTTCACCATGATGAAATTGGATTCAAAGAAAACTTTAAACATGAAAGTTTTAGTCCTCCACAAAATATACAACTTTGATTCTCAAAGTTTTCCCAAAAGATGCTTGGATCTCAAGTTATGATTTTGTGAATAAGGGTCCATAAACTTTTTAACTTAGTGAAATTTTGCCCTAGTTTAGGCAGATTTTTGACCTAACTTCATGGAAACTTTTCACCTAGTTCCAAGTGGAATATCAAAATATATTTCAAAGATGGATTGTATAGCATGTTACAAGATTTCCAAAATGTCAAAGAACTATCCAAGATCATCTATGGTTAGGGAGAATCGAAGAAAAGAAAATGGCCATTTCTCACTTTTGTCCATGGCATTTTTCACATTGCTACAAGTTGCAAATCTGTCCTAAGCATGCTTGTACTTGTTTTAAAGGTCTTAAACCTTTCCACACTCCTTAATTTAATGCAAATACAATGGATATTGGCTTTGTTCTGAGCTATAGAACTTTTCACAATGAATTAATCCATTTATGGCATAAAGGTAACAATACCATTTCCATAAAGCTTGCTTTTTTGCAACTTTGTATTCCTTGAGCATTGAACCTGATCTTTGGCCACAAACAAGATCCACAAACTTGAGGCAAAGTACACCAACTATGTTCAGACCTCAAGCTAGCTTGTACAGGCTTTGAGCTTTGTCAACTCACTTTTTCTTCAAAAACAAGTAAGCTTGCAAAAAGTCCATAACTTGAGTATCTGTTAAAACCAAGTCTTGGCATCATTTCAAACAAGTTAAACATATTGTCTCAAGCCTAAAACACGATTGCCCAAGCTCTCAAACACCCTCTAACACAAAAAACCCCATTTCTTCCCAAAATAGGGCAACTTCTGCAAACACCAAGCCACTTCCATATTCCCTCGTGCGTTTTGCTTGGAACCACTTCAGACACATTCCATACATCACACCTAAACTATCCAAGCCATTATTCAGTAACTGTGAGCTCATTTTCAAGCTTCACCATTTTCAATTTCTGAGTTTGCAGGTTGACTTCTACAAGGAGATTCAAGCCATTTCAAAGCAAGCTGAGCATTGCGAAAGGTTGAGGGAAGTTCAAGCAAGCTCACAAGTACTTCAGGCCTCACTCAAAGCTGCTACATTGCCATAACCAAACTCAACTGAACAAGGTAATTTTCAAAGTTCTATCTCCTTATTTAGACATCCTTAGGCTTAGGTTTATGAAGCAAAAATGTAGTCTTTAATGTGCTTGAGCTGTACATATGCACAGTTCTTATTTATATTAACTGAGCTAGGAGAATTTGGATGATGAATATGCTGAAAATTTTAGGTCAGAAATTAGGGGTGATAAAATTCTCCTTGTTCTTTTAGAGTTAGGTCACAAAATGGATATGGTTGGAATCGTGATTGAAAATGCTATAACTTTCATGTTGTAAATTTTTGATTTCATGCAAGCAATAGAGAGAACAGGATTCAAGCACAGAACGTGAGTTTTGGTCGTTTGGCCAGAGGACAGGGACGAAGCTTGCTGGGCCTGGTGCCTTGGGCCTGCTTCTATTCGCACCACCCTTTTTCCTTTTTGCACCCCCTTGGCCTATTTTCTATATTTTTGTATATTTTTCATTTCTTTTATATTTTCTGACTTTATTTATTTTTTCTAAACAAATAAAAATCTCAAAAATATTTTCATTATTTTTTGCATTTTATTTTATTATTTTCATTATTTTTTTGTGCATACAAATAGTTTATTAATAATAATATAACTTATTTTTTTAAATAAAACTTGTAAATAATACAAAAATATTATATATTTTTATTTTTATTATTTATACACTTAAATTAATGTTTTCATACAATATTTAATTTTTCAACATTTTTGTATATATTATTATTATTTTTCTTAAACAAAAAATGAATAAATAAATAATATAAAGCATACTTTCTTTTAAAACCAAAAATTAGGGTTTTCACCCTTTCAAAAATAATCATTATTTTTCTTATTTTTTAAGACCTAAATAAGTTCATTTTTACATACATAAATCAATACAAAATTTTTTGTGCATATTTACATTTAATTGTACATTTAAATAATTGTTCATTTATTTATTGTATAAATTCAATTTGGTTGTAATAGTTTTTAGGGTTTTATTTTGAGCAATATCCCCCAATTCAAAACTTGTATCCCCCTCTCCATAATAATGTTGTAATAATTTAGATTTACTTTACGCATTTTATCGCTTTCATATACCATGATAGTAAGAACTAGGGTTTGTATGCAAAAAACCAAAAATCAAAACATATAACATGACCTAACACAAGACAAAAATGCATGTAAAATGACAACACAATGCACACAAGCACCCCTAGGGTTTCATCCACTTTGTTGCCTTAAAATGTCCATGGTATGCATGCTAGGTATCTTGGCAAAACAAAACAAAACAAAAAGATCATAGTCCCTCGATGACGCTATCAAAATGTTGCCTAAAAACAAATGATCTTAGTCCCTAAAACTTTCTAAGATACTTGGCACTGTTGCTATCATGGTCATATGATGACCCATTCCCGTCCCGTTTAACATCCAAAGATAGGGTTGTCTACCAAATACAATGGTAAAACAACAATGTTAAAGGGTTAAAAATTTATAGGAAAGATCTTTGAGTAGGGTAGACAACTCATAGTTACTTGATCAATTTGCAAACCATCCTTGCTTTTTTCAAAAACACACACAATTTCAAAACATTTCCCAACAAACTTTCAAACATTATGTGATACGGTGGGAAGAACTGACTGTTTTTTGGAATGCTGGTTTGTGTTTTGCGTTTGTGTTTGCAAAATGTCGCGGTAAGCAAGAGTCGCCACCGAATTTTATTTTATCCAACAAGGAAAGGAAAAAAGCACAGAAAAATTCCTTTTTCGAGATATTTCTGAGTACGTGGGGTAGATTATAGAAAGGGAAGGTATTAGCATCCTTTCTATCCATGGTTATCCATGGGCTCTTAGGTACTTGCTCATTGTTTTTCAAAATTGTTTTCTTTGTGTTTGTGGGTTTGAAAAGTTTTTGGTTTTTAACTTTGATTTAACTCTTGCTTCTGTCCTCAAGAGTGTAATGAAGTGTTTTTGAAAACTTGTTCGTAAAAGTGTAAGTGTGAAAGAGTTTTGTTTTTGAAAGAGCAAGTATCTAAGAGCTAATCTACCTACTCAAAAAAGGAATCGTTCTATGCTAATTTCCTTCAGACAATGCTATCCCACTATTAGTGAGTAGGTAGCACCGTCGTTGGAGTTTGAGGGTCAATTCGAATGAGGGACATACGGTCACCAAAGCAATGTTAGGACGCCTTAGCGGTAACCCTAATGTCTTAGATCATTTGTTTGAGGCAACAATATCCGAGGCAACCATTTCAAGGCGACTATGATCTTTTAGACAAGAGGATGACCTCTAAAACGACCTATACTCAATGACCGTTTACAAAGGCAACCAAGTGGGAGTGTACCCTAGGAGTGCGCATGTGCGAATGTATTGATTTCAGTTATTTTTATCTTTGCACATGTTTAGGGTGATCTAATTTGATTTTAGATTAAGCATTCATTCTTGTCATGCAAGCCCTATTATCAAACATCTAGCAGTTGTATATTTGCAAAAATTAAAGGTGCGGAAATTAAACTAAATTATTATAAGGCGTATTTACATCGCCAAAAACAATCCTTTGAAAATAAAAAGCAAAAAAATAAATAAAATGTCCTAATTATTTATTACAAACCGGGAGCAGATACATTAATTGGATAAAGAAAAAAAGCTCGACGCAAAAGTAAATCGGATGCGAAATTAGGGTTTTGACCCTTTTAAAAGAAAATGTTTTTTGTTGTTTTTATTTTTAAGAAAAGAAATTAAATCCTAAATTAAATACTAAATTAATTATAAAATAAATTAATTAATGAAAAATATTAAATGACATATTTTTTTGGAGTTTTGATTATTTTAAGAAAGAAAATAAAATATTTAAACTAAAGTTAAAACCTAATTAATTCTAATTGATTTTATTTATTTACAAAATAAATTAAGGTTACCTAATTAATATCCTAATTAAATTAGTTAGTATTTATTAATAAAAAATAAAAGTCTGAATTTTAATTGGGTAAAAAACATTTTTGTGATTTTTTGATAAAAAAAGAAAATTTGTTTATTGGTTAGAAATTAATTTAAACAAAATAAAATAATTAAATTAAATAAACAAAATATAAATAAAAGTAGAGATGGGCCTGATTTTGGAGGTGTCCATAGCAATTTCGCTGGCCCAATTATGCTGACCCAATTGACTTTTTGGGATCCCATACACGTGCGTTGACTAGCTTTTTGGTGCACCTTTGATGCTGACCACCAGATCTGGCCATCTGGCCATCTGGCGTGCTGAAGAGTGAGGGAGTATAATGGTCTCTGGGCATGCGTGTACACTAGATTACCTGAAAATAATCAAGAAAATGCAAATTGATTGAGGCATGGATATAACCCCTGACCTCCATCCTTTGGGTCCTTTAAGGGTTACGTGGCTACCACCAAACCATGTTGCTTCATCTGTTATTATAATACAAATGAATAATACTATATGAAAACAAAATAAATGACCAGAAAAATAAAAAATTGTGGGCGCTATTTGAACGGGCGAACGGGGAAGCGACATGTCTTCTCCCCTGTCCTATAAAACTGTAACTTTTACCTGCGGATTTTTATCCACAGCTAAAATCGTGGCTTCATTCTAAATTCTTCCCCATTCCATATAAATGGAAGGTAGCGCCATGGTTGAGCTCGTCTTGTTCCCCTGAACAAGATGGTACCCTTCATGAAAGCCAATTATTCCTGTAACAAAAAGCCCTATAAAAAAACCTAGAAAACCCTACAATGGTGAACCACGATATAAAGCATATGAATGAAATTGGTTATTGTGAAAAGCTTGCAAATGATGTGGTGAATGAGAATATGCAATTATTTTTTGTTATAGATGCAAGAATAGTATAAATCGAATTCAAGAATAGGGCGGATTCGTGAGGGACTTACAACGCGTGTGAGGGTATGAAAATGCGTGGTCTTGGTTGCTTTCGCTTGTGGAGATGGCCAGGAAGAGATTGAGACAATTGTCGGGCCTTGAAATTGCCTCTAGGATTGATTTCGAAGTCACACTTTTTCTTGATTTTTGCCAATTATGTTCTTCCTCTCCAACTGATCTCTAACCCTTATTCTTGTCTGCCTCACTTCCTTATGTAGTGTACAATACATTAGGTTAGAACTTGTTGTCCAAATCTTCCTCCATTGATGATTTTGATATTTGATTTTATTCTCTTTCAAAGCTTTCCAAAATAGGCTTGATTTGAATCTTTTTGTGCACATAAGCTTTGATACGAGTTTGATATGGTGCAAGCTGTCCGTTGAAACCTAAAATCATCAAAAGATCTTTGGTTATCAATTTTTTTGATTTTATTTGATTTAATTTGGTTTAAAATGAATTAATACAAATAAAAATAAAATTAAATAATAAAAATGTGATATGGACACATGGCCAAGGATAGAGCACGTGGGCAATAATTCAAACTCAAAACAAGTGAAAAAGAATGGGCCCATTTGGCAAAATTTGATGTTTTAGGGATAGTTGACTTTTGGCAATTTTGCAAAAAAGTCCAACTTCAACAATGCTTAACTTCCTCAATTTTGACTCTTTGGAGGTGTTCTTGGACTTTTTAGAAAGCTTGAGATGTCCTATAATAAACCCTTTTGGTCTCATCTCATTTTTATATTCCATTCTCAAGTTAGAAGCTTTGACAAAAAAGGTGTTTTTGTTGACTTTCAAAAATGACCTATAATGTCCAAATTCATAACTTCTTGTGAGTGCTTTTTTTGATCTTGGGACATGAAGATGGATTGTAGGGAACTGAATCCTCTTAAAAATGAGCTTTGGGTGGGTCATTTCTCATAAAGTATGAGAAAGTTATGCTTGGTCAAAGTTGGGTTGACTTTTCCTACAAAACCCTAATTTAGCAACTTTTGAATCTTGATGAATTGTGAGCAATCCTTGATGAATCATGATCAACCCTTGATCAAATGATGAAATATCCTTCAAAATGATAATGTTGACAAAAAATATTTAAGTTTGACTGTATGTAGGTCACAGTTGACTTTTGCCCTAACACAGTCAATTTTTTTTACCTTTAAGCAATTGACTGAGCAAACTTCCTCTACAAGGTTTGAAACTTGACATGGATGATCTTGAGAACATATTAGGACATTGGGGAGCACTTAGGGTCATTTGGACTCAAGGATATTGATGTAACACAAAACCCTAATTTGGGGTAGACTGCCTTAGGAGAGAGCTTGTCTGGTCAACCCTTGGACTACCTTGGGCAACTTGGAGATTTTTCTTGCGATGTTTTGAGAAATATGGGAGGGAAAATTTTGGGGTACAACATCTTCCCCTGTTCAATCTTCTTAAACCTGAGCATGTAGATTGGCTTTCGTGCCTTTCGCGATCCGAAGGTGGAAGAGGATTGAACACTAGAGTGCCCAGAAATTTGCACTCGCATGAAGTGGTAATTGCCTTGTGATGTCGGGAATGGGATTACAAATGCCATTTGGAGATTGCTAACGAGGGGATGGGCTTAAGGATTCCATTTGAGGGAGTGTCGATCGCATAAGAGATTCCTTAGCGAGAGCTTGTATACCTGTTGTTGTGGAAGATTCCGCTGGGGAAGTATGATCTTTGTTGAGAGAAAGGAACTCGTCCGTAATTCAACTGAGGTGTCGAGATTTAGGAACTCCCCCGTAATTCGACTGAGGTATAGAGATTTAGGAACTTGCCCGTAATTCAACTGAGGTGTCGAGATTTAGGAACTTGCCCGTACTTCAACTGAGAAAAACATCTCTGCTGAGATTTAAGAACTTGTCCGTAATTCAACTGAGGGGAAACATCTTCGTCGAGATTTAAGAACTCGCCCCTAATTCAACTGAGAAAAACTTCTCTGTTGAGATTCAAGAACTCGTCTGTAATTCAACGGAGGAACACTTTGTCGAGATTTAGGAACTCGCCTGTACTTCAACTAAGAAAACATCTCTGCTGAGATTTAAGAACTTGTCTGTAATTCAACTGGGGAAACATCTTCATCGAGATTTAAGAACTCGCCCGTAATTCAACTGAGAAAACTTCTATGATGAGATTTAGGAACTTGTCTGTAATTCAACGGAGGAACACTTTTGCTGAGATTTAGGAACTCGCCTGTACTTCAACTGAGAAAACATCTCTGCTGAGATTTAAGAACTTGTCCGTAATTCAACTGGGGAAACATCTTCGTCGAGATTTAAGAACTCGCCCGTAATTCAACTGAGAAAACTTCTCTGCTGAGATTTAGGAACTTGTCTGTAATTCAACGGAGGAATACTTATGTTGAGATTTAGGAACTCGCTTGTACTTAAACTGAGAAAAGATCTCTGCTGAGATTTAAGAACTTGTCCGTAATTCAACTGGGGAAACATCTTCGTCGAGATTTAAGAACTCGCCCGTAATTCAAATGAGAAAACTTCTCTGCTGAGATTTAGGAACTTGTCTGTAATTCAATGGAGGAATACTTCTGTCGAGATTTAGGAACTCGCCTGTACTTCAACTGAGAAAACATCTCTGCTGAGATTTAAGAACTTGGCCGTAATTCGACTGAGGTAAAAGCTTCAAAACTTTGAATTTTGTGAGAATTTAACCGCATACTTCCTGAAAGGTAAATGTTAGTTGTATGTAATGCAGGATATGTATCAGGCAATGATGTTCTCAAAATAAATGAGATTGTGTTGTATGATGCGTATATGCATGTGTCATGGTGTATGGAAATGTAATGTTTTTAGCTGGGGAAAGTAAATCCCGGATAGCTGCTGGAGAAAAGAGTTGAATTCTTCGTTTCCGCTGGGGATGGCAAACGAAGATGTTTGTGAGAATAAACCTGCAGGAGGGGATAACTCTTCTGGGGAATAAACTGATGAGGAGATTACTATATGGGGAAGAGATGCTCTGCTGAGGATTCCTGCTGATGAGTTCCATCGGGGATGAATTACCGTTGCTGGTGATACTGAATCCTGTTGGGGATTGAATTTCTGTTTGTGAAAGGAATGAACTCTGCTGGGGATGATCTTTCAGTTGCGACTTCACTGGGAATAACCTTTTAGGCTCTACCGGGGACAATCTTCCAAAGTCTACTGGGGATGCTTCTCCACACTCCACTGGGGATGATTTTTCAGAATGCGCTGGGGAAAATTTCCAAACTCTATTGGGGATATTCTACACTCCGCCGGGGATATTAAGACTTTTTAGTGTCGATGGTAGATAAACTCTGCTTGGGGAGAATATCACCGATTCATTCACGGTTGCAAGTCTCAGCAGGGGAGAGCTAACATTATTGTCTTTTCTTACTCTGCGGGGAGTGAATGTACTTCAGCCATATTCTTCAGCTGAATTTAACCTTGTACCTGGTGGACAGAGCAACTGTAAAGCTTGGACAATCTTATTTGCCCCTGTTTATGATATTACAAGTAATCGTCTTTTGTTCCGCATGTAAATATTCATGAGCAGCAATTAATGTCAAATGCATATATCAAAAATGAACATTGGACGTTCTTTGCAAAACAAAACAGAAAAAGGAAAAACAGTTTGAAATTTTTCTGAAAATGAATTGTATTGATTTTGAAGTTCGGTCTGCAAATATGCGTTTTTGTACAAGAGGCTGACGTCCTAGTAAAAGAACACCGCTGAATAATAGAATTTACACAATTTGTGAAAAACTAAACAAAATAGCTATGTGAATAATCCCACTGGGTTCCAACTCTGCTATTGCCTTTATGTCCTCGGGCATCTCATCACTTTGCTACTTGGTTGAAGGTAGATCAGATTGATTAGTGTCGTTTGAGCTTGATAGTCGATATCAAAGTCTGGGTGTAAGGTGATCCAATGAGACATAGTGTTACGCTTTGATCCCTAATTTTTGCCTGGACCGCCCTTTCGGGTTTTCAGTCCACCGGGATACCCTTTTTTGCCCAAGCTGCCTTTTCAGGTTTTCGACTTGCCGGGTGTACAAAATTTTCATTTTCATCCCTTATTTTTGCCCGAACCCTTTTGGTTCGTCGGGAAGCCCTTATTTTTTCCTAGGCCAGTCGACTTAGCGGGTCTTTGATTATGCGTAGTATTTTTTCACTATGTCTGCATTGACGGGGTGAGGAAGGTCGTCACCATCCATGGTGGTTAGAATCATAGCTTCTTCTGAGAAGATGTTCTTAACCACAAATGTCCCTTCGTAAGTAGGGGTCCATTTTCCCCTGGGATCACCTTGAGGTAGGATGATGCGCTTGATTACCAGATCCCCAACTTGATACTCTTGTCGTCTAACTTTCTTGTTAAATGCCTTGACCATCCGCTTTTGATACGTCTGACCATGACAAATAGCAGTGAGTCTCTTTTCATCGATTAAGTTCAGCTGATCAAGCCGGGTCTGAATCCCGTCATCTTTGCTCAAACCTGCATCCTTCATAATCCGAAGAGAGGGTATCTGAACTTCAATGGGCAAGACTGCCTCCATACCATATACCAAGGAATAGGGTGTTGCCCCTGTTGACGTCCGCGCTGAGGTACGGTACCCATAAAGAGTAAATGGTAACATCTCGTGCCAGTCTTTGTATGTCACCGTCATCTTCTGCACAATCTTCTTGATGTTCTTATTAGCCGCTTCAACAACCCCATTCATCTTCGGCTGGTAGGGAGAAGAGTTGTGATGCTGTATCTTGAACTGCTTGTAGAGCTCGGTGATCATCTTATTGTTGAGATTTGTACCATTATCCATAATGATCCTCTCTGGTACACCATATCGACAGATCAGATTGTGCCGAATGAACCGTGCCACGACGTTCTTGGTTACAGTAGCAAAGGAAGCTGCTTCAACCCACTTCGTAAAGTAATCAATAACTACCAGGATGAAACGATACCCGTTGGATGCTGTAGGTCTGATCTCGCCGATCATGTCAATTCCCCACATTGCAAAAGGCCACAGAGCTGTCAAGACGTTCAGAGGAACTGGAGGTATGTGCACCTTGTCAGCATAGACTTGGCATTTGTGACAGGTCCGAGAATGCTGATAACAGTCGACTTCCATAGTGGACCAATAATATCCTGCTCGAAGGATTTTATTTACCATGGTGTGTCCACTGGAATGAGTTCCGAAAGCACCTTCATGTAACTCTACCGTAATCCTTTCTGCCTCGTTCTTATCCACACATCGCAGTAAGGTTGAATCATGGTTACGCTTGTAAAGGATGTCATTAATGATGAAGAACTTCGCCACGAACCTCCTCAGAAACTTCTTGTCATTAACAGATGCACCCTCGGGGTACTCATGAGCCTCAAGATACCTTTTTACCTCATGAAACCAGGGTTTATCTGTTACCTCTTCAGTCTCAATGTCACAACAATGTACAGGTTCGTCCAACCTTTCAAAGGTAATCCTGGGAGCCTCGTTTTCCCAATTGACTTTGAACATAGAAGACATCATAGCTAACGCGTTCGCTAACTGATTCTCCTCTCTAGGGAAGTGTTCAAAGGTTATCTCCTCGAAGTGGGGAATCAACGTCAATACATACTCCTTGTAAGAAATAAGATTTGGGTGTTTCGTATCCCACTCGCATTTGATCTGACTGATCACGAGAGCGGAATCCCCGAACACACTCAAGAACTTAATCCTTAGGTCAATTACTGCTCGAAGACCCATGATGCACGCTTCATACTCCGCCATATTGTTGGTGCAGTTGAAACATAGTCGGGCGGTGAACGGAGTATGAGAGCCTTCAGGAGATATGATCACGGCGCCAATGCCATTACCCAAAGCGTTTGAAGCTCCATCAAGGTGCATAGACCATCAGGATCCTTCCTCAGGTCCTTCATCCGGTCCATGTGTCTCACAGTCGGTTACTATCATGATATTCTCGTCCGAGAATTCAAAGTTCATAGACTGGTAATCACCCATTGCTTGATGTGCCAAATGATCCGCCAATACACTTCCTTTGATTTCCTTTTGGGTCGTGTATTAGATGTCATACTCAGTCAAGATCATCTGCCATCTTGCTATTCTTCCGGACAAAGCAGGCTTTTCGAAGATATACTTGATTGGATCCATCTTTGATATCAATAGAGTAGTGTGAGTCAGCATATACTGTCTCAGCCGGCGAGCAGCCCATGCCAAAGCGCAAAAAGTTTTCTCGAGCAACGGGTATCGAGTCTCGCAGTCGGTAAACTTTTTGCTAAGGTAATAAATAGCATGCTCATTTCGGCCAGACTCGTCATGCTGCCCCAGCACGCACCCCATTGAATTATCGAGTACTGTCAAGTATAAGATCAAAGGTCTCCCTTCAACTGGAGGCATACGAATAGGTGGCTCTTGGAGATATTCTTTGATCCTTTCGAAAGCGGCCTGGCATTCATCGTTCCATCTTACCACTTGATCTTTCTTCAGTAGCTTGAAGATTGGGTCACAAGTAGCAGTCAAGTGTGAGATGAATCGGGCAATATAGTTCAAACGTCCCAGAAAGCCTCTGACTTCTTTTTCTGTTCAGGGAGCTGGAATTTCGTGTATAGCCTTCACCTTAGCAGGATCCACTTGAATACCTTTATCACTTACGACGAAACCCAGCAGCTTACCAGATCTCACCCCGAAGGTGCACTTGTTTGGGTTTAACCTGAGCTTGTAAAACTTCAATCTGTCAAATAACTTCTGAAGATGGTCAAGATGCTCTTCCTCAATCTGGGATCTTGCAATCATGTCGTCGACGTATACCTCAACCTCATGATGGATCATGTCATGGAACAAAGCGACCATGGCGCGCTGATACGTTGCCCCAGCATTCTTCAATCCAAAAGGCATGACTTTGTAGCAAAAGGTACCCCATTGAGTAACAAAGGTTGTCTTCTCCATGTCTTCGGGAGCCATTTTAATCTGATTATAACTGGAGAAACCATCCATAAAGGAGAAGACCTTATGTTGTGCGGTATTGTCAACCAGAACATCGATATGAGGCAGAGGGAAATCATCCTTGGGACTCGCCCTGTTCAGATCCCTATAGTCAACACACATTCGAACCTTACCATCCTTCTTCAGCACAGGAACCACGTTGGCAACCCACTGTGGGTAAGAAGTAACTGCTAGAAAACCGGCGTCAAACTGTTTCATAACTTCAGCCTTTATTTTCTCAGACATCTTTGGGCGCATTCGGCGAACCTTCTGTTTCACTGGAGGACAGTCTTCCTTGGTAGGCAGACGGTGAACCACAATATCGATATCCAACTCAGGCATATCTTCATAAGACAAGGCAAAGATCTCAATGTAGTCACGCAACATCTGAATCAACCGTTGTTTAACGCTAGGCTCCAGATTTGCACCAATCTTGACCTCTTTCTTGTCTACCTCTGTACCCAGATTTACTGATTCCACCGGCTCTTTGTGAGGCTGTATGGCCCTCTCTTCCTGAAGTAACAGTCTAGCAAGTTCACCAGGCACTTCACAATCATCTTCACCTTCGTCTTCGGCTAAGTTGATCAGACTTTCGAAGTCATAACTGGCAGTAGCAGAGTCGTTATCAGTAGGATCTAGAGTGGATGTGGACCTGTATATGTGAGTGTGTGTAAAATAGCTATTTTGCAAGATAGAAAAAAAGAAAAAAAACAAAGAGCGCAAAATTTGAAATGCAAGAAAACATCCAATGCTTTTATTAATGATATATGGTAATGACATATTTAAAGCCCTCACAAACAAAGCCACGGTGCCTCGGGTAAGACACCGGGCCGTAAATTTTAAAAATTGTCTGTTACAAACTTAAAACAAAAAGTCTCATTACTGGGTAATAAAAGAAATTGGCACGAAGTCCTTTGCTGTCCAGTTGCTTATTCCGCCGTCGGTAGTTGGGTAAATCCAACTGTCAATATCATACTCTTCATCATTGTCTTCAATGACATTCACTCCTGAATTGCTAATAAACAGGGGAGGTCCTCCGATCCGCGCACGCCGAACAACCCTTTGAGCTTCTGCAGTGAAACCCAAACCAAACTTGTTAGTCTTATGTGCAAAATCAGGGAGTTGGCCCCAATTTGCACACCCACCTTTCTCAACAATAGCCCGAGCATCCTTGAGGGAAGCCATCTTCATTGGAGGATCTTCAGTAACAGTTTCAGTTGACGCCAGCGTTTAGGGGACTTCTTCAAAATGTTGACACGGGGTTTCAATGAACTCCCTATCCATTTCCACATACCGAAAAGAGTTGAGGTGGCTCACCATGTACTGCTCTTCTTCTCGTACTGTAACAATTTTCCCCTTCACTGGGTACTTCAGCATCTGGTGGAGCGTAGACGTTACTGCCCCAGCTTTGTAGATCCACGGGCGACCCAGCAAACAAGAATAAGATGGCTGAATGTCCATCACATAGAATGTAGATGCGAAAATTTGAGAACCAACCTTTACTTGAATATCCACTTCTCCGTGTACCATCCTCTTGGACCCGTCAAAGGCCCTAACCACAATGTTGCTTGGTTTCAGCACCAACCATTCACAGTCTAACCGGTCTAATGATTTTTTGGGTAAAACATTCAATGAAGACCCAATATCCACCAACACATGAGCCAGAGTAGTGCCCCTGCACTCAATTGAAACATGTAGAGCGTCGTTGTGATTCTTTCCCTTGGCAGTCAAGTCAGCGTCGGAGAAACCCAACCCGTTAACAGCAGTCAAACTAGCAACGCAATCTTTAAACTGATCAGCGGATGTTTCTTGTGACACGTGTATAGTTTTCAGGAAAGCAATCAGAGCCTTGGCATGGGCTTCTGAGCATAGCAACAAAGACAACATAGAGATCTTTGACGGGGTTTGCCCCAGCTGCTCGAATACATTGTAGTCGCTCCTTTTGATGATCTTCAAAATTTCTTCCATCTCTTATCTAGAGACTTCAACAGTAATCTTCTTCGGTGCCTCCGTCTGGGCAGGCTCACCGGTGATCCCTTTGCCCCGAGTGTCAGATGACTTGGAGACAGGGGTAAGTATTGGAATATGAACAGGGACAGTAGCAGATGTACTAGCAGGTGTAATAACAACAAGTTTCTGAACAGTTAGTGGAGAGATCTCAGGGGAGAAAAGCCTTCCGCTTCGGGTGACTTTACTAGATCCAACAATATTGCTGATGTCAGTATCAGCCTCTTCAGCATTCAAGTCTTGTTTAACCCCGTGATAATACACGTCAGCCCCGTAGTGCCATGGGACACCTTTATCTGATGTATAGGGGATAGGCCCAGGAATGGTAATGATCAATGGAGCGATTCTCGGAACAAATGTAATTCTAACAGGATTTCTCGAGGAAGCCTTGGAAGAATTGGCAGAAATGGTGATTATAGAAATGTCTTCAAAAGGAACCAATGGAACAAAATTTTTCTCAAACAAAATTTCTTTATTATCCATCAGGCGTTGGACACCTGACTTCAAAAGATGGCAACCAGTAGGTAGGACGACACACATATGGCAACCATCGCCACAGCCCGGAAATAAACCGGCTAACAGAAGGTTCTTCTTCACAGTCATCAATGGAGTGGAAATATCTTTCACAGAAACCACAAACGAGTCTTCATCTATAGAATTCACCCCATGCTTGGGCATAGGAGCAGTCATAACATTAGGCTTTTCAGGAGCTTCGAACTCAATCTCCTTAGCATCAATCAAGTCCTGTACCTTATTCTTCAAAACCCAACAGTCATTCGTATCATGCCCCGGGCTATCGAAGTGAAAAGCACGGCGGGCGTTCGGATTGTACAACGATGATGTTGTATTGGGATTCTTCGGGGCTTCCTTCGGAATCACCAAGTTGGTCTTTAACAACTGCGGCAGAATCTGAGACAGGGTCATATGGAGCTGCGTGAATTGTCTTCGCAGCCTCTCGGCTCTTGGCTGATTGTTGCGCTGAGGGGCAACAACAGGTCTTGATATAACAACCGCATTGACTGCTTGGCGGCGCTCAGGTCTATTATGGCTCTTTGAGTTGTAAACAGCGCTGGATTCCTTCTTAAAAGGCTTCTTCTTGGTGCTTGACGAAGCACATTTCTGTATTTTATCGCTCTTGATACCGGCCTTAACTCTTTCCCCGGTCATGATCAGCTCAATAAACCCGGACGATGAACTTCCAATCAGATGGTTGAAATACGGACCAGACAAGGTCTCCAGAAACATATCTACTAACTCCCTGTCAGCCAGCGGGGGTTGTACTCTTCCAGTAATGTCCCTCCACTTTTGAGCGTAGTCTTTGAAACCTTCGCTCGCACCCATAAACATACACTGGAGTTGGGTACGCATGGTAGCAAGGTCGGCATTGTATTGGTACTGCTTGTAGAAAGCAGCAACAAGGTCTTCCCAATTACGGATACTAGATCCTTCCAACTGGTAAAACCATTCAAGTTGAGTCCCTGAGAGACTATCTTGAAATAAATGGATCCAGAGGTTCTTATCAGTGGTGTATGGTTGAATCTTTCTAACATACGAGCGGAGGTGCAGTTTTGGGCAAGAAACCCCGTCGTATTTAGAAAAGACTGGTGCTTTAAACTTGTGGGGAATTACCACCCCAGATGACAAACCCAAATCTCCAAAGTCCAGACCAGGGACTTTCTGGACCTCCATTGCGCTCAACCGGTCTTTGAGTTGCTTATACCTATCCTCAGTCGGAGGATACTGGTCTTCGTCAAAGTCAGTCTCGTTGTTAGAAACCACAAGGCTAGGAGCCCTCCTTTCTTCTTGGTTTTCTCCCCCTACCGGTGAGTGAGACAAATCAACATCTTCCCGCAAATTGTTTCCAAATCTACGACCCATATTCAATAGGACCGTCTTCTTCTTCTTCTTCTTCTTCTTCTTCTTCTTATCCTTCAAGATAAGAGTCTTCAGATCTTGCTGACCCTTGGCCAAGTTCATGAACATTTCCTAGAACTGGGCGTTTTAAGCTTGCAGAGCCTTGATGGCTTGTTCAATTGATGTTTCAGAAGACATGATGTGCTGAAATAAACAACGAAGAAGATGAGAAACCTGTAAGGGTACATGTAATGAGGTGCATGGGAATGAAATGCGTATGATATGATTTCAAAGACTTTAGGGATTCAAATTCGTAAACCAAAATGAAACACACTTTTATTAGATAAAACTTGAATTCAATGTTCAACAAATGCCTTTAAGGCGTTACAAAAAGAAATACTAAAAAGTAAATCAAAACTAGAAATAATAAAAGGCATCAGCGCTCCCATGGTCGTTTCCCTTTGGTGCTGACATAGTCGTTGAGGATCTTCTCATTCTCCAATTGCCTTATCAACTTTAGGATCTTTCTCTCTTGCTCGTGATACTTTTCTCTTTAAGTATCCCGCTCTTCCCTTAGTTGGATCCAAGACCTCTTTAATGCCCCAATGTCAGTAGGCATGTATGGGTGGAGGATGGTAGGAGGAACCCCTTCTTCATCAGCATGTTCAACTATCACAGGCAAGACAGCTTCGTACGGCATTCCCAGCTTTTGAGCATGTGTACGAACCCACCGGAGATATGGTTCCATCGGAAGAGAAGTCTTCACGCCTAGCTTGTGCGGATCAGACCTGTGCACCCTGTTCCAAGCTCGTATGAACCTGCGGCGATGTCCCTCACTATCCCCTTGGAAGTCAAAGACAATGCTTGGAAGTAGTAACTCATGAGGTCCGTCCCTCCTAGCTCGCCCAAACTGTCGTAAGGCCAAAAAAGGATTATAGGTGATCCCTCCATTGATTCCTAGCAGTGGAACATTGGGGTATTCCCCACAACGATCAATAATAGCTACATCTTCCATGTATTTAGTAGTCCAAATGATGTCCGTGTGAGCAAGAGACATAATCCTGTAGGCCCAACCCATGCCTTCCTTGTTCTTCAAAACTGATTTGGGGAGGTGAGAAATAAACCACCTCGCCAGCAATGGTGCACAGCACATAAGGGTTCCCCGTTTCCGAGCAGTATGGGCATAGAGAGTGTGCAGAATATCACCCAAGAGAGTGGGCACTAGATTACGGGACATGAAAATCTTCACCGCATTCACGTCAACAAAGGAATCTGAATTTGGAAACAGAACTAGACCATAAATGAGAAGAGCCAGGATGTCTTCGAACGCCTGAAAGTCTAAACTGCCCCAGAACTGATTAGCCCGATCAACCAAGAACTTAGCCAAGAAGCCTTTTGTCCCACTCCGAGTTTCCCAATTAGACATTACCTCAGCCTTTGTCAGATGTAGGGCTGTAGCAATCTCTTCCGCCCTAAGGGCTACCTCCCAACCTGTAAATGGCGTCTGCTCTAGAATGGAGATACCGAGTAGATCCGAGAACTCTTCCAAGGTGGGGACCAACTGGTAGTCCGGAAAAGTGAAGTAGTGGTACAATGGATCAAAGAACTGGAATAAGACACTCATCATCTATTCATCCAACTTGGAAGTGACTAGACTGAGGAGGTGACCATGTCGTCTGTCAAAAGAGGAAGTGTCAGGAACCTTGGAAACCAAATCCTTAAGCTGAGTAGGAATTTGTACAAAGCTGATCCGAATAGTGTTTCTACGCATAGAGGCCATGATCTGCAAAACAGAACAAAGATGAATCTCATTGGTCTTTGAAATGGTTAGTCCAATGCAATATGCATGCAATGTCATGATGCATGATGTCATGATAGAAATACACCACAAGTATTCACAGATAGCAAACATGGTAAGGGCAAGCAAGTCACACAGTAGCCCTTAGATTTCAGGCCGGCAAGGAGTTTAGGTACTACCATCTTTCAATTTAGTTGCTTCAACCTGTCCTAGAAATAGTAACCGGGTTCTAGAGGATCTCAATATCACTGACCACCCTCGATCGGTCATAATTCCAGTTTAGCAACCTTTTCTTGCGACCGGAATCATCGCGAGAGTTTGGTCTCAATGAGTGTAGCATATTGCTACTGTTCTATGGCCAAGTTGGTCAATTATAGGTTCTAAGGTCAGTTGGTGCTTAATGACCCTTTAGCACCCATATTCTCCTCGTTGCGCCACAAGGGATATCGGTACAAACTAAAGTTTCACACCAACGTAGCTTCTGCTTCAACCGTATCGGTCTATGCCGTACAGTTCCCTCACAGTCTATTGCTACTTACCTAAAGGGTATCCCCAGATCCGGGTTAGGATCTATAGTAACTCTGATTCAAAACCCACAAAGATAAAGCATACAAATCAAGCAATTGAAAACATTATGAACTATTCCTAAGGTACACCCCACTTATTATTCCGCAGTAGAGTCGCCAGTTCTGTGATACGGTGGGAAGAACTGACTGTTTTTTGGAATGCTGGTTTGCGTTTTGCGTTTTTGTTCGTAAAATGTCGCGGTAAGCAAGAGTCGCCACCTACTTTTATTTTATCCAACAAGGAAAGGAAAAAGCATAGAAAAATTCCTTTTTCGAGATATTTCTGAGTACGGGGGGTAGATTATAGAAAGGGAAGGTATTAGCACCCTTTCTATCCATGGTTATCCTTGGGCTCTTAGGTACTTGCTCATTGTTTTTCAAAATTGTTTTCTTTGTGTTTGTGGGTTTGAAAAGTTTTTGGTTTTTAACTTCGATTTAACTCTTGCTTCTGTCCTCAAGAGTGTAATGAAGTGTTTTTGAAAACTTGTTCGTAAAAGTGTAAGTGTGAAAGAGTTTTGTTTTTGAAAGAGCAAGTATCTAAGAGCTAATCTACCTACTCGAAAAAGGAATCGTTCTATGCTAATTTCCTTCAGACAATGCTATCCCACTATTAGTGAGTAGGTAGCACCGTCGTTGGAGTTTGAGGGTCAATTCGAATGAGGGACATACGGTTACCAAAGCAATGTTAGGACGCCTTAGCGGTAACCCTAATGTCTTAGATCATTTGTTTGAGGCAACAATATCCGAGGCAACCATTTCGAGGCGACTATGATCTTTTAGACAAGAGGACAACCTCTAAAATGACCTATACTCAATGACCGTTTACGAAGGCAACCAAGTGGAAGTGTACCCTAGGAGTGCGCATGTGCGAATGTGTTGATTTCAGTTATTTTTATCTTTGCACATGTTTAGGGTGATCTAATTTGATTTTAGATTAAGCATTCATTCTTGTCATGCAAGCCCTATTATCAAACATCTAACAGTTGTATATTTGCAAAAATTAAAGGTGCCAAAATTAAACTAAATTATTACAAGGCGTCGGTCGGGTATTTACATCGCCAAAAACAACCCTTTGAAAATAAAAAGCAGAAAAATAAATAAAATGTCCTAATTATTTATTACAAACCGGGAGTAGATACATTAATTGGATAAAGAAAAATAAAGCGCGACGCGAAATTAAATCGGATGCGAAATTAGGGTTTTGACCCTTTTAAAAGAAAATGTTTTTTGTTGTTTTTATTTTTAAGAAAAGAAATTAAATCCTAAATTAAATACTAAATTAATTATAAAATAAATTAATTAATGAAAAATATTAAATGACATATTTTTTTGGAGTTTTGATTATTTTAAGAAAGAAAATAAAATATTTAAACTAAAGTTAAAATCTAATTAATTCTAATTGATTTTATTTATTTACAAAATAAATTAAGGTTACCTAATTAATATCCTAATTAAATTAGTTAGTATTTATTAATAAAAAATAAAAGTCTGAATTTTAATTGGGTAAAAAACATTTTTGTGATTTTTTGATAAAAAAAGAAAATTTGTTTATTGGTTAGAAATTAATTAAAACAAAATAAAATAATTAAATAAAATAAACAAAATATAAAGAAAAGTAGAGATGGGCCTGATTTTGGAGGCGTCCATAGCAATTTCGTTGGCCCAATTATGCTGACCCAATTGACTTTTTGGGATCCCATACACGTGCATTGACTAGCTTTTTGGTGCGACTTTGATGCTGACCACCAGATCTGGCCATCTGGCCATCTGGCGTGCTGAAGAGTGAGGGAGTATGATGGTATCTGGGCATGTGCGTTCACTAGATTACCTGAAAATAATCAAGAAAATGCAAATTGCTGGAGGCAGGGATCGAACCTCTGACCTTCAGCCTTTGGGTCCTTTAAGGCTTACGTGGCTACCACCAAACCATGTTGCTTCATCTGTTATTATAATACAAATGAATAATAATATATGAAAACAAAATAAATGACCAGAAAAATAAAAAATTGTGCGCGCTATTTGAACGGGCGAATGGGGAAGCGACACGTCTTCGTCCCTGTCCTCTAAAACTGTAACTTTTACCTGCGGATTTTTATCCGCAGCTAAAATCATGGCTTCATTCTAAATTCTTCCCCAGGCCTTATAAATGGAAGGTAGTGCCATGGTTGAGCTCGTCTTGTTCCCCTGAACAAGATGGTACCCCTTCAAGAAAGCCAATTATTCCTGTAACAAAAAACCCTATAAAAAAACCTAGAAAACCCTACAATGGTTATCCACGATTTAAAGCATATGAATGAAATTGGTTATTGTGAAAAGCTTGCAAATGATGTGGTGAATCAGAATATGCAATTATTTTTTAGTTATAGATGCAAGAATAGTATAAATCGAATTCAAGAATAGGGAGGATTCGTGAGGGACTTACAGCGCGTGTGAGGGTCTGAAAATGCGTGGTCTTGGTTGCTTTCGCTTGTGGAGATGGCCAGGAAAAGATTGAGACAATTTCCAAGCCTTGAAATTGCCTCTAGGATTGATTTCGAAGTCACACTTTTTCTTGATTTTTGCCAATTCTGTTCTTCCTCTCCAACTTATCTCTAACCCTTATTCTTGTCTGCCTCACTTCCTTATGTATTGTACAATACATTAGGTTAGAATTTGCTGTCCAAATCTTCCTCCATTGGTGATTTTGATATTTAATTTTATTCTCTTTCAAAGCTTTCCAAAATGGGCTTGATTTGAATATTTTTGTGCACATAAGCTTTAATACGAGTTTGATATGGTGCAAGCTGTCCATTGAAACCTAAAATCATCAAAAGATCTTTGGTTATCAATTTTTTTGATTTTATTTGATTTAATTTGGTTTAAAATGAATTAATTCAAATAAAAATCAAATTAAATAACAAAAATGTGATATGGACACATGGCCAAGGCTAGAGCACGTGGGCAATAATGCAAACTCAAAACAAGTGAAAACGAATGGGCCCATTTGGCAAAATTTGAAGTTTTGGGGATAGTTGACTTTTGGCAATTTTGCAAAAAAGTCCAGCTTCAACAATGCATAACTTCCTCAATTTTGACTCTTTGGAGGTGTTCTTGGACTTTTTAGAAAGATTGAGATGTCCTCTAATCAACCATTTTGGTATCATCTCATTTTTATATTCCATGCTCAAGTTAGAAGCTTTGACAAAAAAGGTGTTTTTGTTGACTTTAAAAAATGACCTATAATGTCCAAATTCATAACTTCTTGTGAGTGCATTTTTTGATCTTGGTAGCTGAAGATGGATTGTAGGAAATTGCATCCTATTCAAAATTATCTTTGGATGGGTCATTTATTATAAAGTATGAGAAAGTTATGCTTGGTCAAAGTTGGGTTGACTTTTCCTACAAAACCCTAATTTAGCAACTTTTGAATCTTGATGAATTGTGAGCAATCCTTGATGAATCATGATCAACCCTTGATAAAATGATGAAATATCCTTCAAAATGAGAATGTTGACAAAAAATCTTGAAGTTTGACTGTATGTAGGTCACAATTGACTTTTGCCCTAGCACAATCGATTTTTTTGACCTTTAAGCAATTGACTGAGCAAACTTACTCTGCAAGGCTTGAAACTTGACATGGATGATCTTGAGAACATATTAGGACATTGGGGAACACTTGGGGTCATTTGGACTCAAGGATCTTGATGCAACACAAAACCCTTATTTGGGGTAGACTGTCTTAGGAGAGAGCTTGTCTGGTCAACCCTTGGACTACCTTGAGCAACTTGGAGATTTTTCTTGCAATGTTTTGAGAAATATGGGAGGGAAAATTTTAGGGTACAACACATTGAAACATTTTTCAAAATAAAAAACATCTTCGTATACATTCTTCAAACAAGAATCATTATAAAGATTGCCAAAACGATGGCCTCTTTTCAAAATACTTTCAAAACTACACAAAGCACCATTTCAAACAATTGGAAAAGCAAAGCAAGTGATCTAAACAAGTAACTAAGATCCCATGGAAAACCATGGATGAAAAGGGTGCTAGCACCTTCCCTTTTCATAATCTACCCCCCAAACTCAAGAAAACATCTCAAAGGTCTTTCCTGTGCTTTTTGACCTTTCGTTTGGATAAAATAAAAAGTCGGTGGCGACTCTTGCTAAACCGAAACATTTGCAAACACAAACGCAAAACCTCAAGTCATTTCTCACACCGTATCACACATAACATGATAGGTTTTCACATAACAGGTTTCCTTATCTTTCTGCTGTTTATTTCAGCAAGATGGATCTAGAGAAAACTGTGACGAAACTCCAAGCCCAGAATTCCCAGTTTCAAGAAGCTCTACTAGACCTAGCCAAGGGGCAGCAAGATATGATGGCTTTGCTGGCCATTAAGAAGAAGCCAAAGAAGAAAGCTCTACTCAACATGGGTAGAAGGTTCAAGGAGACAATCCGTCAAATTCCAGTAGAAGAAGATTCATCCGAAGAGGACGAAAACCAGATTGGTGAGGTCAAGAGTACTCAGGCTAACTGTATCAACGATAAAGTATCTAATGATGATTATTTCAACGAGCAGTACCCACCCGCTGATATCAAATACAAACAGTTAGAAGACAGATTGAAAGCTGTTGAAATCCAAGTTGTCCCCGGCTTAGATTTTGATGATTTGGGTTTGATCTCTGGGGTAGTAATTCCCCACAAATTCAAAATACCAATATTTTCAAAGTACGATGGGGTTTCTTGTCCAAAACTCCATTTGAAATATTATATGCGCAAGATACAGCCGCACATTGCTAATAAGAAGCTCTGGGTTCACTTTTTCCAAGAGAGCTTGACTGGAATACAACTTGAATGGTTTTATCAATTAGATGGTTCTCGTATCAATACTTGGGAGGATTTAGCTACTGCATTCTACCATCCGTATCAGTACAACACCGACTTGGTGCCAACAAGGGTTCAGTTGCAAGATATGACCATGGGAAAGAATGAAGGATTTAAGGAATATGCACAAAAGTTGAGAGACCTTGCTAGTAGGGTCCAACCTCCCTTGACTGATAGGGAGCACATCGAAATGTTCATGGGCACCCTATCTGGTCCTTTCTTTAATCTGTTGGTTGGCTGCTCTTCTTCTGGTTTCACCGAATTGATCTTAACCGGTGAAAAAGTTGAAATTGGCATCAAAAGTGGGAATATCTCCGTGGCATATACCTCCACTTCCAATCCTATCAAGAAACCTTTTGCTGAAAAGAAGGAATTCAATGCTGTGTATGGGGCAAGGGCCCATACCAAGAAGAATGATCACCCGTCTCTCAATGCTGTCCGAATCTCCAATCTAACTCCTACTCCAAGACCATATGCAAATCATCAATGTTTTGAAACTCCAAGAAGACAATTTACAAGGTTGGGCATGACACTGTCTCAATCCCTTCAAAATTTTCTCAAGGCTAATTTAGTAACGTTGTGCGATCCTCCCGCCAACCCTGAAACTTCATCACCAAAGTATGATCCGAACGCTAAGTGTGCTTGCCATTCAAGCAACCCCGGGCACGATACTGACCAATGTTGGGCCTTGAAGAACAAAATCCAAGATTTGATTGATAACAAAACTATTGAATTTGATCCTCCTCCAATGCCGAATGTGATTACCGCTCCAATGTCGAAGCATGACAAAGGTGTTAATGCTGTCGAAGATACAATTTTTGTTACCTCTATTGAAGATTTGACTACTCCGTTGAATATAATCAAGAAAAATCTGTTGAAAGCTGGGATCTTCCCTGGCTGTGAAAAAGATTGTGTGTGCTGTACAAGACAACTCAATGGATGTGAAGGGCTGAAGAAAGGCATACAACGCCTGATGGATAGCCACGAAATTCTATTTGAAAAGACTTCACTTGCCAAGAGTTTGATTAACAAATGTGAAGACCTCTCCATTATTACCATCTCAAACAAGCCTATTATGATCACCTCCAAAGGTCCTATTAGGATTTCAAATGAACCCACTGTTTCTCCCTTAATAATTACCAGTCCCGGACCAATTACCTACTCTTCAAACAAAGAGGTACCATAGAATTACGATGCTAATGTGTTCTATCATGGGATTAAACAAGATGACTGGATTGAAGAAGAAAAAGATGACAATGTTGGGAACATAGCTGGCTCAAGCAAAGTAACTAGATCTGGGAGAGTATTCTCACCCAATATCTCACCACCAGTTATTACAAAGACGCCCATCCGTATTACTGCTGCCAAGCCAAGTACTGAGACAAGAGGGAATGATAAGGTTGTTGAGCCTGATGTGATTGAAGTACCCTCCAAGGACGTAGCTAATAAAGAACCCTCCGCTCGCGAGATGGGATAGATTTTGAAGATCATAAAAAGAAGCAAATTCAAGATTTTAGAACAGTTAGGGCAAACCCCCTTTAAGATTTAAATGTTGTCATTGCTGCTTTGCTCCGATGCCATTGCTCGAACATTAATCAAGTTCCTGAAAAAAGCTCATGTCCCCCATGAGACAATAACATACTGTGATCGGTGGATCTGGAACTGACTGTTTAACGCTGGTTCGCGAAATGTCGTGGAAGCAAGAGTCGCCACCGTCTTTTATTTTCTCCAAATGGAAAGGACAAAAGCACAGAAAAATTCCTTAAAGAGATTGCTCTCGGTTCGGGAGGTAGGTTATAGAAAGGGAAGGTGTTAGCACCCTTTCTATCCATGGTTATCCATGGGCTCTTAGATACTTGCTCATTGTGTTTTCAAAAAATGGTTTGTTTGCTTTTCAACTGTGGGTTTTAAAAAGTTTCTTTGAAAATTTCAGTTCGACTCTTGTATCGGTCCTCAAGAGTGTTTGAAAAAAATGCTTTCAAAAGCTTTTTGAAAATGTGTTGGTGTGAAAAGTATTTTTGATTTGTTTTGAAATTAGAGCAAGTATCTAGAGTCGCCTACCTACCCTAAGGAATTCGTCTGTGTAAATGTCCTTTAAAGTAGTGCCATCCCACCACTGAGAGGTAGGTAGCACCACCGTTGGAGGTGTTCGGGTCAATTCGAGGTTCGGGACATGGTGATCACCAGAGCAATGGGAAGACACCTTAGAAGCTACCCTCATGCCAGGTTCCCGGATCATGAGGACTTACTAAGACATCCTCTACTCGACGATCACCTTTCGAGGCAAGGCAACAGTGAGGCGTACCCTAGGGGTGGTGTGTGCGATTTGTGTGTCGTTTTCATTTGCATTTATCTTGTCATGTTATTGGTGTTCTACGCTTGTTTTTATTTTTGTCCATACATTCTTTCATGCCATTTGTTAACAGTTAAAAATATTGCGGGAAAGTAAAAATTCTAAGCTATTACAAAAGGCGCGGGTCCACATCGCCAAAATTAAACCAGGACCCGATTTTGATAGAAAAGTAAAGAAAGTAAAGAAAAGTGCGAGAAAATTAAAAGGTTACATGGCCTTGGGGGAGATACATAAATATTATAAAGAAATAAAATAAATATGCGAATAAGAATTAAATCGAAACGAGGGCGTTGGACCCTTTTTGCAAAATTAAAATTACATGGAATTAATTAATTAAAAAGAAAAGAAAGAAATTGTTTTTTTGGTATTTTATGATTTAAATGAAAAAAAGAATTAATTAAAATAAATACTAACCCTAATTCTAGTGGCTTTTAATTTATTAAGAAAACATTGAGTTTTAACCTAAATTAACCCTAATTTTTATATACAAATTTAATTATAAAAATAAATATTTAATTATTTAATTATTGTGGGAGAAAAAGAAAAAAAGGATAAAAAATTAATATGAACCCTAGTTCTATGTTTTTTAGATTTTTATTAAAAGAATTAAAATTACAACCTAATTTAAAACTAAATAATTATATACAATTTATTTATGAAAATACTAAAAATAAAAATATTTATTGTTTTTCTCTTTTCTGATTTTTTTTTGATTTTTTTATGTTTTTTATGAAAATAATTAATTAATTAAACAAATAATAGTTAAAAGAAAATAGAATTAATAAAAAAAAATAACATGGCAAACCTAGGGGGGTTGTAGTCCCCAACATGGAGGTGAAAGTTTAGTAATCTGGCCCAAGATTCTGAGGCCCTTTTGACATTTTCCAGGCAGCGTATGATGCATTGACTAGGGTTCATCATAGTCTTCAATTCATGGCCTTTGATCTGACGCTCTGGGACACGTGGACGTTGATTTTTGAGGATGCATGATAGTCTTCAGCATGGGCGCTACATATGAACGTTAATTGAAAAAAAACAAATGGAAAGGGTGAAGACCTGGGATCGAACCCAGGTCATTAACATCACCAGTCTACACGTATGCCACTAAGCCACTTTGTTCATTCTGATTATATTATACAAAAGAAAAAATATAAAATAAAACAATGTTAGTGGGGCCTCCGCGCGCGAAAGTTTGAATCTTCCTATCACCACTCCACACGTCATCATCTTCTTCGCGTGGTTTTCTTTTTCCTGAAACATATAAAACATTGGCAACAGTTTTCACGCGTTGCTACAGGCATGATACAAGAAAATAGCGAATAGGCCATAAGGCCTCATAAATTAGGCGCGACATATGGTTCCTCTTCGTCTGAGTGTGCCTGATGCAATGGTGATGGTCGCGTGTCCTAATTTTACCATATTACAAAACCCCTAATTTGAAGCTTGCAAAACCCTAATATTCTCCCATGGCAGATCCTCACACGATGCACAAAAACACAATCAAACCATTGGGTTAGCATTAGAATCAAATAAAGAACATGAATCAAGCATTAAAAATCACAAAGAATGCATGAATTGAGATGCACGACTAAGAATTTTTTTCTGTACAAGGCCGGTTCATTGTACCAATTCTGGATGTTTTGATGAATGTTTTTGATTGGAAATCGTTCAGTGAACCTCCAGGAAGATGTTTGAACAGCTAGTATGCCTTGAATCCCCCTGCAAAAGTGTTTTCAGTTTTGAATTTATTTGCAAAAATTTCAAGTTTGATGATGGGTTTTCTGCGCAGCTTAATGGTCTATGGCATTAGGTTTTGATTCTATACTTATGTAAGAGTGAATTAGGTCAAAAAGAACCATCCAAATCTCTTGCATTCATGGTTTTTGAAATTTGATTTTCAAAGATCTTTTTCAATCTTTTTTCATGTGTTTTTGTACAAATCATGATCAGTTCTCTCCAAATCTTTCCATATTGGATCATGCACGAATTATTGAGTAGATTTCATGCACAAAAAGATTGTAAAGCTTAGGTTAAATATTTTTCATGTATTTAATTTGATTTAAATGAATTATTATTAATAAAAATTCAAATAAATAAATAAAAAATGAAGAAATACTTCCCTTTGGGCCAAGTGGTCGTGCACATGCCATGGATGATGAATTATGGAAGAAAAATGGGCCCATTAGCAATTTTAGGTCATTTGAATCAATGTTGACTTTTCAAAATATCCAAATATTTCCCAACTTCCACAAGGCATAACTTGCTCAATTTTTAAGCTTTTCTCATGTTCTTGGACATTTTGGAAAGGTCTTTGAGTCCTCTAACCAATGCCTTTGGTCCCATGTAATTTTGATTTACCAATCTCAAGTTATGGCCTTTGACGTAAAGTCCCTTTTTGTTGACTTTTGAAAATGACCTATAATGTTGAAATTGATAACTTTTTGTGAGAGCATTTCTTGGACTTTAAGTATGAAGATGAGTTGTAGGAAATGTCTTTCTCTTCAAAATGAGCTTTGGATGGAATTTTTCTGATAATCCATGTGAAAGTTATGCCCTGGTCAATTTACAGTTGACTTTTTTCAGCTGTCCAAATAAGGAAACTCTTGCATCTTGATGATTTTTGAGCCAAGCTTTGAGAATCATGATCAAGCATTGATCAAATGATGTTTGTGGCTTCAAAATGAGATGTTGATCAAAAATTTGAACTTTTGACTGTCAAATGACCATTTTGCCCGTACAGTTGACTGTAGTGCAATTAGGGTTTTTGACTGTGCAATTTTGTGCTGAAAGTCTTGAAACTTGGTATGAGGATGCTTAACCATGCTTGTAGGCATGTGAGACTTGATTGGACCTTTGGAAACTTCATTTTCTTGATCAGGACCAAAACCCTAATTTTGACTGCTTAGGAGACCCTTGCACTATACAACCCTTGGGGAATTTTGAAGCTTGTCTTGGCAATTTCTTGAAGAATATGGGAGGGCAAATTTTGGGGTACAACAGTTGCCCCTGTTCAATCTTCTTAGACCTGAGGATGCAGATTGGCTGACGTGCCTTTCGTAATCCGAGGGTAGAAGATGATTGAACACTAGAGTGCCCAGAAATTTGCGCTCTCATAGTGGCAGTGTGATGATGGAATGGGCTTGCAGGTGCCATTTAGAGATTGGTGAATAGGATGATGGGCTTATAGATGCCATTTGGATGTTGATCGCATAAGAGATTCCTTAGCGAGAACCTGCATACCTGCAAAAGAAAAATGAGTACCTGACACGTTGCAGGAGCTGATTTTCAGATGCTTGGTATAGATATGTCCTGACTGGCTACAGGAGCTGGATCTGGAGCTTCACAAGATGATGAATGAACCAGGGGTGGTTACCACCTCAGTATGAACAGTAAGAGAACCTTGGGTGACTTTCACTTCAACAACGTTCGTTGAGAAAATCTTGGTGGGAATTACCATCTTCGCAATATCGGGAAGAGAACCATAGGCAATTACAATCTCAAAAGCGGACGTTTGAGAAAAACCTGAGTTGGAATTATCATCTCACGCACCGTCGGGGAGAGAACCATAGGAAATTATAATCTGAAATGGAATTATCCTCTCACGCACCGTCGGGGAGAGAACCATAGGAAATTATAATCTGAAATGGAATTATCGTCTCACGCACCGTCGGGGAGAGAACCATAGGAAATTATAATCTGAAATGGAATTATCGTCTCACGCACCGTCGGGGAGAGAACCATAAGAAATTATAACCTGAAATGGAATTATCATCTCACGCACCGTCGGGGAGAGAACCATAGGAAATTATAACCTGAAATGGAATTATCGTCTCACGCACCGTCGGGGAGAGAACCATAGGAAATTATAATCTCAAATGGAATTATCGTCTCACGCACCGTCGGGGAGAGAACCATAGGAAATTATAACCTGAAATGGAATTATCATGTCACGCACCGTCAGGGAGAGAACCATAGGAAATTATAATCTCAAAAGCGGATGTTTGAGAAAAACCTGATAACTTCTACTGAGTCTTCATCAGAAAAATCTGTTGGGAGCCGATTTAGCTGGACTAGGGAAGGCCTTGGACTAGATAAGAAATCTTTGGAGTCGATTAACTGAACCGGTCTAGGTCTTGAAATATGATTTGAGAATTTAACTACATCTTTCCTGAAAGGTAGAGGTCAGTCATATGCCATGCATGATATAGACCAAGCAATGATGTTCTCAACATAAATGAGATTTGTATGATATGATGCGTCTATGCATGCTATAATGATGTATGTGCTGTTTTAGGAATATATATTTTCGTCTAGGAATGTAAATCCTTGACGGGTGCCGGGAAATCACTCCTGGGCTGATGTTGAAGAATAAGCTTTTGCTTCCGCTGGGGATGATAGCTGCAAGAATACCGATAGGAGAAGATAACTCCGTTGGGGAATAGACTTGGCGAATGGATTACTCTGCGGGGAGAAAAGTACTATAACGATCTTGCTGGGGAGTAATACTCTGTGGGGAGAGAGATACTTTGCCGAGTTGTTGATAATAACTTGTTGAGGATACTTTTATTGTGCTGGAAGTGTTTAATAGACTTCGCTGGGGTAAGAAGACTTCGTCGAGGACGCTCTTTCCGTGGCTTTTGGCTGAGGATAACCCAGTTATATCCTGTTAAGGAAATAACTCTTTGAATAAGGCCAGACGACGCTTTCGTGCTCTGCGAGGGGATAAGCTTCCAGAATCTACTGGGGATAAGCTTACTGCTTGGGAGAAATGGATTCCAACTTTCCTGGGGAAACTGGATTGGACTTTCCTGGGGAAGTTTTGTTGTGCGGGGGAGTGATTCCTTTGAATATTTGATATGCCGCCGGGGAACAATCTTTAGACCAAGACTGCCGGGGATGCTTGTTAAGAATATATATGCTGCTGGGGAATGTTGAGATCTGCGGGAGGATACCCAACTTCCTTGAGATTTGATAACTCTGCTTGGAGAAGAGTGCACTGACTTCTGACTTACTCTCTGGGGAATTGAGATGTACTGGTTATGTTCTTTAGCTGAACCTACCTTGGTACCTTGGAGGACAGAACAATTAGATTGCTTAGACAACTCTTTATTGCCCCTGTTTCTAGTGTCACCTGTAATTAACCCTTTGTTTCGTATGCAAATATTTATGAGTTAGCAAATTATTGTCAATGCATATATCACAAATTGAACCTTGGACGTTCTTCGCAAAACAAAACAGAAAAAGAAAAACAGTTGGCACGTTTAACTGAAAAGTATATTTGTATTGATTTTGAATGGCCTGAAAATAGGCGTTTTGTGTACAAGAGGCTGACGTCCTAGTAAGAGAACGCCGCCGAGCAAAAAGAGTTTATACAAATTTTGTACAAAAGAAAATAAAACAGATGTGTGAAATATGAATGATCCCACTGGGTTTCAACTCTGATATTGCCTTTATAACTCCGAGCATCTCATCACTTGACGACCTTGGTTGAAGGTGAAGCTGACTGATCGATGCCGTCTGAACTTGATGTAGATACCGGATTCTGGATGCAAGGTGATCCAATGAGACATAGTATTACGCTTTATCCCTAATTTTTGCCTGGACCGCCCTTTCGGGTTTTCAGTCCACCGGGATACCCATTTTTGCCCAAGCCGCCTTTTCAGGTTTTCGACTTGCCGGGTGTACAAATTTTTTTCATTTCATCCCTTCATTTTGCCCGAACCCTTTTGGTTCGACGGGAAGCCCTAATTTTTGCCTAGGCATGTCAGCCTAGCGGGTCTTTTTCATGCGTAGTATCTTTTTACTATGTCTGCATTGGCGGGGTGAGGAAGGTCGTCACCATCCATGTTGGTCAATATCATTGCTCCTCCTGAGAACACATGCTTAACCACAAATGGCCCTTCGTACGTAGGGGTCCATTTGCCCCTGGGATCACTCCGAGGAAGGATGATTCGCTTGATTACCAGATCCCCAACTTGATATTCCTGTGGTCTGACCTTTTTGTTAAATGCCCTGATCATTCGTTTCTGATACGTCTGACCGTGGCAGATAGCAGCAAGTCTCTTTTCGTCAATGAGGTTGAGCTGATCAAGTCGGGTCTGGATCCAATCATCTTCGTCCAGATTTGCATCCTTCATTATCCGGAGAGAGGGTATTTGCACTTCGATCGGCAAGACTGCCTCCATACCATAAACCAAGGAGAAAGGAGTTGCCCCGGTTGACGTCCTGGCTGAGGTACGGTACCCATGTAGAGCGAACGGTAACATCTCGTGCCAATCCTTATAAGTCACTGTCATCTTCTGCACGATTTTCTTGATGTTCTTATTTGCTGCCTCTACAGCCCCATTCATCTTCGGTCTGTAAGGAGAAGAATTGTGGTGCTGTATTTTGAACTGCTCGCAGAGCTCAGCGATCATATTGTTATTCATATTGGTACCGTTGTCTGTAATAATTCTCTCTGGGACGCCGTACCGACAGATCAGGTTATGCCGAATGAACCGTGCCACAACAGTCTTGGTTACCGTAGCATAGGATGCTGCCTCAACCCACTTCGTGAAATAATCGATTGCCACTAGGATGAAGCGATGCCCGTTAGATGCCGTAGGTTTGATCTCGCCGATCATGTCTATGCCCCACATTGCAAACGGCCAAGGCACAGTCAGAACATTCAGAGGAACTGGAGGAACATGCACCTTGTCTGCATAAATCTGGCACTTATGGCATGTCCTAGAGTGTTGGTAGCAGTCAGCCTCCATTGTGGACCAGTAATATCCTGCCCGTAGGATCTTTTTAGCCATAGTGTGTCCACTGGAATGTGTACCAAAGGTCCCTTCATGTAGCTCTTCCATGATCCTTTCTGCTTCAGTCTTATCCACACAACGCAGTAAGGTTGAATCATGGTTTCGCTTATACAATACGCCGTTGCTAAGGAAGAACTTTGCTGCGAATCTTCTCAGGAATTTCTTATCATTGACAGATGCACCTTCAGGGTATTCCTGAGCTTCCAGATATCTCTTCACCTCATGGTACCAAGGCTTCTCAGTCACCAATTCAGTCTCGAGATCGCAACAGTATGCCGGTTCGTCCAGTTTCCAGATGATGATCCGGGGAGCCTCATTATCCCATTTAACTTTGAACATAGAAGACATTGTAGCTAACGCGTCCGCCAACTGATTCTCTTCTCTTGGAAAGTGTTCAAAGGTTATCTCTGTGAAGTGGGGGATCAAGGTCAACACACATTCTCTGTAAGGAATCAGGTTTGGATGTTTCGTATCCCACTCTCCTTTGATCTGATTGATCACAAGAGAGGAATCTCCGAAGACGCTCAGAAACTTGATCCTTAAGTCGATCGCAGCTTGAAGACCCATGATGCACGCCTCATACTCCGCCATGTTGTTGGTACAGTTGAAACATAGCCGGGCAGTGAGTGGAGTATGAGTACCTTGAGGTGATATGATTATGGCGCCGATACCGTTACCCAAAGCATTGGAGGCTCCGTCAAAGTGCATAGACCATCGGGATCCTGGTTCAGGTCCTTCATCCGGTCCAGGTACTTCACAATCAGTTACTATCATGATGCTTTCATCTGGAAACTCAAAGTTCATGGATTGATAGTCATCTACGGCCTGATGTGCCAAGTGGTCTGCCAATACGCTCCCCTTGATGGCTTTCTGGGTTATGTACTGAATGTCGTATTCCGTCAAGATCATTTGCCATCTTGCTATTCTCCCAGACAGAGCAGGCTTTTCGAATATATACTTTATAGGGTCCATCTTTGAGATCAACAAGGTAGTGTGAGTCAGCATATACTGTCTCAGCCGGCGAGCAGCCCATACCAAAGCGTAGCAAGTTTTCTCAAGCAGTGAGTATCGGGTCTCACAGTCGGTAAACTTTTTGCTAAGGTAATAAATGGCATGCTCTTTTCGGCCAGACTCGTCATGCTGCCCCAGCACACACCCCATTGAGTTGTCAAGCACTGTCAGGTATAGTATCAGAGGTCTCCCTTCAACCGGTGGCATAAGGATAGGTGGTTCTTGGAGATACTCCTTGATTCTGTCAAAAGCAGCCTGACATTCATCGTTCCAACGTACCACCTGATCTTTCTTCAGCAGCTTGAAGATTGGCTCACAGGTAGCAGTCAGGTGTGAGATGAATCGAGCAATGTAATTCAGGCGTCTTAAAAAGCCTCTGACTTCCTTCTCTGTCCTGGGAACTGGCATCTCTTGAATAGCTTTGACCTTAGCAGGGTCCACTTGAATTCCCTTGTCACTTACAACGAAGCCTAGCAACTTCCCAGATCTTACCCCAAAGGTGCACTTGTTCGGGTTCAACCTCAGCTTGTACAGTTTCAACCGGTCAAACAACTTCTGCAGATGATCTAGGTGCTCTTCCTCAGTCTGGGACCTTGCGATCATGTCATCAACATACACTTCTATCTCATGATGGATCATGTCATGAAATAAAGCAACCATGGCACGTTGGTAGGTTGCCCCAGCATTCTTTAGTCCAAAAGGCATGACCTTGTAGCAGAAGGTGCCCCACTGAGTAACAAATGTAGTCTTTTCCATGTCTTCAGGTGCCATCTTGATCTGATTATAACCTGAAAAGCCATCCATGAAAGAGAACACCTTGTGCTGAGCTGTATTATCAACAAGGACATCAATGTGAGGTAGGGGGAAGTCATCTTTGGGGCTTGCCCTGTTCAGATCCCTATAGTCGACACACATTCTGACCTTACCGTCTTTTTTAGGTACCGACACCACATTAGCAACCCACTGAGGGTAAGAAGTCACTGCAAGGAACCCAGCGTCAAACTGTTTCATAACCTCGGCCTTAATCTTTTCAGACATCTCTGGACGCATCCGACGGACCTTCTGCTTAACTGGAGGGCAGTCTTCCTTAGTTGGCAAGTGATGGACCACAATATCGGTATCCAACCCGGGCATGTCTTCGTAGGACCAGGCAAAGATCTCCATATAATCATGCAGCATTTGAGTCAACCGTTGCTTCACGCTGAGCTCTAGGTTGGCACCAATCTTTACCTCTTTCCTGTCTGCCTCAGTACCCAAGTTTATTGTTTCCACTGGCTCTTCATGGGGTTGAATTGCCCTCTCTTCCTGAAGCAACAATCTTGCAAGCTCGCCAGGCACTTCGCAATCATCTTCACCTTCGTCTTCGGCTAAGTTGATCGGATTTTCGAAGTCATAACTGGCAGTAGCAGAGTCGTTATCAGTGATATCCAGAGTGGATTGAAACCTGTATGAGTGAGTGTGTGTGTAAATACAGCTGTTTTGAAAAAGATGTAAAGGAAGAAAAGACAGAAAAGGAGCATAAGATTTGTAATGCGAAAAAACGTCCAAGATTTTCATTCATGATATATGAAATGACAATTTGTATGCCCTCACAAATGAAACCACGGTGCCTCGGGTAAGACACCGGGCTATAGAGTTTATTATTGTTTATTACAAATACCAAAAACATAGGAATTCATTACTTAGTAACAAGAGAAACAGATAGGTTGTCCTTTGCACTCCAATTGTTAAGTCCACTGTCGGTTGCCGGGTAGATCCAGCTATCAAACTCAGCATCATCCACTTCGTCTTCGTCCCCAATAGCATTTACTCCATGAGCAGGCAGGGGAGCTGTCACTACATTGGGCTTCTCAGATGCCTCAAACTGTACCTCCTTTGCGTCGATAAGGTCCTGCAGCTTGCTCCTTAACGCCCAACAGTCATCAGTGGAATGCCCCGGGCTATCAGAATGGTAAGCACAACGAGCATTTGGGTTGTACTTAGGAGATGCAGTATTTGGGAATTTCGGCGCCTCTCTGACAGTCACTAAATTGGTTGAGAGCAACTGTGGTAAGATCTGCGACAAGGTCATATTCAAGTGGGTGAACTCTCTCCGGGGTCTTTCAGCCCTTTGAGGATTGGTCGGCCGAGGAGCGGCAGCAGGCTTAGCAATCATTACCGCACTGACAGATTGGCGGCGCTCAGGTCTCTCTGATCTCTTAGAACCATACACGGCACTAGCCTCCTTCTTGAAGGGTTTCTTCTCAGAACTAGACGATGCACCCTTCGAAATCTTTCCAGACTTCAACCCAGCCTCAATTCTCTCTCCAGTCAGAATCAGATCAGTGAACCCTGCAGACGAATTCCCGATGAGATGGTTGAAAAATGGCCCAGATAGGGTCCCCAAGAACATGTCTACCAACTCCCGATCGGTCAACGGAGGCTGCACCCTGCCAGCCAGGTCTCTCCACTTCTGAGCGTACTCCTTAAAACCTTCACTTGAACCTAACGACATACCCTGGAGTTGGGTACGTGTAGGGGCAAGGTCGGCATTATATTGATACTGCTTGTAGAAAGCAGTAGCCAACTCCTCCCAGTTACGAACCTTGGTCCCATCCAGCTGATAGAACCATTCAAGATGAGTCCCTGAAAGACTCTCCTGGAAGAAGTGGATCTATAAATTCTTATCCGCTGAGTACGGTTGAATTTTCCGAACGTAGGACCTGAGATGTAGCTTGGGACAAGACGCCCCGTCATATTTAGAAAAGGATGGTGCTTTGAACTTCCGAGGGATGATCACACCAGTAGACAAACCTAGATCTCCAAAATCCAGCCCAAGTACCTGTTGTATTTCCATGGCATTCAGCCTATCTTCCAGCTGTTTGTAACGGTCTTCCGCCGGAGGATACTGCTCTTCATCAAAATCAGTCTCGTTGTCGGAGACTACCGGACTAGGAACCCTTGCCTCTTGAGGAGTGCCCTTGCCAATAGAAGAACCAGCCTCTTCATGCTGCAGAGTGTTGCCAAACCTTCGGCCCGAGTTGAACAGAACAGTCCTTCTCTTCTTCTTCTTCTCCTTCTTCAGGAGCAGAGCCTTCAGCTCTTCTTGGCCTTGAGCCAAACCCTTGATTAATTCCTGGAACTGCGCATTCTGCGCCTGAAGAGCTTTGATGGATGTCTCAGTTGACGAAGAGTCAGGATTCATGATGCTGAAATAAACAGCGAAGAACTGTAAGCAACCTGAAAAAGGGAAAACCTGCTATGCACATGATGAATGAGATGTGTTTATGCAATGCATTCAAGGGTTCGAAAGTTCAAATTTGTTATAGACAAAAAGGAACACACGTTATCATTAAGGAAATAACTGTTTAGTACATCAAAGCCTCATGGGCAAAATAATACAAAAGTAAATCAATCCCAAAATACACTGCGCATCCTCTTTGGAGCTATGTAAGTGTTGAGATTCCTCTCCTCATGCAACAGGCGGGTGAGCTCCAAGACCTTCTTTTCACTAGCATGTAGACTAGTCTCAAGAGAGTTCCGTTCTTCCTTAAGCTGGATCCAGCTCTTCTGCATCTCTTCCCAGGATGTGGGCATATCAGGGTGCTGAATAGTGTAGGACACTTCTCCTTCCAAGACTGGCTCTTTGATTACTGGGAGCATATGAGGATAGGGCATCACTAACTTCTGGGAGCGGGCGCATACCCACTTGAGATAAGGTTCCAACGAGATGGAGTTCCTATGCCCCAGTGTCTTGCTGTCTATCCTACTTGGCATCCTCCAGGCTCTGATAAATCTCTGGCGAAGTCCTTGAGTATCGTGGTCGAAGTCAAAAACTATGTCAGGAATTAACATGTCATGAGGGCCATCCCTCCGAGCATAACCAAACTGTCTCCAAGCCAGGCATGGGCTGTAAGTGATACCTCCTCTGATTCTAAGTAAAGGAACATTAGGGTACTCCCCGCAACGATCAATGATAGTGACATCTTCTCTGGACCGAGGGCACCAATGTATATCTGCATGTGTAAGAGTCATCAACCGTTGTGACCATCTCAAACCCCGCTCATTCTTCAGAACTGATTGTGGAAGGTGCGAAATAAACCACCTTCCCAGGAAAGGAGTACAACACATAAGGACACCTCTTTTTCTCATGGTTCGAGTGTAACATGAGTGAAGGATGTCCCCCAGCAATGTAGGTATAGGATTCCTGGACATAAAGATCTGGACAGCACTGATATCAATAAGCTGATATGGGTTAGGGAACAACACCAAACCATAGACAAGGAGGGCCACAACCTCTTCAAAAGCTTGCAAATCAAGGGAGTTCCAACATTCATGGGCCTTTTCAAACAGAAACCTGGCTAAGAACCCTTTGATACCACTTCTAACTTCCCAGTGTCCCTTGAGATCAGATGACTGTAGGTGCAAGGCTTTAGCAATCTCTTCAAGCTTAGGTTCCTTTTCCGTACCGTTGAAGGGTAGCTGATCAAGGATAGGGATCTTCAGGAGCCGGGAGAACTCCTCCAATGTAGGTACCAACTGATAGTCCAAGAAGGTGAAACAGTGATGCAGAGGGTCAAAGAATTGGAACAGGACCTTTATCATATCTTCCTCAATGTTGGTATTGACCAAGCTGATGAGACTTCCATGTCTTTCACTGAATGAAGAGTTCTCGGGAATCCTAGATATAAGTTCCTTAAGCTGAGGAGGGATCCTTACAAGACTGACTTGAATTGTCTTTCTACGAACATTTTCCATGTCCTACAAAACAAGAACAAAGATGAAAATTCGAGCCCCTGAAATGGTTAGTCAATGCATATAATGCTGGATGATGTCATGATGCTATGATTAAACACACCACAGATATTTACAAAGACAAACATGTAAGGCACACAAGGCACACAAGACAAGCCCTTAGGGTTTAAGGCCAGCATGGGGTCTGGGTAGTACCCTCTTGAAGTTGGTGGGTTCAACCTGTCCTATCAAAGTAACCGGGTTCTAAGGGTCCCAATATCACGGGATTGCTTTCATTGTTCATCGTTTCGATTTAGCCACTGAACTGGCGACCGAAATATTCCAGGAAAGCAACCCTCAATTGAGTGTAGTATCGAGTATCAACCAACCTCGGACTGCACCAAAGTCAGTTATCTCACTACCCTAAAGAGGCCAAGATAGTTCAATTAAGGTTCCTAAGGTCTGTTGATGCTTCACGACACCACGCGGAGGCCCCGTACTCTCCTTGACTGAACTCAAGGGTTACCGGTACACACCAAAGTGCCACATCAACGTAGCAGACTGCTTCAACCATGTCGGTATACCCCGCACAGTTCCCTCACAACCTTGTTGCTACTTTCTAAGAAGGTATCCCCCAGATCCGGGTTAGGATCTATAGAACTCCCAAGCAACCCACAATTTAAAGCACACAAGGAAAACAATTGAAAACACAGTGATCTTAGTCCTAAGGTACACCTCACTTTAAGTTAATTCCCCAGCAGAGTCGCCAGTTCTGTGATCGGTGGATCTGGAACTGACTGTTTAACGCTGGTTCGCGAAATGTCGCGGAAGCAAGAGTCGCCACCGTCTTTTATTTTCTCCAAATGGAAAGGACAAAAGCACAGAAAAATTCCTTAAAGAGATTGCTCTCGGTTCGGGAGGTAGGTTATAGAAAGGGAAGGTGTTAGCACCCTTTCTATCCATGGTTATCCATGGGCTCTTAGATACTTGCTCATTGTGTTTTCAAAAAATGGTTTGTTTGCTTTTCAACTGTGGGTTTTAAAAAGTTTCTTTGAAAATTTCAGTTCGACTCTTGTATCGGTCCTCAAGAGTGTTTGAAAAAAATGCTTTCGAAAGCTTTTTGAAAATGTGTTGGTGTGAAAAGTATTTTTGATTTGTTTTGAAATTAGAGCAAGTATCTAGAGTCGCCTACCTACCCTAAGGAATTCGTCTGTGTAAATGTCCTTTAAAGTAGTGCCATCCCACCATTGAGAGGTAGGTAGCACCACCGTTGGAGGTGTTCAGGCCAATTCGAGGTTCGGGACATGGTGATCACCAGAGCAATGGGAAGACACCTTAGAAGCTACCCTCATGCCAGGTTCCCGGATCATGAGGACTTACTAAGACATCCTCTACTCGACGATCACCTTTCGAGGCAAGGCAACAGTGAGGCGTACCCTAGGGGTGGTGTGTGCGATTTGTGTGTCGTTTTCATTTGCATTTATCTTGTCATGTTATTGGTGTTCTACGCTTGTTTTTATTTTTGTCCATACATTCTTTCATGCCATTTGTTAACAGTTAAAAATATTGCGGGAAAGTAAAAATTCTAAGCTATTACAAAAGGCGCGGGTCCACATCGCCAAAATTAAACCAGGACCCGATTTTGACAGAAAAGTAAAGAAAGTAAAGAAAAGTGCGAGAAAATTAAAAGGTTACATGGCCTTGGGGGAGATACATAAATATTATAAAGAAATAAAATAAATATGCGAATAAGAATTAAATCGAAACGAGGGCGTTGGACCCTTTTTGCAAAATTAAAATTACATGGAATTAATTAATTAAAAAGAAAAGAAAGAAATTGTTTTTTTGGTATTTTATGATTTAAATGAAAAAATGAATTAATTAAAATAAATACTAACCCTAATTCTAGTGGCTTTTAATTTATTAAGAAAACATTGAGTTTTAACCTAAATTAACCCTAATTTTTATATACAAATTTAATTATAAAAATAAATATTTAATTATTTAATTATTGTGGGAGAAAAAGAAAAAAAGGATAAAAAATTAATATGAACCCTAGTTCTATGTTTTTTAGATTTTTATTAAAAGAATTAAAATTACAACCTAATTTAAAACTAAATAATTATATACAATTTATTTATGAAAATACTAAGAATAAAAATATTTATTGTTTTTCTCTTTTTTGATTTTTTTTGATTTTTTTATGTTTTTTATGAAAATAATTAATTAATTAAACAAATAATAGTTAAAAGAAAATAGAATTAATAAAAAAAAATAACATGGCAAACCTAGGGGGGTTGTAGTCCCCAACATGGAGGTGAAAGTTTAGTAATCTGGCCCAAGATTCTGAGGCCCTTTTGACATTTTCCAGGCAGCGTATGATGCATTGACTAGGGTTCATCATAGTCTTCAATTCATGGCCTTTGATCTGACGCTCTGGGACACGTGGACGTTGATTTTTGAGGATGCATGATAGTCTTCAGCATGGGCGCTACATATGAACGTTAATTGAAAAAAAACAAATGGAAAGGGTGAAGACCTGGGATCGAACCCAGGTCATTAACATCACCAGTCTACACGTATGCCACTAAGCCACTTTGTTCATTCTGATTATATTATACAAAAGAAAAAATATAAAATAAAACAATGTTAGTGGGGCCTCCGCGCGCGAAAGTTTGAATCTTCCTATCACCACTCCACACGTCATCATCTTCTTCGCGTGGTTTTCTTTTTCCTGAAACATATAAAACATTGGCAACGGTTTTCACGCGTTGCTACAGGCATGATACAAGAAAATAGAGAATAGGCCATAAGGCCTCATAAATTAGGCGCGACATATGGTTCCTCTTCGTCTGAGTGTGCCTGATGCAATGGTGATGGTCGCGTGTCCTAATTTTACCATATTACAAAACCCCTAATTTGAAGCTTGCAAAACCCTAATATTCTCCCATGGCAGATCCTCACACGATGCACAAAAACACAATCAAACCATTGGGTTAGCATTAGAATCAAATAAAGAACATGAATCAAGCATTAAAAATCACAAAGAATACATGAATTGAGATGCACGACTATGAATTTTTTTCTGTACAAGGCCGGTTCATTGTACCAATTCTTGATGTTTTGATGAATGTTTTTGATTGGAAATCGTTCAGTGAACCTCCAGGAAGATGTTTGAACAGCTAGTATGCCTTGAATCCCCCTGTAAAAGTGTTTTCAGTTTTGAATTTATTTGCAAAAATTTCAAGTTTGATGATGGGTTTTCTGCGCAGCTTAATGGTCTATGGCATTAGGTTTTGATTCTATACTTATGTAAGAGTGAATTAGGTCAAAAAGAACCATCCAAATCTCTTGCATTCATGGTTTTTGAAATTTGATTTTCAAAGATCTTTTTCAATCTTTTTTCATGTGTTTTTGTACAAATCATGATCAATTCTCTCCAAATCTTTCCATATTGGATCATGCACGAATTATTGAGTAGATTTCATGCACAAAAAGATTGTAAAGCTTAGGTTAAATATTTTTCATGTATTTAATTTGATTTAAATGAATTATTATTAATAAAAATTCAAATAAATAAATAAAAAATGAAGAAATACTTCCCTTTGGGCCAAGTGGTCGTGCACATGCCATGGATGATGAATTATGGAAGAAAAATGGGCCCATTAGCAATTTTAGGTCATTTGAATCAATGTTGACTTTTCAAAATATCCAAAAATTTCCCAACTTCCACAAGGCATAACTTGCTCAATTTTTAAGCTTTTCTCATGTTCTTGGACATTTTGGAAAGGTATTTGAGTCCTCTAACCAATGCCTTTGGTCCCATGTAATTTTGATTTACCAATATCAAGTTATGGCCTTTGACTTAAAGTCCCTTGTTGTTGACTTTTGAAAATGACCTATAATGTTGAAATTGATAACTTTTTGTGAGAGCATTTATTGGACTTGAAGTATGAAGATGAGTTGTAGGAAATGTCTTTCTCTTCAAAATGAGCTTTGGATGGAATTTTTCTGATAATCCATGTGAAAGTTATGCCCTGGTCAATTTACAGTTGACTTTTTTCAGCTGTCCAAATAAGGAAACTCTTGCATCTTGATGATTTTTGAGCCAAGCTTTGAGAATCATGATCAAGCATTGATCAAATGATGTTTGTGGCTTCAAAATGAGATGTTGATAAAAAATTTGAACTTTTGACTGTCAAATGACCATTTTGCCCTTACAGTTGACTGTAGTGCAATAAGGGTTTTTGACTGTGCAATTTTGTGCTGAAAGTCTTGAAACTTGGTATGAGGATGCTTGACCATGCTTGTAGGCATGTGAGACTTGATTGGACCTTTGGAAACTTCATTTTCTTGATCAGGACCAAAACCCTAATTTTGACTGCTTAGGAGACCCTTGCACTATACAACCCTTGGGGAATTTTGAAGCTTGTCTTGGCAATTTCTTGAAGAATATGGGAGGGCAAATTTTGGGGTACAACACATACCAATTTGAGAATTGTGTGGCTAGCCTGACAACTGATAATGGCTTGGGGTTTTCAGATGCTGACTTAACACCTCTCGGGAAGAATCATAACAAAGATTTACATGTTTCTATCGAGTGCAAAGGGACTACCTTAGCATATGTGCTAGTCGACACTGGTTCTTCTCTGAATGTATTACCCAAGGGGGCATTAGACCGTCTTGATTGTAAATATTTAATCTTGAAGCCAAATGATATCATCGTAAGGGCGTTTTATGGATCAAAGAGGACTGTTCATGGGGAAGTAGATCTTCCAATCAAAGTGGGCTCCCAAACCTTCAACTCCACCTTCTATATTATGGATATTTGTCCGGCCTATTCTTGTCTGTTAGGTCGCCTGTGGATCCATAAAGCTGGGGCAGTGACCTCAACCCTCCATCAGAAACTCAAATATCCAGTCAAGGGCAGAATAGTCACCGTCTGTAGGGAAGAAGAGTTTATGGTGAGCCACCTTAACTCTTTCAAGTACGTAGATATGGACGGAGAATTCATTGAAACCCCATGTCAAGCCTTTGAGGTTGTACCATCGATGATTGTTGCTACTAAATGTTCTTCTGATGAGTCTAAAGCTGTCAAGGCCATGCCAAAGATGGTTTCAGTCAAGGATGCCCGTGCGACAATTGAAGAAGGAAACTGTGATACTTGGGGGCAACTCCTCGATATCCCCTTTAAAGCAGACAAATTTGGTTTTGGCTTCACCGTCAAAGATCAGAAGGAAGTAAGGTGTTCTCGTGCTGGAAAGCCACCTCTCTGCATTGGAAGCCATGGAGTCCACGCAGTGGGTGATTCTGAAGAAGAAGCTGCATTTGAGGAGTGGGTGTATCCAACTACAATGGAGCTGAAGAATTGGCATACAAAGGACTTTGTGCCCATCTCGTTCATTGAGAAGTAACATACTTGTTATTGCTTTTCTTTCAATTCAAGAACTTGTTTGTCTATAATATTTTAACAATGACTTTTAATCCATGTGCCTGGCCCGGGGCATTTTGGTCCATTTGTCAAGGGTTTTATTTATATTCATGTAATCATATGATCATTCAGTACATTGGACTCTTTTGCATTCAAATATTTTTGTTCATTGTCTTTCCTTTCTTTCAAATACATTTTTCAAAAAAATAGCCATGTATCTTACATGCACACACACACACACACACTCTTGCAGGTCCACATCCACTCTGGATCCTATTGCCAATGACTCTACTATTTCCGACTATGACTTTGAATGTCCTATCAACCAAGCCGAAGGCGAGGAAGATTGTGATATACCGGGAGAACTAGCCAGACTTCTACTACAAGAGGAAAAAGCTATTCAACCGCACGAGGAGTCAGTTGAAATTACTAACCTGGGTACTGAGGCAGATAAAAAGGAAATCAAGATCGACGCTAACCTGGAAAGTAGTGTCAAGAGCAGGTTGGTTCAGATGTTTCATGATTATGTGGAAGTATTTGCTTGGTCTTATGAAGATATGCCTGGGTTGGATACCGATATCGTAGTTCATCATCTGCCGACAAAAGAAGATTGTCCGCCTGTCAAACAAAGGGTTCGTCGCATGAGGCCTGATATGTCTGAAAAGATCAAAGCTGAAGTTATGAAACAGTTTGATGCATGGTTCCTAGCTGTGACATCCTATCCTCAATGGGTTTCCAATGTGGTGCCAGTACCAAAGAAAGACGGGAAAGTTCGCATGTGCGTAGACTATAGGGATCTGAATAGGGCGAGCCCCAAGGATGACTTCCCTCTACCATACATTGACGTCTTAGTTGATAATACTTCTCAACATAAAGTCTTCTCTTTCATGGATGGCTTCTCAGGCTATAATCAAATAAGGATATCTCCTGAAGACATGGAGAAGACTAATTTCGTTACGCAATGGGGCACCTTCTGCTACAAGGTCATGCCGTTCGGACTAAAAAATGTAGGGGCAACATATCAAAGAGCTATGGTAGCTTTGTTTCATGATATGATTCATCATGAGATAGAGGTATATGTGGATGATATGATTTCCAGATCACAAACCGAGGAAGAACATCTCGATAACCTGTAAAAATTTTCGAGAGGTTGAAGAAGTACAAGCTGAGGTTAAACCCTAACAAGTGCACGTTTGGAGTATGATCTGGAAAGCTTATAGGTTTTGTTGTCAGTAATAAAGGCATTAAAGTTGATCCTGCCAAGGTAAACGCCATCCAAGAAATGTCAGTCCCTCATTCTGAAAAGGAAGTTAGAAGATTCTTGGGTCGTCTCAATTACATTGCTCGTTTCATGTCACACTTAACTGCTACTTGTGAGCCACTCTTCAAACTCTTAAAGAAAGATCAGGTAGTCAGATGGAACGACGAATTCCAGATTTCCTTTTACAAAATAAAATAATACCTACAAGAACCTCCTATTCTCATGCCTCCAGTTGAAGAAAGACCCTTGATCATGTACTTGACTGTACTAGAGAACTCTATGGGGTGTGTTTTGGGCCAATATGACGAGTCTGGCCGAAAAGAGCATGATATTTATCACCTGAGCAAAAGTTTTACCGACTGTGAAACCAAATATTCACTTCTTAAGAAAACTTGTTACGCTCTGGCATGGACTGCTCGCCGGCTAAGACAATATATGTTGACTCATACCACTCTGTTGATTTCTAAGATGGACCCAATCAAGTACATCTTCGAGAAACCTACCCTTTCTGGACGGATAGCTAGATGGAAAATGATCTTGACTGAGTACGACATTCAATACACGACCCAAAAGGCCATCAAAGGAAGTGTACTAGCAGATCATTTGGCCCATCAAGCTGTGGATGATTATCAGTCAATGAACTTCGACTTCCCTGATGAGAACATCATGCTGGTAACCGACTGTGCGAAACTTGGACCATATGACGGACCTGAACAAGGATCCCGATGGAATATGGTATTCGATGGGGCTTCCAACGCTTTAGGCAATGGAATTGATGCTGTGATCATCTCTCCTGAAGGTTGCCACACTCCTTTCACTGCCAGACTTTGCTTCGATTGCACAAACAATATGGCCGAGTATGAAGCATGCATCTTAGGTCTGAAAGCTGCTATTGACTTAAGGATCAAGCATTTGGATGTGTTTGGAGATTCCACTCTAGTGATCAGCCAAGTAAAAGGAGATTGGGATACTAAACACCCTAATCTTATCCCTTACAAGGAACTTGTGCTATCCTTAATTCCTTATTTAGAAGAGGTCACTTTTGAGCACTTCCCTAGGGAAGAAAACCAGTTGGCTGACATTTTGGCAACCATGTCTTCAATGTTCAAGGTCCGATGGGACAACGAAGCCCCTATGATAACAATTGAAAGATTCGATGAACCTGCACATTACTATGATCTTGACACCGATGCGAAAAAGCCATGGTACCATGAGGTGATGAGATACCTTGAAGCACAAGAGTATCCAGAGGGGGAATCTATCAATGACAGAAAGTTCTTGCCAAGATTTCCAGCCAAATTCTTCCTAAGTAACAGGATATTGTACAAACGCAACCATGATTCAACTCTACTCTGATGTGTGGATAAGAAGGAGGCAGGGGAAATTATGGAAGACATGCACGATGGTCTCTTCGGTACTCACTCAAGTGGATATACGATGGCTAAGAAAATCTTATGAGTCGGTTACTATTGGTCAACGATGGAGACTGATTGCCATCAACATTCAAGAACTTGTCACAAATGTCAAATCTACGCTGACAAGGTCCATGTGCCTCCCATCCCTCTGAATGTCATGACCGCACCATGGCCATTTGCAATGTGGGGCATTGACATGATTGGAGAGATCAAGCCTACTGCCTCCAACAGACATCGATCCATTCTTGTTGCTATCGACTATTTTACCAAATGGGTCGAAGCCGCTTCTTTTGCCTCAGTCATAAAGAATGTGGTAGCCAAATTCATTAGACACAACCTCATATGCCATTATGGTATCCCCGAAAGGATCATCACCGACAATGGGACTAACCTCAATAATGCTATGATCACTGAGCTTTGCACTCAGTTTAAGATCAAGCATCACAATTCTTCTCCATATAGACCGAAAATGAATGACGCAGTTGAAGCGGCCAACAAAAATATCAAGAAGATTGTGCAAAAAATGGTAGTAACCTATAAGGATTGGCATGAGATGTTGCCGTTTTATCTACATGGCTACCGTACTTCATCTAGAACATCAACTAGGGCAACTCCCTTTTCCTTAGTCTATGGCATGGAAGCTGTTTTGCCAGTGGAAGTTCAGATTCCCTCGTTGAGGATTATGAATGAGACAGGCCTAGGCAAAGACGAGTGGATTCAAATGAGATTGGATCAACTGAACTTGATTGACGAAAAATGATTAGCTACTGTTTGCCATGGTCAAACGTACCAAAAACGGATGATCAAGGCTTTCAACAAAAAGGTCAAGGCTCGAGTATATCAAGTTGTTGACTTGGTGATAAAACGCATCATTCTACCACAAGGCGACCCTAGAGGAAAATGGACTCCCACCTATGAAGGGCCATTTGCTGTCAAGAGAGTTTTCTCCAGCGGTGCCATGATGTTGACTACCATGGATGATGAAGATTTCCCGCATCCTATAAACGCGGACATAGTTAAAAAATGCTACGCATAAGAGACCCGCTAGGTTGACACACCTAGGAAAAATAAGGGCATCCTGACAAACCAAAAGGTTTGGGAAAAAATTAGGGATATATGCAAAAGATTGTACACCCGGCAAGTTGAAAACCCGAAAGGGCGACTTGGGAAAAAAAGGGTATCCTGGTGGGTTGAAAACCCAAAAGGGCGGTCCGGGAAAAAGTTAAGGATTAAAAGCGTACGACTATGTCCCGTAGAAATCAACACTATCAATTTTATCACCAAGATCCAAGTTCAAACGGTCTAAGATCAATCCAATCAACTTCTATCAACGACAAGGGACATTCTAAGACATTGGGGGCAATAGTAGAGTTGGAAGGCAATGATATCATTTCACATGGCTATTTGTTTTCATTCTCAATTTTGTTTTCCTTTCGACGATTTCCTCCTACTAGGATCTTCGTCTCTCTGTACAAAAACGCCTATTCAGGGGCAAAACATCAATACAAATATACTTTGAAGTGAAAAATTTCTGTCTTTGTTTTGAATGCAAATTTGTCTAATGACTAAAATTGAATAAACATATGCATATGAACATAATTAAAACTATTTTGCACATGTGTCCTACTAAGCAGCAACAAACATCTCTTTAATGTATATGAAGTATCCCTACAGAGTTATCTCATTATCATTATCCCCATGAGGACGACTATAATAAACCTTTCCCCAACAAAGTTACCCACAAAGTCTCTTTGTGTAGGATAATCCCCAACCAAAGTCTCAATATCTTGGCATCTCTCTCTCCAGCTAAGTTAGTTTTTACAAGATTGAAGCCTCGTGGATCTCTTCTTAAAGGAAATTCACCTCCTTAACAGGGTTTATTTCCCCAACAGGGTTTTATTTCCCCAACAACAATCGAGGAAACACAAAATTCTCCATCCGAGTACATAATTCCCCAGCTAAGCCTGTCTTCCCCAACTAAGCCTGTGTTCCCCAACTGAGTATATCTTCCCCCTAGATAAGGCTATTATCCCCAAATGGAGTTTATCCTCCCCAGTTGAGTGTATCCTCCCCAAGCTGAGTCTGTCCTACCCGACTGAGTCTACACTCCCCAGTCTGAATTTTCCTTTAAAATTATTGCAAATCATAGGGCCATAACCCCTGATCCCTAGTAAAGCCGTCAGCAAATCCTTTATTATTCCTAAAAATATACTATGAAGCCTGGACGTGACCAGATATTAGCATATTTTTAAAGTTATTACTAAAGCCTGGACCCGACCAGATAATAGTTTGACTTGTTCAATTACTGAAATCTGGGCCCAACCAGATAACAATTTGAGTATCTGAAACCTGGACCTGACCAAATAACAGTTGATCCCAATTTCAAAGATACTATGAAACCTGGACCCGACCAGATAATAGTCTAACTCTTCAAAGATATAAAAGAACCTAGACTCAACCCGACCAAGGTTTAAATTCTTTTCCCAAGTACAGCTTGCCTCTGCCCCAACAAATTACTGTGAAACCTAGATCCGACCTGATATCAATTTTCAATTTCATCTTTTCAAGCAAATTGTTTTGAAGCCTGGATCCGACCAGATAACAATTACCCTCAGAGATTTGTTGTGAAACCTGGAAACCAACCAGACAACAACTAAATCCCCAAACAATTTATTGTGAAACCTGGGCCCGACCAGATAGAAATTGACTTCATCGACTTCAGAAATCTGCAAAGCCTGGACCTGACTAGATAACAGTTTTTCAAACAGTTTATTGTGAAACCTAAAACCTGACCAAATAGCAATTAACTATGATCCCCAAAGAGACACTATGAAGCCTGGATTTGACCAGATAATAGTACAACTTTCCAAAAAAAACCATGAATCCTGGACCCGACCAGATAGTAGGTACCACTTCGAGTTACTGCGAAACCTGGACCCGACCAGATAACAGTTAACTTCCGTATCCCCAGCAAATTGGTGTGAAGTCTGGATCCGACCAGATAACTATTCAATTTCAAGAAAATTTTCTACAAAGCCTGGAATCCGACCAGATAACAGTTAATTTATCTATTCTCTCAGTAAGTTATCGTGAAGCCTGGATCCAACCAGATAGCAGTTGACTACTTCATCCTCGGAAAATTGTGAAGCCTGGATCCGACCAGATAACAGCTGACATTCAAAGAATATTCTCCAATGAAAGCATCCTTTCAACAAAGTTTGAAGATATGCATATTCTCCATCCCCAACGGCAATCAGGGATTCAACCCCCCAAAACTGCCTCAGTAGCAGTCAGGGATTTATTTTCCCGGACAAAAACATACATCTCACATTCATACATTATAACATGTACATACCATATGCATAATACCACATCTGGTGAACATCATGCAGGCATCTGCATTTTACTAACTCTTTTTCTCACAGGTAAAACATCAAGTTTTTAGTATAAATCAACAAGAGATTTGTGCTGATGCTTCTTCCAGTGTTCACCAACATTCCTCCAAATGGCATCTATAATCCCATTCACCATCCATATTCGAGTGCAAATTTCTGGGCACTATAGTGTTCAATCATCTTTCACCTTCAAGTCACGAATGGCGGATCCGCCAATATAACTCTTCAGGTTTAAGAAGATTGAACAGGGGAAGCTGTTGTACCCCAAAATTTTACCTCTGATTTATCAAATATTTTCTCACAAAGATCTCTCTTGGTTCAAGACTGCACTAGAGTTGATCAGCTCAAGACACCTCCTTAAGCACTGATGACCAAAATTAGGGTTTGAGATTGCACAAGGATAATTGAACTTTCAATGCTTCACATGACTTTGATGGATCATTATGCACCCCCAATATTACTCATATCAAGTTTCAATCCTTGGATCACACTTTTGCTCAGTCAATTGAGCAGTTGACCTAAAAATCAACTATATTGGGGAAAAAGTCAACCATGGCCAATTTACAGTCAAACTTCATAATTTTTGATCCACATCAACATTATAAACTCATATGTATCATTTTATCAAGTTTGAACCATGATTTTTCAAGAAATTTGATCAAATCATCAAAAGGGCAAAATGGTCAAAATTAGGGTTTTGACTAAGAAAGTGCAATTTCTGATTTTTGACCTAGAAAATGGTCAATTGGTTTGAAGCATGATTTCAAGAGTTCAATTGCATAATTTTGAACTAATGGCATGACCTAAAACATTGCTCAAGATCAATTGGATTGATAGTGAATTTTCAGTCAACTGATCAAAAGTCAACTATACACTGAAAGTCAAACTTTGACTTTTTGGTCAAAATTCAATGTCAAAGATAAAAATTAATCAAAACATGTAAAAATATGAAACTTATTCATCAAGAAATCAAAAAGTCAAGATTTCATTTTGAAAAGTCAAAGTTTTCTAACTTACATATTTTTCTAAGTGTTTAAAACTTCATGTTTTTTCATAACTTTGAGCCAATTTTTCACCATGATGCAAGAGGATTCAGAAGAAACTTTCAACATGAAAGTTGTAGATCTCCATGATATCTACAACATTTATTTACACAACTTATTCTAAAAATTCTTGGATCTCAAGTTATTAATTCATAAAGTCATGGTCTTGAAATTGGACACTTAGTGAAATTTTACCCTAGTTTTAGTCAGGATTTTGACCTAACTTCATGGAACTTTTTCATATATTTCCAAGGGTAAATTTCAAAAGTGATTCAAAGAGGGGTTGTATATAACATTACAAGCTTTCCAAAATATCCAATAACTCCTTGAGATCATTTATGAGCAAGGAGAATCGAAGAGATGAAGTTAGGGTTTTCACACTTGAAATACAAGTCATTTTGTGATGAACAAGAATTCAATTTCAAACCTATGCTGCACAATCTTGATTTTAAGGCCTCTAAACCTCAAGATCTCTCCATAATCAGAAGATTATACTTTCTTTTGGCTATTATCCACTTGATTCAAGCTTTGTCCAAGTAAATTTTCCATTAATGGAACAAAGTTCACACTTCCATTTTGGAAAAGTGACTTTAATCACAAAGTCAACTTGTATGGAGCTTTGCACCTGTTCTTTATGAACAAGCATGCTCTATAAACTCAGAACAAACATGTTTAAAGTTTCTAGCCACCCTACAATACATGTACCTTGCATTGAAACCATGTTTGTCAAGATAACTTCAAAAACAAGTCAAAAACTCATAACATGATACCTTTGTTTTCTGACCTCCTCAATTCCTCTAACCTTTTCCATATAATTATACAAATTTATTTCAAGCTAACACACGATTGAACAAGCCCTCAAACTCCCCAAAACCAGAAATTTCCATACAAGCACAAAAACTTGTCATTTCTGACTCTGAACTTCAATCTTCAAAACCACTCGTGCATTTCTTGGCCTTTTTGTTTCAAAAGCTTCCTAATACCAAATAAAAACCATCTTTGTCCCTGTTTACAAACTATAACCTCATCTTCATCAACTTCCATATCCAAAAACAGAGCATTGCAGTTGGACTTCTCCAGGCCATTTCAGCCACCCTCAGCTCAAGCCAGCCATTGCATTAGCTTCCTAGAGGTCCAAGGAAGCTAACCTGATCATCACCAGTGCGTGAAACAAGCTCAAATCCATTTCACAATTTCCAGTTTTGAGGTATTCTTCTTGAACTTCTATCTTCATATTTAGGCATTATTAAGCTTTGATTTGTGAAGATAAAATGTAGACACCATTGCCACGAAGCTGTACATATCCATAGTTTGCATTTATATGGCCTGAGCTTAGAGAATTTTAGAGTTAAAGTTTTCTGAAATTTTTAGGTTTTGAATTAGGGCCAGAGAAATTCTCATTCATCTTTGATTGTTAGCTTAAGTTATTTACATGGTTGGATTCGTGGGAAGAAATGCCACAACTTTCATGTTTGAAGTTTTCATTTTTGTTGAGAGATGAAGAAGATACAAGTCCTTTGTAATCAGGGCGCATTTTGTATCATATATTTATTGTTTTGCTTATATCAACAGATGTATAGCCACCCCAGTGGTAAAACGCGCGCCTGTTCACCCTTAGGTCCTGGGTTCAAGCCCCAGCGTGACCTTTTGCAATTTTTCACAATTTTCTGACTTTCTTTTGTTTTTTTACCGCGTTTGGGCTCTCATTGAGCCTAGTCTTTTTTTTCTCATATTACTCCTTGGGTTACTGACTCACCCCCCTGACTTTTTCTTTATATTTTTATTTTTATTTATTTTTTCTTCATTATTATTATTATTATTATTAATTTTAATAATATTATTATTATTATTATTATTATTTTCATAAAATCATAAAAAATCCAAATTTATTTTTATTTATTCTTTATACTAATGTATTTTATTTTCCATAAAACAAAAAGATAAAAAACCTTTTTTTCTTAAAATAAATAAATTTCCTTTCTTTTCATAAATAATTAATTTTAGACTTAGGATAATTTTAATATATTATTTTGTTTTCTTAGTTAAAATTAATTTAGAACTTAGTTTATATTAGTTAATTAATTTTCATTTTATTTTCATTAATTCAAAACCATTTCATAAAAAAATAATAAGAATCATTTCTTTTTCCATTTAAATTCTTGCATTTTATTTTTAATTTTTGTATAATATTCAATATGGTTGTAATAGATAATTAGGTTTAATTTTCTTGCAATCCCATTTATAAATTTGTACACCCCCTTCCCTAATGATGTAACAGTGTAGTAATTTTACTTTTTCGCAATTTACCGCTTTATATAAGTGCTAGTAATTAGGGTTTGTATGGAAAGACTAAAATCAACAATTAGCAAATCCTAATCAAAGACAAATCAAGCATGAAAATCAATACACTTACACACAGGCACCCCTAGGGTAAAATCCACTTGGTTGCCTTATGAAAATGGCCATGTTATGCATGTGAAGTATCTTAGCAAAAACAAGCAAAAATACAAGATCATAGTCCCTCGATGACGCTATCTATGTTGCCTTTTCCAAATGATCTTAGTCCCTAAGGAAATATGCTAGGATACCTTGCAACATTGCTAATCATGGTTATACACTGACCCACACCCATCTCGTTTACATCCAAAGATAGGGTTACTTACCAAATCAATGGTAAGATAACAATGTCAAAGGAAAGAGGAAATGAATATGAAATACTTTTGAGTAGGTAGAATGCTCCTAGTTACTTGCTCAATTTCAAAACAAAACATCCTTGCTATTTTTAAAACAAACACCAAAACTTTCAAAAACATCTTTCAAAATTGAAAACATTTTCAAAAGGAACAACACTTTGTATACATTCTTACGAACGAGAATCATTAAAAAGTTTGGCTAAACGATGGCGCCTTTTCAAAATACTTTCAAAAACCACACAAAGCATAATTTCAAACAAAAGCAAGTGATCTAGCAAGTAACTAAGAGCCCATGGAAAACCATGGATGAAAAGGGTGCTAATACCTTCCCTTTTCATAATCTACCCCTCGAACTCAAGAAACAATCTCAAAGGTCTTTCCTGTGCTTTTTCACCTTTCCTTTTAGATAAAAGAAAAGTAGGTGGCGACTTTTGCTAACCTCAACATTTGCAATCAAACGCAAAACAACCAAGTCAGTTCTCCCACCGTATCACAGAGCCCAAGAAAATTCGCAATTTTAACCAGGTTTCCTCCATTCACGATTGTAAGTGTTTGAGAATGGGTTCCCTTGGGTATAGTTGACATGGTCTGTGCTAGATCCATTAAATAGGTTACAGTTTGAAGTTTGATGTCCTTGGGTCCCACATAGTTCTCATTCCGAGTGTACTGCATCTACAATGTCCGGGCTTTGAGACATGTTTTCAACTTTTAAGGCAAGAGCGCCCATTTTGGCTTGCACCATGTCCACGAAACTTATCTCATGTACTCCTCCATGGGCCTCATTTTTCTCCATTGTTGCTCATTCTGCTCCCCATTGGTAATGGTTTTGGGCCATATCTTTTATGAGAGAACAAGATTTAGGGTCGGGTTTGTTTATCAGTGTGCCACCAGCGGCAACATCGATAGACATCTTCGTGTTATAATGGAATCCATTATAGAAGGTATGGATAATTAACCATTTCTCCAGGCCATGGTGTGGACAAGCTCTTAACAGGTCTTTATATCTCTCCCATGCTTCAAAAAGTGATTCTCCTTGGTTTTGATTAAATCTAGTGATCAGGTTTCTAAGGACTGCGGTTTTGCTTGGCGAGAAATATCTAGCAAGAAACACTCTTCTATGGTCATCCCAAGTCGTTATTGAATTGGCTGGAAGGAAATCTAACCAATCACGTGCTTTATCTATGAGGGATAAAGGGAATAGCCTTAGACGAATTGCCTCAGGTGAAGCACCATTGGTTTTTATAGTATCCTCTAATTGGATAAAAACATTCAAGTGTTGATTCGGGTTCTCTGAGGCGAGACCAGCGAATTGATTTTGTTGCACTAATTGTAATAATGAGGGCTTTAGTTCGAAGTTATTGGTGGTGATGGCATGGTTTACTATACTTGAACTAAGATTCTCATCTGATGGTTGGGAAAATTCCTTAAGGGGTCTTCAGTTACGATCTTCGGCCATAGTTCTCTTTATCCTATGGAGAAAAGACGTGCTCGAGTGTAACATTCAGGTTCCACTAAAAGATCTACTAAGTTTCCGGTACTGCGATTCTTACGCATTTACCAGCTAATAAAGCCTTAGTCTAAACGGGATTACAATAGGGTACGAAATTTGACAAAGTTTGGTCCCCGACAACGGTGCCAAAAACTTGATTGGTCTGTTTATAGAGTCTAAAATCTAACTGCAAGTGCATAACCTATCGAAGTAATATAAAGGATTTTCGAACCACAAAGAATGTAATACGGTGGGAGAACTGACTTGGGTATTTTGCATTTGATCACAATTATTGTGGATAGCAAGAGTCGCCACCGATTTTTCTTTTATCCAATAAAGGAAAGGTTAAAAAGAACATGAAAGACCTTTTGAGATATTTTCTTGAGTTCGGGGGGTAGGTTATGAAAAGGGAAGGTGTTAGCACCCTTTTCATCCGTAGTTATCTACGGGCTCTTAGTTTCTAGCTCACTTTAAAATGATTTGTTAGAAATGTATTTGTGATTGGTTTTGAAAGTATTTTTGAAAAGTGCCTTCATTTAGGTGAACTTTGTAATGATTCTCGTCTCTATAAGAATGCATACAAAGTGTTGATTTTTCAAAATATTTCATTTGAAAGTGTATTGGTGTATTTTGAAAGATGTTTTGAAAGTGGTTGTGAGCAAGCAACTATGAACGCTCTACCAACTCAAAAAGTCTTAGTTCTTTTCCTCCTCCTTTAGATATTGTTATCTTACCATTGATTGGTAAGAAGCCTTATCATTGGATGTGAAGGGACGGGCGTGGGTCGTCGTATAGTCATAGAAGGCAACATTATCAGATACCTTAGCAATTTGTCGTAACGGTCTAAGATTGTTTTGTTGTACCCCAATTTATGCCCCTAAGATTCCCCTATCATATCATGTCAACTTGATCATAACAAAATCACATTAGGGTTGGTTCTTCCTCTTTTTCTATCTCCTATCTTTAAGTTTTCTTTTGAGGAATCTCCAAGCACCTTAGTTATGTATTTTGTATATGTGTTGATAATTAACCTCTAACCAAAATACAAAAAACATTTGTCTTTGCCTTTGCATATTTGTGTTTTGTAGGTACCGAGTCAAAGCATCCGACAAATAAGGTTTTCCAGTATTATTTCCCTAAAATCTCTATTTGCAAAACAAAAAAAAAAATTAAAAATTTTCATTTTTTATTTTCCTGTACAATCGATTGCTCCTATAGTGCAATCGATTGCACAGAGTGTATTATGCATAATCTTTGAAAAAAGTGTATTTTTAGCCTTCAAAAAAATCAAAAAATTTTTTAGTATGTTTTGACACATACGTGTTATGCATCGACCCATGTAAGACAGTCAATTCTGTAATGTGCTGACAAAAGCAGCTTGCATCGACCCATAGAGGCTTGTGTCAACTCATCCTGTTTTGTATAACTAGCATGTGTCGACACATACATGTTATGTATCGACTCATGCAAGTTGATAGATTCTGTATTGTGTTGAAATAACAGCTTATATCGACCCATAGAAGCTTGCGTCGACACATGCTGTGTTATACAACTAGAATGTGTCGATGCATACGACTCTTGTGTCGACTCATAGCAGCAAAACACACGTGATTTTTGAAAAAAAAGCCAGCAATTTCAAAACTGTCATCTTTTTGACTCCAATTTTTCTGCATAATTTGAAAATTATATCATTAATTCAATTTTTGGCTCCAAGAATCAATTACCAAATTACCACTAATCCCAATCCTAAACTCTATAAATAGAGACCCCATTTCATTTAAATCACAAGCTTTTGATAGCCAAATCCACCTTGCTAAAAAATCACTCAATTCTCTCCATCTACCAAATTCACTCAAAGCTCCATTTTCAAAAGGATAGTAAGCTTTGCATTGAAGCTTAGTAATCTTTGAGCTAAACCTTCATCCAAACAATTTTTCTTTATCAATTCTCTACATCTAAGCTTTGGTAATTGATTCTTGTGGTTGAATTGAAGCAAATTCTGGAAGTTGTTTGATAATTCTGTAATTCTACCTTTGGTAAGTTGGATCATCATCTTTCACAATGTGATCTCTTGTGGATCTCTGGTTTTGATTCATTGAGCACTGTTTTGTGATTCCATTAGTGCTATTTTCTCATAATTTGATGGAATTTTCATGCTCAATTGGATCCATGATCATAAGGTGTTTGATGAAAAGTTGGAACAAGAATTTGATCTTTGAAATGCTGTTTTCTACTGATTTTAACAGGTTGCAATCAATTGTTGTAACATTGCAATCGATTGTCACAGAAAATTGATTTGAAAAAAACTGCACTGATGCAATTGGTTGCTGTCTAAGCACAATCGATTATAACAGTGCCAAAAATACTTTTTCTGCCTTATTGTGGGGCTGTTTTGACTCAAATATTTTTCTGCTCACTCTCTTTGATGGATAATTTGGATTCCAAATTTTAAATGTCCAATTTCTCTTTAAATTCAATGGACATTGTGGTGTAGATGAAGTTGGATAAATGTTCATCAATTCAAATCTATCAAAGAGTGAATTATTTAATTCATTTTTGGTGCTTTGGATTAATGATATGTTTAGTGCTTTAATCCATCTAGAGGAGTGGTTTAATTTAAAGATGAAAGAATTTTGAGATGGTGATCCAAATTAACTTATCATTCCCCTCCCTCTTCATCTTATCCCTTTCTTTTTTTAATTGTGCTACATGTTAAGGGATGATGATCTCTATATCATTTATCCAAACATAAAGTACATAGATTGCTATTGACCGGCCGCAAAATAGGTGCGACTTCTACATAAGTCCACTTACGATTGCTTAACATAACGCTAAATTTTGTCCCGATTCGAATAAATGATCATTCGTGGCCCAAACCTATGTTTGCAAGCCCAAGTATGTTAATTTGATCTCTTTGATCCAATAACCTTGAGATTCATTGTGTGGAGGCTTTGGTTCTACCAATCCTCTAATGGATCTACAACACCTTTGGTCAACGCGGATCACTTAAACATCGTTGATCATTAAATGATACTTGTGAGAATTCCAAATAGATGATATACTTGACAAAAAGAAAATGCAACTTGTTGTGTGGAGGCTTTGGTTCTACCAATCCTCTAATGAGTTCCAAATGCAAGTTTCAAGATGGTCATACAACTAACCACTAATTATTGACTTGTTTTATTTAATGCTTTTATTCTTTTATTCTCTATGCACTATTTATTTTTTTAGCTTTTTTTTTTCATTTCATGCCATTTTTCATCTTTGCTCATTTGAGCATTTATATTATTGTCATTTTTACTTTGCTCACTTGAGCTTTTCTTTTTCTTTTCTTAAGATACTTAATAATCAACTTAAACCCTAAAAAACTCTTAATGATACTTAGAATATTTGGTTACTATCCTTGGCATGATGGAGTATGGGACTATTTCTTGGACTTAGGATTAGAAACCTTGGCCTATCTTGGAGACCTTGTGATCTTATCTGATTATTTTGTCTGGAGCTCTTGAGGTTTACCTCAAGACATTGGGTTGCTTGTTTGTTTTTGTGTGCAGGTTTTTGTGATTACATCCTTTTTTTGTAATATGGAATTCACCCGCATACAGCCGTTACTCTGCCTAATTTTTGTGAAGACTTAATACACTTGAAGAGGTCTAGTATCTTTGCTTGCTTGGTTTTAATCCAAAGAATGGGAATTCTATCTTGGCTCATAATGTCAAGTTTTGGCCTCTTGTTGGTTATATGGTCCTTATCCTTAGCTTTTACCTTATGCTTTAGGATAGCCTCTTCTTCTTCTCCCATCTTCTTTAATTTCAAAAATCTTCTCCCTCCTTTTGAAAACCCTTCTTGTTTTGAAACTTAAACACTTTTGCAATAAACTTGAACTTATGTCCATGCATTTTCAAAAAAAATTTCATAAATAAACTTCAATCTATTTAATAATACTTTGACATTTTTTTATGAGAAGACTAAAAGTCAACCAATCTCATTTCAAACCATTTTTCCACTTTGGCTTTTACCTTTAAACTTTTCTTAAAAGATTAGACTCTTTCCAATCCTTGTAGTGATTCAAACAACTATACTTCTACAATATGTAGTGAAGAGAGTTATTTTTCACTTGGGTGTTGAGTGAGGCATTGTTGATTTTAAAATCCAAGCCATATCCTCCACTTTGAGATGATGCAAATTCTCCTTTCTCATGATTGTGGGTAGTAAGTATGTTTTCCACACGGACAATAACGATGGTGTCTTATCTCATAAAATTAACCAACACACTTGTGTTTCAAACTTTTAAAGGAGGAACTCTGTGTACCCTGATCCCCTATTGCATGAAAGGTGGTACGTAGGCACTAAAGGTTCGCAACCGCGGCGGGTGCAAAAATCTTAAAAAATACTTCTCTTCTCACCTCCACTATCCATTTTATATACAACACATTTTTTATAGCCAAAATATACGGATTTTACAAAGAGGTTCTTGCAGAATACCATAGATGTTTAGGGTGCTAATACCTTCCCTTTGCATGACCAACCCCCTTACCTTGAATCTTTCCCCCTTTTTTGGGTTATTCACTCTTTTCCCATTCCTTTGGAAACAATAAAGCGCGGTGGCGATTTTGATTTTGATTTGTATAAAGTCTAGTCAATCCAATGGCTTAGTCTTGAACATTTCTACCGCCAACAGAAAAATGGCGACTTTACTGGGGAAAGATTGACCTCTTGCTGGTCCATCCCTAAGTGGGTTGAGCCTATCTTTGTTTATATCTGTATATGTGCTATTGTTGTTTATGTGTTATATTTTATATATATGTTTGTTTAGATTTACCTGGTTTTCAGGGTGCTTGGTGATTACTCATAAGTCCTATACCCAGACTTGGGAAAACTTTAAGATAGGACGAGCGATATAGTCATGTTAACTTTGAGGGAGTAATCCCAAAAAAGAAGGCATGAGATCCCCCACTCAGTGGAGGGCCCTTTGACTGTAGTGTCATTTGTCGAGTAACCGGGAAGACATACTGCTTTCGACCTGGGAGCCTGCTGAAACTGAGGACCGTAGAATACCAAACCCATTTTGGCCTTTTAGGTGTAGTGCGGAAGCTATGACGAAGTAATCCGGAAATAGTTGTCACGCGATACTACGCTCAGACGAGTCTTTCTTGAGAATATTACTAATTACCGAGTTAATCAGGAAGTTGGTAATATCCGAAGGAAGGATGTAGACTCTGGGAACCTCTAGAACCTTGTTCGACAAGTGATAACTTTTTAGACCAACACCTTATGGGTAGTACCTTCGACGTCATGCTCGTGACGTTGAACCTATGAACCCTATATGCGTGATCTTGTGTGTGATTGTTGCATCATGCATCCATGCACTCATAAGCATCTTTTGGAGAAAACAATATTTCAAGGGATTTAAAGGTTGACAATTTGTGAATATCTCAGGTACTGTTAACCATGGATTCTGGAAAGAGAAAGACCAGGAAATACAGTTTCAAGGATCCCAAGATAGATGAGTTGGTCAGTCTAATTCCAGAGATCGAGTGTTCAGCAGACTTTCGGAAGAAGTATGGATCCATTATGTTGTACCCCAAAATTTTCCCTCTTATTTTATTAAGATTTCCCCTCACAAGACTCTTTGGACTCAAGACCAGATTAGGGTTTGCTCAGCTCAAGACATCTCCTTGCATTGATGACCTGAAATTAGGGTTTGAGTTTGCACAGGGATTTTTGGACTTTCAATGCTCAATATGACTTTCATGCTTCATGTTGGACCTCTAAGATTGCTAATACCAAGTTTCAAGCCTTGAATCAAATTTTTGCCCAGTCAATTGGACAGTTGACCTAAAAATTAGCTATATTGGGGAAAAGTCAACTGTGGTCAATTTACAGTCAAAACTCATAATTTTTTATCCACATCAACATTATAGGCTCATATGAACCATTTGATCAAGTTTGGACCACAACTCCTCAAGAAATTTGATCAGATCATCAAAAGGGCAAAATGGTCATTTTTAGGGTTTTGATTGTAGAAGGGCAATTTCTGATTTTTCACCTAGCCAATGGCAAATTGGGCTCAATAATGGTTTCAAGGACTCAATGGCATCATCTTGACCTAATCACAAGGTTCAAAAGATCTCAAATGCATTGGATTGACAAATGAATTTTCCAGTCAACTGATCAAAAATCAACTGTACACTGAAAAGTCAAACTTTGACTTTTTGGTCAAATCAAGTGCCAAGAGTCATTTTTCATCAACATGTGTCAAAACATGAAACTTGTTCACCAAGAAACCTAATTTTGAAAATTAGGGTTTAAAATGGAAAATTTTCATAACTTAGAAATTTTCTAAGTTATGAAAATTTCTTATTTTTTCCCAACTTTTTCACCATGATGCAATTGGTTTCAAAGAAAACTTCCAACATGAAAGTTGTAGTACTCCACAAAATATACAACTTTGATTCACAAAGTTTTCCCAAAATATGCTTGGATCTCAAGTTATGAATTTGTGAATAAGGGTCCAAAAACTTTTAACTTAGTGAAATTTTGCCCTAGTTTAGGCAGGATTTTGACCTATCTTCATGGAAACTTTTCACCTAGTTACAAGGGGAATATAAAAATTCATTTCAAATATGGATTGTAGAGCATGTTACAAGCTTTCCAAAATGTCCAAGAACTCTCCAAGATCATTTGTGGTTAGGGAGAATCGAAGGATTGAAAATGGAAAATTATTACTTTTGGCCAAGGCATTTTGCACATTGCTACAACTTGCAAATCTGTCCAAACCTTGCTTGTACTTGGTTTACAAGTTCTAATCCTTTCTGCACTCATAAGTTAAATGCAAACACATTTGATTATGGAATTGTTCTGATCTATGAAGCATTATACAAAGGTTTAATCCATTTTTGGCAAAAAAGTAACATTGCCACTTTGATAAAGCATGCTTTATGTCAAATTGTATTTCTTGAGCCATGGACCAAAGTTCTTGCAGCAAACAAAGTTCACTAATATCAGGAAAGGTGTACCAACTCTCAGCAAGCCTTGTGCTAGCTTGTACAACCTTGGCATTGTCACTTCTCACCTTTTGCTTCAAAAACAAGAAACCTTGCAAAAACACCACAACTTTGTAATCTGATAAGAGCAAGTCTTGTGCATATTTCAAACAACTTGAGCACAATATACCAAGCCTAATACACTATTTACAAGCCTCTTAAACACCCTTAATCACAAAATTACAAGTTCTTGCAAAAACAGGGCAGGTTCTGCAGATTCACTTCCAAAACTAATTTGCCTCGTGCGTTTTGTCCCAAATCACTTCAAACACATTCTAAACAATACACATAAGTTGTACAGACCATTCTCAAGCAACTGTAACCTTGTTTTCACACTTCACCATTTTCAAATTCTGAGTTTGCAGGTTGAGTTCTATAGGGAGATTCAAGCTATTTCAAAGCAAGCTAAGCATTGGGAAAGGTCAAGGGAACATCAAGCAAGCTCAAAAGTCCTTTTGGCCTCACCAAAAGTTGCTACATTGCCATACTCGAGTTTGACTGAAACAGGTATTTTCCAACTTTCTATCTCCTTATTTAGGAATCATTAGACTTAGGTTTGTGAAGCAAAAATGTAGTCCTCATTGTCCTTGAGCTGTACATATGCATATAATTCATTTATGTTAACTGAGCTAGGAGTATTTGATAGTTGAACTTACTGAAAAAATTAGGTTATTTATTGGGGGTGATAAAATTCTCCCTGGTTTCTTAGAGTTAGATTAAGTTTTTTATATCATTGAAATCGTTGTTTAAAGCTCTATAATTTTCATGTTATGAGTTTTTGATTTCAAGCAAAGAACAGGGAGATACAGATTTGAAGAACAAGGCGCACATTTTGTCGTTCAAAGGACAAGGATTAAGTGAGTTGGGCTGGGCCTGGCTTGCTTCTGCTTTTGACACCCCCATTCTGCTTTTTGCACCCCCTTGGCCCATTTCTTTATTTTTGCATATTTTTCATTTCTCTTTTTATTTTCTGACTTTAATTATTTTCTCTAAATATTAAAAATCACCAAAAATATTTTCTTAATTTTTTGCATTTTATTTTATTATTTTTATTATTTTTTAGACATAGAAATAGTTTAATAATAATAATATACTTTTATTTTCTTAAATAAACTTATAAATAATATAAGAATATTATACATTTTTACTTTTATACTTAAAATATTATTTCCTCACAAATATCATTTTTTAACATTTTTGTATTTATTTATATTTATTTTCTTGTACATAAATGAATAAATAATTAATTTAAGCACATTTTCTTTTAAAACCAAAAATTAGGGTTTTCACCCTTTCCAAAAATAATCATTTTTATTTTCTTGTTTTTTAAGGCATGAATAAACTTATTTTTACATACATAAAAATAATAACAAAAACATCCTTTGCATATTTATATTTATTTGTACATTTAAATATTTGTCTATTTTATTTATTTGTGCAATATTTCAATTTGGTTGTAATAATAGTTTTAGGGTTTATTTTTGAGCAATATCCCCTTATTCAAACCTGTATCTCCCTCCCCATATCAATGTTGTAATAGTCTTAGATTTACTTTTACGCATTTATTGCTTTTATATGCATGATTAGTAAATTAGGGTTTTGTATGATAACCAAAATCAAACAAATAGCATGACTAAACACAAGACAAAAATGCATGAAAAAATAACAACACAATGCACACAAGCACCCCTAGGGTTTCATCCATTTGTTGCCTTAAAACATGACTATGGTATGCATGCTAGGTATCTTGGCAAAACAAAACAAAAACAAAAGATCATAGTCCCTCGATGACGCTATCTTGGTTGCCTATAAAAAAATGATCTAGTCCCTCAAAAACTTGCTAAAGATACTTGGTAATAATGTTATCATGGTCATACGATGACCCACGCCCGTCCCGTTTAAACATCCAAACATAAGGTTGTTTACCAAATACAATGGTAAAACAACAATGTCAAAGGGTTAAAAATGTGTAGGAAAGATCTTTGAGTAGGGTAGACAACTCCTAGTAACTTGATCTCTTGCAAACCATCCTTGCTAATTTCAAAACACACACACAACTTCAAAACATTTTCCTAAAACAAACTTTCAAACATTGAAACATTTTTCAAAAGACAAACACCTTTGTATATATTCAAACAAGAATCATTACAAAGGTTGCCTAAACAAAGGCCTCTTTTCAAAATACTTTCAAAACCACACAAAGCACCATTTCAAACAATTGAAAAGCAAAAGCAAGTGATCTAAACAAGTAACTAAGAGCCCATGGAAAACCATGGATGAAAAGGGTGCTAGCACCTTCCCTTTTCATAATCTACCCCCCGAACCCAAGAAAATATCTCAAAGGTCTTTCCTGTGCTTTTTGACCTTTCCTTTGGATAAAATAAAAAGTCGGTGGCGACTCTTGCTAAACCGAAACATTTGCGAACACAAATGCAAAACCTCAAGTCAGTTCTCCCACCATATCACACATTATTCCTCTCATGAAGCTGAAGATGAAGGAGATTATTCTCTCGACTTTGGTCCAGTTCTATGATCCTATGTATCACTGCTTTACTTTTCCCGATTATCAGTTGATGCCTACACTGGAGGAGTATTCTTATCTATTGGATTTACCTGTTACCGATCGTGTTCCTTTTACTGGTTTGGAGGGCGAGCCAAAACCACATGAGATTGCTGCTTTGATTCATCTGGGGAAGTCTGAGGTGGAAGCCCATATGACTACCAAAGGAGGGATTAGAGGATTACCAACTCAATTCTTATTGGAGAAAGCTCGTTACCTTGCCATAATGAAGAGTACGGTTGCTTTTGAGGCCATATTTGCTCTGCTTGCTTATGGATTATTCTTATTTCCTAATGTGGACAAGTTTGTCGACATAAACGCTATCAGGATTTTCATGATTGGAAACCTAGTTCCTACACTGTTGGGTGATGCTTATTACTCTGTTCATATTCAGAGTTCTTATCATGGGGGAATGATTATCTGTTGCACGCCTTTGTTGTACCAATGGTTCATCTCTCATATGCCTCAGTCTGATGCTTTTTGGGATGTCAAGAAGGAACCCCGTTGGGCTCCTAAGATCATGGCACTTACTCACTCGGATATTGATTGGTATCATCAAGCTTACCAGGATGTGGAGATTATTGACAGTTGTGGTAGTTTCCCCAATGTACCTCTTCTTGGTACAAAGGGAGGAATTAACTATAACCCTGTTCTTGCACGGCGACAGCTTGGTTATCCGATGAGGGATAAACTGAACAATATTCATTTGAGTAGTTTCTTTCTGAAGGAAGGAGAAGACCACAAGGAAGCTAGGGAGCAGATTGCGAAGGCCTGGCGTCACATTCATAAGAAGAGTAGGAAGGATTTGGGACCTAGGGGTGCTGTTTCTTTGGAGCCATATCTTCAGTGGGTCCAAACGAGAGCTATTCAGTTAAAGATATCGTATTCCAGGGAAACACCCATGCCTGATCTATTTGTGAAGACCACTCCTCCTTTTTTAGATGATCTAGAATAACTGCAACTCGCTTTGGTTAGGATGCAACAGGAAAGGGATGCTTGGAAGAACAAGTTCCAGACATTAGAGAGTTCCTACAAAGTAGACTTGAAGGAGAAAGATGATTTAATCGAGATCCTTGAGAGTCGAGCGGTAGAGACTATGGAGAGGCAAGGGGATTTATTTTCTCCTAAGCCTCAAATAGGTGTTGATTGCTCATTTCCTGATCCAGATGATTGGAAGGAGGTTGCCATCATACAGGTGGAAGAAAACCAGAGGTTGAGGGCTCAGATTGCCAGGCTCACAGGGAAGCGCCAGCGTACAGATTGATCTCTATCAGTTTCTTTCTCTCAGGATTTTTAGATTGTATTTTCATCTTGTACTTGGGATTATTGAAACTTGTAATCCATTTTTGAAGTTATTATAATAAAAGTTTTTCAGTATTTCAAATGTGTTATTATTTTGATGTTTGCAATATGTCTATAAACGTTAAATCCCTTGAAATATTAAATGATAAAGTAAAAATAATCATATGCATTGCATATCATGCATCATATTGCACATATTTCTTGCATTCATTATGCATATCCAGGTGTCTTACCCAGCTTTTTACTACATTCAGCAAGCTGACTCATCACTACAACACTCGGGCTAACTTCAAAAAGAAGATGGATAACTTGGAACAGGAAAATCGCGAGCTACGCGAAGAAGTTTATGCTTTGAAGGTTGGCTTGGCCAATTTGACTACTCTGATGGAAGCTCTGGTGGTTGCTCAGAATCAGCCACCGAGTGTTCAACCTCAACCAACAAGGGCAAATGCTGAAGTTCATACTGTTCTTGCATCCGCTACTCCGACTGTTGTTCAAAACCGCTTGCCTCAAGGTTATCCATGGGGAATGCCAGAGAATTTTTCACCTGAAGGTTTCAATTTGGGCCCCCAAGATGCTCTAGTGGTTACAAATGTTGTTACTCAAGCACCTCCTGTTGTGCATACTGTTCTTGCTGCACCTCCTTCGGTGAATTTGGTTCCGTTTGAAGATGTGTGTCGTCCTTTCCCTCCGCCAAGTGAAGATTTGGGTCTTTATGACAAAATGGATGATTTCCAAGAGCAGTTTGATAGAATGCAAAGAGAGATGAAGGCTCTTAGGGGAAAAGAGCTATTTGGGCAGAATATGAATGAGCTGTGTTTGGTCCCGAATGTTAAAGTGCCTGCTAAGTTCAAGGTCCCGGAGTTTGAGAAGTACAAGGGCAACACTTGCCCTTGTGCTCACTTGGTGATGTATGTGAGGAGAATGTCTACCCACACCGATGATCAGCGTCTGCTGATTCACTTTTTCTAGGATAGTTTGACCTGCGCAGCGTTGAAATGGTACATGAGTTTAGACAGCGCCAATATCCATACCTTTAATGATTTGGGAGAAGCATTCATAAAACAATACAAGTACAATGTGGACATGGCGCCTGACTGTGACCAGCTTAGGGCCATGGTTCAGAAAGACAGGGAATCATTCAAAGAGTACGCGCAGAGATGGTGCGAAGTAGCTTCCCAAGTGATTCCTCCCATGGAAGAGAAAGAAGTGACTAAGATTTTTCTGAAGACGCTGAGTGCTTTCTACTACGAAAGAATGGTAGCAAGTGCCCTAAGTGATTTTACAGAGATGGTAGGAATGGGTGTCCGCCTAGAAGAGGCAGTAAGAGAAGGCCGTTTGACAAAGGGTGAAGGATCTGGAAGTGTGAAGAAGCCAGCTTATAGGTTCACAAAGAAGAAAGAGGGGGATACAAATGCTGTCATACAAGAGAGGAGGGTAAATGCTCCTAGAAGGAATTATCAGCGTCACCAACAAGTTGCTTCAGTGACTCCTGTTATGAATGCCGCTCCGACTACCGTTGCTTATTAAAGACAGTCCCAACAGGGGAACCAAGGGAATAATCAGAGAATGGAGAACTACAACCCTATTCCCATGAGTTATGCAGAGCTACTACCAGCATTGATTCAGAAGAAGTTGGTCCAGACACGACCACCTCCAGCGATACCACCACCATTGCCTTGGTATTACAAAGTAGACCAGACGTGTGCCTTTCATCAGGGAGCACCAGGGCATAGTGTTGAAAATTGTTATCCTTTAAGGACTAAAGTGTAAAAGTTGGTGAAGTCTGGAATTTTATCTTTCAAAGACATGGGACCTAATGTGAAAGACAATCCTCTACCCAAGCACGGGGGAGTGAATGCTGTGAATATGCTGGCTGGTTGTCTAGGTGACTTCTGGATTTTTGACATTAATCTGGTTAGAGGGGATTTAGTGAAGATGCACGCAGACCTCTGTGAATTCAGTTATTATACGCATGAGCATGCCAGTTGTGCTATTTGTAGTACAAACATACAGGGTTGCGAGAAGATAAAAGTTGATTTACAGGAGATGATGGATGAAGGTCTAATTCATATAATCAGGCCTAGGGAAGAATATGAAGAGGAAGTGAATATGGTTTCTGGATGTCCGGGTGAATTCATAATTTTTGAAGTAGAGCATTTGAATGAACATCTCGTACAGTTGCATGCTACTTTCTGCCGTACTGCTGGTCATGTGGAACACCAATATAGGTCTTTCCTAGTTTCCCGTCGAGACCCCCGAGGATGTTCTATTGTGAGAGAGGGTGTTCAACTGCTGTTAGACAATGGAACTATCAAGATCACAGGTCAGAGAGATGATTATCACGAGATTGATATGGTTGAAGTTTGTTTGATGGGAGTATAGTCAGAGGAGGAGTATTCCTCCACAGATGAGTATTTCTCTTCAGACGAAGATTTGTTTGCCAGAAATGGCCTTTTGAGGGCTGATTGTCTTGAGGAAGGTGTAAACATCATTGTACATTGTTTTGGTGCACCCGCTCATCTTGAGGTAGAGTACCATAACAAACCAGCTGTTACCCCATTGGTAATTAGTCTGCCAGGACCTGTTCCCTATAAATCAGATAAGGTTGTGCCTTACAAATACAACGCTACAATCTTAGAAGATGAGGTGGAAATTCCCATCCAGCCAATTCCAGATGTTGGAAATATAGCTAATAATAGCAGGGTGACCTGTAGTGGTCGTGTGTTTGCGCCGGTTATTCAAAGAGATGTTATTGTTGGAAAGAAAATTGTTGAGAACGATGAGTCTAAGAAGGCTGTAGGAGAGACTAGTGGAGCTACACTGGAGAAAGAAGTGGGTGATATCTTGAAGATAATTAAGATGAGAGACTACAAAATTGTAGATCAGCTATTTCAGACTCCTTCAAAGATATCCATCCTAGCTTTATTGATGAATTCCTCCGCTCATAGAGAATCACTGATGAGAGTACTAGACCAAGCTTTTGTAGAGAATGACATGTCGTTAGATCAATTCAGTAGCGTAATTGGAAACATTACGTCATGTAACAACTTGAGTTTCTACGATGATGAGTTACCAGATGAAGGGAGGAATCACAACCTGGCCCTCCATATATCTATGAACTGCAAGAATAACTCGCTATCCAATGTGCTGATTGATAACAAATCCACATTAAATATTATACCGAGAAGTACCCTCATGAAGTTAAAGTATCAGGGAACGCCTATGCGCCCGAGTGGCATCATTGTGAAGGCTTTTGATGGGTCGAGGAAATCTGTCATCGGTGAGGTGGACTTACCCATCCACATAGGACCCCATTTGTTCTTGATAACTTTCCAGGTAATGGACATTATTCCCACGTATAATTGTTTGCTAGGACGACCATGGATACACGAAGCAGGGCTGTCACTTCAACTCTACATCAGAAGCTAAAGTTTGTGCGTGAAGGGAAGGTAGTGATCATAAATGGGGAACAGGCGTTGTTGATATCCCATCTATCCTCTTTCAGTATTGTAGAAGCAGATGAGGCTGCTGTTGGAACCCAGTTCCAAGCCTTATCCATTGATAACATAAGGAAGAATGAGAATTCTGTGGTTTCCCTGAAGGATGCGCAACAAGTTGTGCGCAATGGTCATAATGCAGTTTGGGGACGACTTGTGGATCCACCTGTGAACAAGAACAAAACTGGTTTGGGTTTCTCTTCGAGAAATGGAAAAGGCGAAAATTTGAAGTCAAAGTCTTCTGTGAACAGTTATCATGATGTTTTCCGCAGCGGAGGCTACCTCCATCCAATTGGTTCTGGAATTAATGTTGTTGAAGAGGATGAAGCAGAGCAGGAAGTACCGAATTATGTGACGCATGGAGTCCGAGTTCAGAACTGGGTCACCATTGATGTTCCTTCTTGCATACATGTTTCCAAGTAATTTGTTTTGTTAATCTATTTCTTTCTTTTGAAAAGCTTTCACTCTGCCCAAGGTGGAAGTATTGATGTTGTAGGGCTTATCTGTTTGCTATAACTGTTAAGATCATTAATAAAAGTTGTCTTTGCTTCCAAATTATGTCTTTAATTTTCTGCTTTTTCCTGGGAAATGGTAATATAAAAGAAACCTTTCAAAATGAATAATAACTGAAAATTAATCTGCATGATCACTTGTTATATGTGTCAGTATCTAAAAACAATCATAAATCATATGTGCAAATTAATTAAAAAACCCGTTGAGTACAATGACCCTGCACCCTCTCCCAACTTTGAATGTCCTGTGTTTGGGGCTGAAGAAGAAGATTATGATGAGATTCTAGAAGAGGTCTCACGGTTGCTTGAGCACGAGGAAAATACCATTCATTCATATAAAGAGCCTTTGGAAGTGGTTAATTTGGGTTCAGAAGAAGATCCGAAGGAAGTTAAGATTGGAGCATTGTTGCATCCTGATGTAAAGAGCGGATTGATTGAGCTGTTGAAAGAGTATGTGGATATTTTTTCTTGGTCTTATCAAGATATGACTGGTCTAGATACAGACATTGTCGAGCATCGTTTACCATTGAAGCCAGAGTGTCTGCCAGTTAAACAAAAGTTGAGAAGAACCCACCCGCATATGGCAATAAAGATCAAAGAGGAGGTCATAAAGCAGATTAATGCTGGTTTTCTTGTGACATCAGTGTATCCTCAATGGATTGCCAATATTGTCCCAATACCGAAAAAAGACGGAAAAGTCCGCATGTGTGTAGATTACAGAGATCTAAATAAAGCTAGTCCAAAAGATGATTTTTCATTGCCTCACATTGACATGTTAGTGGATAGCACAACAAAATTCAAGGTATTCTCGTTCATGGCCGGATTTTCTGGGTATAATCAAATAAGAATGGCTCCATAGGACATGGAAAAAACAACGTTTATCACACCCTGGGGAACATTTTATTACAGAGTGATGCCTTTCGGGTTGAAGAACGCTGGTGCAATGTACCAGAGGGCTATGACAACCCTATTCCATGATCTGATGCACAAAAAATCGAAGTATATTTTTATGATATGATTTCCAAATCCCAAACTGAAGAAGGGCATATAGAAGATTTGTTGAAGTTGTTTCAGCGTTTGAGGAAGTAACGTCTCCGCCTGAATCCAAATAAATGTACCTTCGGAGTTAGATCGGGGAAATTGTTGGGTTTTATTGTTAGCCAGAAGGAATTGAAGTTGATCCTGACAAAGTCAAAGCAATTCAAGAAATGCCAGCACCAAGAACTGAAAAGCAAGTCAGGGGTTTCCTCGGGCGTTTGAATTATATCTCCGCATTTATTTCCCACATGACTGAAACGTGTGAACCGATCTTTAAGTTGTTAAAGAAAGATCAAGGTTATGTGTGGACGGATGACTGCCAAAGGGCATTTGAAAGTATTAAAGAGTATCTGCTTGAACCTCCTATTTTGCTCCCTCCCGTAGAAGGAAGACCGTTGATTATGTATCTAACCGTGTTAGATAAATCCATGGGTTGTATTATGGGGCAATAGGATGAAACGGGAAAGAAAGAGTTCACCATTTATTATCTTAGAAAAAAGTTCACTGATTGTGAGTCGCGGTATTCTATGCTAGAAAAAACATGTTGTGCTTTGGCCTGGGCGGCAAAGCGTTTGCGACAGTATATGTTGAATCATACTACTTGGTTGATCTCCAAAATCGATTCAATCAAGTATATTTTTGAAAAGCCTGCTCTTACTAGGAGAATTGCCCGTTGGCAGATGTTGTTATCTGAATATGATATCGAGTACCGCACTCAAAAGGCTATCAAAAGTAGTGTGTTGGCAGATTACCTTGCTCACCAGCCGGTGGAAGATCATCAGTCTGCAGAATATGAATTCCCCGATGAAGATGTGATGTTCTGGAAAGTGAAAGATTGTGATGAACCATTGCCTGAGGAGGGCCCCGACTCTGAATCTCATTGGAGTATGGTATTTGATGGAGCCGTGAATGCTTATGGTAAAGGAATTGGTATTGTGATTGTTACTCTTCATGGATCACATATTCCTTTTACTGCAAGTGTTGTACCTAAAAATTTGCCCTCCCATATTTCTCAACACATGGCAAGTGAGGTCCCCAAATTGTTCAAGGAAGTTCAAGAGTTGACCAGACATACTCTCTCCTAAGCCAGTCTACCTCAAATTAGGGTTTCATTTTGCATCAAGATGTTTGAGTCCAAAGGATTCTAAATGCTCACCATTGTCCTAATATGTTCTCAATATCATCCATGTCAAGTTTCAAGCCTTGCAAAAGAAGTTTGCTCAGTCAATTGCTCAAATGCCTGAAAATCGATTGTGCTAGGTCAAAAGTCAACTGTGGCCCACATACAGTCAAACTTCAAGATTTTTTGGTCAACATCCTCATTTTGAAATATCATTCATCATTTTATCAAGGGTTGATCATGATTCATCAAGGATTACCCATAATTCATCAAAACCCAAAAGTTGCTAAATTAGGGTTTTTGCAGGAAAAGTCAACTCAACTTTGACCAAGCATAACTTTCTCATACTTTATCAACAATGACCTATAAAAATCTCATTTTAATAGGATGCAATTACATACAATTCATATTCATCTCCCAAGTTCTAAATATGCACGCACAAAAAGATATGAATTTGGACATTATAGGTCATTTTGAAAAGTCAACAAAAATACCTTTTGGGTCAAGGCTTCATACATGAACATGGAATACTCAACTAAGATGAGAACAAAAGGGTTTCTTAAAGGACATCCTAAGCTTTCTAAAAAGTCCAAGAACACCTCTCCAGGGTAAAAATTGAGAGAGTTATGCATTGGCCAAATTGACCTTTTTTGCGAAATTGCCAAAAGTCAAATATGCTCAAATTTGCATCTTTTGCTAAATGGCCCCAACTTTTTATGCTTTCATCTCATTCCTAACATAGTCCACGACCTATGGGACCCTCCATGCTTTATTTATTCATTTATTCAATTTATTTTTATTTTTATTCATTTAAAATTCAAATAAAATCAAATAAATCCTAATAAATCATATATTGCATTTTAGGGATGATCTTTTGCATTGAAAGAAGATATTATATGCTGTCAATTGAAGATCAACTCGTGCAAGGTCAATTTGGTTGGAAAAGATTGGATTTGAGCAAAATTGGAAAAGAATCATATGCCATGAAAGAGCAAATCAAATCTCCATGATGAGCAAGATTGAGGTTGTATCTGTTGACCTAATAAGTTGTACTACATATACAGAAGCAAGCCAAGGCATACAGAGGTTAGAAGCAGTCGTGCAAAGGTGAAACAAAACTCAAAAATTTTCTAGAAAAGTGGTAATCTAATTTCCATATTGGAGACCGGATCGAGCCCTCCTCACATTGCTAAAAGGTTGCTGGACGTTCCAGGAGCATATTCCAATCAGATTCAAGCCTTTTCACGTCTGGAACTGTAATATATAGGTATCACGACATGCTTCCAAATTCAAATTCAGTTTCATTGATTCACTCATCCATTGCATATTTTAATGATATATTCGTGTTTGTCATTGAGTTTGCAAGCTTTTGGTACCATTTAATTGTATTTCTAACGCTTGTACATGAAGTTGCCATAGCTAGGGTTTTATGTTCTTGATTAGGGCTTTATAGGATAGGCAAAATTGAGTAATGATTCTGGTAACAGGAGACTCGTGAGGTTGAAATGAGTAGAATGGTACCAACCATGGCCATTTATCTTGAACGCACACGATTTTGGAGATGGACATGGATGTACCTACAACCAGTGTCTGTAGGTAAAAGTTTGTTTACCTAAAACGACAGATGGGAGAGGTAGACGATGATGCGTGTCATCCCTTGGTTGGGCCATTTAAATTTAGCACGTTTTTTTCCTCCAGGATTTAGTGTTTTCATCATATAATATTTATGCTTTATTGTATATACAAACAAAACACTTGGCTCAGTTGGTAAGCGCGCAGGGGGAAAGTACAAAGGACATGGGTTCGATTCCCAGGTCCCAACCTTCGTTCTTAATATTTTTTCATAGGTGATCCAGTGAATAGCAAGTCAACGCACGTACTGGATCAAACAAAGTCAAACAGGCCTTAGCCTTGTTGGGCCCAGAAACTCAGTTTTCACCCCCTCTTTCAGCATTGCAACCAGGCCCATTTATTTCTTTTCTTATTTCTTTTCTTTGTTTTATTTAATTCTTTTAATATTTCTTTAATCATTTCAATTAACAAATTAATCTTTTTTTCATAAAAAAATATAAAATCAATATCTCACAAAATTAGGATTAGTTTTTTTATTATTTATCAAAATTAATTTAATTTAGTTTAAATTAGAAAAATTATAATTTGTTTTCAAAAACAAAATCAAATATAAATTAGGTTAAACTTTTGATTTAATTTTATTTTGCTCTTTGCCCCAAATAAATAAAATACAAAAATAGTTCGTAGATTAAATTAATTCATTTTTTTCTTCTTAAAATTAAAATTAATTAGAAGTAGGCTTTTCTTTCTTTTAATTTAACAATTTCTTTATTTTCTTAAAATAACAAAACAAAACAAAAACATTTTCTTAATTAATCGCAATTAGGTTTAGGCAAGGGTCAAAACCCTAATTATCTCGTATTCAATTCACCGCGCGCATATTATTTATTTTTTGGCAGTAGTGTTGTAACTGTGCATGGTTTGTAATAGTTTAATATAGGGTTTTTTTTATCGCTTCTTCCCGGGTTTTTGGCTACGTAATTAATTCCCCTCCCCGAAGCCTTGTAATAGCGTAGATTTACTTTCTCGCATCTTAATTTCTGCAAATATTTAACTGTCTAGATGTATGTTAATAGGATTGTATGACAAGATTGCATGATAATTTAATACAGTTAGAAAACCCTAATGTGAAAAGATAAATAACTGAAAACAAATCACTCGCACATATCACTCTTATGGTATACTCTCACTTAGGTTGCCTTCGATAAACGATCATTAAGTATATGGTGTCTTAGTGGTTGCCCTCCAGTCCAAAAGATCAAATTGTCCCATTCGAATGTTGCCTAAAAAATGTTGCCTCGAAAAGATATTAAGACTCTAGGGTTACTACTAAGGTGTCCTAAAATTGCTTTAGTGATCGTACGTCCCTTCCAAATTGACCCTTACGAATTCCAACGATGGTGCTACCTATTTCTCAATAGTAGGATAGCGCTGTCTAAAGGAAACAAGAATAAAAACAATCTTTTTTCGAGTAGGTAGAATATTAAGTACTTGCTCAAAACAAAACTTTTCACACTTACACTTTTCAAACAAATGTTTAAAACAACTTCATCACACCCTTGGGGACTGATACAAGGGTTATCATGAAGTAAAACGTTTTTTAAAACAAAGCACATACACAAGAAATTTTAAAAAGATGATCAAGTACCTAAGAGCCCATGGAAAACCATGGATAGAAAGGGTGCTAACACCTTCCCTTTCTATAATCTACCCCCCGTACTCAGAATATCTCGAAAAAGGATTTTTATGTACTTTTTTCCTTTCCGATTGGATGAAATAAAAGTCGGTGGTGACTCTTGCTTACTGCGACATTTTGCGAACAAAAAACGCAAAACACAAACCAGTATTAAACAGTCGGTTCTACCACCGTATTACAACAAGGTTAACATTTGATTGCACTAATAATATGGCAGAATATGAGGCTTGCATCATGGGTCTTGAGGAAGCTATTAATCTCAGAATCAATATTCTAGATGTGTATGGTGATCAGCTTTGGTAATAAATCAGATTAAAGGAGAATGGGACACTCGTCACCCTAGCTTGATCCCTTACAAAGATTATGCTAGAAGATTACTACCCTTCTTCGATAAAGTTGAATTCCATCACATTCCTAGGGATGAAAATCAAATGGAAGATGCTCTGGCAACTCTGGCTTCCATGTACCAAGTAAATGCTTGGAATGATATACCCTGAATTACAGTTCGACGGCTAGATAGGCCCGTTCATGTGTTTGCGACAGAGGAGGTAGCAGATGAAAAACCTTGGTATTATGATATCAAGAATTTTCTTCAGACCCAGGAATACCCGTTTGGTGCATCAAAGAAAGATAGAAAGACTTTGAGAAGATTGACAGGCAATTTCTTCCTTAGTGAAAATGTGTTATACAAGAGAAATTATGACACGCTCTTGCTCAGATGCGTGGATAGACACGAAGCAGACATGTTGATACAAGAGATACATGAAGGTTCATTTGGCACTCATGCTAATGGATATTCAATGGCTAAAAAGATGCTAAGGGCAGGTTATTATTGGTTGACAATGGAATCTGATTGTTACAAATTTGCAAAGAAGTGCCATAAATGCTAGATTTACGCAAATAAGATCCATGTACCTCCGACACTTCTCAATGTGATTTCCTCCCCATGGCCTTTCTCTATGTGGGGTATTGACATGATTGGGATGATAGAACCCAAAGCTTTGAATGGACACCATTTCATCTTGGTAGTAATTGACTACTTTACCAAATGGGTAGAGGCTGCTTCATATGCCAATGTTGCCAAACAGGTGGTTGTGCATTTCATCAAAAACAATCTTATATGCCGGTATGGTGTGCCGAGCAGAATCATCACTGACAATGGCTCAAATTTGAACAACAAGATGATGACTGAACTGTGCAAAGAATTCAAGATTGTCCATCACAATTCATCTCCATACAGGCCAAAGATGAATAGGGCTGTTGAAGCTGCTAATAAGAATATTAAGAGAATTATCCAGAAAATGGTTGTCACTTATAAGGATTGGCATGAAATGCTCCCTTTTGCTCTGCATGGATATCGAACATCTGTTCGCACTTCAACAAGAGAAATCCCGTTTTCCCTAGTGTATGGAATGGAAGCCGTACTCCTTGTCGAGGTAGAGATTCCCTCGTTGCGTGTGATAATGGAAGCCAAATTGACAGAGGCTGAATGAGTTCAGAACAAGTTTGACCAATTGAATTTGATTGAAGAGAAGAGAATGACAGCTTTGTTTCATGGGTAGTTATATCAGAAAAGAATGAAGAAAGCATTTGACAAAAATGTCAAACCTCGTGAATTCAGAGAAGGCGACCTCGTGCTCAGGAAGATCATGTCTTTCAACACTGATTCTAGGGGAAAATGGACTCTCAATTTTGAAAGCCCGTATGTTGTCAAGAAAGCCTTCTCTGGTGGTGCATTAATTCTTAAAACTATGGATGGCGAGGAATTCCCACGTCCCATGAATGCTGACGCAGTCAAGAAATACTTCGCCTAAAAAAATAAAAGAACAGCTCGCTAAGTTGAAAACCCGAAAGGGCGGCTTAAGCAAAAAGGAGTGTCTCGATAGGCCGAAAACTTGAAAGGGCAGTCTAGGCAAAAATTAGAGACATAAACAGAATAAATTTCCCGCTAAGTTGAAAACCCGCAAGGGCAGCTTAGGCAAAAGTTAGGGATTTTTCTTGGCAAGTAACTACGTCAGACAAGACTTGATCGTTGAAGCAACAATCTTCTCGGATCCTCACCATACTTCAACAAAAGTTGTTGCTCAGGATTTCAAAAGTTGTTAGGGGGGATAGTGGTCATTGTATCTCAATGTATCTTTTCCATTATGTATTACCATTTCCCTAACTTTGTAATCATCCATGGAGTCTCTCCATTCGCAGACTACCATTCTATTAATGAAATTTGAGCTTTTGCCCAATTTTTTATGTTCTTATTTTTATTTAGCTTGCAAAGAATTCATTTATTACTGATAATAACTGTTAAAGCAAAAAGATTAAAAGAAGCAAAATTAACTTTTCAAAAAAAAAGAGAAGAGATCTTTACAATTCAGTTTACTTTGGGATTTGTGATGAAACAATGACAACAAAAATGGTGATCCCAAGAATGAACAAACTCCAGTTGTTTTAAGAAGATTTACTCCCTTCATGAAGGTTTTTCTCAGAACATTTTGCTGGTATGCGCAATATTTGTGTGTTTCTCAGATAGTTAAAGACGATATCAGTGGGTACAAGGTACAGTATTGGGTTTGTGACCCCACTATCCCCAGTTAAGTCTTGGTTTTTTTTCTTCCGGGTTTGCATGATCAGAAGCCTCTGTCCCAGATTCCCCAGCGAAGTCTTTCCTCATATTATGAAAGGTTTTATTCCCTCGGTGTGTTGGGATATCGCTCTTTTTGCAGTTTTGGCATTAATGTTGACTTCTTGATTTCCCGGGAAGGTTATCCCAGGGCATCTCTTGTTGGAATGAGTATTCGTGATGAAAGTTTCAGTCCGCAGTTTCTCTCCAGGGAGGTAGGTTTGAATCCCCCAGTGAGGCTTGGTTGTTTTGGCGTCAGTCTGCTCTATTTGAGGTTGATCTTGCAATCTCTAGTAGGCATGTTGCTTTTGGAAACCCTTTTTCTCCGACGAAACAGGAAGAAGGATGTTCTATCCCGGTATCTGTTTGATTTAGCTACATCCGGATTATGGTTATCCTCAGTGAAGTTAAAGCAATAGGTTTGGTTTCTGCAGTTGCTTTTACCTTTTTTGGATTGATCTTTCTGGTGGAAGCTTAGCCCATTGTTGTTAGTACCTGAGGTGGTTTTGTTTGTTTGCGCTGATTATGTATCCTTTTTACCAGCATATGCACAATAGCACTCATACATTCATGCATACATCATGCATTGCTAAAAATCATCATTCATTGACATTGTGTTCTGACCTTTCCGGCGACGCTCTTTGCTTAGTTGAATTTGGTTTTCCCTCTTGAGTTTATTTCTCAAAGGATGAATCTGCATTGGCCGTCTTGCTCTAGTTTATTTCTGAATTGGATTTGTGGTTGCACGACAATATCATTTATTATGGATTTCTGAAAACTTTGAGTTTTGGTTTGTGCATTTATTTTACACAGGAAGACTTTATCTCCTCAGCAGGAATATCGTGGCATTTCCCCGGGAAGTCATATTTCTATCCCTAGAAAGTCATTTCTCTTTGCAATTCCCCTTGACAATAAGTGGAAGTATCTTTATTTGAGACAAATTACGTATTACCCTTTCTAGGAAGATTTCCTTGGTTAAAGAATAAGTTGAGACCCGTTCTTGGCAAAACACCAGAATCTTGGGGAAACTTGATATATTTACTCTTTCTACCTTCAATGAACATTGGTAGTACATCGGCAGTGAACATCGGTGTTTCTTATCTTTTTGCTATCTTCAGTGAACGTTGATAGTTCATCGTCAGTGAACAACGGTGATATGATATATTTTCTCTTTCTACCTTCATTGAACGTTGGTAGTACATCGGCAGTGAATGTCGGTGTTTGTTATCCTTTTTCTATCTTCAGTGAACGTTGATAGTTCATCGTCAGTGAACGATAGTGATATGATATATTTACTCTTTCTACCTTCAGTGAACGTTGGTAGTACATCGGCAGTGAACGTCGGTGTTTCTTATCTTTTTTCTATCTTCAGTGAATGTTGATAGCTCATCATCAGTGAACGGCGGTTCTATGATATATTTTCTCTCTACCTTCAGTGAAATTTGGTAGACCATCGGCAGTGAACGTCGATGTTTGTTATCTTCCTCTCTGCCTTCAGTGAACGTTGGTAGCTTCGCCTTCAGTAGAAGTTGGTGTGTCCTTTGACCATCCTACTATCCTCTCTGATTCAGTTCTTTGGGTCCACCAGTGATTTATTTTCCTGGTGGGGTTGCTCCTTTGTTTCTTTATCATTGTTGCATCCCCAGTGATGTTTTGCGTCTCTTTGAATTTTTTCATATGCATTCATGCTCATAAGCATTGCATGGCATCTTAGGGCCAAAAAAAGGGTTTGAATTATATTTAAGTATCTTTGATCGCGTCGACACGAAGATTTTTAACCTTCGTATCTCCGGATAGAAGAAACTTAAATAAGGGCAGCTGTTGTACCCCAATTTTTGCCCCTAAGATTCCCCTATCATATCATGTCAACTTGATCATAACAAAATCACATTAGGGTTGGTTCTTCCTCTTTTTCTATCTCCTATCTTTAAGTTTTCTCTTGAGGAATCTCTAAGCACCTTAGTTGTGTATTTTGTATATGTGTTGATAATTAACCTCTAACCAAAATACAAAAAACATTTGTCTTTGCCTTTGCATATTTGTGTTTTGTAGGTACCGAGTTAAAGCATCCGACAAATAAGGTTTTCCGGTATTATTTCCCTAAAATCTCTATTTGCAAAAAAAAAAATTATTAAAATTTTTCATTTTTTGTTTTCCTGTACAATCGATTGCTCCCATAGTACAATCGATTGCACAGAGTGTATTGTGCACAATCTTTGAAAAAAGTGTATTTTTATCCTTCAAAAAAATCAAAAGAATTTTTAGTATGTGTCGACACATCGGTGTTATGCGTCGACCCATGCAAGACAGTCAATTCTATAATGTGCTGACAAAAGAAGCTTGAATCGACCCATAGAGGCTTGTGCCGGCTCTTCCTGTTTTATATAACTAGCATGTGTCGACACATACATGTTATGTATCGACTCATGCAAGTTGATTGATTCCGTATTGTGTTGAAATAACAGCTTGTATGGACCCATAGAATCTTGCGTCGACACATGCTGTGTTATACAACTAGAATGTGTCGACGCATACGACTCTTGTGTCGACTCATAGCAGCAAAACACACGTGATTTTTGAAAAAAAAGCCAGCAATTTCAAAACTGTCATCTTTTTGGCTCCAATTTTTCTGCATAATTTGAAAATTATATCATTAATTCAATTTTTGGCTCCAAGAATCAATTACCAAATTACCACTAATCCCAATCCTAAACTCTATAAATAGAGACCTCATTTCATTCAAATCACAAGCTTTTGATAGCCAAATCCACCTTGCTAAAAAAAAATCTCTCAATTCTCTCCATCTACCAAATTCACTCAAAGCTCCATTTTCAAAAGGATAGTAAGCTTTGCATTGAAGCTAAGTAATCTTTGAGCTAAACCTTCATCCAAACACTTTTTCTTCATCAATTCTCTACATCCAAGCTTTGGTAATTGATTCTTGTGGTTGAATTAAAGCAAATTCTGGAAGTTGTTTGATAATTCTCTAATTCTACCTTTGGTAAGTTGGATCATCATCTTTCACAATGTGATCTCTTGTAGATCTCTGGTTTTGATTCATTGAGCACTATTTTATGATTCCATTAGTGCTATTTTCTCATAATTTGATGGAATTTTCATGCTCAATTGGATCCATGATCATAAGGTGTTTGATGAAAAGTTGGAACAAGAATTTGATCTTTGAAATGCTGTTTTCTACTGATTTTAACAGATTGCAATCAATTGTTGTAACATTGCAATCGATTGTCATAGAAAATTGATTTGAAAAAAACTGCACTGATGCAATTGGTTGCTGTCTAAGCACAATCGATTATAATAGTGCCAAAAATACTTTTTCTGCCTTATTGTGGGGCTGTTTTGACTCAAATATTTTTCTGCTCACTCTCTTTGATGGATAATTTAGATTACAAATTTTAAATGTCCAATTTCTCTTTAAATTCAATGGACATTATGGTGTAGATGAAGTTGGATAAATGTTCATCAATTCAAATCTATCAAAGAGTGAATTATTTAATTCATTTTTGGTGCTTTGGATTAATGATATGTTTAGTGCTTTAATCCATCTAGAGGAGTGGTTGAATTTAAAGATGAAAGAATTTTGAGATGGTGATCCAAATTAACTTATCATTCCCCTCCCTCTTCATCTTATCCCTTTCTTTTTTTAATTGTGCTACATGTTAATGGATGATGATCTCTATATCATTTATCCAAACATGAAGTACATAAATTGCTATTGACCGGCCTCAAAATAGGTGCGAATTCTACATAAGTCCACTTACGATTGCTTAACATAGCGCTAAATTTTGTCCCGATTCAAATAAATGATCATTCGTGGCCCAAACCTATATTTGCAAGCCCAAGTATGTTAATTTGATCTCTTTGATCCAATAACCTTGAGATTTATTCTGTGGAGGCTTTGGTTCTACCAATCCTCTAATGGATCTACTACACCTTTGGTCAACGCGGATCACTTAAACATCGTTGATCATTAAATGGTACTTGTGAGAATTCCAAATGGATGATATACTTGACAAAAAGCAAATGCAACTTGTTGTGTGGAGGCTTTAGTTATACCAATCCTCTAATGAGTTCCAAATGCAAGTTTCAAGATGGTCATCCAACTAACCACTAATTATTGACTTGTTTTATTTTATGCTTTTATTATTTTATGCTTTATGCACTATTTAGTTTTTAGCTTTTTTTCATTTCATGCCATTTTTCATCTTTGCTCATTTGAGCATTTATATTCTTGTCATTTTTACTTTGCTCACTTGAGCTTTTCTTTTTCTTTTCCTAAGATACTTAATAATCAACTTAAACCCTAAAAAACTCTTAATGGTACTTGGACTATTTGGTTACCATCCTTGGCATGATGGAGTATGGGACTATTTCTTGGACTTAGGATTAGAAACCTTGGCCTATCTTGGAGACCTTGTGATCTTATCTGATTATTTTTTCTGGAGCTCTTGAGGTTTACCTCAAGACATTGGGTTGCTTGTTTGTTTTTGTGTGCATGTTTTTGTGATTACATCCTTTGTTTGTAATCTGGAATTCACCCGCATACAGCCGTTACTCTGCCCAATTTTTGTGAAGACTTAATACACTTGAAGAGGTCTAGTATCTTTGCTTGCTTGGTTTTAATCCAAAGAATGGGAGTTCTATCTTGGCTCATAATGTCAAGTTTTGTCTTCTTGTTGGTTAGATGGCCCTTATCCTTAGCTTTTACCTTATGCTTTAGGATATCCTCTTCTTCTCCTCCCATCTTCTTTAATTTCAAAAATCTTCTCCCTCCTTTTGAAAACCCTTCTTGTTTTGAAACTTAAACACTTTTACAATAAATTTGGACACATGTCCATGCATTTCAAAAAACTTTTCATAAATAAACTTCAATCAATTTAATAATACTTTGACATTTTTTTATGAGAAGACTAAAAATCAACCAATCTTATTTCAAACCATTTTGCCACTTTGGCTTTTACCTTTAAACTTTTCTTAAAAGATTAGACTCTTGCCAATCCTTGTAGTGATGCAAACAACTATACTTCTACAATATGTAGTGAAGAGAGATATTTTCCACTTGGGTGTTGAGTGAGGCATTGCTGATTTTAAAATCCAAGCCATATCCTCCACTTTGAGATGATGCAAATTCTCCTTTCTCATGATTGTGGGTAGTAAGTATGTTTTTCACACGGACAATGATGATGACGTCTTAGCTCATAAAATTAACCAACACACTTGTGTTTCAAACTTTTAAAAGAGGAACTACGTGTACCCTGATCCCCTATTACACGAAAGGTGGTACGTAGGCACTAAAGGTTCACAACCGCGGTGGGTGCAAAAATATTAAAAAATACTTCTCTTCTCACCTCCACTATCCATTTTATATACAAGACATTTTTTATAGCCAAAATATACATATTTTACAAAGAGGTTCATGCGGAGTACCGTAGGTGTTTAGGGTGCTAATACCTTCCCTTTGCATAACCAACCCTCTTATCTTGAATCTTTCCCCCTTTTTTGGGTTATTCGCTCTTTTCCCATTCCTTTGGAAACAATAAAGCGCGGTGACAATTTTTATTTTGATTTGTATAAAGTCTAGTCAATCCAATTGCTTAGTATTGAACATTTTTACCGCCAACACATTTACCGAAGGCAACATCAAAGGGTCATCGAGAGACTACGATCTTGTATTCGAGGGTCATTGCTAAAGTATCCCACATTCGAGGGACATGACTATTTTTCTCAAGGAAACAAGTGAGGTTAACCCTTGAGGTGCAAGTGTGCAAAGTGTTTGTTTTTCATACTTTGTTTATCTTGAATTAGGGTTTTCTATTGGTTGATTTTAGTGTTTCCATACAAACCCTAATTACTAGCATTTCATTCGAAAGCGATAAATTACGAAAACTTAAAGTCCTACGCTATTACAATACTTTTAAGGGATGAGGGGTACAAGTTTAATGAATGGGGATGAAAGAGATAAATCCCTAATTACTATTACAAACTATTAATGATCCAAAAACATCAAAAAAAGTCTCAAAAATCAAGAATTCTGGTCCCTGGCTGACACGGGCCGTATCCTGTGACACGGACACCCGTGTCAGGACCCTGTAATTATCCCTGCATGATTTTTCTATCCCAGACGAGCTGACACGGGTTGTGTTCTGTGACACAGGCACCCGCGTCAGGATCCTGTCTTGCCATTTCGTTCAATTTTAAGCCCAGTAAGAGGGACATGGACCGTGTCCTATGACACGTGCACCCGTGTCAGAACCCTGTCTTACCATTTTTTCTGTTTTCTTCATGACGCAGCCCGTGTCAGGTGACACGGCCAGTCGTGTCAGACTTCTAGAAGCATTTTTCTGTAGTTTTGAGTGTTTGCAACTCTTCTACTTTGATTTGTCCTATTTTATTCTTTTGAAAATGAAAGTAAAATGATGTATGAACAAGGATATCACAGTTTGAGAAAACTTACCTCTTGAAGTGAAAATCCAAAATGTGTATGAATGTTTCCAGGTGCATTGTGATGATTGGTTGAGCTTCCTTAAACCTCCTTGAAGTTGTTTCAATCCTTACTTTGTGCTGAAAGTGTTTGGGTCTCTCCAACTAAGTCAACTTGCAAGACAATGTTTTTGAGTATTGACGATGATGATAATGATGTTACATAAGTTATTCTTGTGTTTGAACAACTTCTATATGATGTATATGAAGTATGTGGATTGTTCGTTTGGATAGAAATGCAAGGTTTGAGAGATTTGAAGATTTTGGTTTCTAAGCTCAAGAGTAGAGGTTTTATGGATAATTATGGTTTTTTGAGAGTATGAGGGGTTTTGAGAAAACTTGTCTACACCACAAAAAAACTTCTCCTTGGCTTGTAAATGGCCTCTCTATTTATAGAGGAGGTTTGAGAGGATGAGAGAGTTTATTTTACAAATTGTCAAAATTCTGTTTTGGTTGAGATGAAACAACCAAGTTATGTGAAAATTGGTGTTCTAATGCATGATACAAGCATGGTATGAAATTGCTAGAGACTTTTAGGCATGTTGCTTCTTGCTTTGACATTATGTATGTGAAGAGAAAACAATTGAGAGGCTCAAGGAATTGACAATTGCATAAAGCTTACTTTATGTGAATGGCAATGGTGCCTTTGTGCTATAAATGGAATGATGCAATGGACAATACTTGAATCACTTGGATAATGGTTCAATCAATTGTGTAAACATATGATTATGGATAGATTTGTAAGTTACAAGGCCTGCAAAGTAAGATTATGCAGCACATCATGCCAATTGGATTATTTGTTCTTCAACAAAATGAATTGAAATTCAAGAATGGATGCCCAACTTTAGGCTCTTGAATCTCATAGCTCAAGTATCATAAATTCATGATCTTAGATGTTTTGGAAAGCTCGAAAAATTCTCTATAACTTTCATGTTGGCCATTTTAACAAAATCATCTTGGAACTATGTGAAAAATTGCCATGAAGTTGGGATGAAATCCTGGCCAAAATCTGTTGGAAATTTCCCTAAGTGCTAGATGAAAATATCATAACTTCATGGGCTTATATCTTCAAATTTAAGCGTTTTTTGGACATCACGCTCTAATTCAAATTTGTAGAATTCATCAATATCTACAACTTTCATTTTGAAAGTTTCCTTTGAATCACCATGCATCTTGGTGAAAAATTGGTATGAAGTAGTGAAATTATCATATACAAAACACTTAGAAAAATTTCTAAGTCTTGAAAAGTTTGACTTTTCAAATTGACTTTTGACTTTCTTGACTTCTTGATGATCAAGCTTGATATTCTTGAATGTCTTGATGAATTTTGATCTTTGAAAATCAAATTTGGTCAAAAAGTCAAAGTTTGACTTTTCAGTATATAGTTGACTTTTTCATCAGTTGACCAAATTTTATCTGTCCAATCCAATGATTTTGAGAAATGAATTGATATATGAAATTAGGTCAAAATGATGCATTTGAATCTTTGAGACCATGTTTCAAACTAATAGATTGTGTATTAGGTTCAAAGTCAGTGATCAATCGTTCTCAGTCAAAACTTTAATTTGTGGTCTCAGTGTTTCAAAGGTGATTTTGTTTGATCAATTCCTTAAGGATCCTTGAGCATTGGAGATACTTTGTGAAATGTCTTGAGAAAAGAGAGGGAAAATTTTGGGGTACAACAGAGACCAATCTTCAATCTATCAACTCTATTATTAAGTTGCTTATCTAAGGCGGATCAATTCATTTGAGGGAGTATTATGCAAAGGAAATAAATAGATAAAGTAAATTCAGACAAAACACGGGCTAGAATGTAAATCACATTGGTCAAATAGCATTTCAATATGTATTTAATATAACTACTCATAGGATAATATTTTTCACTCTTGTAAAGGAATAATTTAACGGGAACTTGTCGCTTTCGCTAACTAAGAACCGAGTTTACTCTCTAATCAAATCCTTCTATTGTCACTTATAAAAGGACACTTCAAGTGTTAAAGCAGCAAACCTATTTTTAGAAATTAGTTTCTTAACTTATTAAAAAAGTGGTTTCAACTCGGAATGATTGACATAAAGAGATTCTTAACTTTCACTCGAGAATCAGATTGTAAACCTATAAACGCGTCCGAAAATAGTTTTAAAATCGTTTTCTAAAAGTGTCAAAGATCCTAATTAACCATTCAAAATGATTTTTCCATTTTTGAACGGTTAAAAACTATCCAAGTTTACTCTTTGAAATTGACGACTTTCGATCTTATCCAAAAATATTAAATACGAAAAACTTGTGTTAAAAGTTAAAACAACCCCTAAAGTGTTTCTACTGATACAATGTTGAAATGTTATCATGACAATGATCCTTACATTCCAACCTTAAAATATTTAGCCAGACATGGAAATTAAAGCAAGCATATTAAATTTGACTGAAATAAACATAGTAATAAAGGTAAGGCAAGGTAATAAAATAAGTAATGCAAGTGTGAGACAAAGCGATTTAAACAAAATAAAACTTAAATAGAAACCTGCTCCAGACCAGAGTATTTAAATCTTGGTACAACTGGGAAGTAAATGCTTGAAGTAAAATGGTAGAAAGATTGTAAATAAAATAAATGCTCTAACCTAATCAAGAATATGGTGCAATAATCCTCTGATGTTGCGAATTATTGCTTTTACACAAGTGAGTATAGGCTTAGCGTTGCAAGGCTAAGTTGGATGATGGAAAATGAAATGAAAACTACCATTTATAGAAGTTTTACCGGCTATGCTTTGACATAAATGCCCCCCAACTCCTTTTGGGCAGGAAGAAGCTTCCCAAAGACCGCGGGCGCTGAGTGAACCAATAGAGAGATCGTGGGGGACGTGGCAGTTATCCCTTGGGTGGAGTGAGACACGTCACATCGCCTCCTATAGTGGCCGCTGAGCTGAACGCCATGTGAAGGATTTCACTAAAAATCTCAATTTCTTGGCCTTTTTGCTTGGTTTCTTCAAGAAGAGCTCCAAATGGACATGTTGTCTGAAAACAAGATAAATACAAGCATAACGCAAGAAAACAATACTAAAAATTATGAAAAACATGTGTTATTTGAGTCAAATATGTAGTGCGATTAGGTGTTATCAGTATGCCTATATAAATGGCTTGCTAGTTTGTAATTTTACAATTCAATCATAATTCAGTTTTACAATTCAGCTGAAATCAATAACAAACTTTCAATCTCTATCTCTTCTTCTTCATTCTTCCTTTTCCTTTTTCAATCATCTTTCTTGAAAACCCTTTGTTCCAACAAAAATTCCCGTGGTAGAGCTTTGTGAGGAGGTTCACAGAAAGTTGGGCAAAATGGCATCTGTGTTTGGAGAAGCAAGAGAAATGACAAAGAGAAATAGTTCTTGTAAGAAATAATTAGTAGGGAAATGTTTGATGAAAAGGGAAAGAAAACACTTAGATACTCCTTTCGTCTCATATTATAAACAAATTTCACCTTTTTAGATTCATTGAATAATTAATGTATTTGATCTATATATAGACTAGATACATTAATTATTGAATGAATCTAAAAAGGTAAAATTTGTTTATAATATGGGGAGGAGTAGTACTTATATAGAATCAACCACCTCTATCCTAAGTAGTTGTTGGTAAAATATATAGTCATCATTAACGTGACAAAGCATCAATGGCTCTGCTTGCGAGCATGCAAGATTATGGACGATCCATATTGACCGATCCTTTTCAAGATACTTTTTAACCATTTCCACCATTAATGATTCACTCATTTTTTTAATTAATTCCATTGATCAGGAAGTCAATCGTTTTATCTATTTGGATGACCACAATCAAATTCAATCTTAAAACCCATAGGTAACATCATCACCACACATGATACCACCTTTAAATACCTCGCATTTTTAGGCCTCGTTCTTGAGAGAATGTGAATAGATGATTTTGCCTAAAAACCACTTACCTTATCATCGGCTTGAAAAATTGTATACATTAATTACAACACAAATGACCAACTCAAAAAGTTGGGTAAGGTTATCTCCAATGTAAAATGCTTTGCAAACAACAAATAATTATACTATTTAATAAATAAATATGTTAAAATTAAATGATATCATGTGATTGGTTGAAGGTTTACTATCCAACTTTTTGTGATGGGTAGAGATTACCTTTATTCATACTAATGATTGAATATCAGAATTTTATAAATGTTATTAAGGGCACATCATATTACTACCAGGTCCTCCATAATAAAATTCAGGATCTTCAACATAATCGAGTCTTCCTGTCTCCATATACGCTAGGATTCACCTGTAATAGGTTTATCGAGCACAAAGATAATGAAACTGTTATGTTAAAGCATTAAGCATTAGTTATTTCGATGTATAAGTTAAAATCTTACCGCCCAACCAGATTCAATACACTCATAGTCATTGTAAGATCCACTCAAAAGAGAAACTTGAGCAGTGCTGTATTCATCATCCTTTTCAACCGAAGGACCAAAAACTCTAATGTCCCCTTTACCTCCCAAGTAGCGGAATCCATCTGCCAACACTATTGCCTTCTGGTTCATATAGATTTCAAATCAGAAAAGTAGAAGAGTTTGTTGCTTCAACTACAAGTAATGTCATGCCATGTTACTAACTCAACTTCCAAAATCTTCTGTTTAGAGAAAGAGGCATCACTGTTGGTACAGTAAACTGTAATTAACAGCATCAAGAGAATGAATATTACTTTAGATCTCATGGCAGGAAAGAACAGTATATTTATCAATTAAAGTTGTATATAAGTGTAATGTAACAGCTAATTATTATTGGTATTGATTCACAGAACATGGATTAATGTTTATAAGACATTTATTGGTAACATGAACTATATATGTACATTGCTTAACTATAAGCTAGCTAGTGATGTCTGCATGAGTTACCTGTCTATATATTTGTCAGACATCTTTTGTTTACATTATTGTGGATGGATCAAACGTTGAGTTAATTGGTGTTGAACAAGTATCACCTATTTCCTCACTCTCGTTTATTTCCGTTTTATTGATACCTAGTTTTCTTTTCAATTTGATTTCTATAAGAAAATTAACGAGTTCTTTAAACTGTGTCATAACATTTACTTCTCATTCCTTTATATACAGTACCGGAGTATGAGACAAACGATTAGAGTTAGAATTGAATCTAGTGGTCTTTACTATCTTCAATCGTCTATTTTTGCTATATGTGCTACTGCCAAATCTATTGATATTCTGCATCGTCGCTTAGGTCATTCGAGTTTGTCAAAATTGAAGAAAATGGTGTCTGGTCTTCCTCATTTAGAGTCCTTACAATGTGATTCGTATCAGTTAGGAAAACATGTTAGAGTGTCTTTTTCCAGTCGCATTAATAATAAAGTTTTGTCTCTTTTTGACGTCGTTCATTCTGATGTGTGGAGTCTTAGTCGGATTTCTTCTATCATAGGGTATAGGTGTTATGTTACTTTTATTGATGATTTTTAAGATGTACTTGGATGTTTTTAATGAAAGATTGTTCTGAGTTGTTCACTATTTTAAAGAATTTTTGTTCTGAAATATTGACACAGTTTGGCAAAAACATTCGCATTTTACGCGGTGACAATGCAAAAGAATATTTTTCTTATCATTTCAACTCTTTCATGCACTCCAAATGCAGTACATCGATGGAGTTATCCGCATATGTGTAACACCTGATGCCAACGAGGGCGAGAAGTGGTTGTCGGCGCACGAGGCATGACAATGAGACACTCTCGAGACCGAAGAGAGCGAGGAGTGATTGTCGAATTCACATCGAGATGAGAGAGATCTTGATGATGTGCTGGTATGAGACTGTATGATTGAAGGAAAACTTATAAGGATTAATTGGTATTACATATACCAACAATATGCATCTTCTTTTCGGTAGCCTAACAGATAAGAACTCCACAGTTAAGTACGTTTAGCTTGGAGTAGTATTTAGATAAGTGACCTTCTAGGAATTTTTCTGAAAAGTGCGTGAGTGAGAACAAATTATGCTGAAAAGACCCGTATTAGTTTATAGGGTTAGTCGGTAATCTTGAAAGCAGTATGAGGCATTACAAATAGTATGAGAGCATATCTTTCCTAGTATAATGTGGTTCATGGACGAACCGACGGAAGCTAAAGGACATGTAACACCTGAGACCAATGAGGGAGGGGAGTGGTTGTCGGTGCACGAGGCATAACAATGAGACATTGCCGAAGAGGACGGTGAGTGGTCGTTAAATTCACATCAGAATGAGAGACATCTTGAGGTTGTGCGGGTATGAGAGTGTATGGTTGAAGGAATGCTTATAAGGATTAATTAGTACTACCTATACCAACAAGATGCATCTTATTTTTGGTATCCTAACAAATAAGGACTCCACAGTTAAGCGTGTTGGGCTTGGAGTAATATTTGGACGGGTGACATTCTGGGAAGTTTCTCAAAAAGCGCATGAGTGAGGACAAAGCATGCTAAAGGGACTCATGTTAGTTTGTGGGGTCAGTTGATAATCTTGAAAGAAATCTAGGGCGTTACAATACACTTAACAAAATGGGCTTGCTGAATGAAAACATAGACATATTGTTGACACTGCTCGTACCCTTTTGCTGAATGCCAATGTGTAGTGGTAGAAATATTGAGACTAAGCCATTGGATTGACTTGACTCGCACACATCAAATAAAAATTGCCACCGCGGTTTATTGTTTCCAAAGGAATGGGAAAAGAGCGAATAACCCAAAAAAGAAGGAGAGAGAATCTAAGTTCAGGAGTTGTTTATGCAAAGGGAAGGTATTAACACCCTAAACATATACGGTACTCCGCATGAACCTCTTTGAAAATTTGTGTATTTTGGATATAAATGTTGTATACAAAAATAGATTATGGGAATGAAAAAAGAAGTATTTTTTATGATTTTTGCACCTGCCGCGGTTATGAATCTTTAGTACCTACGTACCACCTTTCGTGCAATAGGGGATCAGGGTACTTGTAGTTCACCTTAAAATATTTTAAAACACAAGTGTGTTGGTTAATTTTAAGAGATGAGACATCATCGTCGTATCCTAGTAGAAGAACATACTTACTACCCATGATTATGAGAAAGGAGAATTTACGTCATCTCAAAGTGGAGGATATAGCTTGGATTTTAAAATCCAAAAAGCCTCGTTCAACACCCAAGTAGACAATATCTCACTTCATTATATATCGTAGAAGTATAGTAGCTCACATCACTACAAGAATTGACAAGAGTCTAATCTTTTGAGAAAATTTTAAGTAAAAAGCGAAGATGGCAAAAATAGTTTGAATGAGATTGATTGACTTTTAGTCTTTTCACAAAAAAGTCAAAGTATTATTAAGTTGGTTAAAGTTTGACTAAGAAAATAATTTTGAAAATGCATGGACCTATATTCAAGTTTATTGTGAAAGTTGTTCAAGTTTTTTTAAAAAACTGAATAGTTTTGAAAAGGAGGGAGAAGATTTTTTAAATTAAAGAAGATGGGAGGAGATGAAGAGGCTATCCTAAAGCATAAGGTAAAAGCAAGGGAAAAGAACCATCTAACCAACAAGAAGCCAACACTTGACACAATGAGTCAATGTAGAATTCACATCATTTTCATTTGAAACTAAACAAGCAAAGATAATAAACCTCTTAAGAAAACCAAGCTTCAAAGGCAATAAGTCTTCACAAAAATTGGGCAGAGTAACAACTGTATACAGATGAATTCCCGATCACAGACAAAGCATGTAATCAAAATAACCTGCATACAAAACAAACAAACAACCCAATATCTTGGGGTAAACCCCAAGAACTCCAGACAAAATAACAGTTGAGGTCGCAAGGTTTCAAGGTAGGTCAAGGCTTCTAATCCTAAGTCCAAGAAGTCCATAACTCCAAAATGCCAAGGATAGTAACCAAATAGTCTGAGTAACTTTAAAGATTTTATTGTTTGAGTTGGTTATTAGGTATCTTCAAAAAGAAAATGAAAATCTCAAGTGAGCAAAGATGAAAATAACATGAAATATAGATTCTAAAATAAATGGTGCTTAAGTATAAGGTAAGAGCATAAAAATAAAGTTAATTGTTAGAAATTAGGAGTTAGTTGAATGACCATCTTGAAACTTGCATTTGAAACTCATTAGAAGATTGATAAAATCAAAGCCTCTCAATAATAAGTTTCATTTGCTTTTTGTCAAGTATATCATTCATTTAAAATTCTCAAGGCGACAATAAATTATCAACGAGACCAAAGCTTATGAAGATTCATTAGAGGATTGATAAGACCAAAGTCTCCTAACAATGAAGCTCAAGATTATTAGATCAAAGGCTTTAAATTGACATACTTTGGCATTCAAATATGGGTTTGGGCCACGAATGATCATTTCTCGAATCGGGACAACATTTAGCGATATGTTAAGCAGTCGTAAGTAGACTTATGTAGAAGTCGCACATATTTTGAGGTCGATCAATAGCAATATTTGTACAGTATGTTCGGAGAAATAATATTTAAATTATTCTCCAACAACATGTAGCACAAGTGAGAAGAGGATGAGATGAAGGGGGAGGGATGTGTTAGGTGAAATTTAGTTTCAAATATCGTCAACATCATTCATCCATCTCGGTGGATTTGGTTTTTCAACCTATCAACATCCAAGATCCAATGATGTTGAAGAATTTTGTCCTAAAATAAACCTCAAGTCAATATCTCATGCCATCCTAATAATTAAATAAAAATTATGTACAAAAGTTCTCAATTACAAACCTTGATCAAACGTGAAACCCTAAATACGATCCCAAGTCATAAATTAGATTTAAAATAGGAAAATAACTTGTAAAATTATGAAAATTAAACCCTAACTTCATAAAGATCAATAAAAGTCAGGAGTGGAATTTAGATTTCTTGGATTGAGGTGGAAACTATATATTTAGAATTGCAATCTTTGAAACTAGCTAGCAAAATGCTTAAATTAGAGGTGTTTTAGAAAACAATTTGTAAAAAAAAAATGAAATCACATTTTAAAATTCAATAAAAATAATCTTTATGACCTCAACTTTTACAAGTACTCTAAACAAATTCATTTCTGATTTTATAGGCATGGAAAGTTAGAAATTTCAAGCAATCAATGTGAATGATCAAACAAAACTCTAAGAAAGGGAAATTAAGTTCAAAATTAGTCAATTTAATCTAAAAATACAATAAATTTGGTGTCAGACTCCCTAAATTTCAAGAAAATTCTAAGGATCGGTAAGTATATTTTTCTTGAATTTTATCTCAAAAGAAAGAATTAAATAAAAAGTATCTACATAATTCATCAAAAAAGACAAAGAAATAGCCAACAAATGATTTAATTTAAATCTCACAAATATTGTAAAATTGGATCAAAATTATTTTCAATAAGAAGATTCAGAAGGACACTTAAAAACATTTTTAGGATTTTTTGGTTTAGTAGAAATAGAAAAATAAAATTCTAAAACATATAGAATGATTAAAACCCTAATTAAAATATTTAAATTTATTTAATCACGAAAAATTGATAAAACTAAGAGATAAAAATCCGAAAATGAAGATATATTAAAAATAGAGTTTAAAATATTTTTGTGGTAATTTTTTAATTAAGAAAAGTAATTAAACAAAATTAGAGAAACAAAGAAAATTAAAATAAAATTAAGGTGTATTACACCTGTTATTAACAAAAAGCGTTGTGGAAGGTTTTTAGAACATGCTCAATAAAAAAATGACACGTAGTCATCCCTACCAAAATACAAACCCTTATAATTTTGCAGTTTTAAAACATGATTTTCAGATCAAAATATCTCGCACGCTACTCCATGAAAATCCAAGATGTAAACATCAAACTTCAAGATTAAAATGCATAGAATACGATAGGATCAAAAAATTTCTAAAATCATGCATGACTCATGGAGAAAATAGGGCACGAAGGTGGATGTATGAACATGATTATGAGTCGAGCATTTCAACAAACAAATTTCTGACTTTATTTTCTCCCTCGATTCTCAACCATTTCCATTGATTCAAACACCAAAATTCATCACCTCAATGCGTAGAACAACAAAATGCTCATGAATTCAACAATCAACGCAAGGTATGAACATAAATTGAGTAGAAGGCAGTAAAATGAACATAATTCTAAGCAAACTTATGGAACAACATCAAGTAACAAATGCGCGTATAATTATACTCAGATGTAGGATCTGGCCAGCTAAATCCAAGGTGAACACAATTTAATGCAAGATTGGAGCTAGCATGAAAGAGATTTGGATTTGAAACTCTACCTTAATGAGTGGAAAATAAATCTGCTTGGTGCCTCTGTTTTAGAAGAGAATGCTGCTACTACTTCTTCTTCAAACTTCAATGGAGCAGATTGTGTAAGAGGAGCAGGCTTGAGCAAAGATCTCTTGAGAGCAAATGCAAAAAAAAACTTAGTTGTTGAGAGAGAGAGACAAGTTTTATGAGGGAGAAAGGAAATGCTCTTGAGATCTCTTGTGTATTCTCTATGCTGAATGTTGCTTCTTTTTATAGAGTAAGGGAAGGAGAGTGAGGGCAAAAGAGGTACAAAAATGTGAGGGGTAAGTGGTTCTACGTTTTGTGTTTAATTGATGATGCAAGGCGTGCGTTTTGAGTAAATGAACAAAGCATGGGCGTGTGAACTGGAATGATATTGCTTAGTTGATGTAAATCACATGCATTTCCATGCATACTTGGCCAAAATTATGATCATATCTTCACCTCATTATATCTCTCTCCATAGTGCGTGAAACGTAACAAAGTTTGAATAAAAATGGAGAGGGAATTACATACTCTTACTTTCATGTTCAAATTTTTTTAAAACAAAGCTTGAATCAATGAGATAAATAGTCATGAATGTATGCACATCACGTATTTGCTGGAATTTCTGGCTCCACGCGCGCGTGACATGCCTTGTTGCTGGGCAAAATTCAGCTTACATGCCACCCACTTCTCATGATTATATCTTGAAACGTGGGAACCATTTTGAGAAAATTCCTGAAGCAAAGCTGTTCACAATATATAGACCTTGATTTTTGATGTTGGAGATTTTTCAAAATGATCAATATTTCAAGGAGAAAAATGATAGTGAAGGCATGCCCATGAACTTTTTGATGAAATGCTTGGCTTGGCGTGTGCGTGACTGGGCAAAATTCCATCTCTAGGCTCCAAATCCTAAGCATTATATCTCTCTCTAAGCTTGACCATTTGAGATGATTCTTAAACCAAAAATGAAGAGCACACTTCAAACTCCAACTTTTATGTTTCAAACTTTTTTATTTGAGCCCAAATGAACATTCATAATTAATCATGAAGAAATCAGATTTTTGTACATATTTGGGAATTTTCACTAAGTGTCCAAAAACTTCCAAGCTCCATAACTTTTTCTCCTTTCATTTTTTGGACTTGAGACCTCAAATACAAATTTGAAGGATTTTGTATCCTCTTTCCAGGAATGTAAAGTTTGTACATTTTCAATAAAAATTGAGAAAGCTATGACCAATCAAAATTTAACACTATGAACACTTAAAAAATTCAAAATTTCAAATAACTTCATTGACAAGTTATCTCCCATTCACACTTTCTCTTGATTTTAAGCCACCATTGACTATGAAATATGAAAATAGGGATATTGAATTGATAGTTGACCAAAAGTCCTCTTGGTCAATAGTTGACTTTGGTTGACTTTCTGATAAAATGACTAATTTATCCCCCTTTTGTCAATTGAGCCTTTCCAAACCCAAATTGATAATCAAATTTCCAATCATAGATGATCACGAACATGTTGAGAAACATGGAATCAAGTATTTCCCAAAAAGTCAGAGATTTCCTGATTAAATTCCAAACCCTGGTTTTGACCCTCTGTGCTAGGAGATGGTAAGATGGATGCAATTGTGCTATTACCTACAAGATGACATCCTAACACACACACACACACACACACACACACACACACACACACACACACACACACACACACACACATATATATATATATATATATATATATATATATATATATATATATATATATATATATATATATATATATATATATAAATTGATGTTAGTCAAAAGGATATATGTACAAGATACACAATTCAAGGTGCTTGGTGATCCCTCATGGATAAACCTAAAGATAGGATGAAGTAGGAGAAGTACTCAAAACCCTAATGTGTGATCTTGTTACATTGTGATGATATGAGAGGATAGAAGAATCTTAGGGGGAAAATTGGGGTACAACAGCTGCCCTTATTTAAGTGTCTTCTATCCAGAGATGTGAAGGTTAAAATCTTCATGTCGACGCGATTGAAGATACTTAAATATTAAAAAAATCCCTATTTTTGGTCCTAAGATGCCATATAATGTTTATGATTATGAATGCAAATGAACAAATTCAATAAGTGGCACAAGACACCACTGGGAATGTAGGAAACAAAAACAAGGATCAAAAGAAAAACCCGACCAGGAAAAAATAAATCACTGGTGAACAAAAAACCCGACTCTATTGGGGTAACGCCCAAAGAGGAGACAAAGTGTCATCAACTCAAAGATTGAGGTGAGAAGGTAAAGGATAACAGTGATTGACAGATGAATGTGAATTATCCACTCACTGAGGAGATAGAAAAAAAGTAATGTCGACCCACCGGGGAAGGAAGTGGTAAGATAATACCGGTAAATACCAATATTAGGGTGAGTAACAAATGATTGGCACCAATACTTATGAACGAAACCAAATGAATTCTTCAGAACAAAACGAATCTCAATAACAAACTATCTCCCATAATAACGAGACTACCATTCATCGGAGTAACAAATCTCAACAACGAATTATCTCCCATAATAACGAGACTACCATTCATTAGAGTAACAAATATCAACAACGAACTATCTCCCATAATGACAAGACTACCATTCATCAGAGTAACAAATCCTAACAACGAACCATATCCCATAATGACGAGACTACCATTCATCGGAGTAACAAATCTCAACAACGAACTATCTCCCATAATGACGAGACTACCATTCATCGGAGTAACAAATCTCAACAATGAACTATCTCCCATAGTGAAGAGACTACCATTCAACGGAGTAACAAACCTCAACAACGAACTATCTCCCATAATGATGAGACTACCATTCATCGGGGTAACAAATCTCAACAACGAACTACCTCCCATAATGACGAGACTACCATTCATCGGAGTAACAAATCTCAACAACAAACTATCTCCCATAATGACGAGACTACCATTCATCGGTGTAACAAATCTCAACAACAAACTATCTCCTATAATGATAAGACTACCATTCATCGAAGTAAGAAATCTCAACAACGAACTATCTCCCATAATGACGAGACTACCATTCATCAGAGTAACAAATCTCAACAACGAACTATCTCCCATAATGACAATACTACCATTCATCGGAGTAAAAAATCTAAACAACAAATTATCTCCCATAATGACGATACTACTATTCATCGGAGTAAAAAATCTCAACAAAGAACTATCTCCCATAATGACGAGACTACCATTCATCAGAGTAAGAAAATCTGAATCTTCTCGGGGAGCTAACAGACTTACTGGGGAAGTACAAGTTGCTCAAATAAAGAGACCTACCATTTGCTATTATGAGAAGGAATTGCAATAATGACTTCCTGGGGAAGGAAAAAAAAGCTTATTGGGGAAGAAATATGGCTTCTTAGGGGAAATGCCAATATATTCCTTCTGAGGGACTAAGGTCTTCCCATGCAAAATAAATGCACATTCTCAAACTAGGGTACAACGCTTGCAGAAATCAAAATAATAATGTTGCCAGGGACCACAAATTCAAACCAGAAATAAATCGGAATGAAACAGTCAACCAAAATAATACCTCATGAGAAATAAACTCAAAAGGGAAACACTGACCTAACCAGACAATAGGAAGGCTGAAGCAAAAATATTCCAAGAGGGGTAACTCAGTGGGGAAATTGAAAGAATATACAATTTCTGCTTAAGGTCGACACTCTATTGGAGAGAAGGTAACATAACTCTGTAAAATAGGGTAATATGCCAACAAAATAAATGAATGCAAATGAGCAATGAATTTTAAATTCAGCTATGCATGATGTATGTGTGAATGTATGAATGTTGTCATGTATATGCCGACAAAAAAGGCATATAATACTGGGGATGACCAGACAGAACCAGCTTGGGTAAAGTCAACACTCGGCTAAATCACATCCAGGATGAAAATTTCATAAGAAAGTAAGCACCAGCTGAGGAAACAAATTCCTATTTCACGGCTTAACTTCACTGGGAAGAAACACAATTCGAAAGTAATCAAATCAAAATAGTAAAATCATTGCAAATACAGGGATCCACCATCCTCCTCCAGGCTTCACTGGGGAATATCACACAGACTTCAATGGGGAAAACAAAGTCTCAACACCTAGACTTCCACTGGAGATTATAATGCTGACTTCATTAGGGCAGATGAAAACTGCATCATCACGATATTAACTAGGGATCTCATGCTAACTTCATTGAGGAAGGCAACACCACATCATCGAGAAGAGCCCAAAACACATTTTTTAATACTAAGAGTAATGATTACACAAGCTTCTTTGGGGAGAAATTATGAAACCTCATGGGGATAACCATTTTCAGAAAGAGATGTTATCTCAGCTTTACTTGGGGATTTAAGAAGTCAAACAATACAATAAGAAATCAAAATTTTGGGGATTTTAAATCATACTATGCACTTGGCGAGAGAAAACCCAAAACGTTGACGACTGTTTCAACACTTCTTAGAAAAGATATTGCCCTTGTCTGGTTGTCAGGGAAAGAAACAACAACAATAATGCCAACACTGTAAAGAGCGATGTTTTGCAAATGATTCCATCCCAATACACAAAGAGGGAAGATACTTTCATCGTGTGGGCAAAGACCTTACTAGGGAATCTGGGATAAAGATTTCAGACCATGCAAACCCGAAATCAAAATGAACCAAGACTTGACTGGGGAAAATGGGATCACAAACCCAACATCATACCAATCATCAATTGGTATCATCTCCAACTATATGAGAAACACAATAATATCATGCACATACTAGTAAAAGTGTCCTGGGAGAGCCTTCCTGGGAACACATACTTCCAAAATTTTCATATTTCGTCCATCCTTGGAATCACCATTTTTATTTTTTTTCTTGAGTAATAAAATCTAAAGTAAAAGTAATTTTTAAATTTTTTTCACAAAACAAATTTGTTTTTCAATCTTTTTGTTTTTAAAATTACTATCAATAATAAATGGAGTCTTTGTAAGCAGAATAAAATAAGAATTACAAAGAATTGGATAAAAGCCCAAACTTTATTAATAGAATGGTAGTATGTGAATGGCGAGACTCCATAGATGATTACAAAGTTTGGAAAATGGTAATATATATTGGAAAAGATACATTGAAATATAATAACCATTATTCTCTCTAACAACTTTGAATTCCTGAGCAACGACTTTTGTTGAAGTGTGGTGAGGATCCAAGAAGATTGTTGCTTCAATGATCAAGTCTTGTCTAATGCAGTTACTTGCCAAGAAATCCATAACTTTTTCGTAAGTTGACCTTGCGGGTTTTCAACCTAGCGGGAGAATTTATTCTGTTTATGTCTCTAATTTTTGCCTAGACCGCCCTGTTGTACCCCAAAATTTGCCCTCTCATTTCTCAAGGATTATCTCACAAGATCTTCTATGACATCAAGTTTGCAGCACTGATACATCAATTTAGGTTTGGAATTGGCACAAGGGAAAAATGGTCAAAATGCACACTAAAAGTCAAACCTTGACTTTTGGAGCAAAATCAAATTTCAAGAATCACATTTCATCAAAGGCATGTTAGAATTTGAAATTTGTTTCATTAAGAAAGTCAAAATTCAAAATTATGTTGGAAAAGTCAAAGTTTTAAACACTTAGAAATTTTTCTAAGTGTTAAGAAAATATGATAAGTTCAGAACTTCTGGCCAGATTTTCACCATGGTGCAAGCTTATTTTGGAAGAACTTCTGACACAAGAGTTGTAGATTTCAATGAGATCTAAGAAATTGAAGAACATAACTTCTCCTATAAATGTTGGGATTTCAAGTTATAAATCCTTGAAGACACGTCAATGAAACTGAAGCACTCAGTAAATTCTGGGCCTTTCCAAGACAGAATTTGGTTAGAACTTCTGGGCCAGTTTTCACGTAGGTTCAATCAGAGTTTGCAAGAGTAATTCAAAGAGGGTCTGCAAAGTATGTTACAAGCTTTCTGAAAATTCTAAGAACTCCTTCAGAACATGCTGGATCAGGGAGATTCAAAGATCAGAAGTTGGATATTTTTTCTAAGTTACGTTGATCCTGAACTTCTGATCCAGATTTAAGCTATGATGCATAATCTCATATTATAGGTTTTCTATTTTGATAAATCTCATAATCATTTAATTCTTACATCCACTTTTGAGTCTTTATCCAAAGGGTTTCCTCACGTGTGGCATAGAAGTACCATTGTTGTCCTTGAAAAGCAAACTTTTGTACAAAGTTTATGCTGGGCCCATGCTTTACTTTTGCTTCTGAGGGTACTTTTCCATAAATCATGATTATAAATTTATATTAGGCACGACTAAAGCTGCTAACCACCATACTTTGTACCTTGAACTATACTTGTTAAAACTTGCTTTAAGAACAAGTCAACGCCATAACATATGATGATTGTACTCTTGACTTCTCCAAGCTCCTAAATCCTTGCCTATAAATTGAACTTCATTTGAAACTATTAAGGGGGGGAGGGGGGAATAAAAAAAAGTCTTGAAACCTTGAAGAAATTCCCAGAAACTGAAACTGCAGCCCAAACACGAAACATGTTAAGCTTTTGTTTTTACATTAAAACTCTAATTTTTTTCTTGCACATTCCTTGGCCAAATCACCCACACAGTTTCTGATATACATTTAGAAACAATACCCACTTCTATTTACAGACTGTAATACAATCTCCACCAACCCCCATTTCAAAAAATTAAACTTTGCTTCTTGGATGCTCCAGAACATTACAACCATTCATAACTCAAGTAGAGGTTTGCTTTAGCTTTCTAGGAACGTGAGAAAGCTGGCCTGAACATCACATCAATCAAAACCAGGCTCTAGTTCACAGAACATTTTTCAGCTTCAAGGTAAGCTTCTGCTAACTTTTATCACATTACTTAGGCATTGTTAGGCTTGCATTTTCAAAAATACAATGTAGATATCCTGACTCTGATTCTGTACATATTCATAGATTTCATGTATTTTTGCCTAAGTAGAGAGAATTTCAGTTCAGAACTTCTTGAGGAAATTAGGATTCAGAATTAGGATTAGCCAAATTCATGCTTGCTTCTGATTTACAGCTCTGATGCTTTATATTTCTGAAACCATGATGAAATTTTCCATAACTGCTATGTTTGCATTTTCTGTTTTGTTGAGAAATGGCTAAGCTGCAGATTCTCTGATTGGTATGGAGAAGGAGATGAAATTAATCATCAGAGCTTACTTTGTAATATATGTTTATTTTTTTTGTTTCTAATACGGGATGTATAGCCACCCCAGTGGTAGAGAGCATGCGCATAAGACGTTAGTGTTAAGAGTCATGAGTTCTAGCCCCGAAAACACCTTTTATGTTTATTTATTTAAATTTTTCTCCATTATTTGTCAAACAATAACCCTGGACTAGAACTTCTAGATATTCTCATCCAACAACATTGACACTTCACTTGCCTATTATCAGAACTTCTAGGTTTCCAGTTACATTAGAACTTCTAAGCTCTCTCAAACAACCATAACTTCTGACCTGCCAGTGACATTAGAACTTCTAGACTCCCTCAGCAATTAGAACTTCCAGGTTTTCCTTTGTTCCCAGTAACCCCAGAACTTTAATGCACCCGGATCCAGAGCTTCTGGCCTTCCCCGTTCCTGCTAACATTTTCTATCTGACTCACAGCGCATCAGAATCAGAACTTCTGCACTCTCCTCTTTCAGCAACACACTGATTCTGACTCTTGCTCTCTATTATTTTTATCAGCACTTCTTATTTACATTAATCAAAAACACCCAAAAAATACTTTATGCTCACAGGCTTTATTTTATTTCTTTTAAAACAAAAAAGACTAAAAATATTTTCTTAAGCCAATTCATTTCTTCTCTTAACAAAAACAAAACAAGTCTGAATATCTGAAGCCTTGACATTTTTACTTTGGATGTTCCCTCATGGGTAGTTTTGAGAGTGTCCCAAACCTCCTTGGCCAGTTCACATTGATGTACTAGTCTGAATATGTTTCTATCAATTCCATTGAACAAGGCATTTAATGCTTTGGAGTTACCCAGGGCTAACTCATCTTCTTCTTTGCTCCATTCTTCCTCAGGTTTCAGACTGGTTGTCCCATCTTTCCCGGTTATGGTGGGATGGTTCCATCCTTTGTCAGCAGCTCTCCAAGCCTTTTTGTCCAATGATTTTAAGAAGGCAATCATACGAGGTTTCCAGTAGTCATAATTTGATCCATCCAGAATGGGTGGTCTGTTTCCAAAACCTCCTTCTTTGTCCATAGCGCCAGAAAATAATATCCCTAGATCTCACCCAGTAAGACAGGCAGGGTGCCTGCTCTGATGCCAATTGAAATTCTGGCTGCAGATACTTAATGTCACAGTGAATGTTATGACACTGTATCTGACACTTTTTAAGACAGTAAAACTAAAAGCAGTAAGTAACACACTCAATTATTTACCCAGTTCAGTGTGTAACAACACCTACTCTGGGGGCTACCAAGCCAGGGAGGAAATCCACTATAAGAGATATTAATTCAGGAATAAACCAACCAGTTTATCTCCTTCACTTAAGACCTACCCAATGCAACTTCAATCTAAGTTCAACTTAAACCTGAGTTCCTACTCACTCCCCCTCAATCACAGCAGTGATATTAAACAATTGACTAATGAAATTATGAAGACACTCTTCAGAACATACACTTGATTTTGCTTCACAGCTTTTAATCAAGTAACACAAACACTCGTGCTTCAAAGCTTTGACTGATACACAACCCTAACTTGAATTTGCTTCAAAGATTTAATCAAGTGACACAAACACTCGTGCTTCAAAGCTTTGAGTGATACACAACCCTTACAATCAAATCCTACTCCAAGTCACTTATCACAATGATAATTGCTTGGATTACAGTAGTTACAACTATACAGTCCCTTATTGATCTTCTGTCAAAAGTCTCTTTCACCAACAGTCTTCATGAGGAATATATAGGTTGTTGTTCTTCAGTTAGGGATTCCACGAAAATAGCTAGGGTTAATTAGGGTTAACCTCAAGACTTGGTCATGGGACTTTAACAACCAGATTAGGGTTAAGCAAAGTTAACCTAAGCCCACGTGAGAATCTGATCTGGACTGAATAACTAGATTCCTTAAACTTCTCAGAAAATAATAAATCTGCACAAGTGTTAGTTCAGTACAGGATGTCTTAACATTGGTTATGACAACAAGAATCCTGTTTACAGATTTTGGTAGAATGCAATAAATATGATCATTGCATAATGATCAGCTAAACACTCATATTGAGCAGCTCCTGTATGACATTCTTTTTCTGCAGAATGTACCTTGTGACCCAGAATGTTATGACATCAGTCATGACATTCACACAATTGATTTTACCAAAAAACATGCCAATATCTAAACACTTACACAGCCCAAACATGAAACTTGTTAAGCTTCTATTTTTACATAAAAACTCTAATTTTTTTTCTTGCACATTCCTTGGCCAAATCACCCACACAATTTATGATATACATTTATAAACAATCCCCACTTCTGTTTACAGACTGTAATACAATCTCAACCAACCTCCATTTCAAAAAATCAAACTTTGCTTCTTGGCTACTCCAGAACATTACAACCATTCATAACTCAAGTAGAGATTTGCTTTAGCTTTCTGGGAACGTGAGAATGCTGACCAGAACATCACAGCAATCAGAACCACACTCTAGTTCATAGAACATTTTTCAGCTGCAAGGTAAGCTTCTGTTGATTTTTATCACATTACTTAGGTATTGTTAGGCTTGCATTTTCAAAAATACAATGTAGATATCCTGACTCTGATTCTGTACATATTCATAGATTTCATGTATTTTTGCCTAAGTAGAGAGAATTTCAGTTCAGAACTTCTTGAGGAAATTAGGATTTATAATTAGGATTATCCAAATTCATGCTTGCTTCTGATTTACAGCTCTGATGCTTTATATTTCTGAAACCATGATGAAAATTTCCATAACTGCTATGTTTGCATTTTCTGTTTTGTTGAGAAATGGCTAAGCTGCAGATTCTCTGATTGGTATGGAGAAGGAGATGAAATTAATCATCAGAGCTTACTTTGTAATATATGTTTATTTTTTTTGTTTCTAATACGGGATGTATAGCCACCCCAGTGGTAGAGAGCGTGCGCATAAGACGTTAGTGTTAAGAGTCATGAGTTCTAGCCCCGGAAACACCTTTTATGTTTATTTATTTAATTTTTTCTCCATTATTTGTCAAACAATAACCCTGGACTAGAACTTCTAGATATTCTCATCCAACAACATTGACACTTCACTTGCCTATTATCAGAACTTCTAGGTTTCCAGTTACATTAGAACTTCTAAGCTCTCTCAAACAACCATAACTTCTGACCTCCCAGTGACATTAGAACTTCTAGACTCCCTCAGCAATTAGAACTTCCACGTTTTCCTTTGTTCCCAGTAACCCCAGAACTTTAATGCACCCGGATCCAGAGCTTCTGGCCTTCCCCGTTCCTGCTAACATTTTCTTTCTGACTCACAGCGCATCAGAATCAGAACTTCTGCACTCTCCTCTTTCAGCAACACACTGATTCTGACTCTTGCTCTCTATTATTTTTATCAGCACTTCTTATTTACATTAATCAAAAACACCCAAAAAATACTTTATGCTCACAGGCTTTATTTTATTTCTTTTAAAACAAAAAAGACTAAAAATATTTTCTTAATCCAATTCATTTCTTCTCTTAACAAAAACAAAACAAGTCCATTTTTCATTTCTTGTACATTATTTCAATATGGTTGTAATAGATAATTAGGAATTTAATTTCTTGCAATCCCCATTTGTAAATTTATACACCCCATCCCCCTAATGATTGTAATAGCGTAGAATATTTACCTCCCGCAATTTATCACTTTCATATAAATGCTAGTAGTTAGGATTTGTGTGAGAAGATAAAATCAATGCTTAGACAACCCCTAATAAAATACTAAATGCATGCAAATCAAACACACTATTCACACATGCACCCCTAGGGTTAACTTCATTTGTTGCCTAAAAATGGTCATGTTATGCATGTGAGATGTCTTAGCAAAACAATCAAAAATACAAGATCATAGTCCCTCGATGACACTTCAAATGTTTCCTTTCAAATGATCTTAGTCCCTAAAGAGAAATGCTAAGATATTTCACAACATTTCTATCATGACTATACGATGAACCACGCCCATCCCTTTCACATCCAAAGATAAAGCTTCTTACCAATCAATGGTAAGATAGCAACATCTAAGGGAGGAGGACAAGAACAAAGAATTTTGAGTAGGTAGAAACGTTCTTAGTTGCTTGCTCATCTTCAAAACAAACATCTTCCCAAACACACACTAAACACTTTCCAAACACGCAATATTTTCAAAAGTCCAGCACTTTATACATTCTTGTAAAGACAATAATCATTACAAAGTTTTCCTAAATGAATGCGCTTTTCAAAAATACTTTCAAAACCACACCAAAAAGCACACTTTCAAACAAAAGAAAGTGATCTAGCAAGCAACTAAGAGCTCATAGATAACTATGGATGAAAAGGGTGCTAATACCTTCCCTTTTCATAATCTACCCCCCGAACTCAAGAAATAATCTCAAAGGTCTTTCCTATTCTTTTCACCCTTTCCTTTATTGGATAAAAGAAAAATCGGTGGCGACTCTTGCTATCCGCAAAAATTGCGATCAAACGCAAAAAATCCCAAGTCAGTTCTCCCACCGTGTTACAGAACTGGCGACTCTGCTGGGGAATACTAAAAAGTGGGGTTACCTTAGGGCTAGATCACCTTTACTTGATTTCATTGTTTGACTTGCTTTCTTTACATTATGGTTCCTTGTTTGGGCTTGTTTTGATCCTCTACCCATATCTGGGACACCTTATAGGTAAGTAGCAATAAGTTGTGGAAACTATGCGGGGTATACCGACATGGTCTAAGAAATAGCTACATTAGTGTGACACATTTGTTGGTATCGGTAGCCCTTGAGTAGTCAAGGAGAATACGGGGCCGTTGTGTGGTGTCATGAAGCACTAACTGACTTTAGAACCTTTACTTGACCAACTTGTCCATTAAGAAGTAGTGAGGTAGCCGACTTTAGTGCAGTCCGAAGTTCGTTGATACTCAATACTACGCTCATTGAGATTGGACTTTCGGTATATTTTTGTAGCTGTTAAAGAGGCTTGCGCTGAAACAATGTCCGATGAAGAAATATCAGTGATATTGAGATCCCCTAGAACCCAGTTACTATTTCTAGGAGAGGTTTGAGCCAACTAAACTTCAAGAGGGTATTTTCCTATAAACTCCATGCAAGCCTAAACCATTGCATTTTTACACTAACCATTTCAAGGATTATTGTGATTTATCTTTGTTCTGTTTTATAGGACATGCCTTCCACTCGCAGGAACACCATCCAGGTCAATCTCGTAAGAATTCCTTCTCAACTCAAAGAGTTAGCATTGAGGGTTCCTGATATTTCTCCATTCACCGAAAGACATGGTCGACTCCTAAACTTGGTTACCTCGAGCATTGATGAAGACATGATGAAAGTGCTTTTCCAATTCTTCGACCCTTTGCACCATTGCTTCACCTTTCCTGATTACCAGCTTGTACCTACTATGGAAGATTCTCTCAACTCTTGAGGATTCCTTTTCTCAGTCAACTACCTTTCAACGTTATGGAAAGAGATCCAAGCCCAGAAGAGATTTCCCGAGTGCTACACTTGCAACAATCCAATGTCACGGCTAATTGGGAAACAAAAAGTGGTGTCAGAGGGTTCTTAGCCAAGTTCTTGTTTGAAAAAGCTCAAGATTTTTGGAACACTCTGGATTTACAAGGCTTTGAAGAAATATTGGCCCTTCTTATCTATGGGATGGTTTTATTTCCAAACCCTGACCAACTTATAGATGTAAATGCTGTCAAAATCTTCATGTCTCGCAATCCGGTGCCTACTTTGTTAGGAGATATCCTACATTCTCTCCACTCTCGCACTATGAGGAAAAGAGGGACCCTCATGTGTTGCACTCCTCTATTGGCTAGATGGTTTGTTTCGCATCTCCTCCGATTTGTATTGAAGAACGAGCAAAGTTTGAGGTGGTCCAATAGGTTGATGTCACTTAGACATTCAGATATTGACTGGTGTTCTCAATCCTTAGAGAACATTACTATCATCGACCATTATGGGGAATTCCCTAATGTCCCTTTGCTTGGCATAAGGGGAGGTATCACTTACAACCCTTGCTTGACTTTGTGACACTTTGGGCATGCCCGAAGAGATGGTTCGCATGATATGCTCATCCAAGGAGTGTTGTTCGACTACGAGAGCGGCAATCAAGGCTGCCGTCAGAGGTTTGTGCGAGCTTGGATGATGGTAAACAAAGTGGATAGTAAGACTCTAGGACGCAAGAACTCTATTCCCCTTGAGCCTGGCCTTAAGTGGGTACGAGCTCGTGCTTAAAAGCTCGTAATGCCTTACCCCTCCGTCCTACCTGTTATCATGGAGCCTGTGGCTGAAGAAGATGTCTCGTACACTGTCCTCTACCCCAACATGCCTACTTCTCTTGAAGACTTGCAAAAGGGTTGGATTCAGCTAAAAGAAGAACGAGATACCTTCGAAGCTCAGTTCTACGCGGGTGAGAAGAGGGTTTTGGAACTTACAAAGCAACTTCATGAAGAACAGAGCTTGAATGCCTACCTTGCACCAAAGAGGATGCGTTCGACCTTTTTGTCTTAAAGATTTATTTTGTAAGCCCAAGAGGCACATTGTAACCATTTTTAACTAATTAATGCAATTTGACGTTTGTTCATTCTTTGTCTAGACAAATTTAAATTTCATAAATCCTTGAAATCATTTGCATGCACATCTTTCATGCATCATAACATAACAGGTTTTCCACGGAAGGTTTCCTTATCTTTCTGATGTTTATTTCAGCAAGATAGATATCGAGAAAACAGTGAAAGACCTACAATCACAAAACTCCCAGTTTCAAGAGACTCTACTGACCCTGGCCAAGGGACAACAAGAGTTGATGATGTTGCTAGCATCCAAAAAGAAACCAAAGAGGAAAGCCCTATTCAACATGGGTAAAAGATTAGGAGAGTCGATCCGTCAGATACCAGTAGTGGGAGACTCGTCTGAGGAAGACGAAAATCAAATTGGAGAAGCAAGGAGTACCCAGGCTTGGTGTATCAATGATCAAGTGTCCGATGATGAAGACTATTTTGACGAGCAGTATCCTCCTGCCAATGTTAAGTACAAGCAGCTAGAGGATAGATTGAAGGCCGTTGAGATTCAAGCCATCCCTGGTTTAGATTTTGACGATTTGGGTTTAATATCTGGGGTTGTCATTCGCCACAAATTCAAGATACCAGTCTTCGTTAAATATGATAGGGTTTCCTGCCCAAAGCTTCACCTGAAGTCTTATGTGCGTAAAATACAACCGCACACCGTCGACAAGAAACTTTGGGTCCACTTCTTTCAAGAAATCTTAGCTGGGACTCAGCTAGAGTGGTTTTACCAATTGGAGGGTTCCCGTATCCATACATGGGAAGACTTGACCACTGCTTTCTGATCCGCTGTCGCGGACGGATCAAAAACGAGTATTTAGTAAAATGCAGTATAACGACAATGGCTTGAGTCGTATCGCAAGGATTCTTGATTTTATTATTAACTAATATAAATAGAATGAGGGTTTGGTTTTAGGATCAATTCATAACACGAAATAAGTGATTAAAATAAGTGATTATAAAAATAAGTCGATCTACTATTTTCAGGTTCCTGCTAATCATTGGTTTTTACCTTATCAATTCCCTAAGCAGCTTCGACCTCTATTCGATTTCAATACCAATTGACAAGCGCAATAGATATAAAATAGATTGAATTCCCATTCCAAATTAAGCAAACGGATTAATATAATCGTGAATTAAGCAAACACGATATAGAACGCGATTTAATGACTAAGCGACGTAAACAACGATTAAAGATTAGGAATACAATCATACGAATTTAATCAAGACATTTCATGAAATAATAGATTAAGCAAATACAATTTCATAAAATAGAATTGAAAGAGAAACGAAATTGAATTGATAAATTAAAAACCTCAAAGCATCGGAACGCGATTACAGTAGATCAACTCTGGATGATTAGTTCTTCATTCAAGCCGTACAAGTCAAAGTTTTTTTTCTGAATAATGAAAAGGTCCCAACTAAATTACTGTAGTGGTTGCTAGGTATAGCAAGGACAAGGATTCGGTTCATAACCCAACTGGGTCGAAAACATAACCCAGACCCAAAACAAATGACCCAAAACTTAAATATAAAATACTGCAACTTCAATGAATTTTATGGCCCTGCTACAATCTGATTCAGCTCTTGACTTCTGAATAAAAATCGTAGCTCTTTCTCTTAGATTTCCAACGACTGGTAGCATGCCTCGTTCCGACTCTCATATCTCAAGTTATGAATTTATTCGTGCAGACTGCTAATGCTAAAAAATAAAGTACGAAAATCAAATAAGAGTAGAAATAAACTAAAATAGAAAACACTATAAAATACAAAAATAAGTTAAACAAACCATGAAAATGCATAAGTACAATCATGAAAGAATGTGCATCAAAATGCACTGATCAAATTCCCCCACACTTGAACTTTTGCATTCCGAGCAAAATAAAATCAAAAGAAACACAACAACATCATCATCTACTCATTCTAGGCTACAAACTCTTCTTCGGTTAAGATTACATCAATAGGTACTAATATTGCATACTAAGGATATCATAGGAACACTAATCTTGTCTCTTGAATATGAAAACGAATTCGAATCATATTATTATGCCAAAGCCTAACTTACTCATCCTCCTTTTTGCTCTTTTTCATTCAGGCGCAATCACATTAAGCCCGTTATCTCCACACACTCATAGCAAGGCGATCGGTTAGTGAATCTGATCCTTTTTGCACGGGGTTCTGGTACTTATGTGACATAACCCTTTGCTTAATCGGTTGTAGTTGTGGGGGATCGGACCGTAATCCGCCCTACTAAGTTCAGCACCAGAAACCGCTGAACCAACTAAAAACGAGTCTTATTATCAACTTTTTTTTTGTAGGTTCTATGACCGTTGGGTTAAGTGACCGGGTGAGGGTCACCAAACTTAGAAGGCGCATTCCTTTTTTTTTCAAATAAAACTTGAATCACTCACTTATTTTCATCGGCTTCCCTGCGTAGAGTGCGTGTGAGATGGTGCTGACTGCTGAAATAAACTACTCAATAGCTATTAAAAGATGAGAATTCAAGGCTACGTCATAATAAAAATTCAAATTAACTTTCATATGCATGAGACTTACAGTGTTAAGATGATACCGATCTTGTGAACTTTTCCCAAGTCTCCACAACTAACCTCAGATTAATCTATAACCCAAAACTTTCAAAAAGATGCATATTTTTTTTATTTTTTTTATAACTGAAAATAAAATAACGAACAAAAGAAAAGAAAAGAAAACAAATAAATAATTCTCTCCCCCCACACTTAAAACACACATTGTCCTCATTGAAAGAAACAAGCATAAAATAAGAGAGAGAGGAGAGAAAGGAAAGAACACACCCGAGAAGTCAAGGCAGATAGATGATCGCATAAGTAGCCTTTCCCAACGAGAGCACTTTTATAGTTTCCTATTCCAACGTGGGACTCTCATGGAATAGCTTGAGGCGGTGTCCTTTGACTTTGCAATTTTTATCAGTACCTTCACTTTTTATCCCTGGATCAAAAAATGTTCTTCTAAAAGTAAAAGCTTCAAATGGGCACGTGAACATGATCTCATCTTTCACAACATCAAGGATCAAAAGGTTACGGGGCTGCCTCACTTCTTTTGCTACATCTTCAAGTGAGATCCTATGCATGCACATGGACAGACTAATATCATAAATATCATCTAAGGTCCATCCAATTCCTTTCTTATGCTTCTTCAAAACCTGCAAAAATTTACTTTCTTGATCAAAATAAAGTTTAGAAGAAATTATAACCGGGAGATTTTCATCTCTAGATAAGCATAATTAAGATTTTCAGGAATTAGTTTCAGCTCTCGGAAAGGTGGTTGTTTAATGGATGGTTTATTTCGGGCAGCTGGAGTATCGAGAGCTTCTTGCACATGAACAACTTCATTTGCAACCTCATCTGCAGTAAGAATATCAACTTGCAAGGCGGCCTCAATTTCAGTATAAACAGAGCAAATTTTAATATCAGTACAAACATCACAATAGTAAACATCATCAAAATCAGATAATGATGGAAAATCAGCTGCAAATAAATCAATACAAGTATCATCAACAATCTCAGAAAGTAACTCTATTGGAAAAACAAAATTATCTTCCAAGGGTTGTTGATTAGATCGTTGAGCATGTTGCATGATATTCATCAAAGAGGCAAGTTGTTTAATCTGTGTTTGCAAAGTCTGGAGAGTAGAATCTATTTGTTGTTCATACTGGAGATTATTTACAGTCATTTGTTTGACAATGTCCTCTAGAGAAGGTTCAGAAGGTTCTGAGTACACAACATGGAATTCCTTCAGATGCTTATGCGGATCCTCACCTGTAAGACTATTAAGCTTTGACAACAAGTGTATTAAATTATATTTTGATTCAAAAGGTGTATCAGCTGCAGGATAGTCAATACATAAACCATTATAGCTCACATCAAGGCCAGCCAACTGCCTCAAAGTTCTTTGTTCAACCATGTTATCAATAGACACAAAAATACCAACTATGTCCCAAACAGGAAGAAACAAATAGAAAGAAAGAAAATGATTAAAATAAATTAAAAAAATACAAAAATACAAAATTTAATCTAATGAAGCAAAACAAGAATTTTGAGATTTTTTTAAGATTTTATCGACACTATGAAAATAGTAAAAAATTATTTAAAAATAGAAAAAAGAGGAATTTGCGATTTTAAGGCCCGAAATCTTTTAGAATATTATTCTAAAGGAGTATTGTTCATCGATTTTTTTCTGAACTTCTGAAAAAAAGTTCGGAGCAAATCGAAACAGTAGGTTTCAAACTTACCTAGTAGACTGAAAAACTATACTGCAATCGAAATTGCAACCCTGAAAATCAACAAACACAACGAAAATAACAAGAAAAATAACAAGAACACTATACCTATGACTAAAATATTAATTAATAACAACAAGAATCCCCGGCAACAACGCTAATTTTGATCCGCTGTCACGGACGGATAAAAAACGAGTATTTTGTAAAATGCAGTATAGCGACAATGGCTCGAGTCGTATCGCAAGGATTCTTGATTTTATTATTAACTAATAGAAATAGAATGGGGGTTGGTTTTAGGATCGATTCATAACACGAAATAAGTGATTAAAATAAGTGATTATAAAAATAAGTCGATCTACTATTTTCAGGTTCCTGCTAATCATTGGTTTTTACCTTATCAATTCCCTAAGCAGCTTCGACCTCTATTCGATTTCAATACCAATTGACAAGCGCAATAGATATAAAATAGATTGAATTCCCATTCCAAATTAAGCAAACGGATTAATATAATCGTGAATTAAGCAAACACGATATAGAACGCGATTTAACGACTAAGCGACGTAAACAACGATTAAAGATTAGGAATACAATCATACGAATTTAATCAAGAAATTTCATGAAATAATAGATTAAGCAAATACAATTTCATAAAATAGAATTGAAAGAGAAACGAAATTGAATTGATAAATTAAAAACCTCAAAGCATCGGAACGCGATTACATTAGATCAACTCTGGATGATTAGTTCTTCATTCAAGCCGTAAAAGTCAAAGTTTTTTTCTTCTGAATAATGAAAAGGTCCCAACCAAATTACTATAGCGGCTTCTAGGTATAGCAAGGACAAGGATTCAGTTCATAACCCAACTGGGTCAAAAACATAACCCAGACCCAAAACAAATGACCCAAAACTTAAATATAAAATGTTGCAACTTCAACGAATTTTATGGCCCTGCTACAATCTGATTCAGCTCTTGACTTCTGAATAAAAATAGTAGCACTTTCTCTTAGCTTTCCAACGACTGGTAGCACGCCTCATTCTGACTCCCATAGCTCAAGTTATGAATTTATTCATGCAGACTGCTAATGCTGAAAATAAAGTGCGAAAATCAAATAAGAGTAGAAATAAACTAAAATAGAAAAACACTATAAAATACAAAAATAAACTAAACAAACCATGGAAATACATAATTACAATCATGAAAGAATGTGCATCAAAATGCACTGATCACTTTCTATCACCAATACCAGTACAATACCGACTTGGCACCGACAAGAGTTCAACTGCAAGACATGACAATGGGTAAAAACGAAGGGTTCAAAGAGTACGCCCAAAAGTGGAGGGATCTTGCCAGTAGGGTTCAACCATCATTAATTGATAGGGAAAACATTGATATATTTATGGGCACTTTATTTGGTCCATTTTCAACTTATTGGTTGGTTGTTCTTCATCCGGTTTCACTGAGCTGATCTTAACCAGTGAAAGAGTTGAAAGTGGTATCAAGAGCGGGAAGATTCCCATAGCATCTGCTTCCACCTCCAACTCCATAAAGAAACCCTTCACTGGGAAGAAAGAAACTAATTCCGTGTATGGGGAAAGGGCCCGTACCAAGAAGGATGACCGCCTGTCCGTTAATGTTGTTCGGATTTCCAACCCAACCCCTGTTCAAAGACAATCTTCCAATAATCAACGATTTGAGACTCCACAAAGACAATACACAAGGATAGGCATGTCGCTATCCTAAGCCTTACAACACCTGTTAAAGGTTACTTTGGTGACACTGCGTGATCCTCCGGCTAATCCAGATACCTCCTCACCTAAATACAATCCAAATACGAAGTGTGCACATCACTCGAATAATCCCGGGCATAAGACAGACCAATGTTGGGCACTGAAGAATAAAATTCAAGACTTAATAGACAACAAGATGATCGAATTTGATCTGCCTCCAATTCCCAATGTGATAACAACACCAATGCCAAGCCATGGACAAGGTGTCAACACAATTGAAGACACCATTTTTGTTTCCTCCATCAAAGACTTGACCACTCTGTTAACCATTGTCAAAAGGAACTTGCTGAAAGCTGGGATTTTCCCAGGCTATTTGAAGGACTGTGATTTCTGCGCCAAACAAACTAACAGATGCAAATGGCTGAGAGAAGGCGTTCAACGCTTGATGAATAATCATGAGATCCTATTTGAGAAGACTCTATCCGCCAAAAACTTGACCAATTAGATTGAAGACCTCTCCATCCTAAAAATTTCAAACAAGCCTCTTAGGATCTCCTCCAAGGGTCCTATCAGGATTTCAAATGAACCGACTGTTGCTCCTCTGATAATTACCACCTCCGGGCCAATTTCGTACTCTTCTAATAAAGCAGTGCCATGGAACTATGGTGCTGAGGTGTTTTACCATGGAATAAAGCAAGATGCTTGGATTGAAGATAGCAAAGCTGATGACATTGGTAACATTACTGTCTCTAGTAAGGTGACCAAAATTGGGAGAATCTTTTCACCCAACATCTCACCACCAACCGCTACAAAGGCACCTGTCTGCATCACCACTGCTAAGCCTAGTGTTGACATAAGGGGAAAGGAGAAAGTAGTTGAGCCTGCTGAGACAGAAATACCCGCAAAAGACATTGCTGTTGAGGAACCTTCCGCTCAAGAAATCAATGAGATCTTGAAAATTATAAAGAGGAGTGATTTCAAGATAGTGGAGAAACTGGGGAAAACCCCTTCCAATATTTCCATGTTATCTTTGCTACTTTATTCCTATGCTCATGCCCGGGTGTTAATCAAATTCCTAAAGAAGGCCCATGTCCCTCATGAGACCACAACTGACCAGTTTGAAAATTATGTGGAAAACTTGACGGCCGATAATGGTTTGGGGTTCTCGGATGCTGATCTGACACCACTTGGAAAGAACCATAACAAAACTATGCATGTTTCTATTGAATTTAAGGGGACTACCCTAGCACATATTTTGGTTGATACTGGCTCTTCCTTAAACGTACTACCCAAGGGCACTTTGGACCGATTAGACTGCGAAGGACTGGTGTTGAAGCCGAGTGATATTATTGTGAGGGCTTTCGATGGGTCCAAAAGGACGGTTCATGGAGAGGTGGATCTCCCGATCAAGGTGGGTTCATAGATTTTTAACTCTACTTTCTACATCATGGATATCCATCCTGCTTACTCCTATTTGTTGGGTCGCCCTTGGATCCATCGAGCAGGGGCAGTAACGTCAACCCTTCATCAAAATCTCAAGTACTCGGTGTAGCAGTAGAAATGTTTAAGGCTAAGACATTTGATTGACTAGACTTATACATATCAAAATAAAAATCACCACCACGCTTTATTGTTTGCAAAGGAATGGGAAAAGAGCGAGTAACCCCAAAAGAGGGGGAAATATTCAAGGTAAGGGGGTTGGTTATGCAAAGGAGAGGTATTATCACCCTAAACATCTACGGTACTCTGCAGGAACCTCTTTGTGAAATCTGTATATTTTGGCTATAAAATATTGTATAAAAAATAGATGGTAGAGGTGAGAAAAGAAGTATTTTTTATGATTTTTGCACCCGCCGCGGTTGCGAACCTTTAGTTCCTACGTACCATCTTTCATGCAATAGGGGATCATGGTACACGTAGTTCCTCTTTAAAAATTTTAAAACACAAGTGTGTTGGTTAATTTTATGAGATAAGACATCATCGTCATTGTCCGTGTGGAAAACATACTTACTACCCACAATCATGAGAAAGGAGAATTTGCATCATCTCAAAGTGGAGGATATGGCTTGGATGTCAAACTCAACAATGCCTCACTTAACACCCAAGTGGAAAATATCTCTCTTCACTACATATTATAGAAGTATAGTTGTTTTCATCACTACAAGGATTGACAAGAGTCTAATCTTTTGAGAAAAGTTTTAAAATAAAAAGCCAAAGTGGCAAAGTGGTTTGAAATGAGATTGATTAACTTTTAGTCTTCTCACAAAAAATGTCAAGGTATTATTAAGTTGATTGAAGTTTATTTATAAAAATGTTTTGAAAATGGACATAAGTCCAAGTTTATTATGAAAGTGGTTCAAGTTTAAATAACAAGAAGAGTTTTCAAAATGAGAGAGAAGATTTTTAAAATTAAAGAAGATGGGAGAAGAAGAAGATACTATCCTAAAGCATAAGGTAAAAGCTAGGGAGAAGAACTATCTAACCAACAATAAGCCAACACTTGAAATTATGAGTCAAGATACAATTCCCATTCTTTGTATTGAAACCAAGCAAGCAAAGATACTAGACCTCTTGAGAGAACCAAACTTCAAATGTATTAAGTCTTCACCAAAAATTTGGCGGAGTAACGGCTGTATATGGGTGAGTTCCAGATTACAAACAAAGAATGTAATCACAATAACCTGCATAAAAAACAAACAAACAACCCAATGTCGTGAGGTAAACCTCAAGAACTCCAGACAAAATATCAATTAAGGTCACAAGGTCTCCAACATAGGCCAAGGTTTCTAATCCTAAGTCCAAGAAGTCCAATACTCCATAATGCCAAGGATAGTAACCAAATAGTCCAAGTATCATTAAAGCTTTTAATGGTTCATGTTAATTATTAGGTATCTTAGAATAGAAAAGCTCAAGTGAGCAAAGATGAAAAATAGCATAAAATGTAAATGTTAAAAGTAAATGGTGCATAAAATAAAAGTGCATAAAAAAATCACAAAATAAAGTCAATTATTAGTGGTTAGTTGGATTACCATCTTGAAACTTGCATTTGGAACTCATTAGAGGATTGGTAGAATCAAAGCCTCCACACAACAAGTTGCATTTGTGCTTTGTCAATTATATCATCCATTTTTGAATCCTCAAAAGTACCATTTAATGATCAACGATGTTTAAGTGATCCGCGTTGACCAAAAGTGTTGTAGATCCATTAGAGGATTGGTAGAACCAAAGCCTCCATACAATGAATCTCAAGGTTATTGGATCAAAGAGATCAAATTAACATACTTGGGCTTGCAAACATAGGTTTGAGCCATGAATGATCATTTATTCAATTTTTTTTTGGACAAAATTTAGCGCTATGTTAAGCAATCGTGAGTGGAATTATATAGAAGTCACATCTATTTTGAGGCCGGTCAATAGCAATCTATGCACCATTTATTTTGAGACATGATATAGAGATCATGCTCCAATAACACTTAGTGCAATAAGAAAGGGATAAGATGAAGAAGGGTGGGAAAGAATATACAAACCACATTTAAATTAAAATTTAATCAAACTATTATTAAAGTCATTCATCCATTTTTGTGGAGTTAGACTCAACACCATGGAAATAATATTGTATTTAATATATACATTAAAAAGGGTTTTAAAATGTTTTAAAAATAGAAATAAAAGAGAAAAATATCAACTATGTTCAAATTAATCAAGAAAATTTTAATAAGACCATATAAAAATCAGAAATAAACTCATATATTTTTATAAAATTTTTGGTAATTTTTTAAAGTCATAAACTATTTTTAAAATTAAAATAAATGAGTAAAATAAACAAAAAATGATAAAAAGTAACAAAGTCAAAAATAAAAAATAAATGAGGTCACCAATATTTTTCACAATATCATTCCATTTTTTTTTTAAATTTAAAAATGTATAAAAGTATTTTTAAACATTTAAAAAAATTCAAATAAAGTGAAAATTTATAAAAAAAATATCAAAACACAAAATAAAATTGTAAAAAAATAAAAATCAGAAAGAGAAAAATCAAAAATATTTTTCATAATTTTTTTAGATTTTTTGGACTTAAAATGAATTTTCTATGATTTTTTGAAGTTTAAAACAATTAAAATGAAAATCAGAATATAAAATATCAAACCAAAAAAATATGGGCCATCTGATCATTGTCAAAACGCGTTAGTAAACAGATCAAGTGGACCTGGTACGCTCTGCATGTTATGGACTTTATTAAATAAAGCACTGAATCAAATGTAAAATCATATTTAAAAAAAAAAACAAATGGCACACCATCATTGGTTGGAAGATGACACGTTGGTCATCTTCAACCTCCAGCCAGTCCCAAAACCAGGTCACTCAAACTGTAAAATTAGAGCACGAGACCTATGCCATTCGCTTCGTCTCATCAAGACGAAGACAACCACACCTTCGCGATAAATTTATATAAATTGTAGCTCAAGCAATTTGGAAGAGAAGTTTTGAAAAGGGATTTGAAAATTCATGGCCAAAACGTGTTTCCAAATAAAACCAAGTATTGCAACTAGAACCAGGGAAATGAGAGCTTCACAATGATATCAAAGTTTGGAAGAATTGATGGAGAAATCTACCTATTGAAGTTGAGTTGCAGAGCTCTGAAACTGGACTACTATGGATTAATATAGGTCACGATTCTTGAAGATAATTGTATGGTTAGCTTCAGAGAAGATCAAGGAAAGTGAATTGATACAAAAAATGGATTGAAAAAGGCTTGAACACTGATTTTGAAGTTGCAGAGTTATGGAATGAGTTTGGCAGAGTGATTTTGGCTGTTTAAGCTTGAGGAAATGAATGAGGGATGACCCTCTATTTATGGGGAATCAAATGGAGTGTTCAAGCGTGTGAAATGATGAAGTTTGAAGGGAAATCATGTGAAGTTGAAAAACAAGAAAAGTGTGACTTCTATTTTGATCAAAACTCATCAAAAACGCGTGTTTTGCTATGCTAATAACTTCTGGAAGTTCACTAAACATGTTTAGAAGCAAAAGCGCATAGAAAAAAATGTGTTTAGAAGATAAGTCAAGGATTTCAAATTCTGACTTTTAAAGAAACTTCAATTTCAAGTTACCAAGTTCAAATCAATGGAATTCTCAGCTCAAGGGGTCTTAAGGCATGATTCTTGAAGCTTTAGAAAGATGAGATTACAAGCTTTGTAATGGGAAAAAATGGAATCAAATGGATGTTTTAGCTAAAAGTTGCAATGAGTCAAAGTTGGGAAAAAGAAGTTGACTTTCCATACTTAGAAATATTTCAAGTTTTTCTTCAAGAGTGACCTATAATTTTTTGCATCCAAACATGGCCTTCCTCTTGGAATTTTCTCTTGACAAAAAAGATGGCATGAAATATACCTCTTGAATGACATTTTGAGACTTGAACCATTAAAAATCTTCAAAAATTGAGAGAGTTATGAATTGTTGAAGTTGGCAAAAAATCATGAAATGACCTATAATCTTTTGTATCCTTAGGCCGTCTTCCATCCATTTTATCACTTTACATATAAAAGAAGGAATAAATTTCACATACTCAAGATCATTAGGGAAAAAGAGTGGGCTCAAGGTGATGAAAATTAACCAGGTTATGATCATTTGAAGTCACACATGGGAAATTGGGGGTTCATCTGGAGGACTTGTAATCTTTCTTCATCATCAAGTTTCTTCCACATGAAAACTCCTTGAAACTTTTGTACTGATTTGTTAATAACCCATTGAAGAGAAGGATTCTTTTGGAATCACTAAAAAAATACCAAAATATGATCAAAATATACTTCTTTGAAGTTCAAAACCCTAGCTCCTAGATCAAGAAAATCCTTTGAGGAACTTTGACAATGTTAGACAACCTTCTTGTACCAACACTTTTTCTTTGAAAATAGAAATTGTTGAGGATGATAATGAGAACTCATAAAAACCAAAACCACTTCCATATCTTGAGAATTGATAGAAATATGCACTTGTGACCAATGGGAACAAGGCCTTGTCCAACCATGACAACTTCTTCAATCAACCCCTTGTACTTTTGAATCAATCTTGATAACTTTGAAATATGGTGAACCAAAATAAACCTTTCCATGCCATTTATTCCAAAACAAATTCAATGGTGAGGTTTGAATTTCTCAAGCTTTATTGACTAGGGCATGTAAATAAACTCATGAACCCATGGATCAAATTGCTAAGCCACATTGACTTTACCTACATTATTAACAAGTAAGACAAACCAACATTACATTCTATTAATTAAAAGGAAATTTAAAACAAAACATGCATGATCACAAAATAAAAACAAGTCAAGGTGCTTCATGATTCTTCAAAGATAAAAGCTAAAGATAGAGAGGAGAACCAAAAGCCCTAATGTGATCTTGTTGTGATTGAATCAATATGGTATGATGAAGGGATCTTAGGGGAAAAAATTGAGGTACAACAGTTGCCCTTATTTAAGTTTCTTCTATCCGGAGATACAAAGGTTAAAAATCTTCGTGTCGACATGATCGAAGATACTTAAATATAAAACAAACCCTATTTTTGGCCCTAAGATTCCATGCAATTATTATGAGTATGAATGCATATGAACAACTTCAAAGGGATGCAAAACACCACTGGGGATGTAACAAAGGAAAAAAAGCATCAAAAGAGAACCCGACCAGGAAGATAAATCACTGGTGAATCAAAAAGGCCCGACTCAGAGAGGATGGTAAAAAGTCAAAGGATACACCAACTTTTACTGAAGGCGAAACTACCAACGTTCACTGAAGGTAGAAAAAGATAACAATCATCGATGTTCACTGACGATGAACTACTAACTTTCAGTGAAGGTAGTAAGAGAAAAATATCATATCACTAACATTCACTGACGATGAACTACCAACGCTCACTGAAGGCAACAAAAATATAACAATCACCAACTTTCACTGATGGTGACCTACCAACTTTCACTGAAGGTAGAGAGAAAAGAAATATCAAAGCACCAACGTTCACTGACGGTGAACTACCAACATTCACTAAAGGTAGCAAAAATATAACAATCACCAACTTTCACTAATGGTGAACTACCAGCTTTCAGTAAAGGTAGAGAGAAAAGAAATATCATAGCACCGACACTCACTGACGGTGAACTACCAACATTCACTGAAGGTAGCGAAAATATAACAATCACCAACTTTCATTGATGGTGACCTACCAACTTTCAATGAAGGTAGAGAGAAAAGAAATATCATAGCACCGATGTTCACTGACAGTGAACTACTAACATTCACTGAAGGTAGCAAAAAGATAACAATCACTAACTTTCACTGATGGTGAACTACCAACTTTCACTGAAGATAGAGAGAAAAGAAATATCATTGCACCACCGTTCACTGACAGTGAACTACCAACATTCACTGAGGGTAGCAAAAAGATAATAATCACCAATGTTCACTGATGGTGAACTACCAACTTTCACTGAAGATAGAGAGAAAAGAAATATCATAGCACCGACGTTCACTGAAGGTGAACTACCAACGTTCACTTAGGGTAGAAAAAGATAACAATCACCAATATTCACTGATGGTTAACTACCAACTTTCACTGAAGGTAGAGAAAAGAAATATCATAGCACCGACGTTCACTGACGGTGAACTACCAACGTTAACTGAAGGTAGAAAAAAGATAACAATCACTAACTTTCACTAATGGTGAACTACCAACTTTCACTGAAGGTAGAGAGAAGAAATATCAAAGCACCAACATTCACTGACGGTGAACTACCAACATTCACTAAAGGTAGCAAAAAGATAACAATCACCAACTTTCACTAATGGTGAACTACCAACTTTCAGTGAAGGTAGAGAGAAAAGAAATATCATAGCACCGACGTTCACTGACGGTGAACTACCAACATTCACTGAAGGTAACAATCACCAACTTTCAATGATGGTGACCTACCAACTTTCACTGAACGTAGAGAGAAAAGAAATATCATAGCACCGATGTTCACTGACGGTGAACTACCAACATTCACTGAAGGTATCAAAAAGATAACAATCACCAACTTTCATTGATGGTGAACTACCAACTTTCACAGAAGATAGAAAGAAAAGAAATATCATAGCACCTCCGTTCACTGACGGTGAACTACCAACATTCATTGAGGGTAGCAAAAAGATAACAATCACCAATGTTCACTGATGGTGAACTACCAACTTTCACTGAAGGTAGAGAGAAAATAAATATCGTAGCACCTACGTTCACTGATGGTGAACTACCAATGTTCACTTAGGGTAGAAAAAAGATAACAATCACCAATGTTCACTGATGGTTAACTACCAACTTTCACTGAAGGTAGAGAAAAGAAATATCATAGCACCGACGTTCACTGACGGTGAACTACCAACGTTAACTGAAGGTAGAAAAAAGATAACAATCACCAACTTTCACTGATGGTGAACTACCAACTTTCACTGAAGGTAGAGAGAGAAGAAATATCATAGCACCTCTGTTCACTGAAGGTGAACTACCAACATTCACTGAAGGTAGCAAAAAGATAACAATCACCAACTTTCACTGATGGTGACCTACCAACTTTCACTGAAGGTAGAGAGAAAAGAAATATCATAGCACCGACGTTCACTGACGGAGAACTACCAACATTCACTGAGAGTAGAAAAAAGATAACAATCACCAACGTTCACTGATGATGAACTACCAACTTTCACTGAAGGTGGGGAGAGAAGAAATATAATAGCGCCGATGTTCACTGATGGTGAACTACCAATGTTCACTGAAGGTGGAAAAAAGATAACAATAACCAACTTTCACTGATGGTGACCTACCAACTTTCACTAAAGGTAGAGAGAAAAGAAATATCATAGCACCGACGTTCACTGATGGTGAACTACCAACATTCACTGAAGGTAGAAAAAAGATAAAAATCACCAACTTTCACTGATGGTGAACTACCAACTTTCACTGAAGGTAGTAAGAGAAAATATCATAGCACCGACATTCACTGACGATGAACTACCAACATTCATTGAAGGTATAAAAAAGATAACAATCAACAACGTTCACTGATGGTGAACTACTAACTTTCACTGAAGGTAGAGAGAAAATAAATATCATAGCACTGACGTCACTGACGGTGAACTACCAATGTTCACTGAGAGTAGAAAAAAGATAACAATCACCAACGTTCACTGATGGTGAACCACCAACTTTCATTGAAGGTAGATAGAAAAGAAATATCATATTACCAACATTCACGGATAGTGAAATACAAACATTCATTGAAGGCAACAAAAAGATAACAAGTTTTACCAAAATCATGGCGTTTCACCTAGAACAGGTCTCAACTTCTTTTTTAACCAAGGCATTCTGCCTTGAAAGGATAATATATAAGTTGTCTCAAATAAAGAGACTACCACTTGTAAATATTTCATGATGAACTGTCTCTGCGATATTGAAAGACTTGCCATCCACTGGAGTCATTTGACAATGAACTGCAAACTATCCACTCATAGAGAAGATAGCAAAAAAGATAACGTCGACCTTTACAGGGAAGTATCAGTTGCTCAAACAAAGAGACCTACTACTTGCTGTTATAGGAAGGATTGTAGAAATGACTTCCTGGGGAGAGCAATACGGCTTCCTGGGGAAAGAGATATGACTTCCTTGGGAAAGAAATATGACTTCCTAGGGAAAGAAATATGACTTCCTGGGGAATGAATCACGACTTTCTGGGAAATGAATCAATATTTCTGCTGAGGAGATAAAGCCTTCTCGTGCAAAATAAATGCACATTTTCAAACCAATGCTCGAAGCTTGCAGAAACCCAAAGTAATAATATTGCTGGGAAACAAATATTCAAACCAGAAATAAACTGGAGTAAAACAGTCTACCAAAATACATCCTTTGAGAAATAAACTCAAGAGGGAAACCCAAATCATCCAGACAAATAGCTGTACAGGAAGGCTAATGCAAAAATCTTCCACGAGGTATAACTCAGTGGGGAAATTGAAAGAATATACACTTTCTGCTTAAGGCCGACACTCTATTGGAGAGAGGACAACACAACTCTGCAAAATAGGGTAATATGCCAACGAATTTTTAACGAATGTGAATGAGCGGTGATTTGCTAAATTTAACTATGTATGATGTATGTATGAATGTATGAGTGTTTTCATCTATATGCTGACAAAACAAACATATAACATTGGGGATAACCAGACAAAACCAACTCGGGTAACATCAATACTCGGCTAAATCACATCCAAGATGAACATTCCATAAGAAAGATAAGCACCAACTGAGGTGCAAAATCCTATTTCGTGGCTTAAATTCACTGGGAAACATAATCCAGAAGTAAACAAATCATAGCGACAAAACAGTATAGATACATGGATATAACATCCTTCTCCAGGCTCCACGGGGGAATAGCACACAGACTTCAATAGGGAAAACAAATGTTTCACGGTTCGTACTCCTATTGGGGATTGCAATACTTATTTCCAATAAGGCAGATGGAAACCATATCCGCAAAACATCATCTGAGGATTTCGAGCTGACTTCATTGGGGAAATATCATACAGACTTCACTAGAGGAGATAACGCCTCATCATCGAGATACCAACTGGAGACCTCGTGCTGACTTCATTGGGGAGATATCATACAGACTTCACTAGAGGAGATAATGCCTCATCATCGAGATACCAACTAGAGACCTCGTGCTGACTTCATTGGGGAGGCCAACACCATATCAAAGAGGGGAAACCAAGATAAATTCTCCAATATTGAGAGTAAATATTGCACCAACTTCTCTGGGGAAAAATTATGAAACCTCATGGGCATAACAACTTGGGGAGTTAAGAAGTCAAACATCATAGCATGAAATCAATCTTATGGGGATTTTAAATCAAACCCATTACTTGGTGGGTGAAAACTCAAAAAACTGACAAATGCCTCAACACTTCTTAAATAAAACATTGCCCTTTCTTGATTATCAGGAAATCAAACAAAATGCAAGTACTGCCGAAAGGGAGCTGCTTCGTAAATGAGTCCAACTCAGCATGCACGGGGAGAAAAGACTTTTATCAAATAGCGAAGCCTTCACTGGGGAATCTTGGATTGAGTCTCCATATCATGCAAACTTATTCCAACAAAAGATGCCCTGGGATAGCCTTCCTCGGAAACAAGAAGCCAACATTATAGAAAAAAGGTCAAACTCATGGGGATTTTAAATCAAACCCAACACTTGGCGGGTGAAAACCCAAAGGGTTGACACTATCTCAACACTTCTTAGAAAATATATTTCCCTGGTCTAGTTGTCTAGGAAATAAATACCAACAATAATGCCCACACTGCAGAAAGAGCGATATTTTGCAAATAGTTCTATCTCATCACGCCAAGGGAACGAGACCTTTCATCATATGAGGAAAGACTTTGCTGGGGAATCTGGAATAGAGACCTCGGACCATGCAAACCCAAAAAAAATATCAGAAAATGAACCAACACCTGACTGGGGACAAAGGGATCACAAACCCAATACTGCACCTTACGCCAATTGGTATCGTCTTCAATATACAAAAATCATGTGCATACTAGCGAAAACGACTTCAGAACCTTCCCGGGGGAAACAAAAACTTCCCAAAATTACTGGAGTTCATCCATTCCTAGGATCACCATTTTTATTTTCCTATTAAATCACAAAATCTAAAGTAAAAGTAAGTTGTAAATTATTTTTGAAAAACAATTTTTTTATTTAATCTCTTTTCTTTGAAGATTATTATCAATAATAAATGGAGTCTTTGTAAGCTAAATAAAAAATAAGAAATACAAGGAATTGGGTAAAATCTCAAATTTTATTGATAGAATGGTAGTCTGCGAATGGCGAGACTCCACAAATGATTACAACGTTCGGAAAATGGTAATATATAAATGGAAAAGATACATTGAGATACAATAACCACTATTCTCTCTAACAACTTTGAAATTCTGAGCAGCAGCTTCCGTTGAAGTATGGTGAGGATCTAAGACGATTGTTGCTTCAATGATCAAGTCTTGTCTGATGCAGTTACTTGCTGTTGTACCCCAAAATTTTCCCTCTCATTTATCAAATATTTTCTCACAAGATCTCCTTGGGTTTAAGACTGCATAAGGATTGATCAGCTCAAGACACCTCCTTAAGCACTGATGATTGAAATTAGGGTTTGAGATTGCACAAGGATAATTGAACTTTCAATGCCTCATATTACTTTCCTGGATCATTATGGACCCCAAGATTACTCATGTCCAGTTTCAAGCCTTGGATCACATTTTTGCTCAGTCAATTGAGTAGTTGACCTAAAAATTAGCTGTATTGGGGAAAAAGTCAAGTGTGGCCAATTTACAGTCAAACTTCATATTTTTTATCCAGATCAACATTATAAACTCATATGTATCGTTTTATCAAGTTTGGGCCACAATTCCTCAAGAAATTTGATCAAATCATCAAAAGGGCAAAATGGTCAAAATTAGGGTTTTGACTGAGAAGGGGGAATTTCTGATTTTTGACCTACCAAATGGTTAATTGGTTTGAGGGATGATATCAAGAGTTAAATTTCATCATTTTTACCTAATGGCATGACTCAAAACATTGCTCAAGATCAATTGGATTGATAGTTGATTTTCAGTTAACTGATCAAAAGTCAACTGTATACTGAAAAGTCAAACTTTGACTTTTTGGTCAAAATCAAGTGTCAAAGATCACAATTCATCAAAACATGTCAAAATATGAAACTTGATCATTAAGAAATCAAAAAGTCAAGATTTCATTTTGAAAAGTCAAAGTTTTCAAACTTAGTAATTTTTCTAAGTGTTGAAAACTTCATGTTTTTTCACAACTTTGAGCCAATTTTTCACCATGATGCAAGATGATTCAAAAGAAACTTTCAACATGAAACCATGAGATCTACAACATTGCTTTACACAAATTCTCCTAGAAATTCTTGGATCTCAAGTTATTAATCCATGAAGTCATGGTCATGAAACTAAACACTTAGTGAAATTTTGCCCTAGTTTAGGCAGGATTTTGACCTAACTTTATGGCATTTTTGCATATAGTTCCAAGGGGAATTTTCAAAAGTGATTCAAAGAGGGGTTGTAGAGAACATTACAAGATTTCTAAAATGTCACAGTACTTCTTGAGATCATTCTTGAGCAAGGAGAATCAAAGAGAGGAAGTTAGGGTTTCAAACTAAAATTATAGGTCATTTTCATGATGAACAAAAATGCAATTTCAATATTAGGCTGCATAATCTTGCTTTGCAGGACTTCTAACTTGTGTATCTATGCATCATTAATGGATTACACAAACTTTTGAGCTTTAATCCAAGTGGTTTAAGCTTTATCCAATCCATATTTCCATTAATGGCACAAAGTGAACACTTCCATTTTAGAAAAGCAAGCTTTATGTGCAAAGTCAATTCTTGAGCCTCTAACTCGTTCCCTCTGATCAAACTCCATCTACAAAGTCAGAAGCAAGTGTGTTTAAAGCCTGACCACTCTATCTTAGCCAGTACACAAAGCTTTAAAACTTGGATTTCTCAAAAATCATATGTTATGCTTAACTTGTGATTTTGAATTCTGATCAACAACAAGCTTCCAAACTTGTTGCTTATAAATAGAGGCATTATTTGTGAGCTAACACACGAGCAAAAGCACTATGAAACTCTCCCAAACCCCCTCAAATCAGAATTTGTACCAAAACACCATTGATGCACTATTTCTTACTTTGAAAGCAAAACTCACAATTCCCTCGTGCGTTTTCCTTCCTAATCAATCACAAAGCTCCTATACATCAAATATAGTACATCCATGTCCTTATTCCAGAACTGTAACACCATCTTCATCTTCTTCCAAACTCAAAAACAGAGCACTGCAAGTTGACTTCTCCAAGTCATTCCAGCCATCCATTGCTCAAGCAAACCATTGCATTAGCTTCCTGGGAACTTGAGGAAGCTAACCTGATCATTGCAGCACTTTGAATCAAGCTCATTTTCATTTCGCAATTTCCACTTTTGAGGTATTTTTCTTGAACTTCTATCTCATTACTTAGGTATTGTTAGGCTTGCATTTGTGAAGATAAAATATAGACATCACTGCCCTGAAGCTGTAGATGTCCATAGATTTCATTTATATTGTTTGAGTATAGAGAATTTTAAGTTTGAACTTTCTGAAAAAATTAGGTCAGAATTTGGTACCATTCAAAATTCATGTTCATCTTTGATTTATAGTTCATGATATTTATATGGTTGGATTCGTATGAAAAAATGGAGCAACTTTCATGTTTACATTTTTGTTGAGAAATGAATGAGTTACAGGTGGTCTGGTTGGAGGTTGAAGATGAAGTGTATTCATGACTCATTTTGCGTTATGTATTTATCATTTCAGTTATATTAACGGATGTACAGCCACCCTAGTGGTAAGGCAGCGCACTGGTAACCAAGAGGTCATGGGTTCGAACCTCAGTGCGCTGCCTTTTGTTTTTTTCCACATTTTCTTTACTTTTTTTACCCTTGCAGCGCCTGGGCCTCCAAGTTATTGGGCCTTATTTTTTTGCTACTTTTGACTCCCCTGCCTTGTTGTTTACACCCCTGGCCCATTTATTTTTCTTTATTATTTTATTTTCTTTCTTTTTTTATTTTATTTTCATTTTACATTTTCTTTATTATTAATATTATTATTATTACTATTATTATTATTATTATTATTATTTTCATTAATAAAAAATCCAAAAAAAACATTTATATTTTTATTATTTATATTTATTTAGTTTATTTTTTTTATAAAACTAAAAGAACAAAAACATTTTCTTTAATAAATTAATTTCCTTTTTAAAAAAAAAACTTAGATAATAAATTTTAATTATTATTATATTATTTTGTAAATTAAAAACAATTTAGAATTTAGGATTTTTATTTAATTATTTTTATTCACTAATTTAATTAAATTCACCAAAACCCTAAAAACTTATTTTCTTTAAATTAATTTATATTACTAACTTAATATTAATTTTCTTAATTTTTTAGTTAATTATTTTATTTTAATTAGTTAGGTCAAAAAACCCATTTCATGAAAAACCAAACAAAAACCACCTTTCTTTTTACATTTACATTCTTGCATCTTTACTTATTTAATTTTGTACATTTATTCAAATTCAATATGGTTGTAATAATTATTTTGATTTAATTTCTTGCAATTCCCCATTTGTAATTTGTACACCCCCTCCCTAAATCATGTAATAGCTTAGTATTTTTATTTTCCGCAATTTAAATGCTTTATATATAAATGCTAGTAATTCGGGTTTGTATGGAAAGATTAAAACCAACAAATAGCAAACCCTAATCAAAGACAAGTCAAGCATGAAAGTCAATACACTTGCACACATACACCCCTAGGGTAAATCCACTTGGTTGCCTTACAAAAATGGCCATATTGTGCATGTGAGGTATCTTAGCAAAAACAAACAAAATACAAGATCATAGTCCCTCGATGACGCTATCCATGTTGCCTTTCAAAATGATCTTAGTCCCTAAAGAAAATGTTAAGATACCTTGCAACATTGCTAATCATGGTCATACGATGACCCACGCCCGTCCCTTTTACATCCAAAGATAGGGTTACTTACCAAATCAATGGTAAGATAACAATGTCAATGGAAAAAGGAAATGAACATGAAAGACTTTTGAGTAGGTAGAATATTCTCATTTACTTGCTCAATTTCAAAACAAAAACATCCTTTCTATTTTCAAAACAAACACCTACACTTTCAAAAACATCTTTCAAACTTGAAAACATTTTCAAAAGATCAAACACTTTGTATACATTCTTACAAATGAGAGTCATTACAAAGTTTGCCTAAACAATGACATCTTTACAAAATGCTTTTAAAAACCACACAAAAAACATTTTCAAACAAAAGCAAGTGATCTAGCAAGTAACTAAGAGCCCATGAAAAACCATGGATGAAAGGGGTGCTAATACCTTCCCTTTTCATAATCTACCCCCTGAACTCAAGAAACAATCTCAAAGGTCTTTCCTGTTCTTTTCAGTCTTTCCTTTTGGATAAAAGAAAAGTCGGTGACGACTCTTGCTAACCGTAAATTTGTGATCAAACACAAAACTACCAAGTCAGTTCTCCCACCGTATCACACTTTCCTAGAAAGTCCCTAACTTTTGCCTAAGCTGCCCTTGTGGGTTTTCAACTTAGCGGGAAATTTTATTCTGTTTATGTCTCTAATTTTTGCCTAGACTGCCCTTTGGGTTTTTGGCCTACCGAGACGCTCCTTTTTGCCTAAGTCGCCCTTTCGGGTTTTCAACTTAGCAATCTTGACTGCATCAGCATTCATGGGACCTGTGAACTCCTCGCCATCCATAGTTTCAAGAATTAATGCACCGCCAGAGAAGGCTTTCTTGACAACATATGGGCCCTCAAAATTGGGAGTCCACTTTCCCCTAGAATCAGCGTTAAAAGACATGATCTTCCTGAGCACGAGGTCGCCTTCTCTGAATTCATGTGGTTTGACCTTCTTATCAAAAGCTTTCTTCATTCTCTTCTAATATAACTTCCCATGACACAAAGCAGTCATTCTCTTCTCTTCGATCAAATTCAATTGGTCAAACCTATTCTGGACCCATTCAGCCTCTGACAACTTGGTTTCCATTATCACACGCAAAGAGGGAATCTCAACCTCGATTGGCAGCACTGCTTCCATTCCATACACAAGGGAGAATGGGGTTGCTCCTGTTAAAGTGAGGACAAATGTCCGATATCCATGTAAAGAAAAAGGGAGAATTTCATGCCAACCTTTATAAGTAACAACCATCTTCTGAATGATCTTCTTGATATTCTTATTAGCAGCTTCAACAACCCCATTCATCTTTGGCCTGTACGGAGATGAATTGTGATGGACAATCTTGAATTCTTCACAAATTTTTGTCATCATCTTTTTGTTCAGATTCGAGCCATTGTTGGTGATGATTCTACTCGGCACACCATATCGACATATGAGATTATTCTTAATGAATCACACTACCACCTTCTTAGTAACATTAGCATATGAAGCCACTTCCACCCATTTGGTGAAGTAATCAATTGCTACCAAGATAAAACAGTGTCTATTCGAAGCTTTGGGTTATATCATTCCAATCATGTCAATACCCCACATAGAGAAAGGCCATGGGGAATAAATAACATTGATAAGTGTCGGAGGCATATGAATCTTGTCCACATAAATCTGGCATTTATGGCACTTCTTTGCAAATCTGTAACAGTCAGATTTTATTGTCAGCCAATAGTAACTTGCCCTTAGCATCTTTTTAGTCATTGAATGTCCATTGGCATGAGTTCCAAATGAACCTTCATGAATCTCATACATCAACATGTCTGCTTCGTGTCTACCCACGCATCTGAGCAAGATCATGTCATTATTTCTCTTGTACAACATATTTTCACTGAGGAAGAAGCTGCCAGCCAATCTTCTCAATGTCTTTCTATCTTTATTCAATGCACCAATCAGGTATTCCTGAGTTTGGAGAAAATGCTTGATATCATAATACCAAGGTTTCTCATCTGCTACCTCTTCTATTATAAACACATGAGTGGGCCTATCCAGTCTCCGAACTATAATTCGAGGTATATCATTCCAAATATTCACTTGATACATAGAAGCCAAAGTTGCTAAAGCATCTTCCATTTGATTTTCGTCTCTGGGAATGTGATGGAATTCAACATTTTAAGGAAGGGTAACAATCTTCTAGCATAATCTTTGTAAGGGATCAAGATGGGTGACGAGTATCCCACTCTCCTTTAATCTGATTTATTACCAAAGTTGAATCGCCATACACATCTAGAATTTTAATTCTGAGATCAATAGCTTCCTCGAGACCCATGATGCAAGCCTCATATTCTTCCATATTATTAGTACAATCAAATGTCAACCTTGTAGTAAAAGGAATGTGTGATCCATGTGGAGTGATAATCACAACACCAATTCCTTTACCATAAGAATTCACGACTCCATAAAATATCATGCTCCAGCGAGATTCAGGATCAGGACCTTCCTCAGGCAATGGTTCATCATAATCTTTCACTTTCAGAAACTGTAAGTGTTTGGTTGTTGGCATGTTTTTTGGTAAAACCAGTTGTGCGAATGTCATGACTGATGTCATAACATTCTGGGATACAAGGTACATTCTGCAGAAAAAGAATGTCATACAGGAGCTACTCAATATGAGTGTGTAGCTGATCATTATGCAATGATCATATTTATTGCATTCTACCAAAATCAGTAAACAGGATTCTTGTTGTCATAACCAATGTTAAGACATCCTGTACTGAACTAACATTTGTGCAGATTTATTATTTCTGAGAATTTTCAGGAATCTGGTTTATTCAGTCCAGATCATATTCTCACGTGGACTTAGGTTAACTTTGCTTAACCCTAATCTGGTTGTTAAAATCCTATGACCAAGTCTTGAGGTTAACCCTAATTAACCCTAACTATTTTCGTGGAAGCCCTAACAGAAGAATAGCTGGCTATATATTCCTCATGAAGACTGTTGGTGAAAGATACTTTTGACAGAAGATCAATAAGGGACTGTATAGTTGTAACTACTGTAATCCAAGCAATTATCATTGTGATAAGTGACTTGGAGTAGGATTTGATTGTAAGGGTTGTGTATCACTCAAAGCTTTGAAGCACGAGTGTTTGTGTCACTTGATTAAAGCTTTGAAGAAAAGTCAAGTTAGGGTTATGTATCACTCAAAGCTTTGAAGCACGAGTGTTTGTGTTACTTGATTAAAAGCTGTGAAGCAAAATCAAGTGTATGTTCTGAAGAGTGTCTTCATAATTTCATTAGTCAATTGTTTAGTATCACTGCTGTGGTTGAGGGGGAGTGAGTAGGAACTCAGGTTTAAGTTGAACTTAGATTGAAGTTGCATTGGGTAGGTCTTAAGTGAAGGAGATAAACTGGTTAGATTATTCCTGAATTAATATCTCTTATAGTGAATTTCCTCCCTGGCTTGGTAGCCCCCAGAGTAGGTGTTGTTACACACTGAACTGGGTAAACAATTGACTGTGTTCTTTATTGCTTTTAGATTTACTGTCTTGAAGAGTGTCAGATACAGTGTCATAACATTCACTGTGACATTAAGTATCTGCTGCCAGAATTTCAATTGGCATCAGAGCAGGCACCCTGCCTGTCTTACTGGGTGAGATCTAGGGATATTATTTTCTGGCGCTATGGACAAAGAAGGAGGATTTGGAAACAGACCACCCATTCTGGATGGATCAAATTATGACTATTGGAAACCTCGTAAGATTGCCTTCTTAAAATCACTGGACAAAAAGGCTTGGAGAGCTGCTGGCAAAGGATGGAACCATCCCATCATAACTGGGAAAGATGGGACGACCAGTCTGAAACCTGAGGAAGAATGGAGCAAAGAAGAAGATGAGTTAGCCCTGGGTAACTCCAAAGCATTAAATGCCTTGTTCAATGGAATTGATAGAAACATATTCAGACTAGTACATCAATGTGAACTGGCCAAGGAGGTTTGAGACACTCTCAAAACTACCCATGAGGGCACATCCAAAGTAAAAATGTCAAGGCTTCAGATGCTGACTACCAAATTTGAGAACCTAAGGATGATGGAAGATGATACCATTCATGAGTTTCACATGAACATCTTGGAAATTGCCAACACCTCAGGAGCATTGGGAGAAAAGATGTCAGAAGAAAAGCTGGTGAGAAAGATTCTCAGATCCTTGCCTAAAAGATTTGCAATGAAGGTGACTGCTATAGAAGAAGCTCAGGATATCTGCAACTTGAAGGTGGATGAACTCATTGGATCACTTCAGACCTTTGAGATGGGGATCAGTGACAATGTTGACAAGAAAAACAAGAGCATAGCACTTGTATCTAATACTGAAGATGAAAACAAAGAGGATGAAGAAGAAAATATTTCAGAAGCTATAGCCATGCTTGGAAGACAGTTCAACAAACTCATCAAGAGAATGGACCCAAAGTCAAGGTCAAATGTTAAGAACATTCCTTCTGACATTAACAGATCCTATGACTCCAGCAGAAGACCAAAGTCTGAAGAGAAGGGAAATCAAAGCAAAGGAATTCAATGCCATGGATGTGAAAGATATGGGCACATTCGAGCTGAATGTCCTACCTTTCTTAAGAAACAAAAGAAACAAATGTCTGTTACTTGGTCTGACTGTGACTCAAAGTAATTCTAAAGAAGAATCTGCCAAATTAGTTACTGCGCTAACTGGTATTTGTAACTCTGATAGTGACTCTAGCGATGAGGAAGTGACATTTGAAGAACTGGCTGACTCCTACAAGAAGTTATGTATCAGAAGTGCTGAAGTCTGTCAGCAAAATGAGAGACAAACAAAACTCATAGTAAAGTTGGAGGCTGAGAAGAAGGCATGCATTGATACTATAAGTCATCTAGAAGGGGAAGTTCAAATGCTAAACTCAAAACTTGACCAGATGACCAAATCTGTCAAGATGCTAACAAATGGAACTGACAAATTAGAAGAAATCCTTCAGGTTGGACAAAATGTGGGAAACAAGTCTGGTCTAGGATTTGTGGCAGCAAAGAAATCTATTGTAGATAAGAAGAAGATCAGGCCTGATAAACAAATGTCAAAGTAGATGTCACAACATAGCACTCAACACCGAGAACAGAGAAATATGAAGAAAAAGTATCAAAGATGGAGATGTCATCATTGTGGGAGGTTTGGTCACATAAAGCCATTCTGCTTCAGATTATATGGATATCCTAATCAGACCCCAGTTGTCAAACCTAAGTCTAACAAGGCACCATATACTCAACAGTGGAAGAAAAAGGCTACTGCCCTGATAGCTCACACCTCCCTTAGAGTCTCTGCAAGGGAAGACTGGTACTTTGACAGTGGATGCTCTAAACACATGACTGGAATCAAGAATCTTCTCAATAATGTTAAACCTCACACTACTAGTTATGTGACTTTTGGAGATGGTGCTAGAGGAGAAATCAAAGGAGTTGGAAACATGGTCTGCCCTGGAGTTCCAAACCTAAATGAAGTATTGCTGGTAAAAGGCTTGACTGCTAATCTCATGAGTATCAGTCAATTATTTGATCTAGGATTCAAGGTCAACTTCACCAAGTCTGAATGTCTTGTAACTAATGAGAAACAAGAAGTTGTAATGAGAGGAGTCAGATCTAAAGACAACTGCTACTTATGGGAGTCTGAGAACACTAATTTTTCTTCTGTGTGCTCTATTGCCAAAGAAGAAAAAGAAGTGAAACTGTGGCACCAAAAACTTGGTCATTTACATCTAAGAGGAATGAAAAGGATTATATCCATGGAAGCAGTCAGAGGGATTCCAAGGCTGCAAATTGATGAAGGGAGAGTCTGTGGTGAATGTCAGGTTGGAAAGCAGACTAGAATGTCACATCCAAAGTCAAGACATCTGACCACCTCTAAGGTGTTAGAACTTCTACATATGGATCTGATGGGACCAATGCAGGTAGAAAGTCTTGGTGGAAAAAGATATGCTTATGTTGTTGTGGATGATTTTTCCAGATTCACCTGGATTAACTTCATTAGAGAAAAGTCTGATGTATTTGAAGTATTTAAGGAACTGCGCAAAAGAATTCAAAGAGAAAAAGAAGGATGCATTGTCAGAATCAGATTTGATCATGGCAAGGAATTTGAAAACAGTAAGTTTGATGAGTTCTGCTCCTCAGAAGGAATTAATCATGAATTCTCTTCACCCATAACTCCTCAACAAAATGGAGTTGTGGAAAGGAAAAACAGGACTATACAGGAATCTTCCAGAGCAATGATACATGCCAAAAGACTTCCTATTCATTTTTGGGCTGAAGCTATGAATACAGCCTGTTATGTCCATAACAGGGTCACCTTGAGAAAGGGAACATCATCCACCATTTATGAACTTTGGAAAGGAAGAAAGCCTACAGTGAAGTACTTCCATGTATTTGGAAGCAAATGCTATATTCTGACAGATCGTGAACAAAGGAGAAAGATGGACCCTAAAAGTGATGAAGGAATATTCCTAGGATACTCTACCAACAGCAGAGCTTATATGGTATTCAATTCCAGGACCAAAGTTATGATGGAATCTATAAATGTCATAGTTGATGATTACCATGAGGAAACAAATGTCCCATATGATGTTGAGACATCCTTTGAGACTTCAACTCAAAAGGATGATATTCCTAAAACTACTTCATGAGAATCTGAATCAAAGGAAGCTAACAAAGACCCTTCCATCAGAATTCAGAAAGATCATCCTAAGGAACTCATCATAGGAGATCCTAACAGTGGAATCATTAGAAGATCTAGAGAAATCATCTCAAACTCTTGCTTTGTATCTAAGATTGAACCAAGAAATGTTAAGGAGGCTTTAACTGATGAATACTGGATTGGAGCAATGCAAGATGAATTGAACCAATTCAAGCAACATGAAGTATGGGAGTTAGTTCCTAGACCAGGAGGAACAAACATCATTGGCACAAAATGGATCTACAAGAACAAATCAGATGCTGAAGGAGTTGTCACCAGGAATAAGGCAAGACTTGTTGCTCAAGGATACACTCAAGTTGAAGGGGTTGATTTTGATGAGACTTTTTCTCCTGTAGCCAGACTGGAATCAATCAGACTCCTATTGGGAATTGCTTGTCTCCTTAAGTTCAAGTTATTTCAGATGGATGTAAAGAGTGCCTTCCTAAATGGGTACTTAAATGAGGAAGTTTATGTGGAACAAACTAAAGGATTTGTGGATCCAAACTGCCCTGATCATGTCTACAAATTGAGGAAAGCTTTATATGGCCTGAAACAAGCTCCTAGAGCATGGTATGACAGGTTGACAAAATTCCTCTCTGACAAAGGATATAGGAAAGGAGGCTTGGGTAAAACTCTTTTTGTCAAAAATGAAGGAGGAAAGATAACGGTAGCTCAAATCTATGTTGATGACATAGTGTTTGGGGGAATGTCAGATAAAATGGTTAAACATTTTGCTGACCAGATGCAAGCTGAATTTGAAATGAGCCTCATGGGAGAATTGACCTACTTTCTTGGACTGCAAGTCACACAGATGGAAGACTCAATTTTTCTGTCTCAAAGCAAGTATGCAAAGAATATTGTCAAGAAGTTTTGGATGGAGAATGCTAGTCACAAAAAGACTCCCGCACCTACTCACTTAAAGCTGTCCAAAGATTCAAGTGGGGTTAAGGTGGACCCAAGCTTGTACAGAAGCATGATAGGAAGTCTGCTATACTTAACAGCCAGCAGACCTGACATTGCTTTTGCAGTTGGAGTATGTGCAAGATACCAGGCTGAACCCAAAGTAAGTCATATCAACCAAGTGAAGAGAATTTTGAAGTATGTGAGTGGAACCTACAACTATGGCTTGCTGTACTCTCATGGATGTGAACCAACTCTGACTGGTTACTGTGATGCTGATTGGGCTGGAAGTGCTGATGATAGAAAGAGCACCTCTGGAGGATGTTTCTTCTTAGGAAATAATCTTGTCTCCTGGTTCAACAAGAAACAGAACTGTGTGTCTCTATCTACTGCTGAAGCTGAATACATAGCAGCTGGTAGTAGCTGTTCTCAAATGATCTGGATGAAACAAATGCTTACTGAGTATAATGTCACACAAGATGTTATGACATTGTACTGTGACAATCTGAGCACTATCAACATTTACAAGAATCCTATTCAACATAGCAGGACCAAGCATATTGACATTAGACATCACTTCATCAGAGATCTTGTAGAGGAGAAGACGATTAAACTGGAACATGTTGCCACTGAACTACAACTGGTTGACATTTTTACCAAGGCACTTGATGCAAATCAATTTGAAAATTTGAGGGGCAAGCTGGGTATTTGCCAACATGAAGAAATGTAGCAATTAATTTTGCTTAAAACAAGGGATGAGAGAGATATTTTAGTTAAGTCTACTCTGATTGGGATAATCATCTACTTCTCTATTTCTTTCCAAAATTTTAAGAAGTTGAATAGACATTCATATATCTCCCTCCTCTCGCGTTTCTGCAACAATCTTCAATCTCTCAAACGAAGACTTCAATATTACTGTTACCTGTTTTCTAAAACACTCAAAATGTCTCAACTATCCATGTCATCATCCTCTTCAAAGGTGACTGCTTCTTCCACATCCTCTGATCGAGAACCTAGGGCAATCAAAAACTGCATGGATTCTGATGTTCTGGAGATAACTCATCTTCGTGAACTGGCAGCTGACCCCACTAAGGTCAAGAAGCTTCAAACCAGACATGCAAGAAGGTCACAAGCTTCTTCATCTGGTAAACCCTCTCAACCATCATCTTCTGTTCCTCCAGAAATAGCAAATAGGGAAGGTTCAGTTTATGTTCATCAAGCTATAGTTATACTTGTCACTAGGATTCTAAATGAGAATCACTCTGTACCTGGCATTTCTGTACCTTTGAATCAAGAATCTTCCAGTCCAAATGTTGAAATGAATCCAGATGTCACTCAGAATGTTGAGACACTGGATGACAACATTAGGAAATCTCTTGAAAATCGTGATAAATCCCAAGAACCCTACTGAGAAGGATGTTAAACCCCCGGTTATTGATGTTGATGAAGAACACTCTGACAATGACTTAATTGCCAATATCAACCCTAGCATAGCTAGAAGGATGATGAACAGAAAAGGAAAGCAGGATGCTGCCAAAAGCCTCTCCAAAGAGAAGACTGTTGATGTTGTTCATAAGAAAACCAGATCTGAGAACAAGACTGGAGTAGAAAATGTGAAGGCTGGATTGTCAAAAGAAAAAGGGAAGGTGAAAACTCGAGTACCTGCTGGTAGTCTCTCAAAACCTTTGAGACAACCAATAGCAAAGAAAAGGAAGGAGACTGAACCCTCTGAATCTGATGAGGAATCAAAATTTGAATTTGATGTTGAAGACATTCCTCTCAAAAGGAAACTCTCTTCAAGCAAAATGCCTAAAGTCCCTGAAGTCTCCACTGACAACATCTCCTTTCACCATCCTGAGAATGCAAACAGGTGGAAGTATGTATGTTTGAAAAGGATCGCCTTAGAAAGAGAACTGAACAACAGTGCCATGGAATGTAAGGAGATCATGGATCTAATCAAAACTGCTGGTCTAATAAATACTGTGGTAAAGTTTACCAACTGCTATGATGTTCTTGTCAAAGAATTCATAGTGAATTTATCTGATGGGTGTGCTGATGGAAAGTCAGCTGATTTTAATTGTGTATATGTGAGAGGAAGGAAGGTAAATTTCTCTCCCTCTGAAATAAACAAATTCCTAGGAAGACCTGATGATGCTTGCCCTGAGCTAGAGGTTACTGACAACCAAGTGTGCCAAACCATCACTGCAAATCAAGTCAAGAGTTGGACCTTAAGAGGGAAGCTGAATGCAAGCAAGTTGAGCATGAAATTTTCCATTCTGCACAAAATTGGTGCAGCTAACTGGGTTCCCACCAACCATAAATCAACCATCTCCACAGGCTTGGGAAGATTTATTTATGCTGTTGGAACCAGTACAAACTTTGACTATGGCAAGTATATCTTTGATCAAACATTAAAACATGCTGGAAGCTGTGCTATTAAAGGCCCTATTGCCTTTCCCTCTCTCCTATGTGGTATAGTCCTTACTCAGTATCCTGACATTCTAGTTGAAAAAGATACTGTATGCAAAAGAGCCCCTGCTCTTGGGTTGCACTATAAGCTATTTCAGGGAACACATGCTCCTGACATTGTCATGACATCAACTGAGACATCAACTGTCAAGTCTCATTTTAAGAAAACTAATGTTATAGCTATGCTGAAGGAAACCTGCAAAGAGCTTGATACAAGGAAAAGGACTCTTGAGGACCTGATTGCTAGACTAGAACAGGAGGAGATTGAAGGACAAAGAAGGGAAGAGGATGCTGCTGAAGACCAACTTAATGCTGAAGATAGTGCCTCCTCTGAAGATGACAGTGCTTGAAGATCAGTGCAGTTGAAAAGTTTGTTGCTGGTACCTGATGCTGCAAATGACTTTTGATTTTTTTTCTCTCTGTGTTTTTATTATTCCTTTTGGATGACTGTATAACCTAAAAGTACAATTATCTTTGGCCTATTAATGGCTAAAAAGGGGGAGAAGATTTTGTGATAATTTTGGTAGAATTAGACTTGGTAGATATTATTAATTCTGCTGCTTTCTAATCTCTGATTGTTTAGGGGTTTTAGCCAAAAATTTGCCAAAGTGGGAGTTTGTAAGTGTTTGGTTGTTGGCATGTTTTTTGGTAAAACCAGTTGTGTGAATGTCATGACTGATGTCATAACATTCTAGGATACATGGTACATTATGCAGAAAAAGAATGTCATACAGGAGCTGCTCAATATGAGTGTGTAGCTGATCATTATGCAATGATCATATTTATTGCATTCTACCAAAATCAGTAAACAGGATTCTTGTTGTCATAACCAATGTTAAGACATCCTGTACTGAACTAACATTTGTGCAGATTTATTATTTCTGAGAATTTTCAGGAATCTGGTTTATTCAGTCCAGATCAGATTCTCACGTGGACTTAGGTTAACTTTTCTTAACCCTAATCTGGTTGTTAAAATCCTATGACCAAGTCTTGAGGTTAACCCTAATTAACCCTAGCTATTTTCGTGGAAGCCCTAACAAAAGAATAGCTGGCTATATATTCCTCATGAAGATTGTTGGTGAAAGATACTTTTGACAGAAGATCAATAAGGGACTGTATAGTTGTAACTACTGTAATCCAAGAAATTATCATTGTGATAAGTGACTTGGAGTAGGATTTGATTGTAAGGGTTATGTATCACTCAAATCTTTGAAGCAAGAGTGTTTGTGTCACTTGATTAAAGCTTTGAAGCAAAGTCAAGTTAGGGTTGTGTATCACTCAAAGCTTTGAAGCACGAGTGTTTGTGTTACTTGATTAAAAGCTGTGAAGCAAAATCAAGTGTATGTTCTGAAGAGTGTCTTCAAAATTTCATTAGTCAATTGTTTAGTATCACTGCTGTGATTGAGGGGGAGTGAGTAGGAACTCAGGTTTAAGTTGAACTTAGATTGAAGTTGCATTGGGTAGGTCTTAAGTGAAGGAGATAAACTGGTTAGTTTATTCCTGAATTAATATCTCTTATAGTGAATTTCCTCCCTGGCTTGGTATCCCCCAGAGTAGGTGTTGTTACACACTGAACTGGGTAAACAATTGACTGTGTTCTTTACTGCTTTTAGATTTACTGTCTTGAAGAGTGTCAGATACGGTGTCATAACATTCACTGTGACATTAAGCATCTGCTGCCAGAATTTCAGAAACATCACATCCTCATCGGGGAAATCATACTTCACAGACTGATAATTATCAACTGGTTGGTGAGCAAGATAATCTTCCAACACGCTACTTTTAATAACTTATTGAGTGTGGTATTCTATGTCATATTCAGATAACAACATATGCCAACAGGAAATTCTCCCAGTAAGAGCAGGCTTTTCAAAAATGTACTTGATTGGATCCATTTTGGAGATCAACCAAGTAGTGTGATTTAACATATACTTCCGCAAACGTTTTGTCGCCCAGGACAGAGCACAACATGTCTTTTCCGGCATGGAGTACCGTGACTCACAATCTATAAACTTTTTACTGAGATGATAAATGGCATAATCTTTCTTCCCTGTTTCATCTTGTTGTCCCAGAATACAGCCCATGGAATTATCCAACACTGTCAGATACATAATCAATGGACTTCCTTCAACAGGAGGGTGTAAGTCTCAGAGTGCCTAAGAGGGGGGGGGGGTGAATTAGGACTTATACAATTTATTCGGTTTTATGAGAATATTTGTAGAACTTTTTGGTTAAGTGTTTGAAGGTTTTGATTATATCTTTATCTTTTCCTGATTATGGTGATGAAAGCGATAAATGCAGAAAAGTAAAGAACATGGTGTTATATCCTGGATCCCCTTACAATCCGAGAGTACTCCAGTCCCCTTTCCAATACGAAAGAGATTTCACTATAGTTAGAATGATTGTACAACCTATGCTTACTATCTAACCTATAGGGTGATCAAAGGTTCTTAACACCTTTAAGACCAAACAAACACTAATGTGAATGAAGAACAATCCTCTTCAAATCACAACACTTACTTCCAACAATCCTGGATAGTAAGGGAATAAATTCTTTAAGTAATACAATGATTGATTTGAAATATTTGGAGAGCTTTATCAATCTTCAATTGATCTTCTTCTTCAAGATAAAAACAATTCTCAAGCAATGTATATAAATGTTCACAATGTATGAAACTTGTAATGATTTAATGAAAGTGTATATGGCAAGTTTCACAAAATTTTATGAACACATGAAAGTATGAATTCAAATGTGAATGATGAAAAATTGTTTATTGAAGAAGTATATTTGTTAAATTGAAAATTGAAGCATTCTTTTTGAAATAAGAAAATCTGCAGCATTTTATAAAGTCACAAGAACCTCTTCATTCATGCCAATTCATATGAAAAGTTGCAATGTATTCATGAAAAGATACCACTTGAAAAATGTTCAAAAACCAAAAGAAAAGCTGCACTGGTTCGCTAGGAACCGGTTCCGACACTGACAGAACCCGGTTCTTAGTGAACGTTATAAGTTAGATTTCAAAAAATATTCCGCAGGAACCGGTTCCCCTATTGGTACAACCCGGTTCCTGGTACAAAAACCAGGGACATGTTTTTTGAGAAAGTCTGGAACCCGATTCCCTGTTAGGGAGGAACCGGTTCCTAAAGGGTTATTTTCAAAAATACATTTTGAAAAATATTTCAAACAAAGTTTTTCTTGATGTTAAAATTATGGGATATGTATATGTTGATGCATGCATATTTTTGTGAACATGTATATTCAAGATTAAGAATTATTTATACCATTTTGACATTTGATGATTCTTCAATAATTCTTCTATAATCTTCAAGACTTTTATATGATGTTGACAAGCTTTTTGCACATCCTTTGAATGTTGATATCCATGTTGTCTTCATCAAAACAAATGCTTTAAATATGACTTGAGAAGCTAGCAATTACATTCTCCCCCTTTTTGATGATGACAACCAAGTCTTGAAAACGATTCTTGAATTGTTTATGTTGTTTTGAGTAGCAAATATTGTTGAGCACATGCAAGGCTCCCCCTAAATTGTATGCTCCCCCTAAGGTCATGATTCCTTGAATTTTGGAGTGAGTATAATAGATATTTGGGCCTGCAATTTCTTTGAAAACAAAACAACACATATGCATATTCTTCTCCCCCTTTGTTAACATCAAAAAGGATGGGGAAAAGAGTGAAACAAATACATATTTAAAAAATAAGACGATAAAAAACATATAAAAGAAGGAGTAGAAGCAGAGTGTACTGAAACATAAAAATTCTTGTTGAAGAATTAAGACGTGCACCTTATGAGAAACCTTTAGATATCACCTTCATCCAAAATACCAAGTTCTCTTCGAATTTTGAAGAAAGGTTCTCGAGCAAGCGGTTTTGTGGAGATATCTGCGAGTTGGTTATGAGTATCCACAAAAGTGACTTCGACATCTCCTTTAAGAACATGATCACGGAGAAAATGATGTCGAATATCTATATGTTTGGTTCTTGAATGCATGACCGGATTCTTTGTAATATTTATAGCACTTGTATTGTCGCATCGAAGAGGAATGCATCCGAGATCAAGTCCGTAATCACGGAGTTGTTGCTTGAGCCAAAGAATTTGTGCACAACAACTACCTGCTACTATGTATTCTGCTTCGACCGTGCTAAGAGCAACACATGCTTGCTTTTTACAAGCCCATGATACTAATGCATTTCCAATAATGTGACAAGTGCCACTTGTGCTTTTACGATCAGTTTTACAACCTGCATAATCCACATCAGAATAACCAATTAAAGTGCAAATACTACCTTTCGGATACCATAAGCCGACATTGATTGTTCCTTTAAGATACTTCATGATCCTTTTAACTGCCATGAGGTGTGATTCCTTTGGATTTGCTTGAAAGCGAGCGTAAAGACAAACACTAAACATGATGTCAGGATGACTTGCCGTCAAATACAATAAAGAGCCAATCATACCTCTGTATTTTGTAATATCAATTGGAGTACCAGATTCATCTTGATCAACATATGTACCGGAGCCCATTGGAGTATTCATTGCTTTACAATGTTCCATATCAAACTTTTTCAATAGTTCTTTGCAATACTTAGATTTATTGATGAAGATTCCATCTTCTAGTTGCTTAATTTGTAGTCCAAGAAAGTAGTTCATCTTTCCCATCATAGACATCTCGAATTCTCCTTGCACCATCAATGAGAATTCCTCACACATTTATTTGTTAGTTGATCCAAAAATGATATCATCAACATAGACTTGAACCAATAAAGTGTTACTTTGGATTTTCTTAATGAACAAGGTTTTATCAACCTTACCCTTTTCGAAACCTTTTTCACACAAAAAATTGCTAAGTCTATCATACCATGCTCTTGGTGCTTGCTTTAAGCCATAAAGAGCCTTTCTCAACTTAAAGACATGTGTAGGATGTTTGAAGTCTTCAAATCCTGGAGGTTGTTTGACATAGACTTCTTCATTGATGTATCCATTCAAGAATGCGCTTTTGACGTCCATTTGAAAAAGCTGAAAATTTAATGAACAAGCATAAGCAAGTAAAAGACGTATAGCTTCTAACCTTGAAACCGGAGCAAATGTTTCTTCAAAGTCGATTCCTTCCTCTTGATTGTAACCTTGGGTAACCAACCTTGCTTTGTTTCGAACAATTAGACCATTCTCATCAAGTTTGTTCTTAAACACCCATCGGGTACCTATGATGTGTTTACCACTTGGTCTAGGAACAAGCTCCCAAACTTGATTTCTCTTGAATTGATTTAATTCTTCTTGCATAGCAATAATCCATTGATCATCTCCTAAGGCTTCATCAACTTTGGTAGGTTCAATTTGAGAAACAAACACCATGTTTAAGCAAGCATCTTTTAGATTCAATCTTGTTGATACTCCTTGGCTAATGTCACCAATAATTTTGTCAATAGGATGGTCTCTATGAGTTCTCCATTCTTTTGGTAGATCATTGATGTTTGAATCTTGTTGAACAATGTTTTCTGAATTTTCTGGTGATTTCTTAATTTGATCAATTGAAAGATCTTCCGGGGGTAAATCTATAAGATCATCATCATCACAAACAACTACTTCCTCCTTGGAGGGGTTAGTTTCATCAAAAGACACATGCATAGATTCTTCAATAGTTAAAGTTCTTTTATTATAAATTCTATATGCTTTACTAGAAAGCGAATAACCAAGAAATATACCTTCGTCGGATTTCTCGTCAAACTTACCGAGATTGTCTTTGTCATTGTTAAGAACAAAGCACTTGCATCCAAAAATGTGAAAGTGAGCAATGTTTGGCTTTCTTCCTTTGAAGAGTTCATATGGAGTCTTCTTTATTATAGGTCTAATGATAACTCGATTTCTAACATAACAAGCCGTACTAACTGCATCCGCCCAAAAATATTTAGGAAGATTTGCATCACTAAGCATTGTCCTTGCAAGTTCCACTAGAAACCTATTCTTTCTTTCAACTACTCCATTTTGTTGTGGAGTTCTTGGTGCTGAAAAATTATGAGAGATACCATGTTCTTCACAAAATTCTTCAAATTGTGCATTTTGGAATTCTCCACCATGATCACTTCTTATGGATACAATCTTTAGTGATTTTTCATTTTGGATTTGCTTAGCATACTTCTTAAAATCTTTAAAAGCATCACTTTTCTGCACAAGAAACAAAGTCCAAGAATATCTAGAAAAATCATCAATAATAACCAATGCGTATACATTACCTCCGAAGCTTTTTGTTCTTGATGGACCAAAGAGATCCATGTGCAACAATTGTAGTGGCCTTGTAGTAGACACCACATTCTTAGATTTGAAAGTTGTTTTGGTCTGTTTGCCCTTTTGGCAAGCGCTACATAATTTGTCTTTGATGAACTTCATCTTTGGTAGACCAATAACTAAGTCATGCTTAATCAATTTGTTCAAGTGCTCCATGTGAATGTGAGCAATCCTCTTGTGCCATAACCAAGCGTCATTGTTGTTTACCATAAGACATTGTACCTTCATAGACAAATCATCTAGAGTAATCATAAAAATATTGTTAGATCTTATACCTTTGAGTTTTACCTCATTGGTTGCCTCATCCATAATAAGGCATTCATCTTTGTTGAATTTGATCTTGAACCCTCTATCGCAAAGTTGACTTATGCTAAGAAGATTGTGCTTTAATCCTTCAACATAGAGAACATCCTCAATTTGAATGGATGGAGGTGTGCCAACTATTCCAACGCCAAGAATCTTTCCTTTGGTGTTGTCTCCATAGGTGACATACCCTTTGGCTTTATGTACTAGATATGAAAATTGGTGTACATCTCCTGTCATATGCTTTGAACATCCACTATCAAGATACCAAACATTTGATGTGGATTTCAAGCATACCTCTTCTTCATCGTCGGAGTGATGTGAAGCCATCAATGCTAGATTTGCACATTCGTCGCTTTCCGAATCGGATGAAGAACTTATCTCATTATCCCCCCATGCAACATAAGCCCTTTTGTTCTTGAAATCCTTTTCACCTTTAAATCCATTTTTCTTGGAGAGTTTTGGATAATCCGGCTTTATGTGACCTTGCTTTCCACATTCATAGCATGTGACATCTTGTGTTGATGTGGAGGCTTCTTTGTCTTTATGCTTATAGAATTTCTTTCTTTTGACAAAGTTAGCATTATGAAGATTATTTTTATGACCAAAAAATTTTCCTAACCTTTTTACAAGAAGAAAGAGATTTTCATCTTCCTCCGATGCATCTTTATCTTGACTTTCTTTTGAATCAACTTTCAAAGCAATTCCTTTGGATTTCTTCTCATTATTCTCATGTTTTTCAAGTCTTCCAAGTTCCGTCTCATATTCTTGAAGCTTTCCGAAAAGTGTTGCAGAAGTCATAGTTGCTAGGATTTTCTTTTCGAATATTGCCATCACTTTTTGTTGCCATTCCCTTGCTAAAGATCTAAGCACTTTAAGATTTAATTCATCGTTTGTTAAAGTTTTACCAAGTGCCTTCAAATGGTTTGTCAAGTGAACGAATCTCTTTTGCAAGTCAAGGATGGATTCTCCGGGAAACATTCTGAATAATTCATATTCTTGACTCAAAGTGTTCAATCTAGACCTTTTTACTTCGGCGGTTCCTTCATGAGTTTCTACAAGAGTGTCCCAAATTTCCTTTGCCGTTGTACATGCCGATACTCGGAAAAATTCATCCATACTAAGAGCACTTTGGAGAATATTGATTGCCTTTTTGTCAAAGAGAACTTTTTTCTTGTCATCGTCATCCCATGATGCTTTAGGCTTTGATGACCCAACACCATTGACAACACACACCAGAGTAAATGGACCATTCTCAACAGCATTCAATATTTCTTCTCCTTGCGCTTCAAGATGAGCCTTCATGCGAATTTTCCAAAAGTCGAAGTATTCACCACAAAATAGTGGAGGCTTGTTGTTACTACCACCATCTTTGAAAACCAAATTTTGATTTGGATTTGCGGAAGCCATTCTGGATCTTTAGGAACAAGTTACCTATAACTTGCTCTGATGCCAATTGTAAGTCTCAGAGTGCCTAAGAGGGGGGGGGGGGGGGGGTGAATTAGGCCTTATAAAATTTATTCGGTTTTATGAGAATATTTGTAGAACTTTTTGGTTAAGTGTTTGAAGGTTTTGATTATATCTTTATCTTTTCCTGATTATGGTGATGAAAGCGATAAATGCAGAAAAGTAAAGAACACGGTGATATATCCTGGTTCCCCTCACAATCCGAGAGTACTTCAGTCCCCTTTCCAACACGAAAGAGATTTCACTATAGTTAGAATGATTGTACAGCCTATGCTTACTATCTAACCTATAGGGTGATCAAAGGTTCTTAACACCTTTAAGACCAAACAAACACTAATGTGAATGAAGAACAATCCTCTTCAAATCAGAACACTTACTTCTAACAATCCTGGATATTAAGGGAATAAATTCTTTAAGTAATACAATGATTGATTTGAAATATTTGGAGAGCTTTATCAATCTTCAATTGATCTTCTTCTTCAAGATAAAAACAATTCTCAAGCAATGTATATAAATGTTCACAATTTATGAAACTTGTAATGATTTAATGAAAGTGTATATGGCAAGTTTCACAAAATTTTATGAACACATGAAAGTATGAATTCAAATGTGAATGATGAAAAATTGTTTATTGAAGAAGTATATTTGTTAAATTGAAAATTGAAGCATTCTTTTTGAAATAAGAAAATCTGCAGCATTTTATAAAGTCACAAGAACCTCTTCATTCATGCCAATTCATATGAAAAGTTGCAATGCATTCATGAAAAGATACCACTTGAAAAATGTTCAAAAACCAAAAGAAAAGCTGCACTGGTTCGCTAGGAACCGGTTCCGACACTGACAGAACCCGGTTCTTAGTGAACGTTATAAGTTAGATTTCAAAAAATATTACGCAGGAACCGGTTTCCCTATTGGTACAACCCGATTCCTGGTACAAAAACCAGGGACATGTTTTTTGAGAAAGTCTGGAACCCGGTTCCCTATTAGGGAGGAACCGGTTCCTAAAGGGTTATTTTCAAAAATACACTTTGAAAAATATTTCAAACAAAGTTTTTCTTGATGTTAAAATTATGGGATATGTATATGTTGATGCATGCATATTTTTGTGAACATGTATATTCAAGATTAACAATTATTTATACCATTTTGACATTTGATGATTCTTCAATAATTCTTCTATAATCTTCAAGACTTTTATATGATGTTGACAAGCTTTTTGCACATCCTTTGAATGTTGATATCCATGTTGTCTTCATCAAAACAAATGCTTTAAATATGACTTGAGAAGCTTGCAATTACAGAGGGAGCAATATAGGAGGTTCAAGCAGATATTCTATAATACTTTCAAATTCCCTTTGGCAGTCATCTGTGCACACACAACCTTGATCTTTCTTTAACAACTTAAATATCGGTTCACACGTTGCAGTCATGTGGGAAATGAATCTGGAAATATAATTCAAACGCCCGAGAAACCCTCTGACTTGATTTTCAGTTCTCGACGCTGTCATTTCTTGAATTGCTTTGACTTTATCATGGTCAACTTTAATCCCTCGCTGGCTAACAATGAAACCCAACAACTTCCCTGACCGAACACCGAAGGTACATTTATTTGGATTCAAGCGGAGACGATACTTCCTCAAACGCTGAAACAACTTCAACAAATCTTCCACATGCCCTTCTTCAGTCTGGGATTAAGCAATCATATCATCAACATATACCTCAATTTCTTTGTGCCTCAGATCATGGAATAGGGTTGTCATATCCCTCTGGTACGTTGCACCAGCGTTCTTCAACCCGAAGGGCATCACTCTGTAACAGAATGTTCCCCTGGGTGTGATAAACGTTGTTTTTTCCATGTCCTCAGGGGCCATCCTTATTTGATTATACCTGGAAAATCCGTCCATGAACGAGAAAACTTTGAATTTTGATGTGCTATCCACTAACATTTCAATGTGTGGCAATGGAAAATCATCTCTTGGACTAGCTTTATTTAGATCTCTGTAGTCTATGCACATGCGAACTTTTCCATCTTTCTTAGGTACTGGGATAATATTGGTAATCCATTAAGAGTACACTGATGTCACAAGAAAACCGGCATTAATCTGCTTTAGAACTTCTTCTTTGATCTTCACTGTCATATCTAGGTGAGTTCTTCGCAACTTCTGTTTGATTGGCGGGCACTCTGGCTTCAGCGGAAAATGGTCCTCTATAATATTTGTATCTAGACCAGGAATATCTAGGTAAGACCAAGCAAAAATATCCACATACTCTTTCAACATCTCAATCAACATGCACTTCACATCAAGATGCAGCAATGCTCCGATCTTGACTTCCTTCGGATCTTCTTCTGAACCCAAATTGATTACTTCCAATGGCTCTTTATACGGCTGAATGGAATTCTCCTCGCGCTCAAGAAACCGTGAGACCTCTTTCGAAATCTCATCATAGTCTTCTTCTTCGGCCCCATACACAAGACGTTCAAAGTTGGGAGAGGGTGCAGGGTCATTGTATTCAACGGGTTTTTTAATTAATCTGCACATATGATTGCTTTTAGAAACTGACACATATAACAAGTGATCATGAAGATTGAATTTCAGTTATTATTTATTTTGAAAGGTTTTTTCTGATTACCATTTTCCAAGAAAAAGAAAAAAATAAAACCACAATTTGGGAAACAAAGAGAACTTTTATTATTGATTTTAAAAATCAAAGCAAACTGATAAGCCCATACAATATTAATACCTTCACCTTGGGCAGAGTGAAAGCTTTTAAAAAAGATTAAAAAAAAACAAATTACTTTGAACCATGTAAGTAAGAGGGAACATCAATGGTGATCCAATTCTGAACCCTAACTCCGTGCGTCACATAATTTGGCATTTATGGCTCTGCTTCATCTTCCACAATAGCATTAATCCCGGAAACAGTGGGATGAAGATAACCCCCGCTATGAAAGATGTCTTGATACTTGTCTGCAGCAGACTTTGGATTCATGCTCTTACCTTTATCATTCTTCACAGAGAACCCCAAGCAAACTCTATTCTTGTTTACAAGTGGATCAACAATCTGTCCCCATACTTCACTATGGCCATTACGCATAACCTGCTGAGCATCTCTAAGCGAAACCATATAATTATCATTTGCTCTTATATTATCAATGGACAAAGCTTGGAACTGTGTTCCAACAACAACTTCATCCGCCTCCACAATGCTGAAAGAGGACAAATGAGATATCAATAATGTCTGTTCTCCATTTATAATTACCACTTTTCTTTCATGCACAAACTTCAACTTCTGGTGTAAAGTTGAAGTGACAGACCCTGCCTCATGTATCCACGGTCGTCCCAGCAAGAAGCTACAAGCGGATACAATATCCATGACCTGGAAAGTAATCTGAAAAAAATATGCGCCTATAAGAATAGGCAAGTCCACTTCACCAATAACAAATTTCCTTGATCCATCAAACTCTTTCACAATAATTCCACTTGGGCGCATGGGCGTTCCTTGATATTTCAACTTCATAAGTCTGCTCCTTGGTATGACGTTCAATGCAGATCCATTATCAATCAGCACATTGGATAAGAGTCATTCTGGCAGTTCATAGAGATGTGGAGGGCCAGATTATGATTCCTTCCTTCATTCGGCAGTTCATCGTTGCAGAAACTCATGTTATTACATGATGTAATATTCCCTAGCATGCTACTGAGTTGGTCTACAAGCATATCACTTTCCATGAAATCTTGGTCCAATACCCTCATCAAAGATTCTCTGTGAGCAGAGGAGGTCATCAATAAAGCCAAGATAGATTTTTTTGAAGGAGTCTGCAGTAGCTGATCTACAATTCTGTAGTCGCTCATCTTGATTATTTTCAAAATATGATCCACCTATTTTTCTAGCGTAGCTCCACTAGATTCACCCACTGCCTTCTTGGGTTCAACATTTTCAACAATTTTCTTTCCAGTACTAACATCTCCACGAACAACAGGTGCAAATACACGACCGCTGCGAATCACTTTACTAGTCTCAACAATATTTCCAACATTAGGCATTGGCTGGATGGGAACTTCCACACCATCCTCTAAAATTGTAGAATTATATTTGTAGGGTACAACCTTATCTGACTTGTAGGGGACAGGACCCGGCAAACTAATCACCAATGGAGTAATAGCTGGCTTGCCATGATATTCAACTTCAAAATGGGTTGGTGCACCAAAACAAGGCACAATAACATTTACTCCCTCTTCAACACATTCAGTCATTACAGAGTCATCCCTGGAAAACAAATCTTCATCCGAGGAGAAGAACTCATTTGCAAAGGCATACTCATCATCTGACTCTTCTTCAGCCAAACAAACTTCAATCTCATTAACCTCATGATAATCATCCATTTGGCTTGTAAATTTGATAGTTTCATTATCTAATAACAACTGAATACCTTTCCTTACAATTGAACATCCTCGGGAGTCTCGGAAGCAAATTCGGAAAGATCCATACTGATGTTCTACTTGACCAGTCATGTGGCAGAAAGTAGCATGCAATTGTACAAGATCTTCATTCATATACTCCACATCAAATATTCTGAATTCTCCAAGACATCCATAAACCATGTTTATTTCCTCTTCATACTCTGCCATAGGCCTGATTATGTGGATGAGGCCCTCAATCATCATCTCCTACAAATAAGCCTTTATCTTGTCACAACCCTGTATATCCGTACTGCAAATAGCACAACCAGCATGGTCATGCATATAGTAGCCAAATTCATAGACGTCTGCATGCATTTTGACCAAATCTCCTCTAACCAATTTAATATCAAAATTCTGGAAATCGCCTCGACAATCGGCCACCATGTTCACAGCATTTGCTCCTCCATGCTTTGGCAAATGATTATCTTTCACATTAGGGCCAACATCCTTGAAAGATAAGATACTAGACTTCACCAATTTTTGTACTTTAGTTTTCAAAGGATAGCAGTTCTCAACATTGTGCCCTGGTGCTCCCTGATGAAAAGCACATGTTTGGTCTGTCTTATAATACCAAGGCAACGATGATGGTATAGCGGGAGGTGGTCTGGTATGAACCAACTTCTTTTGAATTAACGCCTGGAGTAATTCTGTATAGCTCATACGGATAGGGTCATAACTCTCCCTTCTCTGATTATACTCTTGATTCCCCTGATGGGATGGTCTCTGATAAGCAACGGTGGTTGGAGCTACACCAACTACTAGAGTCACTGAGGCGACTTGCTGATGATGCTGATAACTTCTTCTAGGAGGATTAACCCTCCTCTCTTGCATAACAACATTTGTATCTCCTTTCTTCTTTTTGGCAAACCCATAGGATGGCTTCTTCGCACTTCCGGAACTTTCACTTTTTGTTAAACGACCATCTCTTACAGCCTCTTCTAAATGGATACCCATGCCTACAATTTTAGTAAAGTCGCTTGGCGCACTCGCTACCATCCTCTCATAGTAGAAAGCACCCAGAGTCTTCAGGAAAATCTTAGTCATCTCCTACTCTTCCATGGGAGGAATCACTTGGGCGGCTACCTCACGCCATCTCTATGCATATTCTTTGAATGATTCCCTGTCCTTCTGGACCATGGCTCTGAGTTGATCACGGTCAGGCGCCATGTCCATGTTGTATTTGTATTGTTTGATAAATGCTTCTCCCAAGTCGTTGAAATTATGGATATTGATGTTGTCCAAACTCATATACCACTTCAGCGCAACACCAATCAAACTATCCTAAAAAAACTGAATCAACAGATGTTGATCATCAGTATGGATATACATTCTTCTTACATACATCACAAGATGAGCATGAGGACAAGTGTTTCCCTTGTACTTCTCGAATTTTGGGACCTTAAACTTCACAGGTATCTTGGCATTCAGGACCAAGCATAAATCATTCACATTCTTCCCGAACAATTCCTTTCCCCTGAGGGCCTTCACCTCCCTTTGCATATTGTCAAACTTCTCTTGAAAATCATCCATTCGATCATAGAGACCCAAGCCTTCACTTGGTGGAGGAAAAGGACGATACACATCATCATTAGCAAATAGAACCATATTCACCGAAGGAGGTGCAGCAGGAGTAGCATGCACCACAGGAGGTGCAGGAGTAACAGTAGTCTGAACAACTGGAGTATCTTGAGGACCAAGATTGAAACCTTCAGGTGCAAAGTTCTCTGGCATTCCCCATGGACAACCTTGAGGCATGCGATTTTGAACAACAGCTGGAGTAGCAGTCACAGGAACAGTCGGAGCTTCAGTAGTAACCTTTGTATGTTGAGGCTGAACACTTGGTTGTTAATTCTGAACAGCCACCAGAGATTCCATCAGAGCAATGAGATTGGCCATGCCGACCTTCAAAGAAAAAACTTCCTCGCGCAACTCATGATTCTCTTATTATAAGTTGTCCACCTTCCTTCTTAAATTAGCTCGAGTATTGCACTGGTGAGACAGCTTGCTGAATGAAATAAAGAAGCTTGGGTAAGACGCCTGGATATGCATAACAAATGCAAGAAATATGTGCAATATGATGCATGATATGCAATGCACATGATTTATTTTATTAATATTTCAAGGGACTTAAAGATTTATAGACATATTGCAAATATCAAAGTAATAACACATTTGAAATACTGAAATTTTTTATTATAATAACTTCAAAATGGATTACAAGTTTCAATAATTCTAAGTACAAGATGAAAATAAAGTCTAAAACCCTAAGAAGTAAAGCTGATGGAGATCACTCTATACGCTGATGCTTCCCTGTAAACCTGGTAATCTGAGCCTTCAACCTCTGGTTTTCTTCCGCATATCTGGTGGAAACCTCCTTCCAATCACCTGAATCATGAAGTGAACAACTAGCATCTGACTGAGGCTTAGGAGAAAATAAATCCCCTTTCCTCTCCATCATCTCTACATCCCGACTCTCAAGAATCTCAATCAAGTCGTCTTTCTCCTTCAAGTCTTCTCTGTAGGAAATCTCTAAAGTTTGGCACTTATACTTCCAAGCATCCTTTCCCTGATGCATCCTGACCAAAGCAAGTTGTAGCTCTTCCACATCATCCAATAAGGGAGGAGTTTTCTTCAAAAACAAGTCAGGCATAGATGTTTCCCAGAAATACGACATCTTCAACTGAATAGCTCTCGTTTGGACCCACTGGAGCTAAGGCTCCAAAGAAACAGCCCCCTAGGTCCCAGATCTTTCCTACTCTTCCTATGAATGTGACTCCAAGCCTTCGCAATCTGGTCCCTAGATTCCTTATGATCTTCTCCCTCTTTCAAGAAGAAACTACTCAAATGAATACTATTTTGTTTATCCCTCATCGGATAACCAAGTTGTCGTCGTGCAAGAATAGGGTTGTAATTAATTCCTCCCTTTGTACCAAGAAGAGGTACATCGGGGAAACTACCACAATTGTCGACTATCTCTACATCATGGTAAGCCCGATGATACCAATAAATATCCGAGTGAGTAAGTTCCATGATCTTAGGAGCCCAACGGGGTTCCTTCCTGACATCCCAGAAAGCATCAGACTGAGGCATATGTGAAATAAACCACCGGTACAATAGAGGCATGCAACAGATAATTATTCCCCCCATGATAAGAATTCTGAAGATGAATAGATTAATAAGTATCACCCAACAATGTAGGAACTGGGTTTCCAATCATGAAGATCCTGATAGCATTAACGTCAACAAACTTATCCATATTAGGAAATAAGAACAACCCGTAAGCAAGTAGAGAAAACATGGCCTCAACAGTGACTGTACTCTTCATCCTGGAAAAGTAACGAGCTTTCTCCAATAAGAACTGAGTTGGTAATCCTCTAATCCCTCCTTTAGTAGTCATATGGGCTTCAACCTTAGACTTCCCCAGATGGATCAAAGCAGCAATCTCGTGTGGTTTTGGCTCACCCTCCAAACCAGTAAAAGGAACACGATCGGTAATAGGTAAATCCAACAGATAAGAATACTCCTCTAGTGTAGGCATCAACGGATAGTCAAGGAAAGCAAAGCAATGATATATCGAATCATAGAACTGGACCAAGGTCGAGAGAATACCCTCCTTCATTCTAAGCTTCATGAGAGAAATGATGGATCCATACTTCTTCCAAAAATCTACAGAACACTCAATCTCGGGAATTAGACTGATCAACACATCTATCTTGGGATTTTTGAAACTGTATTTTCCGGTCTTTCTTTTTCCAGAATCCATGGTCAAATGGTACCTGAGATATTCACAAGTGGTCAACTTTTAAGTCCCTTGGAATAAAATTTCTTCAAAAGATGCTTATGAGTGCATGGATGCATGATGCAACAAGATCACAAACATAGGGTTCATAGGTTCAACGTCACGAGCATGAGGTCAAAGGTACTACCCATAAGGTATGGTCTAAAAGTTATCACCTGTCGAACAAGGTTCTAGAGGTTCCTAGAGTCTACATCCTTCCTTCGGATATTACCAACTTCCCGATTAACTCGGTAGTTAGTTATATTCTCAAGAAAAACTCGTCCGAGGGTAGTATCGCGTGATAACTAGTTCCGAATTACTTTATCATAGCTTCCCCACTACACCTAAAAGGCCAAGATGGGTTAGGTATTCTACGGTCCTCAGGTTCAACAGGCTCCCAGGTCGAAAGCAGCACGTCTTCCCGATTATTTGGTAAACAACACTATAGCCAAAGGGGCCTCCACTGAGTGGGGGATCTCATGCCTCCTTTTTTGGAATTACTCCCTTAAAGTTAACATGACTATACCGCCCATCCTATCTTAAAGTTTTCCCAAGTTCGGGTATAAGACTCATAAGTAATCACCAAGAACCCTGAAAACCAGGAAAATCCAAACAAACATATATACAACATATAACACATAAACAACAATAGCACATATACATATATAAACAAAGATAGGTTTAACCCACTTAGGGATGGACCAACAAGAGGTCAATCTGTCCCCAGTGAAGTCGCTATTTTTTTCTGTAGCAGTAGAAATGTTTAAGACTAAGCCATTTGATTGACTAGACTTATACAGATCAAAATAAAAATCACCACCGCACTTTATGGTTTCCAAAGGAATGGGAAAAGAGCAAGTAACCCAAAAAGAGGGGAAAAGATTCAAGGTATGGGGGTTGGTTATGCAAAGGGAAGGTATTAACACCCTAAACATATACGGTACTCCGCAGGAACCTCTTTGTGAAATCTATATATTTTGGCTATAAAATGTTGTATAAAAAATAGATGTTGGAGGTGAGAAAAGAAGTATTTTTTAGGATTTTTGCACCTGCCTCGGTTGCGAACCTTTAGTGCCTACGTACCACCTTTCGTGCAATAGGGGATCAGGGTACACATAGTTCCTCTTTAAAAATTTTAAAACACAAGTGTGTTGGTTAATTTTATGAGATAAGACATCATCGTCATTGTCCGTGTGGAAAACATACTTACTACCCACAATCATGAGAAAGGAGAATTTGCATCATCTCAAAGTGGAGGATATGGCTTGGATTTTAAAATCAACAATGCCTCACTCAACACCCAAGTGGAAAATATCTCTCTTCATTACATATTGTAGAAGTATAGTTGTTTGCATCACTACAAGGATTGGCAAGAGTCTAATCTTTTGAGAAAAGTTTTAAAATAAAAAGCCAAAGTGGAAAAGTGGTTTGAAATGAGATTGATTGACTTTTAGTCTTCTCACAAAAAATGTCAAGGTATTATTAAGTTGATTGAAGTTTATTTATGAAAATGTTTTGAAAAAGCATGGACATAAGTTCAAGTTTATTATGAAAGTGGTTCAAGTTTAAAAAACAAGAAGAGTTTTCAAAAGGAGAGATAAGATTTTTGAAATTAAAGAATATGGGAGGAGAAGAAGAGACTATCCTAAAGCATAAGGTAAAAGCTAGGGAGAAGAACCATCTAACCAACAAGAAGCCAACACTTGACATTATGATTCAAGATAGAATTCCCATTCTTTGGATTGAAACCAAGCAAGCAAAAATACTAGACCTCTTGAGAGAACCAAACTTCAAATGTATTAAGTCTTCACAAAAAATTGGGCAGAGTAACAGCTGTATACGGGTGAATTCCAGATTATAAACAAAGAATGTAATCACAATAAACTGCACACAAAACAAACAAACAACTCAATATCTTGACGTAAACCTCAAGAACTCCAGACAAAATATCAATTAAGGTCACAAGGTCTCCAACATAGGCCAAGGTTTCTAATCCTAAGTCCAAGAAGTCCAATACTCCATAATTTCAAGGATAGTAACCAAGTAGTCCAAGTATCATTAAAGCTTTTTATGGTTCATGTTGATTATTAGGTGTCTTAAAAGGGAAAAGCTCAAGTGAGCAAAAATAAAAATGACAAGAAAGTAAATGCTCAAGTGAGCAAAAATAAAAATGACAAGAAAGTAAATGCTCAAGTGAGCAAAGATGAAAAATAGCATGAAATGTAAATGCTAAAATTAAATGGTGCATAAAATAAAATCACAAAATAAAGTCAATTATTAGTGGTTAGTTGGATGACCATCTTGAAACTTGTATTTGGAACTCATTAGAGGATTGGTAGAACCAAAGCCTCCACACAACAAGTTGCATTTGCTTTTTGTCAAGTATGTCATCCATTATTTAGTCCTCAAAAATACCATTTATTGATCAATGATGTTTAAGTGATCCGCGTTGACCAAAAGTGTTGTAGATCCATTAGAGGATTGGTAGAACCAAAGCCTTCACACAATGAATCTCAAGGTTATTGGATCAAAGAGATCAAATTAACATACTTGTGCTTGCAAACATAGGTTTGGGCCACGAATGATCATTTATTCGAATTGGGACAAAATTTAGCGTTATGTTAAGAAATCGTAAGTGGACTTATATAGAAGTCGCACCTATTTTGAGGTCGGTCAATAGCAATCTATGCACCATTTGTTTTGAGACATGATATAGAGATCATGCTCCAATAACACTTAGTGCAATAAGAAAGGGATTATATGAAGAAGGGTGGGAAAGAATATACAAACCACATTTGAATTAAAATTTAACCAAACTATTATTAAAATCATTCATCTATTTTTTTGGAGTTAGACTCAACACCATGGATCCAATGATGTTAACAAAGTTCATGATCAAAAATTCAATCCAAGATCAGCCAGAAAATAATCACAAAATAACATTGCATTTAATATATACATTAAAAGGGTTTTAAAATGTTTTAAAAATAGAAATAAAAGAGAAAAATATCAACTATGTTCAAATTTATCAAGAAAATATTAATAAGACCATAGAAAAACCAGAAATGAACTCAAATATTTTTATAAAATTTTTGGTAAGTTTTTTAAAGTCAAAAACTATTTTTAAAATTAAAAGAAATGAGCAAAATAAATTAAAAATGATTAAAAAAAATAACAAAGTCAGAAATAAAAAATAAATGAGGTCACCAATATTTGTCACAATATCATTGGATCATTCCATATTTTTTTCAGAATTTAAAAATGTATAAAATTATTTTTAAACATTTAAAACAATTCAAATAAAGTGAAAATTTATAAAAAAACATCAAAACACAAAATAAAATTGTAAAAAAATAAAAATCAGAAAGAGAAAAATCAAAAATATTTTTCATAATTTTTTCTGATTTTTTGGACTTAAAATGAATTTTCTATGATTTTTTGAAGTTTAAAACAATTAAAATGAAAATCAGAAAATAAAATATCAAACCAAAAAAATATGGGCCATCTGATCATTGTCAAAACACATTAGTAAACAGATGAAGTGGACCTGGCGCACTGTGCATGTTATGGTCTTTAGTGAATAAAGCACTGAATCAAATGTAAAATCAGATTTTCAAAAAAAAAAAACAAATGGCACGCCATCATTGGTTGGAAGATGACACGTTGGTCATCTTTAACCTCTAGCCAGTCCTAAAACCATGTCACTCAAACTGTAAAATTAGAGCACGAGACCTATGCCATTTGCTTCGTCTCATCAAGACGAAGACAACCACACCTTCGCGACAAATTTATATAAATTGTAGCTCAAGCAATTTAGAAGAGATGTTTTGAAAAGGGATTTGAAAATTCATGGCTAAAACGTGTTTCCAGATAAAAGAAAGTGTTGTGACTACAACCAGGGCAATGAGAGCTTCACAATGATATCAAAGTTTGGAAGAATTGATGGAGAAATCTATCTATTGAAGTTGAGTTGTAGAGCTCTAAAACTGGACTTCTATGGATCAATATAGGTCACGATTCTTGAAGATAATTATATGGTTAGCTTCTGGGAAGATCAAGGAATGTGAATTGATAGTAAAAATGGATTAAAAAAGGCTTGAACACTGATTTCGAAGTTGCAGAAAAGTGAGTTATGGAATGAGTTTGGCAGAGTGATTTTGGTTGTTCAAGCTTGAGGAAATGAATGAGGGATGACCCTCTATTTATAGGGAATCAAATGGAATGTTCAAGTGTGTGAAATGATGAAGTTTGGAGGGAAATCGTGTGAAGTTGCAAACAAGAAAAGTGTAACTTTTATTTTGATCAAAACTCATCAAAAACGCGCGTTTTTCTATGCTAATCACTTCTGGAAGTTCACTAAATATGTTTAGAAGCAAAAGCGTGCAGAAAAAAATGTGTTTAGAAGCTAAATCAAGGATTTCAAATTCTAACTTTTGAAGAAACTTCAGTTTCAAGTTACCAAGTTCAAATCAATGGCATTCTCAGCTCAAGGGGTCTTATGGAATGATTCTTGAAGCTTTAGAATGATGAGATTACAAGCTTTGCAATAGGAAAAGAATGAAATCAAATGGATGTTTGAGCTGAAAGTTGCAATGAGTCAAAGTTGGGAAAAAGAAGTTGACTTTCCATACTTAGAATTATTTCAAGTTTTTCTTCAAAAGTGACCTATAATGTTTTGCATCCAAACATGGCCTTCCTCTTTGAATTTTCTCTTGACAAAAAATTATGGCATGAAATAGACCTGTTGAATGACATTTTGAGACTTTAACCGTTCAAAATCTCCAAAAATTGAGAGAGTTATGAATTGTTGAAGTTGGCAAAAAATCATGAAATAACCTATAATATTTTGTATCCTTAAGGAATCTTCCATCCATTTTCTCACTTTGCACATAAATAAGGAATAAAGTTCACATAATCAAGATCATTATGGAAAAAGAGTGGGCTCAAGGTGATGAAAATTGACCAAGTTATGATCATTTGAAGTCACACATGGGAAATTGGGGATTCATCTAGAGGACTTGTAATCTTTCTTCATCATCAAGTTTCTTCCACATGAAAACTCCTTGAAACTTTTGAAGTGATTTTTTAATAACCCTTTTAAGAGAAGGATTATTTTGTAATCACTCAAAAATACCAAAAGATGAGCAAGATATACTTCTTTGAAGTTCAAAACCCTAGCTCCTAGATCAAGAAAATACTTTGAGGAACTTTGACAATTTTAAACAACCTTCTTGTACCAACACTTTTGCTTTGAAAATAGAAATTATTGAGGATGATAATTAGAACTCATAGCAACCAAAACCACTTCCATATATTGAGAATTGATATAAATATGCACTTTTGACCAATGGGAACAAGGCCTTGTCCAACCATGACAACTTCTTCAATCAACCCCTTGTACTTTTGAATCAATCCTGGTAACTTTGAAATGTGGCGAACCAAAATAAACCTTGCAATGACATTTCTTCCAAAACAACTTCAATGGTGAGGTTTGAATTTCTCAAGCTTTATTGACTAGGGCATGGAAATAAACTCATGAACCCATGGATCAAATTGCTAATCCACATTTCCTTTACCTACATTATTAACAAGTAAGACAAACCAACATTGCATTCTATTAATTAAAAGGAAAGTCAAAACAAAACATGCATGATCACAAAATAAAAACAAGTCAAGGTGCTTTGTGATTCCTCAAAGAACAAAGCTAAAGATAGAGAGGATAACATAAAGCCCTAATGTGATCTTGTTGTGATTGAATCAATATGGTATGATGAAGGGATCTTAGGGGCAAAAATTGGGTTACAACACCCGGTCAAGGGAAGGATCGTCACCGTTTGTGGTGAGGAGGAGTTCATGGTAATCCACCTCAATTCTTTAAAATATGTGGAGATGGATGGCGAACTTATAGAAACCCCATGTCAGGCTTTTGAAGTTGTTCCACCTATGATTGCTACTGCCAAAGTCTCCTCCGACCTGCCCAAAGCTGATAGATTGGTGCCAAGGATGGCTTCATTTAAAGATGCTCGTGCCGCAGTCAAAGAAGGAAGTTGTGATACTTGGGGGAAACTCCCCGAGATCCCATTCAAAGCAGACAAATGTGGTTTGATCAAGTCTGATAAAGAAGTGAGGCACGTTCGTGCAGGGAAGCCCCTCTCCGTATTGGAAGTCACGAAGTAAACGCTGTGGAGGATTCTGATGATGATTGTGCATTTGAAGAATGGGTTTACCCTACTACAAAAGAGCTCAACAATTGGCACGCAAAGGACTTGTTTCCCATCTCATTTATTAAGGAATAATTACTTGTTTATTGCTTTATATTAACTCAAGAACATTTTGTCTGTAATATTAAATAATGACTTTTAAGCCATATGCCTGGCCCGGGGCACTAAGGTCCATTTGTCGAGGGTTTTATTTAAGTTCATTTTATCATATGGTCATCCAATACAAATCATTGGACTTTTGAATTCAAATCTTTGTGCTCATTGTCTTTCTTTTCTTCAAATGCGTTTTTCAAAATAGCCATTTATCTTACATGCACACACACACACACACACACACTCTTGCAGGTCCTCCTCCACTTTGGGTTTCATTGCCGACGACTCTACAATTTTAAACTATGATTTCAAACATCCAATTAACCAAGCCTAAGAAGAAGGAGAGGAAGATTGTGAGATACCGAGAGAACTAGCCAGACTTCTATTGCAAGAGGAAAAAACTATTCAACCGCATGAAGGGTAAGTTGAAGTCATCAATCTAGGTACCGAGACAAACAAGAAAGAGGTCAAGATCGGCGCTAACCTAGAAAGAAGTGTCAAAAGCATATTGGTTCAGATGTTGCATGACTATGTGGAAATGTTTGCTTGGTCGTATGAAGATATTCCAAGATTGGATACCGACATTGTAGTTCATCGTCTGCCAACAAAGGAAGATTGTCCTCCTGTCAAGAAAAAAGTTCGTCGAATGAGGCCTGACATGTCTGGAAAGATAAAAGATGAAGTGATGAAACAATTTGATGCAATATTCCTAGTTGTGACATCTTATCCCCAATGGGTTGAGAACGTGGTTCTAGTGCCAAAGAAATACGGAAAAGTTCATATGTGCGTAGATTATAGGGATTTGAATAGGGAAAGCCCCAAGGATGACTTCCCTCTACCATATATTGATGTTTTGGTCGATAACACTGCTCAACATAAAATATTCTCTTTCATGGATGGTTTCTCCGGCTACAATCAAATTAAGATGGCTCCCGAAGACATGGAGAAGACCACCTTTGTTACGCAATGAGGCACCTTTTGTTACACTGTCATGTCGTTCAGATTAAAGAATGCAGGGGTAACATATCAAAGGGCTATGGTATCTTTGTTTCATGATATGATCCATCATGAAATAGAGGTGTATGTAGATGATATGATTGCAAGATCACAAACTGAGGAAGAACATATCAATCACTTATACAAGCTATTCGAGAGGCTGAAAAAGTACAAGTTGAGGTTGAACCCTAATAAGTGCACATTCGGAGTAAGATCTGGAAAACTTCTAGGTTTTTTTGTCAGTGGTAAAGGCATCGAAGTCCATCCTGCAAAGGTAAAGGAAATCCAAGAAATGTCATTCCCCCACTATGAAAAGGAGGTTAGAGGATTCTTGGGTCGTCTTAACTACATCAGCCGCTTCATATCTCACTTAACTGCTATTTGTGAGCAAATCTTTAAACTTTTGAAGAAAGATCAAGTAGTCAGATGGAGTGATGAATGCCAAGCTGCTTTCGACAAAATCAAAGAATATTTGCAAGAACCTCCTATCCTCATGCCTCCATTTGAAGGAAGACCCTTGATCATGTACTTGATTATGCTAGATAATTCTATAGGGTGTGTATTGGGCTAACATGACGAGTCTGGCCGAAAAGAGCATGTTATATACTACCTGAGAAAAAATTTTAACGATTGTGAAACCAGATATTCACTGCTCGAGAAAACTTGTTGTGCTCTGGAATGGGTTGCTCGCCGACTAAGACAATATATGTTGACTCATACCACTCTATTGATTTCTAAGATGGACCCTATCAAGTACATCTTCGAGAAACCTGCTCTTTCCGGGCGGATAACTAGATGGCATATGATTTTGACTGAGTACGATATTCAATACACAATGCAAAAGGCCATCAAAGGAAGTGTATTAGCAGATCATTTGTCCCATCAAGCTGTTGATGATTATTAGTCTATGAACTTTTACTTCCCAGATGAGAATATCATGCTAGTGATCGAATACGTGAAACCTGGACCGTATGACGGACCTGAACAAGGATCCCGATGGACTATGGTCTTCGATGGGGCTTCCAACGCTTTGGGTGACCGAATTGGTGCTGTGATAATCTCCACTGAAGGTTGCCACACTCCTTTCACTGCCAGACTGTGCTTCGATTGTACGGACAACATGGCTGAGTACGAATCATGCATTTTGGGTCTGAAGGCTGCCATTGATTTGAGGATCAAGCATTTGAATGTGTTCGGGGATTTCGCTCTAGTGATTAGCCAAGTAAAAGGAGATTGGGACACTAAGAACCCTAATCTCATTGCTTACAAGGATCTTGTGATATCTTTGATTCCTTACTTCGAAGACATCACCTTTGAACACTTCCCTAGGGAAGAAAATCAGTTAGCTGATGCTTTGGCCATGATGTCTTCTATGTTCAAGGTCAAATGAGACAACGAACCTCCTATGATTACAATTGAGAGATTTGACGAACCTGCGCACTGTTATGAGCTTGACAGTGATGTCGAGAAGCCATGGTACCATGAGGTGAGGAGATATCTGGAAGCACAAGAATATCCTGAAGGAGCTTCCATCAATGACAAAAAGTTCTTACAAAGACTCTCGGCCAAATTTTTCCAAAGTAATGGAATCCTGTACAAACGCAACCATGATTCTACTCTACTCCGATGTGTAGACAAGAAGGAGGCAGGGGAAATTATGGAAGACATGCATGATGGTCTATTTGGGACTTACTGTAGCAGACATACTATGGCCAAGAAAATTCTGAGAGCTGGTTACTATTGGTTAACGATGAAGCCTGATTGCCATCACCACTCAAGGACTTGCCACAAATTCCAAGGCTATACTGATAAGGTACATGTACCTCCTATTCCTCTAAACGTCATGACCGCTCCATGGCCATTTTCAATGTGGGGAATTGACATGATTGGAGAGATCAAACCTACTGCTTCCAATGGACATTGCTTCATTCTGGTCGCTATCGATCATTTCACCAAATGGGTCGAAACCGCCTCATTTGCCTCAGTTACCAAGAATGTGGTATCCAGATTCATTAAACATAACCTCATCTACCACTATGGTGTCCCCGAAAGGATCATCACTGACAACAGGACCAATCTCAACAATGCTATGATTATTGAACTTTGCACTCAGTTCAAAATCAAGCATCACAATTATTCTCCTTATAGACCTAAGATGAATGAGGCAGTGGAAGCGGCCAACACAAACATTAAGAAGATTATGCAGAAGATTATGCAGAAGATGGTAGTAGCATACAAAGATTGGCATGAGATGTTACCATTTGCTCTGCATGGCTATCGTACTTCAGCTCGGACATCAACTGGGGCAACTCCCTTTTCTTTGGTCTATGGCATGAAAGACATCCTACCAGTGGAAGTTCATATTCCCTCGCTAAGGATTATGAATGAATCCGGCTTAGGCGAAGACGAATGGATTCAGACAAGATTGGATCAATTGAACTTGATCGATGAAAAATGACTGGCTGCTGTTTGTCATGGTCAGATGTACCATAAACGTATGATCAAGGCTTTCAACAAAAAGATCAGGCCTCGAGTATATCAAGCTGGTTACTTGGTAATAAAGAGCATTATTCTTCCACAAGGTGACCCCAAGGGAAAATGGACTCCCACTTATGAAGGGCCATTTGTTGTCAAGAAAGTTTTCTCTGGTGGTGCCATGATGCTGACTACCATGGACGATGAAGACTTCCCACATCCTGTGAACGCGGACATAGTTAAAAAATACTACGCATAAAAGACCCGCTAGGTTGACACACCTAGACAAGATAAGGGCATCCTGGCAAACAAAAAGGTTTGGGCAAAAATTAGGGATATATGCAAAATATTATACACCCGGCAAGTTGAAAACCCGAAAGGGCGACTTGGGAAAAAATGGGTATCCTGGTGGGCTGAAAGCCCGAAAGGGCAGTCCATGAAAAGTTAAGGATTGAAAGCATATGACTATGTCCCGTGGAATCACCACAGTCGAATTTATTACCAAGGTCCGAGTTCAAACGGTCCAAGATCAATCCAATCAACTTCTGTCAATGGCAATGGACGTTTGAAGACATTGGGGCAATAATAGAGTTGGAACGTAATGAGATCACTTCCACATGGCTATTATTTTTGTTTTCAATTTTGTTTTCCTTTCGACGATTTCCTCTTACTAGGATCTCCGTCTCTTTGTACAAAAACGCCTATTCATGGGAAAAATATCAATACAAATATACTTTAAAGTGCAGACTTTCTGTTTTTTGTTTTGAATGAAAAAATGTCCAATGAGTAAAATCGAACGAACATATGCATGTGAACATAATTAAAACTATTTAGCACATGTGTCCTGCCAAGCGACAACAAGCATCTCTTTATGCATTTGGGATGTCCCCACAGAGTTATTCCATTAACATTATCCCCACAAAATCCTTTTCATAGGGTATTCCCCATCCAGAGTCTCAATCGCTTGACAACCTTCTCCCCAGCTGAGTTGGTCCTAAAAGAAGAAGCCTTGTGGATCTCTTCCTAAAAGAACTCACCTTGTCAGCAGTCCGTCAAATATTCCTCAACAGGGTTTATTTCCCCAGATGAGTTTGTCTTCCTCGGCTGAGTCTATCCTATCCAGCTTGAGTTTTCCTCTCACACTATTACAAATCAGAGGACCACAACCTCAGATCCCCAGTGAAGTCACCAACAAAGTCATTGCTATCTCCAAAAGTTGTTGTGAAGCCTGGACCCAACCAGATAATAGTTTAACTTCAGTACATTGTTGTGAAGCCTGGATCCGACCAGATAACAGTCAACTTCATTCTTTCAAACAAGTTACTATGAAGCTTGGACTCGACCAGATAATAGTGTAACTTCTCAAAATACTATGAATCCTGGACCCGACCAAATAATAGTTTAACTCTAGTAACTACGAAGCCTGGACCCGACCAGATAATAGTTAACTTCTCAAGACACTATGAAGCCTGGACCCGACTAAATAATAGTTAACTTCTCAAGACACTATGAAGCCTGGACCTGACCAGATAATAGTTTAACTCTTCGAGATATTGAAAAACATGGACTCAACCAGACAAGGGTTTAACTTCTTTTCCCCAGTGGAGTTTGCCTCTACCTCAACAAGTTACTGTGAAGCCTGGACCCGACCAGATATCAGTTCAACTTTATCTTTTCAAGCGAGTTATTGTGAAGCCTGGAATCTGACTAGATAACAATTAACTTTATTCCCTCAGAAATTTGTTGTGAAGCCTAGAATCCGACCAGATAACAACTAATTTCAAGCAAGTTAGTGTGAAGCCTGGATCCGACAAGATATCAGTTCAACTTCATCTATTCAAGCAAGTTATTATGAAGCCTGGAGTCTGACCAGATAACAATTAACTTCATCCACCTCAGAAATTGTGAAGCATGGAGTCCGACCAGATAGCAATTAACTTCATCCACCTCAGAAATCTATGAAAACTGGAATCCGACCAGATAGCAGTTTAATGTTAGTAAGTTGTTGCGAAGCCTGGAACCCGACCAGATAACAGTTTAACTTCATCCTCCCGAGATATTTTCTGTGAAGCCTGGAATCCGACCAGATAACAGTTAATTTAATCTTCCCCAGTAAGTCACTGTGAAGCCTGGAACCCGACCAGATAACTGTTCAACTTCAAGAAATTTTTTGCAAAGCCTGGATTCCGACCAGATAACAGTTAATTCAGATCTTCCCCTGCAAGTCACTACGAAGCCTGGAATATGACCAGATAACAGTCAACTTCATTATCCCCAAAAAAATCTTGCCAATCCTGGATTTCGACCAGATAACAACCAACTTTCGATGCTCTCCAGTCAGGAATAATTCCCCAGTAAGAACATTGAACCATCAAAACTCCTAAAACTCTTTTCCCCAAGCAGAGATCAACACTCTCCACATAGTCTTCATAAACAAGCCAGTATTCCCCGACAGAGTTTCTTCTCAAACAATAGAATCGGAATTCCCAGCGGAAACATCCTAAACAAAGTTGAAGATACGCCTACTCTCCAACAACAGTTCAAGTCTCAGCCTCCCAAGGCTCCCCAACATATTGTCAAGGATTTATTTTCCTAGACAAAGACACGCTGCAATAAACGCATCACATTCATAAACCATAACACATACATGACAAATGCATATAGCATAAGCTCATTTATTTTGAGAACATTATTACACCATGCATACATCTGCATGCAACTAATCTTTTTCATTGCAGGAGAATCAACAGGCAAAGACATCTACCACTCCAGTTTAAATTAACCAAAAGATTTATCTTGATACCTTCCCCAGTCACTCTGAATGGCATCTCTAAGACCATTCCCTACACAGTCAACTAACACATCGAGTGCAAAATTATGGGCACTTTAGTGTTCAATCATCTTCCACCTTCAAGTCACGAATGGAGGACTCGCCAATCTAGCTCTTCAGGTTTAAAAAGATTGAACAGGGGCAGATGTTGTACCCCAAAATTTTCCCTCTCATTTCTCAAGGATTATCTCACAAGATATTCCATGACATCAAGTTTGCAGCATTGATACATCAATTTAGGTTTGGAATTGGCATAAGGGCAAAATGGTCAAAATGCACACTGAAAGTCAAACCTTGACTTTTGGAGCAAAATCAAATTTCAAGAATCACATTTCATCAAGGCATGTTAGAATTTGAAGTTTGTTTCATTAAGAAAGTCAAAAGTAAAAATTAGGTTGAAAAAGTCAAAGTTTTAAACACGTAGAAATTTTTCTAAGTGTTAAGAAAATATGATAAGTTCAGAACTTCTGGCCAGATTTTCACCATGATGCAAGCTGATTCTGGAAGAACTTCTGACACAAGAGTTATAGATTTCAATGAGATCTAAGACATTGCAGAACAGAAATCTCCTAGAAATGTTGGGATTTCTAGTTATAAATCCTTGAAGACACGTCCATGAAACGGAAGCACTCGGTAAATTCTGGGTCTTTCCAAGACATTATTTGATTAGAACTCTGGGCTAGTTTTCACGTAGGTTCAATTTGAGTTTGCAAGAGTAATTTAAAGAGGGTCTACAAAACATGTTACAAGCTTTCTGAAAAGTCTGAGAACTCCTTCAAAACATGCTGGATCAGGGAGAGTCAAAGATCAAAAGTTGGATATTTTTCTAAGTTACATTGATGCTAAACTTATGATCCAGATTTAAGTTATGATGCATAATCTCATATTGCAGGTTTTCTGTTTTGATAAATCTCATCATCATTTAATGCTCACACCCACTTTTGAGTCTTTATCCAAAGGATTTCGCAACGTGTGACATAGAAGTACCATTGTTATCCTTGAAAAACAAACTTTTGTACAAAGTTTATGTTGGGCCCATACTTTACTTTTTCTTCTGAGGGTACTTTTTCATAAATCATGCTTATAAATTCAGATTATGCGCGGCTAAAGCAGCTAACCACCCTACTTTGTGCCTTGAACCATACTTGTTTAAACTTGCGTCAAGAACAAGTCAGCGCCATATCATATAATGGTTGTACTCTTGACTTCTCCAAGCTCCTAAATCCTTGCCTATAAATTGAACTTCATTTGAAACTGTTAAGGAGGGGGGGGGGGGGGGGGGGGGGGGGGAATAAAAAAAGCCTTGAAACCTTGCTGAAATTCCCAGAAACTGAAATTGTAGCCTGAAATTTTGGCTGTGGATACTTAATGTCACAGTGAATGTTATGACGCCGTATCTGATACTCTTCAAGACAGTAAAACTAAAAGCAGTAAATAACACCGTCAATTGTTTACCCAGTTCAGTGTGTAACAACACCTACTCTGGGGGCTACCAAGCCAGGGAGGAAATCCACTATAAGAGATATTAATTCAGGAATAAACCAACCAATTTATCTTCTTCACTTAAGACCTACCCAATGCAACTTCAATCTAAGTTCAACTTAAACCTGAGTTCCTACTCACTCCCCCTCAATCATAGCAGTGATATTAAACAATTGACTAATGAAATTATGAAGACACTCTTCAGAACATACACTTGATTTTTCTTCACAACTTTTAATCAAGTAACACAAACACTCGTGCTTCAAAGCTTTGAGTGATACACAACCCTAACTTGACTTTGCTTCAAAGCTTTAATCAAGTGACACAAACACTCGTGCTTCAAAGCATTGAGTGATACACAACCCTTACAATCAAATCCTACTCCAAGTCACTTATCACAATAATAATTGCTTGGATTACAGTAGTTACAACTATACAGTCCCTTATTGATCTTCTGTCAAAAGTATCTTTCACCAACAGTCTTCATGAGGAATATATAGGTTGTTGTTCTTCAGTTAGGGCTTCCACGAAAATAGCTAGGGTTAATTAGGGTTAACCTCAAGACTTGGTCATGGGACTTTAACAACCAGATTAGGGTTAAGCAAAATTAACCTAAGCCCACGTGAGAATCTGATCTGGACTGAATAACTAGATTCCTGAAACTTCTCAGAAAATAATAAATCTGCACAAGTGTTAGTTCAGTACAGGATGTCTTAACATTGGTTATGACAACAAGAATCCTGTTTACAGATTTTGGTAGAATGCAATAAATATGATCATTGCATAATGATCAGCTAAACACTCATATTGAGCAGCTCCTGTATGACATTCTTTTTCTGTAGAATGTACCTTGTTTCCCAGAATGTTATGACATCAGTCATGACATTCACACAACTGGTTTTACCAAAAAACATGCCAACATCTAAACACTTACAAAGTCCCCCTTTGGAAATTTTTTGGCTAAAACCCCTAAACAATCAGAGATTAGAAAGCAGCAGAATTAATAATATCCACCAAGTCTAATTCTACCAAAATTATCACACAAATTATTCTCCCCCTCTTTAGCCATAAATAGGCCAAAGATACAGAGAGAAAAAACAGAGAAAAAAAATCAAAAGTCATTTGCAGCATCAGGTACCAGCAGCAAACTTTTCAACTGCAATGATCTTCAAGCACTGTCATCTTCAGAGGAGGCACTATCTTCAGCATGAAGTTGGTCTTCAACAACATCCTCTTCCCTTCTTTGTCCTTCAATCTCCTCATGTTCTAGTCTAGCAATCAGGTCCTCAAGAGTCCTTTTCCTTGTGTCAAGCTCTTTGCAGGTTTCCTTCAGCACAGCTATAACATCAGTTTTCTTGGAACGAGATTTCACAGTTGATGTCTCAGCTGATGTCATGACAATGTCAGGAACATGTGTTCCTTGAAATAGCTTATAGTGCAACCCAAGAGCAGGGGCTCTTTTGCATACAATATCTTTTTCAACTAGAATGTCAGGATACTGAGCAAGGACTATACCACATAGGAGAGAGGGAAAGGCAATAGGGCCTTGAATAGCATAACTTCCAGCATGTTTTAATGTTTGATCAAAGATATACTTGCCATAGTCAAGGTTTGTCCTGGTTCCAACAGCATAAATGAATCTTCCCAAGCCTGTGGAGATGGTTGATTTATGGTTGATGGGAACCCAGTTAGCTGCACCAATTTTGTGCAGAATGGCAAATTTCATGCTCAGCTTTCTTGCATTCAGTTTCCCTTTTAAGGGCCAGCTCTTGACTTGATTTGCAGTGATGGTTTGGCACACTTGGTTGTCAGTAACCTCTAGCTCAGGGCAAGCATCATCTGGTCTTCCTAGGAATTTGTTTATTTCAGAGGGAGAGAAATTTACCTTCCTTCCTCTCACATATACACATTTAAAGTCAGCTGACTTTCAATCAGCACACCCTTCAGATAAATTCACTATGAATTCTTTGACAAGAACTTCATAGCAGTTGGTAAACTTTACCACATTATTTATTAGACCAACAGTTTTGATTAGATCCATGATCTCTTTACATTCCATGGCACTGGTGTTCATTTCTCTTTCCAAGGCTATCCTTTTCAAACTTACATACTTCCACCTGTTTGCATTCTCTGGATGGTGAAAGGAAATGTTGTCAGTGGGGACTTCAGGGACTTTAGGCATTTTGCTTGAGGAGAGTTTCCTTTTGAGAGGAATGTCTTTAACATCAAATTCAAATTCTGATTCCTCATCAGTTTCAGAGAGTTCAGGCTCTTTCCTTTTCTTTGCTATTGGTTGTTTCACAGGTTTTGAGAGACTACCAGCAGGTACTCGAGTTTTCACCTTCCCTTTTGACACTCCAGCCTTCACAGTTTCTACTCCAGTCTTGTTCTCAGACCTGGTTGTCTTATGAACAATATCAGCAGTCTTTTCTTTGGAGATGCTTTTGGCAGCATCCTGCTTTCCTTTTCTGTTCATCATCCTTCTAGCTATGCTAGGGTTGATGTTTGCAATTAAGTCATTATCAGAGTATTCTTCATCAACATCAATAATCGGGGGTTCAACATCCTTCTCATTAGGTTCTGGTGATCATCAAGATTTTCAGGAGATTTCCTAATGTTATCATCCGGTGTCTCAACATTCTGAGCGACATCTGGATTTATTTCAACATTTGGACTAGCTGATTCTTGATTCAAGGGTACAGAAATGCCAGGTATAGAGTGATTCTCATTTAGAATCCTAGTGACAAGTCTAGCTATAGCTTGATGAACATAAACTGAGCCTTCCCTATTTTCTATTTCTGAAGGAACAAAAGATGATGGTTGAGAGGGTTTACCAGATGAAGAAGCTTGTGACCTTCTTGCATGTCTGGTTCGCAGCTTCTTAACCTTAGTGGGGTCAGCTGCCAGTTCACGAAGAGGATTTATCTCCAGAACATCAGAATCCATGCAGTTTGTGATTGCCCTAGGTTCTCGATCAGAGGATGCGGAAGAAGCAGTCGTCTTTGAAGAGGATGAAGTCATGGATAGTTGAGACATCTTGAGAGTCTTAGAAAACAGGTAGCAGTAATAGAGCAGTCTTAGTTTGAGAGATTAAAGATTGTTGCAGAAACGCGAGAGGAGTGAGATATATGAATGTCTATTCAACTTCTTAAAATCTTGGAAAGAAATAAAGAAGTAGATGATTATCCCAATCAGAGTAGACTTAACAAAAAAATCTCTCTCATCCCTTGCTTTGAGCAAAATTAATTGCTACATATCTTCATGTTGGCAAATACCCAGCTTGCCCCTCAAATTTTAAAATTGATTTGCATCAAGTGCCTTGGTAAAAATGTTAGCCAGTTGTAGTTCTGTGGCAACATGTTCCAGTTTAATCGTCTTCTCCTCTACAAGATCTTTGATGAAGTGATGTCTAATGTCAATTTGCTTGGTCCTGCTATGCTGAATAGGATTCTTGGAAATGTTGATAGTGCTCAGATTGTCACATTACAATGTCATAATATCTTGTGTGACATTATACTCAGTAAGCATCTGTTTCATCCAGATCATTTGAGAACAACTACTACCAGCTGCTATGTATTCAGCTTCAGCAGTAGATAGAGACACACAGTTCTGTTTCTTGCTGAACCAGGAAACAAGATTATTTCCTAAGAAGAAACATCCTCCAGAGGTTCTCTTTCTATCATCAGCACTTCCAGCCCAATCAGCATCACAGTAACCAGTCAGAGTTGGTTCACATCCATGAGAGTACAGCAAGCCATAGTTGTGGGTTCCACTTACATACTTCAGAATTCTCTTCACTTGGTTGATATGACTTACTTTGGGTTCAGCCTGGTATCTAGCACATACTCCAAATGCAAAAGTAATGGCAGGTCTACTGGCTATTAAGTATAGCAAACTTCCTATCATGCTTCTGTATAAGCTTTGGTCCACCTTGACCCCACTTGAATCTTTGGACAGCTTTAAGTGAGTAGGAGCAAGAGTCCTTTTGTGACTGGCATTCTCCATCCCAAACTTCTTGACAATGTTCTTTGCATACTTGCTTTGAGACAAAAAAATTGAGTCATCCATCTGTGTGACTTGCAGTCCAAGAAAGTAGGTCAATTCTCCCATGAGGCTCATTCCAAATTCAGCTTGCATCTGGTCAGCAAAATGTTTAACCATTTTATCTGACATTCCCCCAAACACTATGTCATCAACATAGATTTGAGCTACCATTATCTTTCCTCCTTCATTTTTGACAAAAAGAGTTTTATCCAAGCCTCCTTTCCTGTATCCTTTGTCAGAGAGGAATTTTGTCAACCTGTCATACCATGCTCTAGGAGCTTTTTTCAGGCCATATAAAGCTTTCCTCAATTTGTAGACATGATCAGGGCAGTTTGGATCCACAAATCCTTTAGGTTGTTCCACATAAACTTCCTCATTTAGGTACCCATTTAGGAAGGCACTTTTTACATCCATCTGAAATAACTTGAACTTGAGGAGACAAGCAATTCTCAATAGGAGTCTGATTGATTCTAGTCTGGCTACAGGAGCAAACGTCTCATCAAAATCAAACCCTTCAACTTGAGTGTATCCTTGAGCAACAAGTCTTGCCTTATTCCTGGTGACAACTCCTTCAGCATCTGATTTGTTCTTGTAGATCCATTTTGTGCCAATGATGTTTTTTCCTCCTGGTCTAGGAACTAACTCCCATACTTCATGTTGCTTGAATTGGTTCAATTCATCTTGCATTGCTCCAATCCAGTATTCATCAGTTAAAGCCTCCTTAACATTTCTTGGTTCAATCTTAGATACAAAACAAGAGTTTGAGATGATTTCTCTGGATCTTGTAATGATTCCACTGTTAGGATCTCCTATGATGAGTTCCTTAGGATGATCTTTCTGAATTCTGATGGAAGGGTATTTGTTAGCTTCCTTTGATTCAGATTCTGATGAAGTAGTTTTAGGAATATCATCCTTTTGAGTTGAAGTCTCAAAGAATGTCTCAACATCATATGGGACATTTGTTTCCTCATGGTAATCATCAACTATGACATTTATAGATTCCATCATAACTTTGGTCCTGGAATTGAATACCCTATAAGCTCTGCTGTTGGTAGAGTATCCTAGAAATATTCCTTCATCACTTTTAGGGTCCATCTTTCTCCTTTGCTCACGATCTGTCAGAATATAGCATTTGCTTCCAAATACATGAAAGTACTTCACTGTAGGCTTTCTTCCTTTCCAAAGTTCATACATGGTGGATGATGTTCCCTTTCTCAAGGTGACCCTGTTATGGACATAACGGGCTGTATTCATAGCTTCAGCCCAAAAATGAATAGGAAGTCTTTTGGCATGTATCATTGCTCTGGCAGATTCCTGTATAGTCCTGTTTTTCCTTTCCACAACTCCATTTTGTTGAGGAGTTATGGGTGAAGAGAATTCATGATTAATTCCTTCTGAGGAGAAGAACTCATCAAACTTACTGTTTTCAAATTCCTTGCCATGATCACTTCTGATTCTGACAATGCATCCTTCTTTCTCTCTTTGAATTCTTTTGCACAGTTCCTTAAATACTTCAAATACATCAGACTTTTCTCTAATGAAGTTAATCCAAGTGAATCTGGAAAAATCATCCACAACAACATAGGCATATCTTTTTCCACCAAGGCTTTCTACCTGCATTGGACCCATCAGATCCATATGTAGAAGTTCTAACACCTTAGAGGTGGTCAGATGTCTTGACTTTGGATGTGACATTCTAGTCTGCTTTCCAACCTGACATTCACCACAGACTCTCCCTTCATCAATTTGCAACCTTGGAATCCCTCTGACTGCTTCCATGGATATAATCCTTTTCATTCCTCTTAGATGTAAATGACAAGGTTTTGGTGCCACAGTTTCACTTCTTTTTCTTCTTTGGCAATAGAGCACACAGAAGAATAATTAGTGTTCTCAGACTCCCATAAGTAGCAGTTGTCTTTAGATCTGACACCTCTCATTACAATTTCTTGTTTCTCATTAGTTACAAGACATTCTGACTTGGTGAAGTTGACCTTGAATCCTAGATCACATAATTGACTGATACTTATAAGATTAGCAGTCAAGCCTTTTACTAGCAATATTTCATTTAGGTTTGGAACTCCAGGACATTCCAAGTTTCCAACTCCTTTGATTTCTCCTCTAGCACCATCTCCAAAAGTCACATAACTAGTAGTGTGAGGTTTAACATTATTGAGAAGATTCTTGATTCCAGTCATGTGTTTAGAACATCCATTGTCAAAGTACCAGTCTTCCTTTGCAGAGACTCTAAGGGAGGTGTGAGCTATCATGGCAGTAGCCTTTTTCTTCCACTGTTGAGTATATGGTGTCTTGTTAGACTTAGGTTTGACAACTGGGGTCTGATTAGGATATCCATTTAATTTGAAGCAGAATGGCTTTATGTGACCAAACTTCCCACAATGATGACATCTCCATCTTTGATACTTTTTCTTCATATTTCTCTGTTCTCGATGTTGAGTGTTATGTTGTGACATCTGCTTTGACATTTGTTTATCAGGCCTGATCTTCTTCTTATCTACAAAAGATTTATTTGCTGCCACAAATCCCAAACCAGACTTATCTCCCACATTTTGTCTAACCTGAAGGATTTCTTCTAATTTGTCAGTTCCATTTGTCAACTTCTTGACAGATTTGGTCATCTGGTTAAGTTTTGAGTTTAGCATTTGAACTTCCCCTTCTAGATGACTTATAGTATCAATGCCTGCCTTCTTCTCAGCCTCCAGCTTTACTATGAGTTTTGTTTGTCTCTCATTTTGCTGACAGACTTCAGCACTTCTGATACATAAATTCTTGTAGGATTCAGCCAGTTCTTCAAATGTCACTTCCTCATCACTAGAGTCACTATCAGAGTCACAAATACCAGTTAGCGTAGTAACTAGTTTGGCAGATTCTTCTTCAGAATTACTTTCTGAGTCACAGTCAGACCAAGTAACAGACATTCCTTTCTTTTGTTTATTAAGAAAGGTTGGACATTCAGCTCGAATGTGCCCATATCCTTCACATCCATGGCATTGAATTCCTTTGCTTTGATTTCCCTTCTCTTCAGAATTTGGTCTTCTGCTGGAGTCATAGGATCTGTTGATGTCAGAAGGAATGTTCTTAACATTTGACCTTGACTTTGGGTCCATTCTCTTGATGAGTTTGTTGAACTATCTTCCAAGCATGGCTATAGCTTCTGAAATATTTTCTTCTTCATCCTCCTTGTTTTCATCTTCAGTATTAGATACAAGTGCTATGCTCTTGTTTTTCTTGTCAACATTGTCACTGATCCCCATTTCAAAGGTCTGAAGAGACCCAATGAGTTCATCCACCTTCAAGTTGCAGATATCCCGAGCTTCCTCTATAGCAGTCACCTTCATTGCAAATCTTTTAGGCAAGGATCTGAGAATCTTTCTCACCAGCTTTTCTTCTGACATCTTTTCTCCCAATGCTCCTCAGATGTTGGCAATTTCTAAGATGTTCATGTGAAACTCATGAATGGTCTCATCTTCCATCATCCTTAGGTTTTCAAATTTGGTAGTCAACATCTGAAGCCTTGACATTTTTACTTTGGATGTTCCCTCATGGGTAGTTTTGAGAGTGTCCCAAACCTCCTTGGCCAGTTCACATTGATGTACTAGTCTGAATATGTTTCTATCAATTCCATTGAACAAGGCATTTAATGCTTTGGAGTTACCCAGGGCTAACTCATCTTCTTCTTTGCTCCATTCTTCCTCAGGTTTCAGACTGGTTGTCCCATCTTTCCCGGTTATGGTGGGATGGTTCCATCATTTGTCAGCAGCTCTCCAAGCCTTTTTGTCCAATGATTTTAAGAAGGCAATCATACGAGGTTTCCAGTAGTCATAATTTGATCCATCCAGAATGGGTGGTCTGTTTCCAAAACCTCCTTCTTTGTCCATAGCGCCAGAAAATAATATCCCTAGATCTCACCCAGTAAGACAGGCAGGGTGCCTGCTCTGATGCCAATTGAAATTCTGGCTGCAGATACTTAATGTCACAGTGAATGTTATGACACTGTATCTGACACTCTTTAAGACAATAAAACTAAAAGCAGTAAATAACACACTCAATTATTTACCCAGTTCAGTGTGTAACAACACCTACTCTGGGGGCTACCAAGCCAGGGAGGAAATCCACTATAAGAGATATTAATTCAGGAATAAACCAACCAGTTTATCTCCTTCACTTAAGACCTACCCAATGCAACTTCAATCTAAGTTCAACTTAAACCTGAGTTCCTACTCACTCCCCCTCAATCACAGCAGTGATATTAAACAATTGACTAATGAAATTATGAAGACACTCTTCAGAACATACACTTGATTTTGCTTCACAGCTTTTAATCAAGTAACACAAACACTCGTGCTTCAAAGCTTTGAGTGATACACAACCCTAACTTGAATTTGCTTCAAAGATTTAATCAAGTGACACAAACACTCGTGCTTCAAAGCTTTGAGTGATACACAACCCTTACAATCAAATCCTACTCCAAGTCACTTATCACAATGATAATTGCTTGGATTACAGTAGTTACAACTATACAGTCCCTTATTGATCTTCTGTCAAAAGTCTCTTTCACCAACAGTCTTCATGAGGAATATATAGGTTGTTGTTCTTCAGTTAGGGATTCCACGAAAATAGCTAGGGTTAATTAGGGTTAACCTCAAGACTTTGTCATGGGACTTTAACAACCAGATTAGGGTTAAGCAAAGTTAACCTAAGCCCACGTGAGAATCTGATCTGGACTGAATAACTAGATTCCTTAAACTTCTCAGAAAATAATAAATCTGCACAAGTGTTAGTTCAGTACAGGATGTCTTAACATTGGTTATGACAACAAGAATCCTGTTTACATATTTTGGTAGAATGCAATAAATATGATCATTGCATAATGATCAGCTAAACACTCATATTGAGCAGCTCCTGTATGACATTCTTTTTCTACAGAATGTACCTTGTGACCCAGAATGTTATGACATCAGTCATGACATTCACACAATTGATTTTACCAAAAAACATGCCAACATCTAAACACTTACACAGCCCAAACACGAAACTTGTTAAGCTACTATTTTTACATCAAAACTCTAATTTTTTTTCTTGCACATTCCTTGGCCAAATCACCCACACAATTTATGATATACATTTATAAACAATCCCCACTTCTGTTTACAGACTGTAATACAATCTCAACCAACCTCCATTTCAAAAAATCAAACTTTGCTTCTTGGCTACTCCAGAACATTACAACCATTCATAACTCAAGTAGAGGTTTGCTTTAGCTTTCTGGGAACGTGAGAATGCTGACCAGAACATCACAGCAATCAGAACCACACTCTAGTTCATAGAACATTTTTCAGCTGCAAGGTAAGCTTCTGTTGATTTTTATCACATTACTTAGGCATTGTTAGGCTTGCATTTTCAAAAATACAATGTAGATATCCTGACTCTGATTCTGTACATATTCATAGATTTCATGTATTTTTTCCTCAGTAGAGAGAATTTAAGTTCATAACTTCTTTAGGAAATTAGGATTCAGAATTAGGATTAGCCAAATTCATGCTTGCTTCTGATTTACAGTTCTGATGCTTTATATTTCTGAAACCATGATGAAATCTGCCATAACTGCTATGTTTGCATTTTCTGTTTTGTTGAGAAATGGATAAGCTGCAGGTGCTCTTATTGGCATGGAGAAGGAGATGAAATTCATCATCAAAGCTTACTTTGTAATATATGTTTATGTTTTTTCTTATAATACTGGATGTATAGCACCCTAGTGGTAGAGAGCGTGTGCATAAGACGTTAGTGTTAAGAGTCCTGAGTTCTAGCCCCCAAAACACCTTTTTATGTTTATTTATTGACATTTTTATCCATTATTTGTCAAACAATAACCCTGGACCAGAACTTCTAGATATTATCATCCAACAGCATTGACACTTCACTTGCCCATTATCAAAACTTCTAGGTTTCCAGTTACATTAGAACTTCTAAGCTCTCTCAAACAACCAGAACTTCTGACCTTCCAGTGACATTAGAACTTCTAGACTCCCTCAACAATTAGAACTTCCAGGTTTTCCTTTGTTCCCAGTAACCCCAGAACTTTAATGCGCCCGGATCCAGAGCTTCTAGCCTTCCCTGTTCATGCTAACATTTTCTTTCTGACTCACAGCGCATCAGAATCAGAACTTATGCACTCTCCTCTTTCAGCAACACGCTGATTCTGACTCTTGCTCTCTATTATTTTTATCAACACTTATTATTTTCATTAATCAAAAACACCAAAAAAATAGTTTATGCTCACAGGCTTTATTTTATTTCTTTTAAAACAAAAAAGACTAAAAATATTTTCTTAATCCAATTCATTTCTTCTCTTAACAAAAACAAAACAAGTCCAATTTTCATTTCTTGTACATTATTTTAATATGGTTGTAATAGATAATTAGGACTTTAATTTCTTGCAATCCCCATTTGTAAATTTGTACACCCCATCCGCCTAATGATTGTAGTAGTGTAGAATATTTACCTCCCGTAATTTATCGCTTTCATATAAATGCTAGTAGTTAGGATTTGTATGAGAAGATAAAATCAATGCTTAGACAACCCCTAATCAAAGACTAAATGCATGCAAATCAAACACACTATTCACACATGCACCCCTAGGGTTAACTTCATTTGTTGCCTAAAAATGGTCATGTTATGCATGTGAGATGTCTTAGCAAAACAATCAAAAATACAAGATCATAGTCCCTCGACGACGCTTCAAATGTATCCTTTCAAATGATCTTAGTCCCTCAAGAGAAATGCTAAGATATCTCACAACATTGCTATCATGACTATACGATGACCCACTCCCGTCCCTTTCACATCCAAAGATAAAGCTTCTTACAAATCAATGGTAAGATAGCAAGATCTAAGGGAGGAGGAGAAGGAAAAATACTTTTGAGTAGGTAGAAACGTTCTTAGTTGCTTGCTCATCTTCAAAACAAACATCTTTCTAAACACACACTAAACACTTTCCAAACACGAAATATTTTCAAAAGTCCAACACTTTGTATACATTCTTGTAAAGACAAGAATCATTACAAAGTTTGCCTAAACGAAGGCGTTTTTCAAAAATACTTTCAAAACCACACCACAAAGCACACTTTCAAACAAAAGCAAGTGATATAGCAAGCAACTACGAGCCCATAGATAACTATGGATTAAAAGGGTGCTAATACCTTACCTTTTAATAATCTACCCCCCGAACTCAAGAAATAATCTCAAAGTTCTTTCCTGTTCTTTTCACCCTATCCTTTATTGGATAATTGAAAAGTAGGTGGAGACTCTTTCTATCCACAACAATTGCAATCAAACGCAAAAGATCCCAAGTCAGTTCTCTCACCGTGTTACACGCCCTTTCAGGTTTTCAGCCTACCGAGACGCTCGTTTTTGCCTAAGTTGCCCTTTCGGGTTTTCGACTTAGCTAGCTGTTCTTTTATTACTTTAGGCAAAGTATTTCTTGACTGCATCAGCATTCACGAGACGTGGAAACTCCTCGCCATCCATAGTTTCAAGAATCAATGCACCGCCAGAGAAGGCTTTCTTGACAACATATGTGCCTTCAAAATTGGTAGTCCACTTGCCCTAGAATCAATGTTAAAATACACGATCTTCTTGAGCACGAGGTCGTCTTATCTGAATTCACGAGGCTTAACTTTTTTATCAAAAGATTTCTTCATTCTCTATTGGTATAACTGGCCATGGCACAAGGCCATCATTCTTTTTTCTTCAATCAAATTCAATTGGTCAAACCTGTTTTGGACTCATTCAGCCTCTGACAACTTGGTTTCTATTATCATGCGTAAAGAGGGAATCTCAACCTCGATCGGGAGCACTACTTCTATACCATACACAAGAGAGATCGGGGTTGGCCCTGTTGAAGTGCGGACAAATGTTCGATACCCATGCAAAGAAAAAGAGAGCGTCGCATGCCAATCTTTATAAGTAAAAACCCTTTTCTGGATGATCTTCTTAATGTTTTTATTAGCAGCTTCAACAGCCTCATTCATCTTTGGCCTGTAAGGAGATGAATTGTGATGGACGATCTTGAATTCTTCACAAAGTTCCGTCATCATCTTGTTATTCAGATTTGATCCGCTGTCGGTGATAATCCTGTTTGGCACACCATACCGACATATAAGATTGTTCTTGATGAAACGTACTACAACCCGCTTAGTAACATTGGCATATGAAGTTTCTTCCACCCATTTGGTGAAGTAGTCAATTGCCACCAAGATAAAATGATGTCCATTTGACGCCTTTGGTTCAATCATTTTGATCATGTCAATACACCACATAGAGAAAGGCGACGAGGAAGAAATAACATTGAAAAGTTTCAGAGGCACATGAATTTTGTCAGCATTAATCTGACACTTATGGCACTTCTTTGCAAATTTATAATAGTCAGATTCCATTGTCATCCAATAATAACCTTCCCTAAGCATCTTCTTTTCCATCGAGTGTCTATTGGCATGGGTACCAAAGGAACCTTCATGGATTTCATGCATCAACATGTCTGCTTTGTGTCTATCCACGTATCTGAGCAAGACCATGTCATGATTTCTTTTGTATAACACATCTTCATTGAGGAAAAAGCTACTTGTCAACATTCTCAATGTCTTTCTATCTTTATTTGACGCACCAGCCGGGTATTCCTGAGTATGGAGAAAATGCTTGATATCATAATACCAAGGTTTTTCATCTACTAATCCCTCTGCTACAAACATATGAGCCAGTCTATCCAAACGTCACACTAAAACGAGGCACATCATTCCACGTATTTACTTGATACATAGAATCCAGAGTTGCCAAAGCATCCGCCATTTGATTTTCATCTCTGGGAATATGATGGAATTCAACTTTATTAAAGAAGGGTAGTAATCTTCTAACATAGTCTTTGTAGGGAATCAAGCCAGGGTGATGAGTATCCTATTATCCTTTAATCTGATTTACTACCAAAGTTGAATCACCATACACATCTAGAACTTTGATTATGAGATCAATAGCCTCCTCGAGACCCATGATACAAGCTTCATACTCTGCCATATTATTGGTACAATCAAATTTCAGTCTTGCAGTAAAAGGAATGTGTGATCTATGAGGAGTTATAATCACAACACCAAATCCTTTCCCATAAGCATTCACAGCTTCATCAAATGCCATACCCCACTGGAATTCAGGATCAGGACCTTCCCCATGCAAAGGTTCATCACAATCTTTTATTTTCAAGAACATCACATCCTCATCAGGGAAATCATATTTAACAGACTAATAATCATCAACCGGTTGGTGAGCAAGATAATCCTCCAACACACTGCTTTTTATTGCCTTTTGAGTATGATATTCAATATCATATTCAGACAACAACATCTGCCAACGGGAAATTCTCCTTATAAGAGCAGGCTTTTCAAAAATATACTTAATTGGATCCATTTTGGAAATCAACCAAGTAGTATGATTCAACATATATTGCCGCAACCGCTTTGCCGCCCAAGTCAGAGCACAACATGTCTTTTCCAACATAGAATACCGTGACTCACAGTCAGTAAACTTCTTGCTAAGATAATAAATGCCATATTCTATCTTCCCTATTTCATCTTGTTGTCCCAAAATACAGCCCATAGAATTATCTAACACTGTCAGATACATGATCAATGGTCTTCCTTCAACGAGAGGGAGCAAGATAGGAGGTTCAAGCAGATACTCTTTAATACTTTCAAATTCCCTTTGGAAATCATATGTCCATACATAACCTTGATCTTTCTTTAACAACTTAAAGATCGGCTCACAGGTTGCAGTCATATGGGAGATAAATCTAGAAATGTAATTCAGACGCCCAAGGAAGCCTCTAACTTTCTTTTCAGTCCTTGGCGCTGGCATTTCTTGAATTTCTTTAACTTTATCAAGATCAACTTCAATTCCTCTTTGGCTGAAAATGAAACCTAACAATTTTCAACAAATCTTCTATATGCCCTTCTTCAGTCTGGAATTTGGAAATCATATTATCAACATATACCTCAATTTCCGTGTGCATCAGATCACGAAATAGGGTCGTCATAGCCCTCTGGTACGTTTCACTAGCGTTCTTCAACCCGAAGGGTATCACTATGTAATAGAATGTTCCCCAGGGTATGATAAATGTTGTTTTTCCATGTCCTCAGGAGCCATTCTAATTTGATTATATCCAGAAAACCCGTCCATGAACGAGAATACTTTGAATTTTGTTGTGCTATCAACCAACATATCAATATGCAGCAATGGAAAATCATCTTTCAGACTAGCTTTGTTTAAATCTTTATAATCAAGGCACATGTGAACTTTTCCGTCTTTCTTAGGTACTGGGACAATATTGGCAATCCACTGAGGGTATACTGATGTCACAAGAAATCCATCATTAATCTGCTTTAAAACTTCTTCTTTAATTTTACTGCCATATCAGGGTGAGTTCTTCGCAATTTCTGCTTGATTGGTGGGCACTCTGGTTTTAGCGGCAAATGATGTTCCACAATATCAATATCCAAACCAGGCATGTCTTGGTATGACCAAGCAAAGATGTCCACGTACTCTTTCAACAATTTAATCAACCTGCTCTTCACATCAGGATGTAGCAATACTCTAATCTTGACTTCCTTTGGATCTTCCTCTGAACCCAAATTGATCGTCTCTAACGACTCTTTATATGGTTGAATGGCACTTTCCCCGCGCTCAAGAAATCGTGAAACCTCCTCTAGAATCTTATCATATTATTCTTCTTCGGCCCGATACATAGGATATTCAAAGTTGGGAGAGGGTGCAGGGTCATTGTATTCAACAGGTTTTTTAATTAATCTGCACATATGGTTTATGATTGTTTTTTGAAACTGACACATATAGCAAGTGATTATGAAAATTTAGTTATAGTTATTATTTATTCCAAAAAGGGTTTTTTCTGACTACCATTTTCCAAGAAAAAGCAAAAAATAAAGACACAATTTGGGAATCAAAGACAAATTTTATTATTAATCTTAAAGATCAAAGCAAACAGATAAGCCCATACAATATCAACTTTCACCTTGGGAAGAGTGAAAGATTTTCTGAAAAGATTAACAAAATTTTTTTACTTTGAGATATGAATGCAAGAGGGAACATCCATAGTAACCCAATTCTGGACTCTGACTTTATGCATCACGTAGTTCGACATCTCTTGCTCTTCTTCACATTCCAGAATACCATTAATCCTAGGAACAGTTGGATGAAGGTAACCTCCGCTGTGGAAGATATCCTGATACTTGCCTAAAGCAGACTTCAGCTTCATATTCACCTTTATCATTCTTCATAGAAAATCCTAAACCAGCTCTATTCTTATTCACAGGTGGATCAACAATCTGCCCCCATACTTTACTAAGGCCATTAAGCACTACCTACTGAGCATCCTTAAATGAAGCCATGGAATTCTCATTCTCCCTTACATTATCAACGGATAAAGCTTGAAATTGAGTTCCAACACCAGCTTCATATTCTTCCATAACACTGAAAGAGGATAAATGAGATATTAATAATACTTGCTCTCCATTTATGGTGACCACCTTTCCTTCACGCACAAACTTCAGCTTCTGGTGCAAAGTTGAAGTAACAACCCCTGCCTCGTGTATCCATGGTCGTCCCAATAAACAGTTATAAGCAGGCATAATATCCATAACTTAGAAAGTAATCTGAAAAAGGTGTGGGCCTATATAAATGGGCAGATCTACTTCCCTGATGACAGACTTCCTTGATCCATTAAAATCTTTCACAATTATGCCACTCGGGTGCATGGGAGTTCCTTGATACTTCAACTTCATAAGCGTACTCCTTGGTATGAAATTTAAAGTGGATCCATTGTCAATCAACACATTTTACAATGAATTGTTCTTGCAGTTCATGGAGATATGGAGAGCCAGATTATGATTCCTTCCTTCGTCAGGAAATTCGTCATCACAGAAACTTAAGTTATTACAGGATGTAATATTCCCTACCACACTGCTGAATTGGTCCAACAGCATATCACTTTCCATGAAGGCTAGAATAGATATCTTTGATGGTGTCTGCAATAATTGATCTACGATCCTGTAGTCGCTCATATTGATAATCTTCAATATATCATCCATATATTTTTCCAGAGTAGCACTGATAGACTCCCCCGCTACTTTCTTAGGTTTAACACTTTCAACAATCTTCTTATCAGCACTAACATTCCCTTGAATAACTGGCGCAAAAACACGGTTGTTGCAAGTCACTTAGCTGGCCTCAACAATATTCTTGAGATCAGACAACGATTGGATGGGAACTTCCATACCATCCTGTAGAATTGTAGCATTGTATTTGTATGGCACGACCTTGTCTGACTCATAAGGAACAGGACCCGACAAACAAATCACCACTGGAGAAACAATTGGCTTGCCACAGTACTCAATCTCAATTGGGGCGGGAACACCGAAACAAGGCACAATAACATTCACCCCTTCTTCAGAAAACTCGGACGTCACAGAATCATTACTGGAGAACATTTCTTCATCTGAGGAAAAGAACTCATCTGTAAAATCATACTCATCATCTGACACATTCTCAACCAAACAATCTTCAATCACATTAATCACATTGTAATCATCTCTATAGCCTGAAACTTTGATAGTACCATTATCCAATAACAACTCAATACCCCTTCTCACAATGGAACAACCACGATAATATATGTAGCAAATCTGGAAAGACCTATAATGGTGTTCTACTTGACCATCCATGTGACAGAAAGTAGCGTGAAACTGCACCAAATCATCATTCATATGGTTCACGTTAAAGATCCGGAATTCTCCAGGACATCCAAAGACCATGCTCACATCTTCCTCGTATTCTGCTCTAGGCCTGATTATATGAATGAGGCCTTCGTCCATCATTTCTTGAAGATCGGCCTTTATCTTATTACGCCCCTGTATATCTATACTGCAAATACCACAACCAGCATGGTCATGCATATAGTAACTAAACTCACAGAGGTCAGCATGCATCTTTTCCAAATCTCCTCTAACCGGGTTGATATCAAAAATCCAGAAGTACCCTGGACAACCAGGAACCATGTTGACAACATTTACTCATCCATGATTTGGAAGAGGATTATCTTCCACGTTAGGGCTAACATCTTTAAAGGATAAGAGGCCAGATCTCAGCATCTTTTGTACTTCATATTTTAGAGGATAACAGTTCTCAATATTGTGCCCTGGTGCTCCCTGATGAAAAGCACATGTCTGGTCTGCCTTATAATACCAAGGCAAAGGTGATGGTATAGCAGGGGGTGACCTGGTCTGAACCAACTTTTTCTAAATCAATGCTGGGAGTAACTCTGCATAGCTCATGGGAATGAAGTCAAAGGCCTCTCTCTTCTGATTTTACCCTTGATTCCCCTGAGGATATGGTCTTTGATAGGCAACAGTGGTTGGAGCTACATTGAAAACAAGAGTCATAGAAGCAACTTGTTGCTGATATCGTTGATGTCTCCTAGCTGGTCTGATCTTTCTCTCCCCAATAACAGCATTAGCCTCACTTTATTTCTTTCTAGAAAACCCGTATGACAACGTCTTCTTCCCTTCATCTTTAGTCAATTGCCCTTCCCTAACAGCCTCTTCCAAACGAACTCCCGTGCTTACCATTTTGGTAAAATAACTCGGCGCACTGGCGATCATCCTTTCATAATAAAATGATCCAAGGGTTTTCAGGAAGACCTTGGTCATTTTTTGTTCACCCATAGGTGGAACCACCTGGGCAGCTATCCCGTGCCATCTATGCGCATATTCTTTGAATGACTCCTTGTCTCTCTGAGCCATTGCCCTTAACTAGTCACGGTCAGGTGCCATGAACATATTATACTTGTATTGTTTGATGAAGGCTTCTCCCAGATCATTGAAGGTATAGATACTACTATTGTCCAGACTCATATACCACTTCAGAGCAGCACCAGTTAAACTATCTTAGAAGAAATGAATGACCAAACATTGATCATCAATATGGGTAGACATTTCCCGAATATACATCACAAGGTGGTCACGAGGGAAAGAGTTTCCCTTGTACCTCTCAAATTCTGGTACTTTAAACTTCGCTAGGACCTTTACATTAGGAACTAGGAAGTGTTCGCTGACATTCTGTCCAAACAATTCTTTTCCATGAAGGGCCTTCATTTCCTTCTTCATCTCATTGAACTGGTCTTAGAAATCATCCAAACAGTCATGGAAACCCATACTTTCACTCAGAGGAGGAGCAAGACGATAAACTTCATCATTCACAAATGGCATAACATTCACCGAAGGAGGTGCAGGATAATGGATCTCTTTTCTAGCCATAGGGGTAACATGCACTACCGGAGGTGCAGAAACAACAGCAGTTTGAGAAAATGGAGCAACTTGAGTATCAAGATTGTAACCTTCTGGCATGAATTTCTTTGGCATTCCCCATGGATAACCCTGAAGCATACGATTCTGAACAATAGTAACTCGAGTAACAGAAACAGGAACTGTCGAAGTTTCGAAAGCAACCGTTGTTTGTTGAGGATGAGCAAGTGGTGGCTGATTCTGAGCAGCCACTAATGATTCCATCAAAGCATTCAGATTGGCCATACCAGCCTTCAAAGCGGTAACCTCTTTACGCAACTCGCGATTCTCTTATTCAAGATTCTCCATTTTCTTCCTGGAATTAGCCTGGGTATTGTACTGGTGAGACAACTTGCTTCTGAATGAAGTAGATAAACACAGTAAGACACATGGGTATGAACAGAAATGTAAGACGTATGTACAAGTTTTTACCGTGAAAATTGGTAAACAACCGCTGATCTTCCAAAAAGTGTTATTTTGGTTACTTGCAGGATCGATCAATTTGATCCAAGGACATATGCTAAGTGTTTTTGGGGTTTGATAAGAAGTCTTAACGTTGTTAATGAACAAGTTCGACTGGACATTAAGAGTAAAGGTTTGAATAGATTTAAATGAACAGGTTCGACAGGATACTAAGAGTAATGACAGGGTGAAGGTAAAAAAACGCAAGTAAAGTGCAGGATAAAGTAAATTTGTAGTAATTTAAAAAGGCTGTAATGGTAAAGTTTGCAGAGAAATGTTAAATGGAAAGGATTGTAAAGAAAATGTAAAAGAATTTGATTTCAATAATGTATGGTGATTCAAACGTACATTCTCAATATTCTTTCTCTCACAGCGGGTACTTGAATAAAATTGAGTGACTTGTACAATGAGTTGAACACCCGAAATTCTACACAAATTTCCTATATTTATACTATTAATAAGTAACTGTTGAACGATTCTTTGGTTCCAGGATGAGGACAAGTATCCTCTGCATGCTCTTCGGCCCCTATCTTCACGCCATGTTGCTTTTCCTAACTGCTAAATGAACTGCCTTTCCCTCTTGTCTTCAAATTCAAATTCACTTGCTGCTGATACAAAAGCCTCTCGGTCGAAGATTATCTTTAACTTAGAAAATTCTCTAAGTATTTCCTCTGTCTTAACAAGGATGACTTCGACACAACTCCTTTCATAGGATCTTCTGTCGAAGTGTCTTCAGCTTATATTTCTTTAATCTATTTTTAGCTAATAAGGCTAATATGTGTGAGTGACGAATTTAGGAGCTAACAAATTTCCCCCCAAGAATGTCAATTTTGACACAAGGAGAAATAGGCATTCTTTGATATTTCTATTCAACAACTGTCCATTTCTTGGCCACATAAGTTCATAAGGAACTTTTCGTCTTCTACCAACCACTGCTGACATCAGAGCCATCATTACACTTTTTCCAATATGTCACTATCTGTGATATGGTGGCAGAACTGACAGTTATACTGGTTTGCATTTTGTATTCGCAAATGTGCGGTAAGCAAGAGTCGCCATCGAATTTTCTTTTATCCAACGAAGGAAAGGGTGAAAAGAACAAAAAAAGACATTTTCAAGAGTTTTCCGAGTAAGGGGGTAGATTATGGAAATGGGAGGTGTTAACACCCTTTCTATCCGTAGTTTTCTACAGGCTCTTAGAGGTTTGCTCATTTTAAAGTACCTTTGTGCTTTGTGTGTTTGAAAATGTTTTGAAAATGCCTTAGTGCGGTGATTTTCTTTGTGTTTAACTCTTGTATCAGCCCTCAAGAGTGTTAACAAAGCAAATATTTTGAAAATTATCTTTTTGAAATGTTTTTGTGTAGGTGCAAAAAGTTGTTTTGAGCAAACCTTTAACAGTTATCTACTTTTATACTCAAGAAAAGGTTTGTTCTTTTCCCCCCATCCTTTAGACAGTGCTATCCTACTATTAGTGAGTTGGTAGCCCCATCGTTGGATGTTTGAGGGACAATCGAAGGGACGTTTACAATCATAAAGGCAACTGTAGGGACACTTTAGCAATTTTGTTTATGGACTAGATCATTTACCGAAAGACAATTGTAGGGTCATCGAGGGACTATGATCTTTTTGATTTACGGGTATTTGCTAAAGTGTCCCTGTTTCGAGGGACATGACTATTTTTCCGAAGGCAACCGAAGTGGGATATACCCTAGGGGTGAGCATGTGCAAGTGTATTGAGATTCAGTTATTTTTGTCTTTTTGTTAGGTTAGCTAACGTTTTAATTTACCGTCTTTCCATGCAAGCCTATTTACTAATAGTAATATAGTAAAATAATAAAGCAATAAATGAGCGGAAAATAAAATGCAGAAAAATAAATCCTAAGTTATTACACGGCTTTGGGAGAGATACATTATAGGTGTAAGAAAATGAAATGCATAATTTTAAATCTAGACTATTACATCCCATAATCAGTTACATTATTTATATAAAATGCAAGAATAAAAATAACGCGCGCGAAATAAATATTACGTCTAAAAAACCTAAGAACTATTTGTTGTACCCCAAAATTTTCCCTCTCATTTATCAAGTAATCTCTCACAAGATCTCCTTTGGTTCAAGACTGCACTAGGGTTGATCAGCCCAAGACACCTCCTCAAGCACTGATGACTGAAAATTAGGGTTTGAGATTGCACAAGGATAATTGGACTTTTAGTGCCTCATATGACTTTCATGGATCATTTTGGACTCTCAAGTTTGCTCATGTCAAGTTTCAAGTCTTGGATCACATTTTTGCTCAGTCAATTGATCAGTTGACCTAAAAAATCAACTGTATTGGGGAAAAAGTCAATTGTGGTCAATTTACAGTCAAACTTCATAATTTTTTGTCCATATCAACAATATGAACTCATATATGTCATTTGATCAAGTTTGGACCATAATTCCTTAAGAAATTTGGTCAGATCATCAAAAGGGTAAAATGGTCAAAATTAGGGTTTTGACTAAGGAAGTGCAATTTCTGATTTTTGACCTAGAAAATGGTTGATTGGTTGGAAACATGATCTCAAGGATTCAATTGCATCATTTTGACCTAATGGCATGACTCAAAACTTCCCTCAAGAATAATTGATTGATAGTTGATTTTCAATTAACTGATCAAAAGTCAATTGTACACTGAAAAGTCAAACTTTAACTTTTTGGTCAAAATCAAGTGTCAAAGATCACAATTCATCAAAACATGTCAAAATATGAAACTTGTTCATCAAGAAATCAAAAGGTAGATTGGCTCGTCTGCCTTTCGTGATCTGAAGGTAGAAGATGATTGAACACTAGAGTGCCCAGAAATTTGCACTCGCATATTTCTCAATACATGTCAAGTGAGGTCCTCAAATTGCTCAAGGAAGTTCAAGAGTTGACCAGACAAACTCTCTCCTAAGGCAGTCTACCTCAAATTAGGGTTTCATTTTGCATCAAGGTGTTTGAGTCCAAAGGATCCCAAATTCTCACTATTGTCCTAATATATTCTCAAGATCACCCATGTCAAGTTTCAAGCCTTGCAGAAGGAGTTTGCTCAATCAATTGCTCAAAGGCCTGAAAATCGACTGTGCTAGGTCAAAAGTCAACTATGGCCCACATACAGTCAAACTTCAAGATTTTTGGTCAACATACTCATTTTGAAGTATCATTCATCATTTGATCAAGGGTTGATCATGATTCATCAAGGATTGCTCACAATTCATCAAAACCCAAAGGTTGCTAAATTAGGGTTTTGCAGGAAAAGTTAACTCAACTTTGACCAAGCATAACTTTCTCATACTTCATCAGAAATGGCCCATTCAAAGCTCATTTTGAAGAGGATGAAATTCCCTAGAATTCATATTCAGCCCCAAGTTCAAAATATGCACTCACATAAAGATATGAATTTTGACATTATAGGTCATTTTGAAAAGTCAACGAAAACACCTTTTGGGTCAAAGCTTCATACATGAACATGGAAGACTCAATTGAGATGATACCAAAAGGGTTGCTTAGAGGACATCCTAAGTTTTCTAAAAAGTCCAAGAACACCTCTCTAGGGTCAAAATTGAGAGAGTTGTGCATTGGCCAAGTTGACCTTTTTTGCAAAATTGCCAAAAGTCAACATTGGTCAAAATTGCATTTTTTCCACATGGGCCCATCTTTTCAAGATGGCATCTCATTCCTAACATAGTCCACAACCTATGGGACCCTCCATGTTTTATTTATTTATTTATTTAATTTATTTTTATTTTTATTCATTTAAAATTCAAATAAAATCAAATAAATCTAAATAAATCATATAATGTGTTTTAGGGATGATTCTTGCATTGAAGGAAGATCTTATGTGCTGTCAAATGAGAACCAATTCATGCAAGACTGATTTGGGTTGAAAAAGATTATATTGAAGCAAATTTGGAAAGATATCATATGCCATGAAAGACCAAATCAAATCTTCATAATGCGCAAGATTCAAGTTGTTTTTGTTGACCTAATATGTTGCACTACATATACAGAACGTGTCCAAGGCAAGAAAAGAGGTTGAACAATCGTGCAGAGCAAGAAAAAAACTGAAAAAATTCAAGAGAAAGTGGTGATCCAATTTCCATCCTAGAGGCCAATCCAAGCCATTCTAACATTGCCAACAGATTGCTGGACATCCCAGGAACATATCCCAATCAATTACAAGCCTTTTCACGCTTGGAATTGTAAGTTACAGGTACCAGGGTTTACCTACAAACTCAATTTCAATTTCGTTGATTTACTCATCCTACACATGTTTTGATTATATATTCATGTTCATCATTGAGTTTGCAAACTATTGGTACCACTTAATTGCATTTCTAACGCCTGTATAGGATATTGCCATAACTAGGGTTTTACGTTCTTGTTTAGGGCTTTGCAGTATAGGCTAAATTGGGTCTGGATTTTGGTGTCATGATACTCGTGAGGATGAGACGAGTTGATTGACACCTTTGAATTTCATTTATATTGCTTGTAGAGAATTTTTGAGATGAACAGGTTTGTAGCTACAACGCAGTGTCCGTAGGTAAAAACCTCTTGGGCTAAAACGACGGTTGGGAGGAAGAAGATGGATGTGTGGCACTCCCTTGTTGGGTGGTTGAATCTTAGCGCATTTTTTCCAATAACCATTATTTTGCATATATTATAGTTTGTTTTCATTATATGAACAAATAAGTCAAATAGCTCAGATGGCTGGGGCGAAGGCCTTTAATGCACACGTCCTGGGTTCGATACCAAGCGTGTGCATTTTATTATTTTCTTTCTCATTTCAGGCAGATCTCATACCACACAATAGCATACGCCTACTATACACCTTTGTGTTCCACCATCAGATCCATCAGCCAGGTGGATCCAACGTCATGTAGCAAGGGGCCTACCATGCTCCTCAAGTCAGCGTGCATACTGGATTGAACGAAGTCAAACGGGCCATCAACCTTGGGCCCAGAAATTCAGTTGGCACCCCCATTTTCAAGCAACACCACCAGGCCCATTTACTTCTTTTTTTTATTTCTTTTCTTTATTTTTTATTCTTTTAATTCTCTTTATTTATTTTAATTCACAAATTAATTATTTTTCATAAAAAAATCATAAAATCAATAATTCAAAAAAATTAGAATTAGACTTTTTATTTTGATTTTCTTAATGTAATTTAGTTTAACTTTTGTAATTTATTTTCATAAATAAAATCAAAAATAGAAATTAGGTTAAAAATTTTGATTTAATTTTAAATTTTTGCTCTTTTTCTCAAATAGATAAAAATACAAAAATTAGGTTTTAAGATTAAAATCAATTTATCTTTCTTAATTTAAAATTAATTAGAATTAGGATTTTCTTTTTAATGATTTCTCTACTTTCTAAAATAAGAAAACATGACAAAAACATGTTTTAATCAATCGCAATTAGGTTTAGGCAAGGGTCAAAACACTAGTTGTTCCGTATTTAATTCATCGCGCGCGTGTTAATTATTTTTGCCAATATTGTTGTAACTGTTCATGGTTTGTAATAGCTTAATCTAGGACTTTTTACTTATCGCTTTTTCCCGAGTTTTTGGCTATGTAATTAATCCCCCTCCCCGAAGCCTTATAATAGCGTAGATTTACTTTCTCGCATTTTAATTCCCGCAAATATTTGACTGTTTAGATGTATGTTAATAGGATTGTATGGCAAGAATGCATGACAAATTTAATACAGTTAGAAAACCCTAATGTGCAAAGATAAATGACTGAAACTAATCACTCGCACATATCTCTCTTAGGGTATACTCTCACTTCGGTTGCCTTCGGTAAATGATCATTAAGCATAGGGTGTCTTAGTGGTTGCCCTCCTGTCTAACAAAGATCAAACGTCCCATTCGAATGTTGCCTCGGAAATGTTGCCTCGAATATGATCTTAAGGCTCTAGGGTTATTACTAAGGTATCCTAACAGTGCTTTAGTGATCGTACGTCCCTTTCGAATTGACCCTTACAACTCCAACGACGGTGCTACCTATTTCTCAATAGTGGGATAGAGCTGTCTAAAGGAAACAAGCACAGAAACAATCTTTTTTCGAGTAGGTAGATGCTAGTAGGTTCTTGCTCAAAATCAAAACTTTTCACACTTACACTTTTTAAACAACTTTTCAAAACAACTTCGTCATACCTTTGAGGACTGATATAAGGGTTATCACGAATTTAAAACTCTTTTAAAAAACAAAGCACATACACAAGCAATTTAAAAAGATGAGGAAGTACCTAAGAGCCCATGGAAAACCATGGATAGAAAGGGTGCTAACACCTTCTAGAAAACCATAATGTGCAAAGATAAATGACTGAAACTAATCACTCGCAAAGAAGTGCCCACACCTTACAATTATTCTGCCCATCAAGTACTGGGATAGAGCCATCCCGAGAACATGAGTAGTGATACATACGCTCCCCACAGAGTAAAAAGTATCCAAAGACAGTGATGTTAGATTTCCCGAACATGACACAACTCTGCCCAGCTGAGGTTCACAATCGCGAGTGAGTCGGTAAATTTTTCCCCAAGCAGAGTTTATTTCCCTCACAAGCAGAAATTCAATCTCCAACAGAATTCATTATCACCAACAACGAAAATTCATCCCCGATGGAGTTTATTTCTCTAAATCAGCAGATCTATCAATAGAGTATCTCCTCTCCAACAGAGTTATTCTCCCACAGAGTTAGTCTCCCGCAAAGTTGTTCTCAAATAGGGTCTCTCCTCGGCAGAATATCCGTAAACGAGGGGAAAATCCCCAGCATAGTCATCTTTGTTCACCATCCCCAACAGAAATAGAGGAATTATGGTTTTTACAGCAGTCAAGAATACCATTTCTCATACTCTCCAAACAGCAGTCAGGGATTTATTTTCCCGGACTCAGATTATTATGTCCGCATTTCATGTTCATACATCATGGCATGTGCATACATCACATATAACATAGTCCCATTTATTTTGAGAATGTCATTATACAATGCATCTCATGCATCGCATATAACTAACCATGTATTTCTTTCAGGAAAGACAGTTATTATCAACAATTTCCAGCAGGTCCATGATCAACACTCGAAGCTAAACAGAGTGATCATCAGTGCGACAAATACAACCTTACCCAGGTTTCTTCCAGCAGCCCCACGCCGACTCATCACAAAGCAACCTTACCCAGGTTCCCACTGCAATTTTACCCAAACTCATATCAAAGCAGCCCTACTATCCAGGCTTTCATCTCGAAGTAACCCTACTATCCAGGTTCCTTCTCACATCCCTACTCCCCCGACTTTTATCCCGAAGTAACCCTACTATCCAGGTTCCTTCTTACAGCCCTACTATCTAGGATTTCATATCGAAGTAACCTAACTATCCAGGTTCCTTCTCACAGCCCTACTATCCAGGCTTTCATCTCGAAGTAACCCTACTATCCAGGATTTCATCCCAAAGTAACCCTACTATCCAGGTTCCTTCTCACAGCCCTACTACCCCGAATTTTATCCCGAAGTAACCCTACTATCCAGGTTCCTCCTCACAGCCCTACTACCCCAGCTTTTATCCTGAAATAACCATACTATCCAGGTTCCTTCTCACAGCCCTACTATCCAGGTTTTCATATTGAAGTAACCCTACTATCCAGGCTTTCATCTCTAAGTAAACCTACTATCCAGGTTCCTTCTCACATCCCTACTATCCAGGCTTTCATCCCGAAGTAACCCTACTATCCAGGTTCCTTCTCACAGCTCTACTATCCAGGCTTTCATCTCGAAGTAACCCTACTATCCAGGTTTCTTCTCACAGCCCTACTACACCGGCATTCATCCCGAATGAACCCTACTATCCAGGTTCCTTCTCACAGCCCTACTATCCAAGCTTTCATCCCGAAGTAACCCTGCTATCCAGGTTCCTTCTCACAGCCCTACTATCCAGGCTTTCATCCCGAAGTAACCCTACTATCCAGGTTCCTTCTCACAGCCCTAATATCCAGGCTTTCATATCAAAGGAACCCTACTATCCAGGTTCCTTCTCACAGCCCTACCATCCAGGCTTTCATCTCGAAGAAACCCTACTATTCAGGTTCCTTCTCATAACCTTACTATCCGGGTTCTTCCTTTTTCATCCCCAGACAGTAGTCCACAGCACTGTAAGACTAGGACCCGATTAAACACAATTGATTTCACATTTCCCCAGAAAGTCGCGGTGCAGCATATACCCCGACTAAACACACAGTTCACTTCCGCTTCCCAAACTAGAATTATTCCCCAGTAGAGTAACGGACAACTGAAGCTCCTAAAACTCTATTTCTCTCAAGACAGAGACCAGTATTCCCCAACAGAGTCGCCTGTTTTTTGATACAGTGGCAGAACCGACTGTTTGACGCTGGTTTGCATTTTATGTTTTGTGTTTGCAAAATGTCGTGGTAAGCAAGAGTCGCCACTGACTTTTATTTCATCCAACCGGAAAGGAAAAAAGTGCAGAAAAAAAAAATCCTTTTTTGAGATATTCTGAGTACGAGGGGTAGATTATAGAAAGGGAAGGTGTTAGCACCCTTTCTATCCATGGTTTTCCATGGGCTCTTAGGTACTTGCTCATGTTTTTAAATTGCTTGTGTATGTGCTTTGTTTTTGAAAAGAGTTTTAACTTCATGATAACCCTTGTATCAGTTCTCAAAGGTGTGACGAAGTTGTTTTGAAAATTTGTTTGAAAAGTGTAAGTGTGAAAAGTTTTGATTTTGAGCAAGTACTTACTAGCATCTACCTACTCGAAAAAAGATTGTTTCTGTGCTTGTTTCCTTTAGACAGCGCTATCCCACTATTGAGAAATAGGTAGCACCGTCGTTGGAGTTTTAAGGGTTAATTCGAAAGGGACGTACGATCACTAAAGCAATGTTAGGATACCTTAGTAATAACCCTAGAGCCTTAAGATCATATTCGCGGCAACATTTCCGAGGCAACATTCAAATGGGACAGTTGATCTTTGTTAGACAGGAGGGCAACCACTAAGACACCTTATGCTTAATGATCGTGTACTAAAGGCAACCGATGTGAGATTATACCCTAAAAGAGATATGTGCGAGTGATTAGTTTCAGTCATTTATCTTTGCACATTAGCGTTTTCTAACTGTATTAAATTTGTCATGCATTCTTGCCATACAATCCTATTAACATACATCTAAACAGTCAAATATTTGCGGGAATTAAATACGAGAAAGTAAATCTACGCTATTATAAGGCTTCGGGGAGGGGGATTAATTACATAGCCAAAAACCCGGGAAAAAGCGATAAGTAAAAAGACCTAGATTAAACTATTACAAACCATGAACAGTTAAAAAAATATTGGCAAAAATAAATAACACGCGCGCGATGAATTGAATATGAAACAACTAGGGTTTTGACCCTTGCTTAAACCTAATTGCGATTGATTAAAAAATGTTTTTGTTTTGTTTTGTTATTTGAAGAAAATAAAGAAATCATTAAAAGAAAATCCTAATTCTAATTGATTTTAAATTAAGAAAAATAAATAAATTTATTCTAAAACCTATTTTTTGTATTTTTATCTATTTGAGAAAAAGAGCAAAAAATTAAAATTAAATTAAAAGTTTTAACCTAATTTCTATTTTTGATTTTATTTATGAAATTAAATTACAAATTTCCTAAGTTAAACCAAATTACATTAAGAAAATCAAAATAAAAAGTCTAATTCTAATTTTTTTGAATTATTGATTTTATGATTTTTTTTATGAAAAATAATTAATTTGTGAATTAAAATAAATAAAGAGAATTAAAAGAATAAAAAATAAATAAAAGAAATAAAAAAAAAAGAAGTAAATGGGCCTGGTGGTGTTCCTTGAAAAGGGGGGTGCCAACTGAATTTCTGGGCCCAAGGTTGATGGCCCGTTTGACTTCGTTCAATCCAGTATGTGCGCTGACTTGAGGAGCATGGTAGGCCCCTTGCTACATGACGTTGGATCCACCTGGCTGATGGATCTGATGGTGGAACACAAAGGTGTATATTAGGCGTATGCTATTGTGTTGTATGAGATCTGCCTGAAATGAGCAAGAAAATAATAAAATGCACATATCTGGGATCGAACCCAGGACGTGTGCTTCAAAGGCCTTCGCCCCAGCCATTTGAGTTATTTGACTTATTTGTTCATATAACGAAAACAAACTATAATAAATGCAAAATAATGGTTATTGGAAAAAAACACGCTAAGATTCAAACCACCCAACCAGGGAATGCCACACATCCATCTTCTTCCTCCCAACCGTCGTTTTAGCCCAAGAGGTTTTTACCTACGGACACTACATTGTAGCTACAAACCTGTTCATCTCAAAAATTCTCTACAAGCAATATAAATGATTTTCAAAGGTGCCAATAAACTCATCTCATCCTCACGAGTATCATGGCACCAAAATCCAGACCCAATTTAGCCTATACTGTAAATCCCTAAACAAGAACGCAAAACCCTAGCTATGGTAATATCCTGTACAGGCGTTAAAAATGCAATTAAGTGGTACCAATAGTTTGCAAACTCAATGATGAACATGAATATATAATCAAAACATGCGTAGGATGAGTAAATCAACGAAATCGAAATTGAGTTTGTAGGTAAACCCTGGTACCTGTGACTTATAATTCCAGGCGTGAAAAGGCTTGCAATTGATTGGGATATGTTCCTGGGATGTCCAACAATCTGTTGGCAATGTTAGAATGGCTTGGATTGTCCTCTAGGATGGAAATTGGATCACCACTTTGTCTTGAATTTTTTCAGTTTTGTTCTTGCTTTGCACGATTGTTCAACCTCTTTTCTTGCCTTGGACACGTTCTGTATATGTAGTGCAACATATTAGGTCAACAAAAACGACTTGAATCTTTCCCATTATGAAGAATTGATTTGGTCTTCATGGCATATGATATCTTTCCAAAATTGCTTCAATCCAATCTTTTTCAACCAAAATCAGTCTTACACGAATTGGTTCTCATTTGACAACACATAAGATCTTCCTTCAATGCAAGAATCATCCCTAAAACACATTATATGATTTATTTGGATTTATTTGATTTTATTTGAATTTTAAATGAATAAAAATAAAAATAAATTAAATAAATAAATAAATAAAGCATGGAGGGTCCCATAGGTCATGGACTATGTTAGGAATGAGATGCCATCTTGAAAAGATGGGCCCATGTGGAAAAAATGCAATTTTGACCAATGTTGACTTTTGGCAAAACTCTTTTCAAAAACAAAGCACATACACAAGCAATTTAAAAAGATGAGCAAATACCTAAGAGCCCATGGAAAACCATGGATAGAAAGGGTGCTAACACCTTCCCTTTCTATAATCTACCCCCCATACTCAGAATATCTCGAAAAATGATTTTTTTTTGTACTTTTTTCCTTTCCGGTTGGATGAAATAAAAGTCAATGGCGACTCTTACTTACCACGACATTTTGCGAACATAAAACGCAAAATGCAAACCAGCATTCAAACAGTCGGTTCTTCCACAGTATCACACCCCCGTACTCAGAGTATCTTGAAAAAGGATTTTTTCTGTACTTTTTTCCTTTCCAGTTGGATGAAATAAAAGTCAGTGGCGACTCTTGCTTACCGCGACATTTTGCAAACACAAAACGCAAAATAAAAACCAGCATTCAAACAGTCGGTTCTGCCACCGTATCACAGAACTGGAGACTCAACTGGGGAGAGTTGTTTCTTGTTCAGGAAAGCTAACATCACTGTCTTTGGATACTTTTTACTCTGTGGGGAGCGTATGTATCACTACTCATGTTCTTGAGATGACTCTATCCTAATACTTGATGGGTAGAATAACTGTAACGTGTGGGCACTTCTTGTTTGTCCCTATTCCTGGAATTACGAGTAATTGTCTTTTGTTTTTTCATGTAAATATTTGTGAGCAGCAATCATTTTCAAATGCATATATCAAAAATAAACCATTGGACGTTCTTGTAAAACAAAATAGGAAAAAAGAAAACAAATTAAAGCTTTGTGAAAATGACTTGTATTGATTTTGAAGTTGGCATGTAATAGGCATTTTGTACAAGGAGGCTGACGTCCTAGAAAGAGAGCGCCGCCAAAAAACAGAAATTATACAACTTGTGTAAAAGAAAGAAAAACAACTATGTGAAACAATCCCATTGGGTTCCAACTTTGCTATTGCCTTTATATCTTCAAGCGTCTCATCACCCTGCTGCTTGGCCGAAGGTTGATCAGATTGATTGGTGTTGTCCGAGCTTGATAGTGGATACCGAAGTCTGGTTGGAAGATGATCCCATGAGACATAGTGTTACGCTTCAATCCCTGATTTTTTTCCTGGACCACCCTTTTGGGTTTTCAGTCCACCGGGATACCCTTTTTTGCCCAATTCGCCTTTTCAGGTTTTCGACTTGTCGGGTGTACAGTTTTTTTTTCATTTTCACCCCTTACTTTTGCCCGAACCCTTTTGGTTCACCGGGAAGCCCTTATTTTTTCATAGGCCAGTCAACCTAGCGGGTCTTTGATTATGCATAGTATCTTTTCACTATGTCTGCATTGACGGGGTGAGGAAGGTCGTCACCATCCAAGGTGGTTAGAATCATAGCTCCTCCCGAGAAAATGTTCTTAACCACAAATGGCCCTTCATATGAAGGGGTCCATTTGCCCCTAGGATCACCTTGCGGTGGTATGATGCGTTTGATCCCTAGATCCCCGACTTGATACTCTTAACGTATGACTTTCTTATTAAAAGCCTTGATCATCCTCTTTTGATATGTCTGACCATGACAGATAGCAGTAAGTCTCTTTTCATCGATTAGATTCAGATGATCAAGTCGGGTTTGGATCCAGTCGTCTTTGTTCAAACCCGCATCCTTCATAATCCTGAGAGAGGGTATTTGGACTTCGATGGGTAGGACTGCTTCCATGCCATATACCAGAGAGTAGGGTGTTTCCCCTGTCGACGTTCGTGCTGAGGTACGGTACCCATGAAGAGCAAACGGTAACATCTAGTTCCAGTCTTTGTATGTCACTGTCATCTTCTGCACAATCTTCTTGATGTTCTTGTTAGCCGCTTCGACAGCTCCATTCATCTTCGGCCGGTAGGGAGAAGAGTTATGGTGTTGTATATTGAACTGCTTGCAGAGCTTGATGATCATTGTATTATTGAGATTTGTACCATTGTCAGTAATAATCCTTTCTAGTACACCATATTGACATATCAGATTGTGTCGGATAAACCGCGCCACAACGTTCTTGGTTACCATAGCAAAGGAAGCTGCCTCAACCCACTTTGTAAAGTAATCAATTGCTACAAGAATGAAATGATGCCCGTTAGATGCAGTAGGTATGATCTCGCCGATCATGTCGATGCCCCACATTGCAAAGGGCCAAGGAGTTGTCAGAACATTTCGGGCAACCGGAGGTACATGCACCTTATCAGCATAGATTTGGCACTTATGACAGGTTCGAGAGTGCTGATAATAATCAACTTCCATAGTGGACCAGTAATATCCTGCCCGTAGGATTTTCTTCGCCATAGTGTGTCCACTGGAATGAGTTCTTAAGGTACCTTCATGTAACTCTACCATGATCCTTTCTGCCTCGCTCTTGTCCATACATCACAGTAAGGTTGAATCATGGTTACTTTTATAGAGGATTTCATTACTGATGAAGAACTTCGTAGAGAACCTTCTCAGAAACTTCTTATCATTAACAGATGCCCCCTCGGGGTATTCTTGAGCCTCAAGATACCTCTTTACCTCATGAAACTAGGGTTTATCTGCTACATCTCCAGTCTCAATGTCACAGCAATGTGCGGGTTCGTCCAACCTCTCAATGGTAATCTGGGGAACCTCATTGTCCCATCTGACTTTGAACATAGAAGACATGGTAGCTAGCGCATCCGCTAACTGATTCTCCTCTCTTGGGAAATGTTTAAAGGTTATATCCTCAAAGTGTGGGAGCAATGTCAGTATATACTCTTTGTAGGGAATAAGATTCAGGTGCTTCGTATCCCACTCGCCTTTGATCTGACTTATCACCAGAGAGGAATCTCCGAATACACTCAAGAACTTAATCCTTATGTCAATAGAAGCTCGAAGACCCATGATACATGCTTCATACTCTGACATGTTGTTGGTGCAGTTAAAACATAATCGGGCAGTGAACGGAGTATGACAGCCCTCAGGAGATATAATTACAGCGCCAATGCATTACCCAGTGCGTTCGAGGCTCCATCAAAATACATAAACCATCAGGATCCCTCCTCGGGTCCTTTATCCGGTCTAGGTTCTTCGCAGTCAGTCACCAACATGATGTTCTCATCCGGGAACTCGAAGTTCATGGACTGGTAGTCATCAACGGCCTGATGCGCCAAATGATCCGCCAATACACTCCCCTTGATTTCTTTTTGGGTTGTGTATTGGATGTCATATTCGGTCAAGATCATCTGCCATCTTGCTATTCTTCCGAAGAGAGCGGGCTTCTCGAAAATATACTTGATCGGATCCATCTTTGATATCAATAAGGTAGTGTGAGTCAGCATATACTGTCTCAGCCGGCGAGCAGCCCATGCCAAAACGCAACAAGTTTTCTCGAGCAATGAGTATCGGGTATCACAATCGGTAAAATTTTTGCTAAGGTAGTAAATGGCATGCTCTTTTAGGCCAGACTCGTCATGCTGCCCCAGCACACACCCCATTGAATTGTCCAGCACTGTCAAGTATAATATCAAAGGTCTTCCTTCAACTGGAGGCATCACAATTAGTCGTTCTTGAAGGTATTCCTTAATTATTTCGAAAGCGGTCTGGCATTCGTCATTCCACTTTACCACTTGATCTTTCTTCAGCAGCTTGAAGATTGGCTCACAAGTAGCAGTCAGATGTGAAATGAACCTGGCGATGTAATTCAGACATCCCAAGAAACCTCGAACTTCCTTCTCTGTACGAGGAGCCGACATTTCTTGTATGGATTTTACCTTTGCAGGATCCACCTGAGTACCTTTTTCACTGACAATGAAACCCAAAAGCTTTCCAGACCTTACCCCGAAGGTACACTTGTTCGGATTCAACCTTAGCTTGTACGTCTTCAACCTGTCAAACAGTTTCTAGAGATGATCAAGGTGCTCTTCCTCAGTCTGGGATCTGGCTATCATGTCATCAACATAAACCTCGATCTCATGGTGAATCATACCGTTGAACAAAGTGACCATGGCGCGCTGATAAGTTGCCCCAGCATTCTTCAAACCAAAAGGCATTACCTTGTAACAGAAGGTGCCCCACTGTGTAACGAAGGTTGTCTTCTCCATGTCCTCAGGAGCCATCTTGATCTGGTTGTAGCCATAAAAACCATCCATGAAGGAGAAGATCTTATGCTGTGCGATGTTGTCGACCAGAACATCAATGTGAGGAAGTGGGAAGTCATCTTTGGGGATTGCCCTATTCAGATCTCTATAGTCCACACACATCCGTACCTTACCGTCCTTCTTAGGTACCAGAACGACGTTGGCAACCCATTGCGGATAAGAAGTGATAGCTAAGAAACCTGTGTCGAACTATTTCATGACCTCTGCCTTAATTTTCTCTGACATTTCAGGGCGCATACGGCGGACCTTCTGCTTTACCGGAGGGAATTCTTCTTTAGTTGGCAGGCGATGTACCACAATATTAGTATCCAAACCAGGCATGTCTTCATAGGACCAGGCAAAGATCTCAACATAGTCGCGTAGCATCTGTATTAACCGTTGTTTGACACTAGGCTCCAGATTCACACCTATCTTAACCACTTTCTTGTCTTCCTCCATGTTGTACCCCAATTTTTTCCCCTAAGATCCCTTCATCATACCATATTGTTTCAATCACCACAAAATCACATTAGGGCTTTTGGTTCTTCTCCCTATCTTTAGCCTTGCTCTTTGAGGAGTTACCAAGCACCTTGACTTTTTTTCTTTGGTGATCATGGATATTTTGCTTTGATTTTCTCTTTAAATTAAAAAAATACAATATTGTTTTGTTTTACTTGTTAATAATGTAGGTAAAGGCAATGAGGTTTAGCAAGTTGCATCATGGGTTCATGAGTTTATTTCCATGCCCTAGTCAAAGTCTTGAGAGATTCAAACCTCACCATTGAAGTTGTTTTGAAGTTGGTATGGAAGTAGTTTTTGTGTCCATGAGTCCTCATCATCATCCTCAACAAATTCTATTCACAAAAGAAGAATATTGGCACAAAAAGTTTGTTCAAACTTGGCAAAGTTCCACCAAGCATTCTCTTGATCTAGAGGCTAGGGTTTTGGACTTCAGAGGGGCATATCTTACTCATCTTTTGGTATTTTTGAGTGATTCCAAAAACATTATTCTCTTCAAAGAGTTACAAATAAATCACTTCAAAAGTTCCAAGGAGTTTTCAAGTGGAAGGAACTTGGTGAAGAAGAAAGATTACAAGTCATCCAGATGAATCCCTCATTTTCCATATGTGACTTCAAATGGTCATAACTTTGTCAATTTTTATCACCTTGAGCCCATAATTTTTTCATGATGACCCTAAGGGTGTGTACTTCATGAATTCTTTTATGTGCAAAGTAAGAAAATGGATGGAAGTTGCCTTAAGAATGCAAAATATTATAGGTCATTTCATGATTTTTGGCCAACTTCAACAAGTCATAACTTGCTCAATTTTTGGAGATTTTGAGTGGTTCAAATTGCAAAATATCATTCAAGAGATCTACTTCATTCCATCTTTTTGTTCAAGAGCAAATTCTAAGTGGAAGGCCATGTTTGGATGCAAGAGATTATAGGTCATTTTTAAAGAAGAATTTGAAATATTTCTAAGTATGGAAAGTCAACTCTTTTTCTTCAACTTTGACTCCATGTAACTTTCAGCTCAAGCATCCATTTGATTTCATTCTTTTTCCATTGCAAATCTTGTAACCTCATCTTTCCAAAGCATCAAGAATTTTTCCCTAAGACCCCTTGAGGTGGAAATTCCATAGATTTGAATTTGGCAGTTTGAAACTGAATTTTGCACAAAGTCAGAATTTTGAAATCTTTGCTTTGGCTTCTAATCACAGGATTTCCACGCGTTTTCGTTTCTAATCATGTTTAGCAACTTTCCAAAAGTGATTAGCATCATGAAACGCACGATTTGGCTGAGTTTTGATCAAGTTTGAGTCACACTTTCTTCATGATGAAGACCCACACGATTTCCCTCCAATTTGCATCATTCCACGCACTTGAGCATTTCATTTGATTCCCTATAAATAGAGGGTCATCCCCCATTCAATTTACCAAGCTTAGATAGCCAGAATCACCCTGCCAAACTTGATTCACAACTCAGAATTTAGCTACTTCGAATCCTATTCTCAAGCCTTTTTCAATCCATTTTTTCATCAATTCACCTTCCTTGATCTTCCTTAAAGCTAACCATATAATCACATTCAAGAATCGTGCCCTAGATTGCTCCATAGAAGTCCAGTTTCAGAGCTCTGCAACTTAACTTCAATAGGTAGATTCCTTCATCAATTCTTCAAAACTTTGGTATCATTGGGTTGCTCTCATTGCCTTGGTTCTAGTCGCAACACTTACTTTTATCTGGAAGCACGATTTGACCATGAATTTTCAAATCCCTTTTCAAAACTTTCTTTCCAAATTGCTTGAGTTACAGTTTATATAAATTTGGCGCGAGGGTGTGGTTGTCTTCGTCTTGAAGAGACGAAGCGAATGGCATAGGTATGAGCTTCTGATTTTACAGTTTGAGAGACCTGCAATTCGTGAAGGCTGGAGGTTGAAGATGACCAACGTGTCATCTTCTAACCAATGAAAGTGTGCCATTTGTATTTTTTGAATTTCTAATTTTACATTTGATTCAGTGCTTTATTCAATAAAGACCATGATATGCACAATGCGCCAGATCCCTTGGATTTGATTACTAACGCGTTTTGACTTTCATCCAATGGTCCACATCTTTTTATTTTATTTTCTTTTTCTGATTTTTATATTTTAATTGTTTTAAAATTCAAAAAATCATAGAAAATTCATTTTTAGTCCAAAAAATCTAAAAAAATTATGAAAAATATTTTTGATTATTCGCTTTCTGATTTTTATTTTTTCACAATTTAATTTTGTGTTTTGATATTTTTTATGAATTTTACACTTATTTGATTTGTTTAAAATGTTTAAAAATACTTTTACACATTTTTAAATTCTGAAAAATTTATGGAATGATCCAATGATATTGTGATAAATATTGGTGACCTTATTTTATTTTTGTTTCTGACTTTGCTATTTTTTACTATTTTTGTTTATTTTACCCATTTATTTTAATTTTTTAAAAATAGTTTATGACTTTTAAAAATTCCCAAAAATTTTGTAAAATTACTTGGCATCTTTTTTGATTTTTCTATGGTCTTATTTTTCATTTCTTGATTAATTTGATTATAATTGATATTTTCCTCATTATTTTCCTTTTTTAAAAACATTTGTTAAAACCTTTTAATATATATATATATATATATATATATATATATATATATATATATATATATATATATATATATATATATATATATATATATATATATATATATATATATATATATATATATATATATTAAATATGATATCATTTTGTGATTATTTTCTGGCTGTCTTGGGTTGATTTTTTTGATCATGGCTTTATTAACATCATTGGATCCATGGTGTTGAGTTTAACTTCACAAAAAATGGATGAATGATTTTTAATAATAGTTTGATTAAATATTAATTCAAATGTGGTTTTTCTGTTTACCCTAATTCCTCTTCATCCCATCCCCTTTTAATTGCACTAAATGTTGTTAGAGCATGATCTCTATATCATGTCTCAAAAAAAATGGTTCATAGATTGTTATTGACCGGCCTCAAAATAGGTGCGACTTCTATATAAGTCCACTTACGATTGCTTAACATAGCGCTAAATTTTGTCCCGATTCGAATAAATGATCATTCGTGGCCAAAACTTATGATTGCAAGCCCAAGTATGTTAATTTGATCTCTTTGATCCAATAACCTTGAGATTCATTGTGTGGAGGCTTTGGTTCTACCAATCCTCTAATGGATCTACAACACCTTTGGTCAACGCGGATCACTTAAACATCGTTGATCATTAAATGGTACTTATGAGAATTCCAAATGGATGATATACTTGACAAAAAACAAATGCAAGTTTCAAGATGGTCATCCAACTAACCACTAATTATTGACTTGTTTTATTTTATGCTTTTATTCTTTTATGCTTTATGCACAATTTATTTTTTAGCATTTTACATTTTATGCCATTTTCATCTTTGCTCATTTGAGCATTTATTTTCTTGTCATTTTTACTTTGCTCACTTGAGCTTTTCTTTTTCCTTTTTTTAAGATACTTAATAACCAACTTAAACCCTAAAAAAACTCTTAATGGCACTTAGACTATTTGGTTACTATCATTGGCATTATGGAGCATGGGACTTTTTCTTGGACTTAGGATTAGAAACCTTGGCCTATCTTGGATACCTTGTGATCTTATCTTATTATTTTGTCTGGAGCTCTTGAGGTTTACCTCAAGATATTGGGTTGCTTGTTTGTTTTTGTGTGCAGGTTTTTGGTGATTACACTCTTTGTTTGTAATCTGGAATTCACCCGCATACAACCGTTACTCTGCCCAATTTTTGTGAAGACTTAATACATTTGAAGAGGTCTAGTATCCTTGCTTTCTTAGTTTCACTCCAAAGAATGAGAATTCTATCTTGGCTCATAATGTCAAGTTTTGGCTTCTTGTTGGTTATATGGTCTTTATCCTTAACTTTTACCTTATGCTTTAGGATAGCCTCTTCTTCTCCTCCCATCTTCTTTAATTTCAAAAATCTTCTCCCTCCTTTTGAAAATTCTTCTTATTTCTAAACTTGAAATACTTTCATAATAAACTTGGACTTAGGTCCATGCATTTTCAAAAACATTTTCATTAATAAACTTCAATCAATTTAATGATACTTTGACACTTTTTGTGAGAAGACTAAAAGTCAATCAATCTCATTTCAAACCATTTTGCCGCTTTGGCTTTTTATCTTTAAACTTTTCTCAAAAGATTAGACTCATGTCAATCCTTGTAGTGATGCAAACAATTATACTTCTACAATATATAGTTAAGAGAGATATTTTACACTTGGGTGTTGAGTGAGGCATTGTTGATTTTAAAATCCAAGCCATATCCTCCACTTTGAGATGATGCAAATTCTACTTTCTCATGATTGTGGGTAGTAAGTATGTTTTCCACACGGACAATGACGATGATGTCTTATCTCATAAAATTAACTAACACACTCGTGTTTCAAATTTTTAAAAGAGGAACTACGTGTACCCTGATCCCCTATTGCACGAAAGATGGTACGTGGGCACTAAAGGTTCGCAACCGCGGCGGGTGCAAAAATCATAAAAATACTTCTTTTCTCACCTCCACTATCTATTTTATATACAACACATTTTTATAGCCAAAATATACAGATTTTACAAAGAGGTTCCTGCGGAGTACCGTAGATGTTTAGGGTGCTAATACCTTCCCTTTGCATAACCAACCCCCTTACCTTGAATCTTTCCCCCTTTTTTGGGTTATTCGCTCTTTTCCCATTCCTTTGGAAACAATAAAGCGCGGTGGCGATTTTTTATTTTGATTTGTATAAAGTCTAGTCAATCCAATGGCTTAGTCTTGAACATTTCTACTACTACACTCCGTACCCAAATTCACTGACTCAATTGGCTCTTCATGAGGCTGTATGGCCCTTTCTTCCTGCTGTAACAGTCTAGCAAGTTCTCTAGGCACCTCACAATCATCCTCACCTTCGTCCTCGGCTTGGTTGATCGTATTTTCGAAGTCATAACTGGCAGTAGCAGAGTTGTTATCAATAGGATCCAAGGTGGATATAGATCTGCATTATGATACGTGAGTGTGTGTAAGAGCATAGCTATTTTGATAAAGTGAGAGACAAAAGAAAAACAAGGAGCACATAATTTGTATGCAAGAAAAGTCCAATGCTTTATTAATGATATATGAAATGACAAATAATAAGCCCTCACAAACAAAGCCAAGGTGCCTCGGGCAAGGCACCTGGCCGTAAAGTTTCAAACTGTTTATTACAAATCTTAAAACAAAAGTCAATTACTGCGGAATAAAAGAAACATGTATGAAGTCCTTCGTTGTCCAGTTGTTCAGTCCCCCATTGGTTGTTGGGTAGATCCAGCTGTCGATGTCTGAATCCTCTTCACTGTCTTCAATTGCATTAACTCCCCGATTGCTGATGTGTAGAGGAGGTCTTCTGATCCGTGCGTGCCTAACAGCCCTTTGAGCCCCTGTAGTAAAGCCCAAACCAAATTTGTCAGTTTTGTGAGTGAAATTAGGGAGCTGACCCTAATTGGTACACCCACCTTCTTCAACTGCAGCCCTGGCATCCTTGAGAGAAGCCATCTTCATCAGAGGTTTGTTGGTAGTAACTTCAGTTGACACCGAAGTCTGAGGGACCTCTTCGAAGTTTTGACAAGGCGTTTCTATGAACTCCCCGTCCATCTCTACATAGCGGAAGGAATTGAGATGACTCACCATATACTCTTCTTCACCTCGCACCGTGACAATCTTCCCCTTCACCGGATATTTCAGCATTTGATGGAGTGTGGAAGTAACTGCCCCAGCCTATGAATCCAAGGACGACCCAGCAAGCAAGAATATGATGGTCTGATATCCATCACGTAGAAGGTGGACCCAAAAGTCTGAGAACCTACTTTGACAGGGATGTCCACCTCCCAGTGCACCATTATTTTTGATCCATCAAAAGCCCTTACCATAATGTTACTCGGCTTTAGAATCAACCATTCACAATCCAGACGGTCTAACGCTTTCTTTGGCAGAACATTCAGTGAGGACCCGGTATCTACCAGCACATGGGCCATAGTGGTGCCCATGCACTCGATCGAGACGTGTAGAGCATCATTATGATTTATTCCTTTCGGTGTCATATACCCATCTGAGAAACCCAACCCATTGTCGGCAGTCAGGCTGGCCACGCAATCTTTGAACTGATCGGCTGAAGTTTCCTGCGGCACATGCGCAGTCTTGAGAAATGCAATCAAAGCCTTCGCATGGGCTTCAAAACATAATAGCAAAGACAACATGGAGATCTTTGAAGGGGTCTGCCCCAGTTGATCGACCATATTGTAGTCGCTCTTCTTGATAATCTTCAGTATTTCCTCTATTTCTTGTTTAGAGGCTTCCACAACGATCTTCTTAGGCGCCTTCGTCCGGGCAGGCTTACCTATAATTTCTTTGCCCCGAGTCCCAGATGGCTCAGCAGCAGGGGTGATAACTGGAGTAAGAAAAGGAATAGTAGCAGGTGTAATAACTGGAGTATGAACATGAGAAATTTCAAGAGTGCTGGTTGGAGCAGCAGTTGGAATGACAGTAGGCTTGATGATAGTCTTCGGGGAAATCTCAGGAGAGAAGACCCTTCCACTTCGGGTAACTTTACTAGTCCCGACAATATTACTGACATGAGTATCAGCTTCTTCAGTCTTCAGATCTTGCTTAACACCATGGTAATATACATAAACACCGTAATGCCATGGGACAACCTTGTCTGAGGTGTACGGAATGGGACCATGAACAGTGATTATTAGCAGAGCGATTCTTGGAATAGGTGTAACCCTAATAGGTTTTCTCGAAGAAACCTTGGAAGGATTGGCGGAAATGGTTATAATGGCAACGTCTTCATTTGGAACAAACAGAATCATAGTCTTCTCAAACAAAATTTCTTTATTATCCATCAGGCGCTGAATACCTGACTTCAACAAACAGCAACCGGAAGGCAGAATTAAAAACACGTGGCAACCTTCACCACAACTTGGAAATAAACCGGCCAAAAAAAAAATTCTTCTTAACCGTCATCAGAGGAGTAGAAATTTCTTCAAGGAGTAGAAATTTCTTCAACAGAGGTCACAAACAAATTGGTGTCAACAACATTAACTCCACGACCATGTTTAGGCATGGGAGCAGTTATAACATTCGGCTTTTCTGGAGCATCAAACTCAATCTCTTTGGCTTTGATCAAATCTTGTACTTTGATTCTCAGGGGCCAGCAATCATTTGTATCATGGCCCGGACTCTCGGAATGGAAGGCACACCGTGCGTTGGGATTGTATCTGAGAGAAGTAGTGTTTGGATTCTTGGGAGCCTCTCCCGAGGTTGCCAAGTTGGATTTTAACAGATGAGGCAGAACTTCGACCAACGTCATATTGATGCGGGTAAACTGCCATTGTGGTCTTTCAACCCTTTGTTGATTATTGCATTGTGGAGTAACCGTGGGTCTTGGTATCACTACAGCATTTACTGTTTGACGGTGTTCAGATCTGTTTTGGCCCCTCGGGCTATAGGATGCATTAGCTTCCCTCTTACCGGTGAAAGGATTCTTTGTTGAACTTGATGAAGCATCCTTCTAAATTTTACCACTTCGAATGCCAGCCTCCACTCTTTCTCCATTCAAAATCAAATCAGTGAAACCAGATGACGAGCTTCCGATCAAGTGATTGAAAAATGGACCAGATAGCGTCCCTAGGAACATGTCAACCAACTCCCTATCAGACAACGGGGGTTGGACTCTTCCAGCCAAGTCTCTCCACTTTTGAGCATAGTCTTTAAAACCTTCACCTACAACCATGGACATAATCTAGAGTTGAATACGAGTGGGAGCAAGGTCAGTATTGTATTAGTACTTCTTGTAGAAAGCAGCAGCAAGATCTTCCCAATTTCAGACATTGGCTCCCTCTAACTGGTAGAACCATTCAAGCTGAGTCCCTGACAGACTATCTTGAAAGAAGTGTACCCACAAATTTCTATCGGCAGTGTGGGGTTGGATCTTCCTGACATACGAGCGGAGATGGAGTTTTGGACAGGATCCCCCATCATACTTGGAAAAAACCAGAGCTTTGAACTTATGAGGGATGACCACTCCTGATACCAGTCCTAGTTCTCTGAAATCCAAACCAGGTATTTCCTGAATTTTCATAGCGCTCAGACGGTCTTCTAGCTGCTTGTACCTATCCCCAGCAGGAGGATATTGCTCATCGTCGTAATTCGTATTGTTATCAGAAACTGCAGGACTAGGGTCATTTGCCCTTTCTTGGTTCTCCCCGTCCTTGGATGAGGAGGTCAGATCAGCTGGTTGTCTCAACCTTTCTTCGAATCTTCTACCCATGTTCAGAATATCGACCTTCTTGTTCTTCTTCTCTTTTAGAATAAGGGTCTTCGGATCCTCTTGCCCTTTAGCCAAACTTATGAACATCTGTTGGAATTGGGCGTTCTGTGCCTGAAGATCTTTGATGGCTTGATCGGAAGACATTTCTGCTGAAATAAATAGAGAAGAAGATGAGAAACCTGTAAGGATACCTGTAATGATGTGCATGATAATGGTATGCGCATGTAATGATTTCAAAGACTTTTGGAGATTTAAATTTGTAAACCAAAAATAAACAAAACTTTATTAGCTTAACTTTGAAAGGTTCAACAATGCCTTTAAGGCATTACAAAGAAGTAAATAAAACAAAATCTAAAACTAGAAAAGCAAAATCAAAAGCCCCATGGGCGCTTCCTCTTTGTGCTGATGTAGTCATTGATCACTCTTTCTTCCTCGAGCTGCCTGGTGAGCTTCAAAATCTTCCTTTCTTGCTCATGGAACTGCTCCTGGTAAGTATCCCGCTCATTCTTCAGCTAAATCCAAGACCTTTGCAACTCCCCAGGATCAGTGGGCATGTAAGGATAGAGAACCGTGTAAGGAATGCCTTCTTTGTTATTGGGCTCCACAATCACTGGTAATACAACCTCATAGGGCATCCCAAGCTTCTGGGAACGAGCTCGAACCCACTGGAGGTAAGGATGCATATGAAGGGAAGTCTTTGGTCCCAATTCTTGGGGGTCAGATCTGTTCACCATGCCGCAAGCTCATATAAACCTCCGGCGATGCTCCTTAACATCCTCCTTATAGTCAAATACAATGTCCTCAAGAAGTAACTCATGGGGCCCATCTCTTCGAGCACGAACAAATTGTTGAAAAGCTAGACAAGGATTGTAAGTTATACCCCCTCTGATTCCAAGCAATGGGACATTAGGGTATCCCCCACAATGGTCAATAACAGCAGTGTCTTCTATAGCCCGAGAACACCAAAGAATATCTGTATGAGCAAGTGACATTATTCTGTAGGACCAACCTAAACCTTCTTCGTTCTTCAGCACAGACTTAGGGAGGTGATAAATAAACCACCTTGACACTCTTCTCCTCATAGTACGGGTGTGGAGAGCATGCAAGATATCTCCCAGCAAGGTAGGAACAGGGTTGCGAGAAAGGAAAATCTTGACAGCATTCACATCTACAAAGGAATCTGGATTCGGGAAGAGAACCAAACCATAGATAAGGAGAGCCAAGACATCTTCAAAAGCTTGAAAATCCAAATCATCCTAGAATAGCTGATCCTGGTCTATCAGAAATTTGGCTAGAAAACCTTCGACCCCGCTTCGTGTTTCCCAATTGGATACCACATCGGCCCGTTTTAAATGCAGAGCTGAGGCAATGTCTTCTGGTCTAGGAGCTTCTTCCATACCGGTGAAGGGTACCTATTCAAGGATGGATATGCCCAATAGATGAGAGAACTCTTCCAAGGTAGGTACCAGCTGGTAATCTGGAAAGGTGAAGCAATGATGCACGGGATCGAAGAACTGAAATAGTACGCTCATCATCTGTTCATCAAGGTTTGAAGTAACCAGGCTGAGAAGCTGACCGTGTCTCTTAATGAACATAGAAGTCTCGGAAACTCTTGAGGATAGCTCTTTAAGTTGAGCAGGTATTTGCACAAAGTTAACTCAGATGGTATTTCTATCCACGGGAGCCATGATCTGCAAAATAGAACAAAGATAAATTCCCTTGGTCTTTGAAATGGTTAGCGTAATGAAGCAGGAATGCCATGTTATAATGCATGATGTCATGATAAACCACATATATAGAAAACAACAGGTACTGCAAACACAGTCAAATCACATAAAACCCTTAGGTTTAAGGCTTGCATGAGGTCAAAGGTAATACCATCTTGAAGTTAAGTTGGTTTCGACATGTCCTAGTAAAAGTAACCGGGTTCTAGAGGATCTCAATATCACTTACCATCCTACATCGGTCATGGTTTCAGTTCACGCAATCTTTTCTTGAGGCTGAAACTATCTCGAGAGTATGGTCTCAATGAGTGTAGCATCGAGTATCAACCAGTTCTCAGCTTTACACCGAGGCCGGCTATCTAACTACTTTCTAATGGCCAAGTTGGGCGATTAAAGGTTCTAAGGTCAGTTGATGCTTAACGACACCACGCAGCGGCCCCGTATTCTCCTCGTTTCTCCACATGGGATACTGGTACCAACCAATGTGCCACATCAATGTAGCTACTGCTTCAACCGTATCGGTCTATGTCGTACAGTTCCCTCAGAGTCTATTGCTACTTACCTAAAAGGTATTCCCCAAATTCGGGTTAGGATCTATAGTAACCCCAAACAAAAACCTTAAAAGTAAAGCAAACAAAGCAATCAAGAGAAGCAATTATGATGAAATAGATCCTAAGGTATACCCCACTTATCTATTCCCCAGCAGAGTCGCCAGTTCTGTGATACAGTGGCAGAACCGACTGTTTGAATGCTAGTTTGCATTTTGCATTTTGTGTTTGCAAAATGTCGCAGTAAGCAAGAGTCGCCACCGACTTTTATTTCATCCAACCGGAAAGGAAAAAAGTACAGAAAAATCCTTTTTCGAGATATTCTGAGTACGGGTGGTAGATTATAGAAAGGGAAGGTGTTAGCACCCTTTCTATCCATGGTTTTCCATGGGCTCTTAGGTACTTTCTCATCTTTTAAAATTTCTTGTGTATGTGCTTTGTTTTTGAAAAGAGTTTTAACTTCGTGATAACCCTTGTATCAGTCCTCAAAGTTGTGACGAAGTTGTTTTAAAAATTTGTTTGAAAAGTGTAAGTGTGAAAAGTTTTGATTTTAAGAAAGGACCTACTAGCATCTACCTACTCGAAAAAAGATTGTTCCTGTGCTTGTTTCCTTTAGACAATGATATCCCACTATTAAGAAATAGGTAGCACCTTCGTTGGAGTTGTAAGGGTCAATTTGAAATGGACGTACGATCACTAAAGCAATGTTATGATACCTTAGTAATAACCCTAGAGCTTTAAGATCATATTCGAGGCAACATTTCTGATGCAACATTCGAATGGGACGTTTGATCTTTGTTAGACAGGAGGGCAACCACTAAGACACCCTATACTTAATGATCGTTTATCGAAGGCAACCGAAGTGAGAGTATACCCTAAGAGAGATATGTGCGAGTGATTAGTTGTAGTCATTTATCTTTGCACATTAGGGTTTTCTAACTGTATTAAATTTGTCACGCATTCTTGCCATACAATCCTATTAACATACATCTAAACAGTCAAATATTTGTGGGAATTAAAATGTGAGAAAGTAAATCTACGCTATTACAAGGCTTCGGGGAGGGGGATTAATTACATAGCCAAAAACCTGGGAAAAAGCGATAAGTAAAAAGTCCTAGATTAAGCTATTACAAACCATGAACAGTTACAACAATATTGGCAAAAATAATTAACACGCGCGAGATGAATTAAATACAAAACAACTAGGGTTTTGACCCTTGCCTAAACCTAATTGCGATTGATTAAAAAAATTTTTTGTCATGTTTTGTTATTTAAGAAAGTAGAGAAATCATTAAAAAAAAAATCCTAATTCTAATTAATTTTAAATTAAGAAAGATAAATTGATTTTAATCTTAAAACGTATTTTTTGTATTTTTATCTATTTGAGAAAAAGAGAAAAAAATTAAAATTAAATCAAAAGTTTTAACCTAATTTCTATTTTTGATTTTATTTATGAAAATAAATTACAAATGTCCTAAGTTAAACTAAATTACATTAAGAAAATCAAAATAAAAAGTCTAATTCTAATTTTTTTGAATTATTGATTTTATGATATGTTTTATGAAAAATAATTAATTTGTGAATTAAAATAAATAAAGAGAATTAAAAGAATAAAAAATAAAGAAAAGAAATAAAAAAAGAAGTAAATGGGCCTGGTGGTGTTGCTTGAAAAGGGGGGTGCCAACTGAATTTCTGGGTCCAAGGTTGATGGCCCGTTTGACTTCGTTCAATCCAGTATGCGCGCTGACTTGAGGAGCATGGTAGGCCCCTTGCTACATGACGTTGGATCCACCTGGCTGATGGATCTGATGGTTGAACACAAAGGTGTATAGTAGGCGTATGCTATTGTGTTGTATGAGATCTTCCTAAAATGAGCAAGAAAATAATAAAATGCACACGCCTGGGATCGAACCCAGGATGTGTGCACCAAAGGCCTTCGCCCCAGCCATCTGAGCTATTTGACTTATTTGTTCATATAACAAAAACAAACTATAATATATGCAAAATAATGGTTATTGTAAAAAACGCGCTAAGATTCAAACCAGGGAGTGCCACACATCCATCTTCTTCCTCCCAACCATCATTTTAGCCCAAGAGGTTTTTACCTACGGACACTGCGCTGTAGCTACAAACCTGTTCATCTCAAAAATTCTCTACAAGCAATATAAATGAAATTCAAAGGTTCCAATCAACTCATCTCATCCTCACGAGTATCATGGCACCAAAATCCAGACCCAATTTAGCCTATACTGCAAAGCCCTAAACAAGAACGCAAAACCCTAGCTATGGCAATATCCTATACATGCGTTAAAAATGCGATTAAGTGGTACCAATAGTTTGAAAACTCAATAATGAACATGAATATATAATCAAAACATGCGTAGGATGAGTAAATCAACGAAATCGAAATTGAGTTTGGTGGTAAACCGTGGTACCTGTAACTTACAATTCCAGGCGTGAAAAGGCTTGCAATTGATTGGGATATGTTCCCGGGATGTCCAACAATCTGTTGGCAATGTTAGAATGGCTTGGATTGGCCTCTAGGATGGAAATTGGATCACGACTTTCTCTTGAATTTTTTCAGTTTCGTTCTTGCTCTGCACGATTGTTCAACCTCTTTTCTTGCCTTGGACACGTTCTGTATATGTAGTGCAAAATATTAGGTCAACAAAAACGACTTGAATCTTGCCCGTTATGAAGATTTGATTTGGTCTTTCATGGCATATGATATATTTCCAAATTTGATTCAATCTAATATTTTTCAACCCAAATCAATCTTGCACGAATTGGTTCTCATTTGACAGCACATAAGATCTTCCTTCAATGCAAGAATCATCCCTAAAACACATTATATGATTTATTTGGATATATTTGATTTTATTTGAATTTTAAATGAATAAAAATCAAAATAAATTAAATAAATAAATAAATAAATAAATCATGGAGGGTCCCATAGGTCGTGGACTATGTTAGGAATGAGATGCCATCTTGAAAAGATGGGCCCATGTGGAAAAATGCAATATTGACCAATGTTGACTTTTGGCAATTTTGCAAAAAAGGTCAACTTGGCCAATGCATAAATCTCCCAATTTTGACCCTAGAGAGGTGTTATTGGACTTTTTAGAAAGCTTAGGATGTCCTATAAGAAACCCTTTTGGTCTCATCTCAATTGAGTCTTCCATGTTCATGTATGAAGCTTTGACCCAAAAGGTGTTTTTGTTGACTTTTCAAAATGACCTATAATGTCAAAATACATATCTTCTTGTGAGTGCATATTTTGAACTTGGGGATGTAGATGAATTGTAGGGAATTGCATCCTCTTCAAAATGAGCTTTGAATGGGCCATTTATGATGAAGTATGAGAAAGTTATGCTTGGTCAAAGTTAAGTTGACTTTTCCTACAAAACCCTAATTTAGCAACTTTTGGGTTTTGATGAATTGTGAGCAATCCTTGATGAATCATGATCAACCCTTGATCAAATGATGAATGATACTTCAAAATGAGGATGTTGACCAAAAATCTTGAAGTTTGACTGTATGTGGGCCACATTTGACTTTTGACCTAGCACAGTCGATTTTCAGGCCTTTGAGCAATTGACTGAGCAAACTCCTTCTGCAAGGCTTGAAACTTGACATGGGTGATATTGAGAATATATTAGCACAATGGGGAGCATTTGGGATCCTTTGGACTCAAACACCTTGATGCAAAATGAAACCCTAATTTGAGGTAGACTGCCTTAGGAGAGAGTTTGTCTGGTCAACTCTTGAACTTCCTTGAGCAATATGAGGACCTCACTTGATATGTATTGAGAAATATGGGAGGGAAAATTTTGGGGTACACCAGAGTGGTATTCGACTACGAGAATGACAATCAAGGTTACCGTCATAGGTTTATCTGAGCTTGGGGGATGTTGAACAAGGTGGATAGCAAGACACTGGGACACAATAATTCCACTCCCCTTGAGCCTTACCTTAAGTGGGTACGAGCTCGTGCTCAAAAAATTGTGATGCCTTATCCTTCTATCTTACCAGTTATCGTGGAGCCTGTGGTTGAAGGAGATGTTCCTTACACTATCCTTCATCCGGATATGCCTACCTCTCTCGAAGACTTGCAAAAAGGATGGATTCAGCTTAAGGAAGAACGAGATACTTTCGAGGCTCAATTCTATGCTAGTGAGAAGAGGGTCTTGGAGCTTACGAAGCAACTACAAGTGGAGAAAAGTGTGAATGCTTATCTCACGTCGAAGAGGATGCGTTCAGTCTTTTTATCTTAGAAAGTTATTTTGTAATCCCAAGAGGCATGATGTAATCTTTCTTTGTTTTGTTTAATGAAAATTGACGTTTGTTCATTCTTTGTTCTATACAAATTTAAATCTCATTAGTCCTTGAAATCATTTGCATATACATATTCCATGCATCATAACATGCCAGGTTTTCGCATAACAGGCTTCCTTATCTTTCTGCTGTTTATTTCAGCCAGATGGATCTAGAGAAAACGGTGAAGGATGTCCTAGCACAAAATTCTCAGTTCCAGGAAACTCTACTGGCCCTAGCCAAGGGGCATCAAGATATGATGTCTTTGTTGGACGTTAAGAAGAAGCCCAAGAAGAAAGCTCTACTCAACGTGGGTAGAAGGTTCAAGGAGACAGTTTGTCAAATCCCAGTAGGAGGAGATTCATCTGAAGAGGACGAGAACCAGATTGGCGAGGTCAAGAGTACTCAGGATGAATGTGTTAATGATTAAGTATCTGATGATGATTATTTTGACGAGCAGTATCCACCCACCGATATCAAATATAAGCATTTAGAAGACAGATTGAAAGCTGTTGAAATCCAAGCCGTCCCCAGTTTAGATTTTGATGATTTGGGTTTGATCTATGGGGTAGTCATCCCCCACAAATTTAAAACACCAATATTTGCAAAATACAATGGAGTTACTTGTCCAAAACTCTATCTAAAATCTTATGTGCACAAGATACAATCGCACACTGCTGATAAGAAGCTTTGGGTTCACTTTTTCCAAGAGAGCTTGGCTGGAACACAACTTGAATGGTTTTATCAGTTAAATGGTTCTCGTATCAATACTTGGGAGGATTTACCTACAACCTTCTACCATTAATATCAGTACAACACCGACTTGGTGCCAACGAGGGTTTAATTACAGGATTTGGCCATGGGAAAGAATGAAGGATTTAACGAATATGCACAAAAGTGGAGAGACCTCTCCAATAAGGTTCAACCACCCTTGACTGATAGGGAGCACATTGACATGTTCATGGGCACTTTATCTGGTCCCTTCTTTAATCTGTTGGTTGGTTGCTCTTCTTCTGGTTTCACCGGATTAATCTTAACCGATGAAAGAGTTGAAAGCGACATTAAAAGTGGGAAGATCTATGTGGCATCTACCTCCACTTCCAATCCTATCAAGAAACCTTTTGCTACAAAGAAGGAAGTCAATGTTGTGTACGGGGCAAGGGCACGTACCAAGAAGAGTGATCACCCGTCTGTAAATATCGTCTGAATCTCCAATCTAACTCCTACTCCAAGACCATATGCAAATTATCAATGTTTTGAGACTCCGAGAAGACAATTTACGAGGTTAGGTATGTCATTATCTCAAGCCCTTCAACAGTTGCTAAAGGCTAATTTAGTGACATTGTGCGACCCTCCTGCAAACTCTGATACCTCGTCACCAAAGTACAATCCAAATGCTAAATATGTTTACCACTCAAGTCGCCACGGGCACCAGGCTGACCAGTGTTGGGCCTTGAAGAACAAAATCCAGGATTTGATCAATAACAAGACTATTGAGTTTGATCCTCCTCCAACTCTGAATGTAATCACCGCTCTAATGCCGAAGCATGACAAGGGTGCTAATGCTATTGAAGATACAATTTTTGTTGCCTCTATTGAAGAATTGACTACTCCGCTGAATATAATCAAAAAGAACCTGTTGAAAGCTGAGATTTTCCCTGGCTGTGTAAAAGATTGTGTGTGCTGTACAAGACAAATCAATGGATGTGAAGGGCTGAAGAAAGGCATTCAACGCCTAATGGATAGCCACAAAATTCTATTTGAGAAAACCTTGCTTACCAAAATTTTGATTAATAAATGTGAAGACCTCTCCATTATTACCATCTCAAACAAGCCTCTTAGTATCACCTCCAAAGGTCCTATTAGGATTTCAAATGAACCCACTGTTGCTCCCTTAATAATTACCAATCCCAGATCGATTCCCTATTCTTCAAACAAGGAAGTACCATGGAATTATGGTTCTAAGGTGTTCTATCATGGGATTAAACAAGACACCTGGATCTAAGAAGGAAAAGATGACAATGTCGGAAACATAGTTGGCTCAAGCAAAGTAACTAGAACTGGGAAAGAAAAATTTGTTGAGCCGGTTGTAACTGAAATACCCTCTAAGGATGTTGTTGATGGAGAACCCTCCGCTTACGAGATGGACGAGATCTTGAAGATAATAAAAAGAAGTGACTTCAATATTGTGGAACAGTTGGGGTAAACCCCTTCTAAGATTTCAATGTTGTCATTACTGCTTTGTTCCGATGCCCATGCTCGGACATTAATCAAATTCCTAAAAAAGGCTCATGTCCCCCATGAGACAACAATGGACCAATTTGAGAATTGTGTGGCTAGTCTGACAGCTGATAATGGCTTGGGATTTCAGATGCTGATTTAACACCTCTTGGGAAGAATCACCATAAATATTTACATGTTTTTGTCGAGTGCAAAGGGACTACCTTAGCACATGTGCTAGTTGACACTGGTTCTTCTCTAAATGTATTACCCAAGGGGGCTTTAGACTGACTAGACTGTGAAGGTTTGGTCTTGAAGCCAAGTGATATCATTGTAAGGGCAGTTGATGGATCAAAGAGGACTGTTCATGGGGAAGTAGATCCACCAATCAAAGTGGGCTCCCAAATATTCAACTCCACCTTCTACATTATGGACATCTGTCCTGCCTATTCTTGTATGTTGGGTTGCCCATGGATCCATAAATTTGGGGCAGTAACCTTAACTCTCCATCAGAAACTCAAATATCCTGTCAAGGGAAGAATAGTCACTGTTTATGGAGAAGAAGAGTTTATGGTAAGCCACCTTAACTCGTTCAAATACGTAGAGATGGATGGAGAATTCATTGAGACCTCGTGTCAAGCCTTTGAGGTTGTACCACCAATGATTATTGTTACTAAATGTTCCTCTAATGAGTTTAAAGTTGTTAAAGTCGTACCAAAGATGGTCTCAGTCGAAGATGCTCGTGCGACAATTGAAGAAGGAAACTATGATACATGGGGGAAACTCTTCAATATCCCATATAAAGCAGACAAGTTTGGTCTGGGCTTCACCATCAAAGCTCAGAAGAAAGTGAGGCGTGCTCGCGCTGGAAAGCCACTTCTCCGCATTGGAAGCCATGAAGTCAACGCCGTGGGTGATTCTGATGAAGAAGCTGCATTTCAAGATTGGGTGTATCCTACTACGAAGGAGCTGAAGAATTGGCATGCAAAGGACTTTGTGCCCATCTCCTTCATAGATGAGTATTCTACTTGTTATTGTTTTTCTTTCAATTCAATAACATTTTGTCTGTAATATTCAACAATGACTTTTAAGCCATGTGCCTGGCCCAGGGCACTGTGGTCCATTTGTAAAGGGTTCTATTTATGTTCATCTAATCATATGATCATTCAGTATATTGGAATCTTTTGCATTCAAATATTTGTGTTCATTGTCTTTCTTTTCTTTCAAATACATTTTTCAAAAAAAATATAGCCATGTATCTTACATGCACACACACACACACTCTTGCAGGTCCTCATCCACTCTGGATTTTATTGCCAATGACTCTACTATTGCCGACTATGACTTCGAATGTCCAAACAACCAAGCCGAAGACGAAGGCGAGTAAGATTGTGAAATATCGGGAGAACTAGCCAGACTTCTATTACAAGAGGAAAAAGCTATTCAGTCGCACGAAGAGTCAGTTGAAGTCATCAATCTGGGTACTGAGTCAGATAAGAAGGAAATCAGGAGCAATGCTAACTTAGAAAGCAGTGTCAAGAGAAGATTGGTTTAGATGTTGCATGATTATGTGGAAGTATTTGCTTGGTCTTATGAAGATATGCATGGGTTGGATACCGACATCGTAGTTCATCGTCTGCCGACAAAGGAAGACTGCCCTCCCATCAAACAAAAGGTTTGTCGCATGAGGCCTGATATGTCTGAAAAGATCAAAGCTGAGGTGATGAAAAATTTCATGCAGGGTTCCTAGATGTGACATCCTATCCCCAATGGGTTGCCAATGTGGTACCAGTGCCGAAAAAGGATGGAAAAGTTCGCATGTGCATAGACTATAGGGATCTGAATAGGGCGAGACCCAAGGATGACTTCCCTCTACCACACATTGACATTTTGGTCGATAATACTGCTCAACATGAAGTCTTCTCTTTCATGGATGGCTTCTCAGGCTATAATCAAATAAGGATGGCCCCCAAAGATATGAGGATGACTACTTTCGTTACGCAATGGGGCACCTTATGCTACAAGGTCATGCCATTCGGATTGAAGAATGTAGGGGCAACATATCAAATGGCTATGGTAGATTTGTTTCATGACATGATACATCATGAAATAGAGGTATATGTGGACGATATGATTGCCAGATCACAAACTGAAGAAGAACATCTCGATCACCTGTACAAACTATTCGAAAGGATGAAAAAGTACAAGATGATGTTAAATCCTAACAAGTGCACGTTTGGAGTACGATCTAGAAAGCTCCTAGGTGTTGTTGTCAATAATAAAGGCATTGAAGTTGATCCTACCAAGGTAAAAGCCATCCAAGAAATGCCAGTCCCTCATTTTGAAAAATAAGCCATAGGATTCTTGGGTCATCTCAATTACATTGCTCGCTTCATATCACACTTGACTGCTACTTGTGATCCAATCTTAAAACTCTTGAAGAAAGATCAGGTACTCAGATGAAATGATGAGTGCCAAGCTGCCTTTGAAAAAAATCAAAGAATATATAAAAGAACCTCCTATTCTCATGCCTCCAGTTGAAGGAAGACCCTTGATCATATACTTGACAGTACTAGAGAACTCTATGGGGTGTGTTTTGGGACAACATGACGAGTCTGGCTGAAAAGAGTATGTTATTTATTACCTGAGCAAAAAGTTTACCGACTGTGAAACTAGATATTCACTGCTCGAGAAAACTTGCTATGCTCTGGCATGGGCTGCTCGCCGGCTAAGACAGCATATGTTAACTCATACCACTCTTTTGATTTCTAAGATGTACCCAATCAAGTACATCTTCGAGAAACCTGCCCTTTCTGGACGAATAGCCAGATGGCAAATGATCTTGACTAAATACGACATTCAATACACTACACAAAAAGCCATCAAAGGAAGTGTGCTAGCATATCATTTGGCCCATCAAGATATGGATGGTTATCAGTCTATGAACTTCGACTTCCCTGATGAGAACATCAAGTTGGTGACCAACTGTACGAAACCTAGACCGTATGACGGACCTGAACAAGGATCCCGATGGACCATGGTCTTCGATGGGGCTTCCAACGCCTTAAGTAACGAAATCGGTGTTGTGATCATCTCTCATGAGGGTTTCCATACTCCATTCACTGCCATACTATGCTTCGATTGCACGAACAATATGGCCGAATACGAAGCGTGCATTTTGGGTCTGAAAGCTGCCATTGACTTGTGGATCAAGCATTTGAATGTGTTTGGGGATTTCACTCTAGTGATCAGCCAAGTAAAAGGAGATTGGGATACTAAGAACCCTAATCTTATCCCTTACAAGGAACTTGTGCTATCCCTAATCCTCTACTTCGAAGAAATCACCTTTGAGCACTTCCCTAGGGAAGAAAATAAGTTGGCTGACGCTTTGGCAACCATGTCTTCAATGTTCAAGGTCAGATGGGATAACAAGGCCCCTATGATTACGATTGAAAGATTCTACGAACCCGCACATCGCTGTGAGCTTGACACTGACGCGGAAAAGCCATGGTACCATGAGGTGATGAGATATCTTGAAGCACAAGAGTATCCAGAGGGAGCATCCATCAATGACAGAAAGTTCTTACGAAGATTTGCAGCAAAATTCTTCCTATGCAATGGAATATTGTACAAACGCAACCAATGGAAGACATGCACGATGTTCTTTTTGGTAATCACTCAAGTGGACATACGATGGCTAACAAGATCTTGAGAACTCGCTATTATTGGTCAATAATGGAGACTGATTGCCATCAACACTCGAGAACTTGTCACAAATGTCAAATCTATGTTGACAAGGTCCATGTGCCTCCAATCCCTCTGAATGTCATGACTTCTCCGTGGCCATTTCCAATTTGGGGAATTGACATGATTGGAGAAATCAAGCCCACCACTTCCAACGGACATCGATTCATTCTTGTCGCTATCGACTATTTCACCAAATGGGTCGAAGCCGCCTCTTTTGCCTCAGTCACCAAGAATGTGGTAGCCAGATTCATCCGACACAACCTCATTTTCCGCTATGGTATCCCCGAAAGGATTATCACCGACAATGGGACTAACCTCAAAAATGTTATGATTACTGAGCTTTGCACTCAGTTATAGATCAAGCATCACAATTCTTCTCCATATAGACTGAAAATGAATGGCGCAATCGAAGCGGCCAACAAAAATATCAAGAAGATTATGCAGAAAATGGTAGTAACCTATAAGGATTGGCATGAGATGTTGCCATTTGCTCTACATGGCTACCACACTTCAGCTAGAACATCCACTGGGGAAACTCCCTTTTCTCTAGTCTATAGCATGGAAGTTGTTTTGCCAGTAGAAGTTCAGATTCTCTTGTTGAGGATTATGAATGAGGCAGGCTTAGGCGAAGACGAGTGGAACCTAGAGCCCGACCAGATAATAATTAACTATGATCCCCAGATAACAACAAACAATGAGTAGCATAACTCCCCAGATGAGTACAAAATTCCCCAGCTTTGGTCTATCTTCTCCAACTGAGCCTGTTACCCCCAACTGAATATACCTCCCCAAGATGAGTTTGTCCTCCCCGACTGAGTCTACATTTCCCAGCTTAAGTTTGCCTTTCAGACTTTTACAAATCATAGGGCCACAACCCCTGATCCCCAGTAAAGTCGTCAAGAAAACCTTTACTGTCTCCAAAAGCTACTATGAAGCCTGGACCCGACCAGATATTAGTACAACTTTCAAACTACTATGAAGCCTAGACCCGACCATATAGTAGTCAACTTCTCAAGCCACTATGAAGACTGGATCCGACCAGATAATAGTGTAATCTTTCAAATTCTATAAATCCCGGACCTGACCAGATAATAGTTTAACTCTTCAAAATATAGAAGAACATGGACTCAACCAGACCAAGGTTTAACTTCTTTTCCCCAGTAGAGTTTTCCTCTACCGCAACAAGTTATTGTGAAGCCTGGATCCGACCAGATAATAATTCATTGTGAAACCTGGAACCCGACCAGATAACAACTAAATCCCCAAATAGTTTATTGTGAAACCTGGACCCGACCAGATAGCAATTGAACTCATCAACCTCGAAAATCTACAAAACCTGGACCTGATCAGATGTTAGTTTTCAAGCAAGTTATTATGAAACCTGGAGCCCGACCAGATAACAATTAACTACGATCCCTAGAGAGACACTGAAGCCTGGACCCAACCAGATAATAGTACAACTTTCCAAAAACCATGAAACCTGGATCCGACCAGATAGTAATTACCACTTCAAGTTACTGCAAAGCCTGGATCCTACCAGATAACAGTTAACTTCCTTATCCCTAGCAAGTTGTTGTAAAGCCTGTACCCGACCAGATAACAGTTCAATTTCAAGAAATTTTCTACAAAGCCTGGAATCCGACCAGATAATAGTTAATTTATTTCTTCCCCAGTAAGTTACCGTGAAGCCTGGATCCGACCAGATAACAGTTAATTTATTTCTTCCCCAGTAAGTTACCGTGAAGCCTGGATCCGACCAGATAGCAGTTGACTTCCTCATTCTCAGCAAGTTGTGAATCTTGGATCCGACTAGATAACAACTGACACTCAAGAAATATTCCCAAGCAGAAGCATCCTTTCAACAAAGTTTGAAGATATGTATATTCTTCATCCCAAAAGGCAATCAGGGATTCAACTTTCCAAAACTCCTCAGCAACAGTCAGGGATTTATTTTCCTGGACAAAAACATACATCTTACATTCATACATTATAGCGTGTACATACAAAATGCATTTAGCATAATACCACATCTAGTGAGCATCATGCATACATCTGCATCTTACTAACTTTTTTTCTCACAGGTAAAACATCAAGTTTTAGCCAACAAGAGATTTGTGCTGATACTTCTTCCAGTGTTTACCAACATTGCTCCAAATGGCATCTATAAGCCCATTCACAATTCATCTTCGAGTGCAAATTTCTAGGCACTCTAGTGTTCAATCATCTTTCACCTTCAAGTCACGAATGGCGGATCCGTCAATCTAACACTTCAGGTTTAAGAAGATTGAACAGTGGCAGATGTTCTACCCCAAAATTTTCCCTCTCATTTATCAAGTAATCTCTCACAAGATCTCCTTTGGTTCAAGACTGCACTAGGGTTGATCAGCTCAAGAAACCTCCTTAAGCACTGATGACTAATTAGGGTTTGAGATTGCACAAGGATAATTGGACTTTTAGTGCCTCATGTGACTTTCATGGATCATTTTGGACTCTCAAGTTTTCTCATGTCAAGTTTCAAGTCTTGGATCACATTTTTGCTCAATCAATTGATCAGTTGACCTAAAAAATCAGTTGTATTGAGGAAAAAGTCAACTGTGGTCAATTTACAGTCAAACTTCATAATGTTTGGTCCATATAAGCAATATGAACTCATATATGTCATTTGATTAAGTTTGGACCATAATTCCTCAAGAAATTTGGTCAGATCATCAAAAGGGTAAAATGGTCAAAATTAAGGTTTTGACTAAGGAAGTGTAATTTCTGATTTTTGACCTAGCAAATGGTTGATTGGTTGGAAACATGATCTCAAGGATTCAATTGCATCATTTTGACCTAATGGCATGACTCAAAACTTCCCTCAAGATCAATTGATTGATAGTTGATTTTTAGTCAACCGATCAAAAGTCAACTGTACACTGAAAAGTCAAACTTTGACTATTTTGTCAAAATCAAGTGTCAAAGATCACAATTCATAAAAAAATGTCAAAATATGAAACTTGTTCATCAATAAATCAAAAAGTCAATATTTCATTTTGAAAAGTCAAGATTTCATTTTGAAAAGTCAAAATTTCTAAACTTAGAATTTTTCTGTGTTGAAAACTTCATATTTTTTCACAACTTTGAGCCAATTTCTCACCATGATGCAAGATGATTCAAAGGAAACTTCCAACATGAAAGTTGTATATCTCAATGAGATCTAAAACATTATAGAACATAACTTCTCCTATAAATGCATCTATTTCAAGTTATGATTTTGTGAATACATGTTCATGAAACTTGGAAACTTAGTGAAATTTTGCCCTAGTTTAGGCAGGATTTTGACCTAACTTCATGGCAATTTTTCACACAGTTCCAATAGAAACTTTCAAAAATGACCAACATAGAGGTTGTATAGGATGTTACAAGCTTTCCAAAATGTCCAACAACTCATTGAGATCATGCTTGAGCTAAGAGAATTAAAGACAAGAAATTGGACATTCATTCTTGAATTATAGGTCATTTCCATGATGAACAAGAATTCAAATCAAAGCCTAGGCTGCATAATCTTTGCTTTACATGCCTCAAACTTTTTTGTCACTCCATAATTAAATGTTTACGCGGCTGTTAGAGCTTTGATCCTAGCATTTGAGCCTTTATCCAAGTTATATTTCCATTTATGGCACAAAGTTGCCATTTCCATTTTGATAAAGCATCACTTTTGCAAAGTCAACTTGTTTTGAGCATTGAACTTGTTCTTTCTGCACAAGTATCCCCTACACAATCAGAACAAGCTTGTTTAAAGGTTAAAACCACCCTACAAGCTTTGTACTTCACATTGGAACAAGATGTCTCAAGTTTGCTTCAAAAACAAGCAAAAATCCCATAACTTGTGCTTTTGTGATTCTGACCATCTCAAGTCTCAAAGCCTTTTCCTTTATATCAAGAACCTCTTATGCAATTTAAGACACGATTTTGACAAGCCCTAAAACTCCCTAAAACTCCCCAAAATCAGAAATTGCCACACAAGCACAAAAACTTGTCATTTCTGATTTTTGAATCCAACCTCCAAATCACCTCGTGCGTTTCTTGGCCAAACCATCCACAAAGTTTTTAATACACATATAGAAGTTATCCCAGCCCCTGTTTCAAGACTGCAATCACATTTCCATCATCCACCATTTTTGAAACTCAAGCTTGCAGACTGACTTGAGTAGGGAGTTTCATCCATCCTCTAGGCAAAGTAAGACTTGCAACATATTCAGGGAAGTCCAGGCAAGCTAACTTGGATCATCTTCACTCTTCAAAACTTGCTCAAAGTTCATTTTCAAATCCAGCTGCAAGAGGTAAGTTTTCAAACTTCAATATCTTGATACAAGCATCCTTTGTGTATACATTCTGAAGTAAAAATGTAGATATTATTGCCCTCAAGCTGACCATGTCCCTAGTTTGCATTTTACTTGTTTGTGCTTGGATAATTTTACTTCTGACCAATTAGGGCACGCATTTGGTATCAAACAAAATTAAGTTTAACCTTTGATTTTAGCTTAATTAAATTATATGGTTAAATTGAATATGAAATTTCCAGCAAGTTTCATGTTTGTACTTTTCAAATTGGTCAAGAAATGAGAAAGTTACAGGGTTTACAATGGTGGATGTTGTGTTTTGCGCGCGCACGAAGGAGGAAGAAGATGATTTCAAATATCCAGGACTTGTTTTATTTTATATTTAATGAAAGTTGTTTCATGACGGGATGTACAAGCCACCCCAGTGGCAAGCGCGCACGTATTAAGTCTTTGTTGATCATAAGGGCGAGGGTTTGAACCAATGTGAACCCCCTTTTTTGCATTTTTTGTGATTTTTGTGATTTCGGGAAGCAGTTTTCTCATATATGGTCATGCAAACACATGGTTGACAAGCAAATGCGCCTAGACTAGTGGTAATCTTTTGAGCCAATGATCTTCATGTCCTGAGTTCAAACCTTGGCAGGACCAAAACCTTTTTTTATCACTTGTTGTTTCATTAATTTCATTTTTTTAACAAACCTTAGCATTTTATTTAACCAATCAAAACAACTCCTTTTGAGTTGATTTTTTGTACACTATTTATTTATTTATAATTCCTATTTTATGAATATAAAAAAATGTCATAAAAATATTTTTGTTTTCATCATTTTTTAATTAAAGCAAAAACCTTTCACAAAAAACCCTAAAAAGTCTTTTTAAATTAATTTATTTTCTTAATTAGTTTAAGTTATTTTTTTATTAATTATTTTCTTAATTTGGTCAAGATTAAAACCTTTCATAAAATCAAATAAAAATCATTTCTTTTTTCCATTTTGCATTCTTGCGTTTTATCTTCAATTTTATACAATATTTAATATGGTTGTAATAGTTAATTAGATTTAATTTTCTTGCAAATCCCTCATTTGTAAATTTGTACAACCCCTCCCCAAATGATGTAATAGCTTAGTATTTTATTTTCCGCAATTTAACGCTTTATAAATAAATGCTAGTAAATTAGGGTTTGTATGGAAAGATTGAAATCAACAAGTTAGTAAACCCTAATTCAAGACAAAACAATGCATGTAAATCAACACACTTGCATACTCACACCCTTAGGGTAAATCCACTTTTTTGCCTTACCAAAATGGCCATGTTATGCATGTGGAGTATCTTAGCAAAAAGCAATCAAAAATACAAGATCACAGTCCCTCGATGACGCTATCAAATGTTGCCTTTCAAAATGATCTTAGTCCCTCAAAGAGAATTGCTAAAATATTTCACAACATTGCTATCATGACTATACGATGACCCACGCCCTTCCCTTTACATCCAAAGATGGGGCTTCTTACCAAATCAATGGTAAGATAGCAATATTAAAGGAAAGGAATAAATGAACTAAGACTTTTGAGTAGGTATATTTTTCCTAGTTGCTTGCTCAATTTCAAATCAAACACTCTTGCTTATCTTCAAAACAAACACCAACACTTTCAAAAAACACTTCCAAAACACTTTCCAAACTTGAAACATTTTCAAAAGATCAACATTTTGTATATGTTCTTACGAACGAGAACTATTACAAAGTTTGCCTAAACGATGGCGCCTTTTCAAAATACTTTCAAAAACCGTACAAAGCACATTTTCAAACAAAAGCAAGTTGATCTAGCAAGAAACTAAGAGCCCATAGATAACTATGGATGAAAGGGTCTCAAAGGTCTTTCCTGTTCTTTTCAGCCTTTCCTTTTAGATAAAAGAAAAGTCGATGAGGACTCTTTCTAACCGCAACATTTGCAATAAAACGCAAAACAACCAAGTCATTTCTCCCACCGTATCACACTATTAAATAAAATTCTTTTTGTTTCTTTTGTTATGAAAAGAAATTAACTTAAAAATCCTAAGTATATTTAATTTTAAGAAAGATATTAAAATAATTAATTAATTTGTTTACAAAATTAATTTGACTAATAAAACACTAACATAATGGTTTTTTGTGGTTTTTGATTTAAAGTTAATTTAAATGATAAAAAAGTCAAATAAAGAAAAGAACCAAAAGCCAAATAAGAATACAAAGGGGCATCCTTCGATCAGGGAAAAAAGGTGGCTTTTTGATCCAGAGGGGAAGCTTCCTTTCGACCCAGGCAGTAGACTTCTTCGATCCACCCTTCTTTTGCTTCATTTAGATTAAGTTTAGAAGTTGTTGTGAGAAACCTTCGATTGCCACCTTTTTTGCTTCCTTCGATTGGCCTATGAAGAAATATAGACCTTGCTTGAAACAGGAACTTGTGTATGGACTGGAGTTGTTAGATGCTTCGATTTGACACTCCTGGGCATGGAGTCACTTGCTTAGGAGCTGGTGTGGACTCCTGGATGTCTCAGGGACAAGAATCTAGTATTCGTTTGGGATGAAAGTGCCTGCAAAAAAAGGTGCTTCGATTGGGACACTTTTGGGATTTCTTTGAGCAATGTGGCAGCGTGATCTGTTCGTGTGCAAAAAAAATGTATCTCTTATGATACAGTATGTGTCTTATATTTATAGGAGGTGAAGGAGACAAGGAAATCAGGAAAGGATCATGGCATTAAAGACCAACCAATAAACATGGTATTGAAAACAGAATTAGGCAAATTGAAATATTGCTATTTTGGGATATATCATGCCATTTTGGAATTCTGAGTGAATCTGGATAGGTCAACTTGGCGCCTTGTTCGAATTTGAAAATATTCAAAGTTTCCCTCTCTAAAGCCCCTTCGACCAGCTCTTGTTCCCTTTGATGGTTCTGAGTTCTAATTAGAAGTAATCAGAACTTCCCTTATCAAAACATTTTAGGTTAAGACATCTCTGCACTAATATGCCATTCAAAGGATACTCTGCCTTGGTATGCCAATCGAAGGAAACTTCATTCTGATGTTCCAACCGAAGGAAGCTCTAATGTTCCAATTGAAGGAAGCTATGATGCTTCAATCGAAGGAAGCTATGATGCTCCAATCGAAGGAAGATCTGATGCTCTAATCGAAGGAAGCTCTTATGCTCCAATCGAAGGAGGCTCAGAGCTCCAATTGAAGGAAGCTCTGATGCTCCAAATGAAGGAAGCTCTGATGCTCCAATCGAAGGAAGCTCTGATTCTCCAATCGAAGGAAGCTCTGATGCTCCAATCGAAGGAAGCTCTGATGCTCCAATCGAAGGAAGCTTTGATGCTCCAATTTAAGGAAGCTCTGATGCTCCAATCGAAGGAAGCTCTGATGCTCTAATTGAAGGAAGCTCTGATGCTCTAATTGAAGGAAGATCTGATGCTCCAATCGAAGGACATTTCGTTCATCTTCGAATTTTACTTTCCTCAAGCAGATGTTTGCAGCCACCCATGTAAAATAAAAATTTGAAAGAAATGAGAGGGAAAATTTTGGGGTACAACAACTTCCCCTGTTCAATCTTCTTAGACCTGAGGATGTAGATTGGTTGGTCTGCCTTTCGTGATCTGAAGGTGGAGGATGATTGAATACTAGAGTGCCCAGAAATTTGCACTCGTCTAAAGTGATATTGTTGGCGGATAATATAGGGAATGGGCTTACAGATGCCATTTGGAAAAGATGACGGAAGACAGTCGGAGATGGGCTTAAAGATGCCATCCAAGGAATATGACAGAGAGTTGTCGGAGATGGGCTTAGAGATGCCATCCAAAGTAGATGCTGACTTCATAAGAAGTCTCTTTGTGGGGATTCCTGTTCCAGCTGTCTGAGGAGGAGTCCGCTGGGGAATGTTTTGGGGGAATAGTGTCTAGGAGCTTTGGTTGTCCGTTACTCTACTAGGGAGTTATCTCTTGATTGGAGAGACGAAAGTGATTTGTTATCTGGTCTGGATCCAGGCTTCACAGTGGCTTGCTAAGGACAATAAGACTGACTGCTATCTGGTCGTATTCCAGGCTTTAAAGTGACTTATCAGGGAATATGAGATTAACTGCTATTGGTTGGCTCCAGGCTTCACAATAATTGTAGACATTGAACTGTTATATGGTCGTATCCATGCTTCAGTATTCTTAACTGGATAAGAATTAGAAAATATTAGTGTCGATTTAATTGAACCAAAGAAAGGTCTTGAATTATCTTTAACTGGATAAAGAATCAGAAAATATTAGTGTCGATTTAAGTGAACCAGTAGAGGTCTTGAGTTATCTTTAACTGGAATAGAATCAGAGAAATCTTAGGGTCGATTTGACTGAACCAGCGAAAGTATCCACCAGGAATAAATTAGAATAAATCATTGGTAGATTTAAACTAAACCAGAGAAAGTGTCTACCAGAAAAGAATCAGAATAAAATCATTGGTCGATTTAAACTGAACCAACTGAGATATTGAATTATTTTCAACTGGATAAGAATTAGAAAAATCTTAGGGTCGATTTGACTGAACGAGAGAAAGTATCCACCAGAAATGAATCATAATAAATCATTGGTCGATTTAAACTGAACTAGTAGAGGTATTGAATTATCTTCAACTGGATAAGAATCAGAAAAATCTTAGGGTCGATTTGACTGAACCAGAGAAAGTATCCACCAGAAATGAATCAGAATAAATCATTAGTCGGTTTAAACTAAACCAGTAGAGGTATTGAATTATCTTCAACTGGATAAGAATCATAAAAATCTTAGAGTCGATTTGATTGAACTAGAGAAAGTATCCACCGGAAATGAATCAGAATAAATCATTGGTTGATTTAAACTGAACTAGTATAGGCCTTGAGTTATCTTTAACTGGAATAGAATCAGGGAAATCTTAGGGTCGATTTGACTGAACCAGAGAAAGTATCTACTGGAAAAGAATCAAAATAAATCATTGGTCGATTTAAACTGAACCAGTAGAGGTCTTGAGAATGATTTTTTTTAGGAAAATGCTGAAAGAGCCCTTCGTCAGATGTAGCCTTTGAGAAGACTGTCAGGGCATATAAGCAGTTAATGGTGTTTGTTGATTGATCTTACATGAAAAGATAAAGAGTTAGTCGTATGCAATGTTATGATGTATGAAATGTATCGTGTAATGATGATCTTAAAATAAATGAGATTGTGTTGTATGCAATATATATGCGCATGCCATGATGTATGAACATGGAATGTTGTTGCGACATTTCCTAGTTTGGGAAAATAAATCCATGACTGCTTGTTGGAGAGTACTAGGAAGTTGACTCCCAGACTGTTGTTTGGTAGATGAGGAAATTGATTCTTTTATTTCCGCTGGCGATGATAAATTGAGATGATTTGCTGGGGATTTCCTCTTTCCGTTTGAGGGTACTCTGTCGGGGATCTTTGACTTCTGCCTGAGAATACTCGGTCAGGGAGAAGATGCTTTGTTGGAATACTTTACCAATGTAGAGAAATAAGCTCTATTGGTGGTGAAGTTCCGCAGCTAGAGAAATAAACTCTACCGGGGATGAGGCTTTATAAATTGTTTGAGATTATAAAACTTAGCCGGGAAACATGGATTTCAGTTCTCTGAGGGAACTTTGCTGGAGGAGGTAATTCCTGCTTGGGGAAGAAGAGGTTAAAACTTTGGTTGTTTTCACTCTGTGGGGACATAGACATCATTAGGATGTATGCTGAAGATGTAGCGGTGACTTTGCAGTAGGACGACTCTGCCTTTGTACCTGCTGGAGAACATAACTGCGGGGACTACAAATGGCTTTTTGGACTTTGTCCCGTTTCTTAAAGTCATTAGCAACTATCTTTCTGTTTTTTTATGTAAGTATTTGTAAACAGTAACCATATTCAAATGCATATGTCAGAAATAATCACTGGACATTTTTTGCAAAACAAAACATAAAAATGAAAATTTTTGTAATTTCAAAGAAATGATTTGTATTGATTTTGAAGTTTTTCCTATAATAGGCGTTTTTTGTACAAAGAGACTGACATTCTAGTAGGAGAATGTCGTCGTGAAAATGAAAACTATAAAAAATAGTGTACAAAGAGAAAACAGTTATGTGTAATAATCCCATTGAGTTTCAATTCTGCTATTTCCCTTATGTCCTTGAGCGTCTCATCACTTTGCTAATTGTCCGAAGTTGACTGGATTGATTGGTATCGTTTGAGCTTGATAGTTGATACTAAAGTCTGGTTGCAAGGTGATCCAACGAGACATAGTTATATGCTTTAAATCCCTAACTTTTGCCTGGACCACCCTTTCGGGTTTTCAGTCCACCAGGATACCCTTTTTTGCCCAAGCCGCCTTTTCAGGTTTTTGACTTGTCGGGTGTATAGATTTTTTTTTGTATTTATCCCTAATTTTTGCCCGAACCCTTTTGGTTCTCCGGGATGCCCTTATTGTTTCCTAGGCTAGTAAACCTAGCGGGTCTTTATTCATGCGTAGTATCTTTTAACTATGTTCGCGTTCACAGGGTGAGGAAGGTCGTCACTGTCCATAGTGGTTAAGATCATGGATCCACCAGAAAATATGGTCTTGATCACAAATGGCCCTTCGTATGTGGGAGTCCATTTTCCCATGGGATCAGCTTGCGACAGAATGATGCACTTGATTACTAGATCACCAACTTGATATACCTGATGTCTGACCTTCTTGTTAAAAGCCTTGATCATACGCTTCTGGTACATCTGACCATGACAAACAGCCGCGAGCCTTTTTTCATCAATCAGGTTAAGTTGGTCAAGTCGGGTTTAGATCCATTCATCTTCGTTCAAGCCTGCATCCTTCATGATTCTCAAAGAAGGGATCTGGACCTCAATAGGTAGGATAACCTCCATACCATACACCAGAGTGAAAGGTGTTCCTCCTGTTGACGTACATGCTAAGGTGCGGTAACCATGAAGAGCAAATTGTAACATCTCAAGCCAGTCTTTATATGTCACTGTCATCTTCTGTATGATCTTTTTAAGGTTCTTATTAGCATCCTCTACAGCGCCATTCATCTTCGTCCGGTAAGGAGAAGAGTTATGATGTTGGATCTTGAATTGCTTACATAGTTCGGTGATCATAGTGTTGTTGACATTTATACCATTATCTGTAATGATTCTTTCGGGGATGCCATACCGATAGATAAGGTTATGCTTGATGAACCGTGCCACAACATTCTTGGTAACAGAAGAAAATGAGGCAACCTCAACCCACTTTGTGAAGTAATCAATGGCGACTAGGATGAAACGATGCACGCTTGAAGAGGTAGGTCTGATTTCTTCGATCATATCAATGCCCCACATTGCAAAAGGCCAAGGAGCAGTCAAGACATTCAAAGGAACCAGAGGTACATGTACTTTATCAGCATAGATCTGGCACTTGTGACAAGTCCGGGAATGCTGATAACAGTCTGCTTCCATAGTGGAACAGTAATATCTTGCCCGTAGGATCTTTTTAGCCATGGTGTGTTCCATAGAATGGGTGCCAAAGGTACCTTCATGTAAATTTTCCATAATACTCTCTGCTTCGCTCTTGTCTACACACCAAAGTAAAGTAGAGTCGTGGTTGCGCTTGTAGAGGATTCCATTACTGAGGAAGAACTTTGTAGAGAACCTTCTCAGAAACTTCTTATCATTGACAGATGCCCCCTCAGGATATTCTTGAGCCTCGAGATACCTTTTCACTTCGTGGAACCAAGGTTTGTCTGTTACCCCTTCAATATCAATCTCATAGCAATAATTTGGTTCATCCAATCTCTCAATGGTGATCTGAGGAGCTTCGTTGTCCCATCTGACCTTGAACATGGATGACATAGTAGCTAGCGCATCCGCTAACTGATTCTCTTCTCGTGGAAAATGTTCAAAAGTGACTTCTTCAAAGTTTGGAATCAGTTCCAACACATGTTCTTTGTAGGGCACGAGATTAGGATGCTTCGTGTCCCACTCTCCTTTGATTTGACTTATTACCAAGGCCGAATCTCCGAAAACACTCAAGAACTTGATTCTTAGGTCAATAGCAGCTTTGAGACCCATGATACATTCTTCATACTCAGCCTTATTGTTGGTACTATTGAAGCATAGCCTAGCAGTGAAAGGGGTATGAAAGCCTTCAGGAGATATGATTATAACACCTGTACCATTTCCAAGTGTGTTAGAAGCTCCATCAAAAACCATAGTCCATCGAGATCCTTTCTCAGGTCCTTCATCCAGTCCAGGTTCTTCACAATCAGTTACTAACATAATATTCTCATCGAGAATTCAAAGTTCATAGATTGGTAGTCGTCCAGGGCCTGATGATCCAAATGATAAGCTAATACACTTCCCTTGATTTCTTTCTGGATTGTATATTGAATATTGTATTTAGTCAGGACCATTTTCCATCTTGCTATCCTTCTGGAGAGTGCCGGCTTCTCGAAGATGTACTTGATAGGATCCATCTTAGATATCAACAAGGTAGTGTGAGTCAACATATGCTGTCTTAGTCGGCGAGCAACCCATGCCAAAGCGCAACAAGTTTTCTCGAGCAGTGAGTATCTTATTTCACAGCCGGTAAACTTTTTGCTAAGGTCGTATATTGCATGCTCTTTTCGACCAGACTCGTCATGCTGCCCCATCACACACCCCATTGAATTATCTAACACTATTAAGTACATTATCAAAGGTCTTCCTTCAATCTGAGGCATCCGAATTAGAGGCTCTTGTAGGTATTCCTTGATTCTATCAAAGGCAGTCTAGTATTCGTCATTCCACTTTACCACTTGATCTTTCTTCAGGAGATTGAAGATTGGCTTACAAGTAGCAGTTAGATGGCAAATGAACCTGACAATATAATTTAGGCGTCCCAAGAAACCTCTAACTTCCTTCTCAGTGCGAGGAGTCGGTATATCTTGTATAGCTTTAACCTTTGCAGGGTATACCTGAATACCCTTGTCACTGACTATGAAACCTATGAGTTTACCAGACCTTACCCCAAAGGTGCACTTGTTCGAATTTAGCCTCAACTTGTACGTTTTCAGTCTATCAAACAACTTTTACAAGTGATCAAGGTGGGCTTCCTCTGTTTGAGATCTGGCTATCATGTCGTCAACATAGACCTCTATCTCATGGTGAATCATATCATGGAACAAAGCTACCATGGTGCGCTGATAGGTTTCCCCAGCATTCTTCAACCCAAATGGCATCACTTTGTAACAGAAATTTCCCCATTATGTGATGAAGGTTATCTTCTCCATGTCTTTGGGTTCCATCTTGATCTGATTGTAACCAGAGAATCCGTCCATGAAGGAGAATACCTTATGCTGTGAGGTGTTATCAACCATAACGTCAATATGGGGAAGCGGAAAGTCATCCTTGGGGCTTGCCCTGTTCAAGTATCTGTAGTCCATGCACATACGTACTTTACCGTCCTTCTTAGGTACCGGCACTATGTTGGCAACCCATTATGGATAGGATGCAACGGCTAAGAACCCAATGTTGAACTACTTCATAACTTCGGCTTTGATCTTTTCTGACATTTCAGGGCGCATACGATGAACCTTATGTTTTACTGGAGGGAAATCTTCTTTAGTTGGCAGACGATGAACCACAATATCAGTGTCAAGTCCTAGCATGTCTTCGTATGACCAGGAAAAGATCTCGACATAATCATGCAACATCTGAATCAATCGTTGTTTGACGCTAAGCTCCAAGTTTGCACCTATTTTGACTTCTTTTATGTCCTCTTCTGTACCCAAGTTCATTGTCTCAACTGGCTCCTCATGAGGCTGTATAGCCCTTTCCTCCTGTTGTAACAGTTTAGCAAGTTCTACTGGTACCTTACAATATTCCTTTCCTTCGTCCTCGGCTTGGTTGATCGGATTTTCAAAGTCATAACCGGTAATAGCAGAACCGTTACCAATGGGATCCATAGTGGATACGGATCTGCAGTTTGATGTGTGAGTGAGTGTAAGAGCATAGCTGTATTGATAAAGTAAAAAAGCTGAAAAGAAAGACAGAGAGCACAAAATTTGTATGCAAAAAACATCCAATGCTTTTTTTATGACATATGATATTGAAAAATGATAACCCTCACAAATAAACCATTGTGCCCCGGGTAAGACACAAGGACATAAAATTTATATTGTTCATTTATTACATATCCAGAAAAACAAAAAGACAATTACTCCTGAATAAAAGTAATCAGGACAAAGTCTTTAGCTATCCAGTTACTGGGTCCACCGTTGATAGTAGGGAAGATCCAGTTGTCCATGTCATAATCACCATCATTGTCTTCTAAAGTGTTGATCCCATGATTACTGATGTGTAGGGGAGGTCCTCCAGCGCGAGCACGACGAACATCCCTTTGAGCCCCTGAAGTGAAACCCGAACCGAACTTATCATATTTGTATGGAATGTCAGGGAGTTGGCCCCAAATGCTGCACCCACCTTCTTCAATTATTGCTTTGGCGTCTTTGAGAGAAGCCATTTTCAAGGGAGGTCTGGTGATCTTTGGCATACTAGTAACAATCTCAATTGCAGACATGGTCTGAGGCACCTCTTCAAAGTTCTGACTGGGGATCTCGATGAATTCACCATCTATTTCCACATACCCGAAAGATTTTAGGTGGCTTACCATGTACTCCTCCTCACCACGTACTGTGACAATATTTCCCTTCACCAGGTACTTCAACATCTAATGCAAAGTGGAAGTAACAGCTCCAGCCCCATGGATCCAAGGGCAACCCAACAAACAAGAATAAGATGGTCTGATATCCATCACGTAGAAAGTGGATTCAAAGTTTTGGGAACCACTTTGATAGGGATGTCAACCTCCTTGTGCACCATTCTTTTTGAACCTTCAAAATCCCTCACCACAATGTTGCTGGGATTCAGAGTCAAACCTTCTCAATCTAATTTGTCAAGAGCCTTCTTGGGCAGAACATTCAGCGATGAACCGGTATCCACTAAAACATGGGCTAAAATGGTGCCCCTGTATTTGATTGAGACATGCAGCGCATCATTGTGTTTTCTTCCTCTGGGTGTCAAATCAGCATCAGAAAAACCCAGTCCATTATCAGCGGTCAAACTAGCCACACAATCTTTGAATTGATCAGCGGAGGTTTCCTACGGCACATGAGCAGTCTTGAGGAATTTTACCAAAGCCTTTGCATGAGCTTTGGATCACAACAGTATGGCCAACATTGAAATCTTGGAAGGGGCCTTCCCCACTGTTCGACCACATTGTAGTCGCTCCTTTTAATTATTTTCAATATTTCTTCCATTTCTTTCTTAGAAACCTCCAGAATGGAATCTGAATGCGCCTTCGTCTGGACAGGCTCAACCAATATCTCTTTGCCCCCGAGTCTCGACCGACTTGGTGATAGGGGTGGCAACAGGGTTAATCATAGGAGTTGTAGTGGTAGTATTAGCAAGAACATCAGCAGGAATGATCACAAGAATAGTAATGGCTTTAGGAGGAGAAATCTCGGGAGAGAACACTCTTCTGCTTCTTGTTATTTTACTGGTCTCAACGATATTTCCGATGTTGGGATCAGTACTTCCAGTAAATTTATCTTCAGAAGCCAACAGGTCTTGCTTGACGCCATGGTAATAGACGTCAGCCCCATAATTCCAAGGAACAGCTTTGCCCGAGGAATATGGTATTAGCCCTGGCGTAGTGATGATCAGGGGAGCCAACTTTGGAGCAGATGTAATCCTGACGGGTCTTTTGGTGGAGACCCTGCTAGCATTGGAGGAAATGGTTATAATCGAAACATCTTTACATGTAACAGTGGTGACGGGTGTCTTCTTAAATAGAATCTCTTTATCATCCATCAGGCGCCGAACACAGCCCAGAAATAAATCAGCTTGCAACAGATTCCACTTAACAGTCATGAGAGGAGTAACAAGTTCCTCAAGAGAAGTAACAAACATATCATCGCCAACAACATTAACACCATGGCTGTGCTTGGGCATGGGAGCAGTTATAACATTATGAGTTTCTGGAGCATCGAATTCAATCTCCTTCGCCTCGATCAGATCTTGCACCTTGTTCTTTAAAGCCCAGTAGTCGTTTGTATCATGGATTGGAATTTCAGAATGGTAGGTGCATCGAGCCTTTGGATTATAGTGAGGAGATGAGTATTAAGATTTTTTGGAGCTTCTCTCAAAGTTAAAAGATTGGACTTCAATAAGTGGGGCAAAACTTAAGACGAAGTCATATTAATTAGGGTAAACTGTCTCATATGCCTTTCTTCTCTAGGCTGGTTTTTCCGCTGTTGAGTAGTTTCGGGCTTGGATATCATTACAGCCCCTACCATTGGACGGCATTCGGTTCTGCCCTGATTTCTTTGACTGTAAGCAGCATTGACCTCCTTCTTTCCCACAGAAGATCTCTTTCCTGCACTTAAGGAGGTATATTTTTGAATCTTGTCGCTTCTAATACCAGCTTCCACTCTTTCTCCAGTTAGGATCAGCTCAGTAAAACCACCTGAGTGCTTCCAATCAGATGGTTGAAAAATGGACCAGATAGAGTACCTAAAAACATGTCCACCAACTCCCTATCAGACAGAGGGGGTTGGACTCTTCATGTTAGATCTCTCCACTTCTGAGAATAGTCTTTAAAACCCTTGCTAGAACCCATAGACATACTTTGTAATTGTGTATGAGTCGGAGCAAGGTCTGCATTATATTGGTAATGCTTATAGAAAGCAGCATCCAGGTCTTCCTAGTTACGGATATTGGTTCCCTCCATTTGATAGAACCACTCTAGCTGAGTCCCAGATAGGCTGTCTTGGAAGAAGTGGACCCACAAATCTCTGTCAGCGGTGTGAGGCTGAATCTTCCTCACATAAGATCAGAGATGCATCTTGGGACACGAGACCCCATTGTACTTAGCAAGTACTGGAACCTTAAACTTCTGTGAGATAACAACCCCAGAAACCAAACCCAACTCTTCAAAATCCAGCCCAGGTACCTTCTGGATTTCCATTGCATTCAGACGATCCTCTAGTTGTTTGTATTTATCGTCAGCAGGAGGATATTGCTCCCCATTATAGTCAGATTCACTATCAGAGTCCTTCGGGTTGAGGTCTTCCTCTCTTGTCTCCCCTTCCTGATTGTCTTATTCTTTTGATGAAGTTACTAGTTCTGAAGCTCGCCGCACTGGTCCTCTGATCCTTCTTCCCAAATTCACTACACCAGTTGGTTTCTTTGGCTTCTTCTTTTTATCCTTCAGTATGAGGGCTTTTAGATCTACTTGCCCTTTAGCTAGAGCCATGATCATTTGTTGGAACTGGGCGTTTTGTTCCTGGAGATCCTTGATGTTTTATTCAAGAGCCATTTCTTTACTTGGTGAAATAAACAGCAAAGAAGATAAGAACCGTGCTTTGAAACCTACTTATGCAATGAGATGTATGATATGCTTATGCAATGCTTTCAAGTACCTTATTGGATTTAAACTCTTTTAAACAAAACAGGAAACAAAGCTCTTTATTAGTAAGTTTTTAAAGAAACAAAAGATTACACAAGGATAAACATTGAAAGGAAGTTCTAAACTCCTAAGTCTCCCATGGGCGCTTCCTCTTGGTGTTGAGGTAGGTATTGAGATCCTTCTCTTCGTGAAACTGCTTTGTTAATTCCAGCACCTTCTTCTAACTTGCATAGAATTGAGCCTCAAAAGTATCTCGTTTTTCCTTGAGCTGGATCCAAGATTTTTGTAACTCTTCGAAGTTGGTTGGCATATCAGGATGGAGATAATGCTAGACTCGCCCCCTTGAACAACAGGTTCCAAGATCACCGGTAATATGGCATTGTATGGCATCATAAGACTTTGGGCTCGAGCTCGTACCCATTTGAGGTAAGGTTCCAAAGGGATGGAGTTCTTGCACCCCAAAGTCTTACTATCCGTCTTCTTAATAGTTCCCCAAGTGCGGATGAACCTCTGACGATAATTTTGCAAATCATTTGAGTAGTTGAACACAATACCCTGGATGAGCATATCAGGTGGACCATCTCTCTGCGTGTAACCAAACTGGCGTATTTATAAATAAGGATTGTAGGTGATGCCTCCCCTAAGGCCCAGGAGTGGCACATTAGGAAATTCTCTGCAGCGATCAATAAAAGAGATGTCTTCTTGAGAGTGAGGACACCAACGGATGTCAGAGTGAGAGAGAGACATTAATCTTTGACTCCACCTTAAGCCTAAATCATTCTGCATTGTTGACCGAGGAAGGTGCGAAATAAACCACCTATATAGTATAGGGGTGCAACACATGAGAGTTCCTCGCTTCTTCAGAGTACGAGTATAAAGAGAATGTAGGATATCCCCGAGCAATGTAGGAACCAGATTATGAGCAAGGCAGATATTGATGGCACTCACATCTATAAATTGATCTGAATTAGGAAACATGACCAACTCATGGATCAAGAGAGATAAGACATCTTCAAAGGCATGGTAACTCATAACATCCAGGAAAATTTGAGCTTTCTACATTAGAAATTTTGCAAGAAGGCTTTAACTCCGCTTCTTCTTTCCCAATGGGATTCAATATCAGATGGCTTCAAGTGAAAAGCTATGGCAACATCTTCAGCAGTTGGATCTTATTCTAAACCAGTGAAAGGTAATCACTCCAATATAGGTAAACCAAGTAGCTTAGAGAATTCTTCCAGTGTAGGTACCAGTTGATAATTGGAAAATGTGAAGCAATGGTGCTCAAGATCAAAGAATTGGAATAGAACACTCATCAAAACTTCGTCAAATCTGGTGGTAACCAAGTTGAGCAAGTGACCATGTCTTTTGTTGAATGATGAGTCCTCAGAAACTTTCAAGACCAATTCCTTGAGCTTGGAAGGGATTTCATTGAAGTTAATCCGGATGGTTTTTCTGCGACCTGAATTCATATCCTACAAAACAGCAAAGAGGTAAATCCAACGGGTCCTTGAAATGGTTAGTATATATGAATGTCATAATGTTTATGGTGTCATGATTATGCTTAAATCACAGATAAACACAAGAAAATCACACAATAGACCTTAGGTTTAAAGGCGTGCATGAGGTTTTAAGGTAAGTACCCTCTTGAATGTTCAGTTGGCTCAACCTGTCCTATTAATGGTAACCGGGTTCTAAGGAGTCTCAATATTATTAACCTTCCCATCAAGAATTGTTTCAGCTCACGCACCGAAGTATTGAGACCAAAAAATCCGGAACGTCCAGTCACAATGAGTGTAGCATCGAGTATCAACCAATCTTTAATCAGAACCAAATTCGGTTATCTCACTACTTCCTAATGGCTACGACGAGTCGATTAAAGGTTTTAAAGGTCAGTTAGTGCTTAGTGACACTATGAGGAAGCCTAATGTTATCCTTGACTTACTCAAGGAAAATTAGTACAATCCATAGTATCGCGCTAACGTAGCCACCACTTCGTCCGTATTGGTCTATGCCGTACAACCTCCATGATTTATTGCTACTTACCTAAAAGGTGCCCCAGATCCGGGTGTAGGATCTTTACAAGAATACCCCAACAAACCCTCAAAGATAAAACAATCAAAGCAAACAAAGAAAGCAATTTTAAAATGAACTAGACCCGAAGGTAAACCCCATTTTTTTATCTTCTCCCCAACAGAGTCGCCATTTCTGTGATACGGTGGCAGAACCGACAGTTATACTGGTTTGCATTTTGTATTCGTAAATATGCGGTAAGCAAGAGTCACCACCGACTTTTCTTTTATCCAACAAAGGAAAGGGTGAAAAGAACATAAACAGATCTTTTTCGAGAGTTTTCCAAGTTAGGGGGTAGATTATGGAAAGGGAATGTGTTAGCACCCTTTCCATCAATAGTTCTCAACGGGCTCTTAGAAGTTTGCTCATTTAAAATACATTTGTGCTTTGTGTGTTTGAAAATGCCTTAGTGCGGCGATTTGCTTTGTGTTTAACTCTTGTATCAGTCCTCAAGAGTGTTAACAAAGCAAATATTTTGAAAATTGTCTTTTTGAAATATTTTTGTGTAGGTGCAAAAAGTTGTTTTGAGCAAACCTCTAACAGTTATCTACTTTTATACTAAAAATAAGGTTTATTCTTTTCCCACTATCCTTTAGACAGTGTTATCCTACTATTAGTAAGTAGGTAGCCCCATCGTTGGATGTTTGAGGGACAACCAAAGGGACGTTTACAGTCATAAAGGAAACATGTAGGGACACTTTAGCAATTTTGTTTAGGGACTAGATCATTTACCGAAAGAAAATTGTAGGGTCATCGAGGGACTATGATCTTTTTGATTTACGGGTCTTTGCTAAAGTGTCCCCGTTTTGAGGGACATGACTGTTTTTTCGAAGGCAACCAAAGTGGGAGATACCCTAGGGGTGAGCATGTGCAAGTGTATTGAGATTCAGTTATTTTTTCTTTTTGTTAGGTTAGCTAATGTTTTAGTTTACAGTCTTTCCATGCAAGCATATTTACTAACAGTAATATAGTAAAATAATAAAGCAATAAATGTGCGGAAAATAAAATGAAGAAAAGTAAATCCTAAGTTATCACACGGATTTGGGAGAGATACATTATAGGTGTAAGAAAATGAAATGCAAAATTTTAAATCTAGAATATAACATCCCATAATCAGTTACATTATTTATATAAAATTCAAGAACAAAAATAACACGCGTGAAATAAATATTACGTCTAAAAAACCTAAGAACTATTAAATAAGATTATTTTTGTTGCTTTTGTTATGAAAAGAAATTAACTTAAAAATCCTAAGTCTATTTAATTTTAAGAAAGATGTTAAACTAATGAATTAATTTATTTACAAAATTAATTTGACTAATAAAACACTAACCTAATGTTTTTTTGTGATTTTAGATTTAAAGTTAATTTAAATGATAAAAAAGTCAAATAAAAAAAAAGAACCAAAAGCTAAATAAGAATACAAAGGGGCATCCTTCGACCAGGGAGAAAAGGGGGCTTTTTGATCCATAGGGGAAGCTGCCTTTCGACCCAGGCAGTAGACTCCTTTGATCCACCCTTCTTTTGCTTCCTTTCGATTGAGTTGGGAGTTGGTGTGAGCAACCTTAGATTTCCACCTTTTCTGCTTCCTTCGATTGGCCTATGAAGCAATATAGACCTTGCTTGAAACTAGAACTTGTGTGTAGACTGGAGTTGTTAGATGCTTCGATTTGACACTCTTGGGAATGGAGACACTTGCTTAGGAGCTGGTGTGGACTCCTGGATGTCTCAGGGACAAGAATCTGGTATTCGTTTGGGCTGAAGATGCTTGCAAAAAAAAGTGCTTCGATTGGGACACTTTTGGGATTTCTTTGAGCAATGTGGCAGCGTGATCTGTTCGTGTGCAAAAAAATGTATCTCTGTGATACAATATGTGTCTTGTATTTATAGGAGGTGGAAGAGACAAGGAAATGGGGAAAGGATCGTGGCATTAAAGACCAACCATTAAACATGGTATTGAAAACAGAATCAAGAAAACTGAAAGATTTCCATTTTGAGATATATCATGCCATTTTGGAATTCTGAGTGAATCTGGACAGGTCAACTTGGCGCCTTGTTCGAATTTGAAAATATATAAAGTTTCCCTCTCCAAAGCCCCTTCGACCAGCCCTTGTTCCCTTCGATGGTTCTGAGTTCTGATTCGAAGTATTCAGAACTTCCCTTATCAGAACATTTTAAACTAAGACATCTCTGCACTAATATGCCAATCGAAGGACACTTCATTCTGATGTTCCAATCAAAAGAAGCTCTGATGTTCCAATTGAAGGAAGCTTTGATGCTCCAATCAAAGGAAGCTATGATGCTCCAATCGAAGGAAGCTCTGATGCTCCAATCGAAGGAAGCTCTGATGCTCCAATCGAAGGAAGCTCTGATGCTCCAATCAAAGGAAGCTTTGGTGCTCCAATCGAAGGAAGCTCTGATGCTCCAATCAAAGGACATTTCGTTCATCTTCAAATTTTACTTTCCTCAAACAGATGTTTGCAACCACCCATGTAAAAGAAAATTTTGAAAGAAAATGATAGGGAAAATTTTGGGGTACAACACTATCTGTCAGCCGTTACATGCTGCCATGATGACCATTATCCTTATAACCTAGGAAAGCATGGCAAGTGTTCTCATCACTTGTTTGTACAACTTCTTCAAAGATCACCATGTGTCCCACTCACTCTGTAGCATTAAATGACTTAGGAGGAAAACATTATTCCCTGGCTTCTATTAATAGCCACGAACATCTCCCTTTGGAATTTTTTCCAACCGTCTGATATTCTTTGTCTCTTTGCATTCACAAAGCAATCTTTAAGAACTTCATCTCTTTCATAATCTTTCTACCAACAAAGCCATGGCCTTTCTTTCAAATGCTCCAAACAACCCAAAGACAAAAGACGCCTCTGATTCGCGATAACAAATAGATATTTTCCCCACCAACTCCGTTCCTGCTTCATCTAGGGAACGAAGGTTCGTTCCTGAACCTATGACCAAAGAAGAACGCGGTGCATATAACTCACAGGTACTCATTCCTATCAGATATTCTGGAAAAATGTATGCTATGTCCGGTCCGTTGTCTATGTGTGTTGAAAATCCTAAACAAAATTGTTCCTTTTTCCCAACTCACCCTAGACTCAAACCCATAGGCTGCACAAAGAAGCCTAGAAATGAACCTGAGGATGCAACGCCTGCCAACCAACAACATTCCCATACGAAGGAGGATATAAACCTTAAGTTCATGAACAAAGGGAATAGAATCTCCAGGTCTTGCCCTAGCTTGAACTCAGAATACTCAGAGTGGCTAGTTAAGATGGAAGCAGCTTAATCCCAAATCTGGGAAGATATGGGAATTTACGACCTAGTCATGCTGTCGAAGACTGGGTTAGCTTATTCCCCTCTTATGCCGGTGTCCTCTTTGTATTTCTGGGACAACACACACTACACCTTCCATTTACCTTGTGGAATGGTGACAACCACTCTCTTTGATATTGCAGCCTTCACTGGCCTTCGACCAACTAGTGATTACTTCGACCCTGATGATATGTCTAAAGACACCATTGGATTTTCAGCCACGAAACCCACTTATACCACCTTCATCAACCACTTTCATGATAAATTAACTGATAATGTCTATGAAGTGGAACATATAGCTTTCTTAGCTTTATGGTTATCCCATTTTTTTGTGCACTAAGTCACTCCAAGTGACAAAGAAAATGCTTACTCTGGCCACTCAACTTCACCATGGCTACAACCTTTGTTTGGCCGAATTAATTCTAGCCAATCTTTATGAGTCCATAAGTAATGGTGTGACTCAACTAAAATTTATAGGCAACAGAGAAAGCCTGCTTCTTTATGTCCCTTTATGGATTCTCCAACTCTGGCTTAATGCCACTTTCGAATCATTTCTTCCTCAGAAGAACATAATTAATGAGAAGGCTCCAGAAATTCTCGATAGGAGGGTTGAAGGAATGAGATTCGCTCTATTGACTCTGACAAATGAAGGTCAACAATTCCAAAAGGCTTTTACCAGCTTCATGATGATGTTTGTGAAGGGAAACGAGTTTGTTTCGACCATGGCTCCATTTTCTAATCGAGAGGTTGGTCCAATATGTTTTATTCGACCATATCCCTCAACTGACGATCATGTCGAGGAATACTGTTGGCACTTCTAGACAGGCTCCCACACCTGCAGAAGATTCTACCACCCCAATAAACAGCAAAGGCAATCATACTCACAAGCCTTCTTCAGCAAAGGGATCTTTTTTAAGTTCAGCCAGTGAAGTGAACCAAACTTCAGAACACCAAGTTAAAGTCATTGGGGAGCAAAATAATGAAGTCCTTAGTGAGGAAGATCTTGATTTGCAACATGCTAATCTGAGAACTTTACTGGATGGTGTTGATGATCAGAGAGAAGAAGAAGAAGTTGCTGATGATGAAGCTGAAACAGAAACGGAAGGCATACAAAATGAAGAAGATCAAAATGAGGATAATTCAGAGAAACCTGAAGAGAACAAGGACAATCCTGCAAATGCTGAGAGATAAAACCCTACAAAAGAGGAAGGGAACCCCATAAATGTTGAAAGTGCTAATGCTAATAATGTGGCTCATGCCACTAATGAAAACGTTCCTTCGAAGGGGTCCCGCACCAAAGAAGACTTGGAACTACTCAAAAAGAATAACCCTCTTGGCTATCTGAACGCCATTCTTAAAAGTAGAGAAACTTCCTCCGACCAAAGTCGTGATGCTTCGATTGGATCTGGTAAGTCTACTTCGGCTTCTCTCATTGAGAAGCACTTCAAAAGGTTAAGGCTCAAATTTTCAAGAGGGGTCTGATGTTGACCTTAGAGGGAGAACCCAATGCCCCTTCCTTTATGAAAAGTACTCTTAAAGTTGTCGATCTCCTTGTTGGTTCTCCTGAAATAGCTAGCATCGTCTTAGACCTGACTTTGATCATAGATCAAGCTCCAGCTGACTATACTCATCGCAGGACTCTCAATCTCGAAATTGAAGAGGAAAATGGCCACATTTCTGCTGCCTGGGTTGATGTTGCTGAATCAGCTTCGAGGTTAAATGAGCTATCGAAAGAACAATAAGACAGAAAAAAAGAGGTCGAGGAGATCGACCAGAGTACTACTAGAATGAAAGCTCAAATCAAAGAACTGGAGGCCAAGATTGTTGCGAATGACAAACACAGAGAAGAGCTTTTTGCCAGACATGAATCTGAGAGCCAGGAGGAACTTGACAGTGGAATGAAGTATGTTGAACAAGCCCAAGCCTTGGATTCAAAGATTGAAGCTCTCCATCAGTTGAGGGCTTTGTGTGAAAGGCGCTTGGAACTCCAGAAGATCAAATACCTCCAAATTAAGGCTACTCTTCCATTTTGATTAGACTTCTCTTTTGTACAACCATGCTTTTGTAATGAATATTTGAACCCTCGGAATGGGTATATGTAATGTTTTAAAGCCATTTTGGCCAACTTAATGAATTATCCATTTTGGCTATATACTTCGATTGAGATCAATTGCTGATGATTTTAACTTCTTGAAGTGTAGGTCTATATTTTTTCAAATATTTACCATTTACTCTCAAGAGTCTTTTATCTTCACTTAACTCTTCGATCTCATAGGCACCACCAGAAAATACCTGGATAATCTTGAAAGGTCCTTCCCATTTAGGACACCATTTCCCATGCTCCTATCCTTTCGATCCATTGGGAGAATTACCTTCCGCACCAAATATTCAGATAAGAACATCTTGGGTTTTACTCTCTTATTATAAGATTTTTCCACTATTTTCTTCTGTATCTTTAAGAGGTCAAAAGCTCTCAGTCTTTCTTCGTCCAAATCAACCAGTTCATCTAACATCATATTCCAATAAGATTCTGAAGGAATATCTTGATGTCTCTGAATTCTTGTTGACTGCAGACAGATTTCTACTGGAAACAATGCAACATGACCATAGGTTAATCAAAATGGTGTCATATTGGTAGCTTCTTTAGGATAAATTCGACATGCCAATAAGATTTGGTGCAACGTCTTATGCCAATTCTTTGGCTTTTTTACTACATGTTTTTTATTAAGCCAATCATGACCTTATTTGCCGCTTCGACTTGGCCATTGGCTTGCGCATAATAAGTTGTAGATGTTAACAGCTTGAATCCTATTTTTATAGAAAATTCTTGCATTTTTCGACCAGTAAATATTGATCCTTAATCAAGTGTTACTATCTCAGGGATTCCAAACCTATATATAATATTATTTTGAATAAATTCAATGACATCTTCTTGGTCTACATTGACTAAAGGAATTGCTTTGATCCATTTAGTGAAGTAGTCAATGCCCACCAATATATATTTTTGGCTTTTAGATGATGCTGGTCGAATCTCTCCAATAAGATCCAAAGCCCATCCCCTAAAAGGTCAAGGTTTCACAATTGAGTGAAGTTCACTTGCAGGTACATGTTGGATGCATGTATGTACTTGACATTCTTGGCACCCTTTTGCAAATTCAACACAATCTTTCAACATAGTAGGCCAATATAATCCTTGTCGAAACAATAAACATTTCATTTTATGGCCTACTTGATGTGTCCCACATGCCCTAGCATGTGTAGTCGAAAGGGCTATATATGCCTCTATTTCACTTAGCATTTTAGTAGTACTTCTTCAGGCGTCTTCTTGAATAAAGCATTTCCCATTAGAATATAACTCAACGCCCTATACTTTGTCTTTCATTCTGTCAAATCTGTTGGACTTTGCAAATAATCTACTATAGGCTTTCTCCAATCTTGATCTGTTAGATTATCTATGAATGAAATCTCAAATTTTTCTTGGTCGGTGTACCCCAGCTTTGTTGTTTCCAAATCTGTTGGAGACAACTTGGTTGATACTACCCTTCCTCTAACTTTGATCGCTTGTTGCAATTTTCCTTTTGAAATTTTATACCCAGATGCGATCTGTGCTAAGTCATTAGCCACTTGATTGTCTAATCTTGGTATATGTCAAATATTGATCACTTCAAATTTTTTCAACAAGCGATTGGCTATTATAAAATACATGATCAGATTTTCTCTTATACATTTGTATTCTTTTGTAACTTGCCTTATGACTAACTTTGAGTCTCCCATATAAAAGTTTGTAAAAAAACAAAAACTTAGCAACATCCCACTGGGCGTGCCTATTTGTTTACCGTGAAAATAGGTAAACAATCGTTGATCTTCCAAAAAGGGTTATTTTGGTTACTTGCAGGATCAATTAGTTTGATCCTAGGACATATGCTAAGTGTTTTTGGGGTTTGATAAGAAGACTTAACTTTTTTAATGAACAAGTTCAACTGGACATTAAGAGTAAAGGTTTGAATATGTTTAAATGAATAGGTTCGACAGGATACTAAGAGTAAAGGTAGGATGAAGGTAAAAAAACATAAGTAAAGTGCAGGATAAAGTAAATTTGCAGTAATTTAAAAAGGCTGTAATGGTAAAGTTTGCAGAGAAATGTTAAATGGAAAGGTTTTAAAGAAAATGTAAAAGACTTTGATTGCAATAAAGTATGGTGATTCAAACGTACATTATCAATATTCTTTCTCTCATAGTGGGTACTTGAAAAAAATTGAGTGACTTGTACAATAAGTTGAACACCCGAAATTCTACACAAATTTCCTATATTTATACTAGTAATAAGTAACTATCTAACGTTTGCTTTGTTCCATGATGAGGACAAGTTTCCTCTGCATGCTCTTCGACCCCTATCTTCACGCCACGTTGCTTTTCCTAACTGCCAAATTAACTGCCTTTCCCTCCTTTCTTCAAATTCAAATCCACTTGCTGCTGATACAAGAGCATCTTGGTCGAAGACTGTCTTTAACTTAGAAAATTCTCGAAGTGTTTCTTCCTTCTTAACAAGGATGATTTCGACACAACTCCTTTCATAGGCTCTTCTATTGAAGTGTCTCCAGCTTAGATTTCTTCAATCTATTTTTAGCCAATAAGGCTAATATATGTGAGTGTCGAATTTAGGAGCTAACAACAAAATGATGCATGATATGCAATGCTCATGATTTATTTTATTATTATTAATATTTCAAGGAACTCAAAGATTTATAGACAATTTGCAAATATTAAAGTACTAATACATTTGAAATACTGAAAATCTTATTATAATAATTTCAAAACGGATTACAACTTTTTAGTACAAGTTTTAATAATCCCAAGTACAAGATAAGATAAAAATCTAAGACACTAAGAAAGCAAAGCTGATGAAGATCACTCCACACACTGACGATTTCCTGTGAGTCTTGCAATCTGAACCTTCAACAGCTTGTTCTCTTCTACATACCTGTCGGCGACCTCTTTCCAATCACTAGAGTCAGGAAGTGAGCAACTAGGTCCTGAATGAGATCTAGAGGAAAATAAATCCTCTTTCCTCACCATCATCTCTACAGCACGACTCTCGAGAATCTCAATCAGGTCATCTTTCTCCTTCAGGTCTGCTCGGTAAGACACCTCTAAAGTTTGACACTTATTCTTCCAAGCCCCTTTTCTTGCTACATCCTTTCTTGGGAAATCTGAAGCTCTTCCACATAATCTAATAGTGGAGGAGTGGCCTTCACAAACATATCAGGTATGGGTGCTTCACAAGAATATGGAATCTTCAACTAGATAGCTCTTGCTTGTACCCGCTGAAGATAAGGCTCCAAAGAAATAGCTCTTCTGGGTCCCAGATCCTTTTTACTCTTCCTGTGAATATGACGCCAAGCCTTTGCAATATCCTCTTTAGCTTCCTTATGATTCTCTCCCTCTTTAAGGAAGAAACCACTCAAATGAATACTTTTTTGATTATCTCTCATCGGATATCCAAGTTGTATTCGTGCAAGAACATGATTGTAATTAATTCCCCCATTTATACCAAGAAGAGGTACATTAGGGAAACTACCACAACTATTGACAATCTCTATATTATAGTAAGCCTGATAATACCAAATAGTATCTAAATGAGTGAGGGTCTGTTTACAGTGATTTCTAATAAACAACCGCTAGTCTTCCAATTTATTAATTATTATTGGTTACTTGCAGGATCGACTAGATTGATCCTAGAACACATGTGTCATAACTCATTTCCATGTTCATATCTATTATATTGATAGACTTATATTGTATGCTACGTTCGGATACGAGATTCTTAGGAAAGATTTCTAAAATGGTCTATAGGAATAAACTAACTGAATGTAGGCAGAAAAGGCTTCGAATTAGACTTGGGCTTGAATGTAAAGATAAGTGTTTGACTAAAAGGATATAGTGAAAGTAAAGTTTCTAACGAAGTGACTGTGTTTAAAGGCAAGTAAAACAAAGAAATGCAAGGCAGGAAAGGCTTCGAATTAGACTTGGGCTTGAATGTAAGGATAAGTGTTTGACTAAAAGGATAAAGTGAAAGTAAAGTTTCTAACGAAGTGATTGTGTTTAAAGGCAAGTAAAACAAAGAAATGCAAGGCAATCGAAGGATTTAAGGGCAGAAATACTGTAATGGCGAACTAAATATAACAAGACTTATATTGAAATTGTAAAAAAGTAATGATGTTCAATACGTACATTGTATCTTCTGACTCATTTTCCTTAATTCACGGTAGTTTGAGTATTTTGAGATCTTTTAGTACATCAAAGTGAACACCGAAAATCTAACATAAGAACACCTATTTATAGTGTCCTGACCCTAACGGCCCTATTCTAAAATCACGCCACGTTCGAAGCATGCAGGCTTCCTATGTTTGCTGACTTCCACGCATCTTCTAGAATGGCACTCTTTATTTGAAATTCGAAAAACTGTACCAATCGAAGCATCTTGTTTCTTCGACGCTTTCGAAATAACCCAATTACCTGGACCGTTTCCAATTTCTTGCACCCTTGCATAAAGGAGCTCTTTACAATTCGAACACTAAAAAGTCCAAATCGAAATCTGCTGGAAATTGAATAATCCTTCAACATAATGACTCCATATCTCCCACCAATATCCAATATTGATATTAATCTCCTTAGGTACTTTATTCGAAATATTATTTTGATAGTGGTTTCTTCCTTATTCGAAATAGCCAGCTAACAAATTGCCCCCCAAGAACATGTATTTCGACAGATATAAAGAAATACTTGTTTTTTGACTCATCCAGGCTATTTCGAGAGTATCAAAAACTCATGATGACCATACTGTACACGATGGCAGAGTAAGTGTCCTACTTTCTGCAAAAACGTCCAATAAACGAAACGCCCCTTTCTGATTGTTGAATGTATTTTGTTAATGCTTTTTATTGTAAATGATTGAACACAACCATTCTGGCACTTATATAATACCATTTTGGCTTCATGTTTATATATATTTTTTATTATCCTGCAGTGATTATAACCTCTTGCAAGCATGGTTTATACCTCTTTAAGTATTTCCCATTTACCCTCAAGATTCTTCTATCTTCCGCTAATTCTTCTATTTCGTAAGCATTATTCGAAAATGTTTTCAATACTTGAAAGGGACCCTCCCAGTGGGGTGACCGTTTACCTAATAATTTGTTCTTTTTATCCATAGGTAATATAACCTTCCATATCAGGTCATTGGTTGAGAACAACTTACTTTTAACTCTTTTGTTGTATGCTCTGGCTACTCTTTCTTTCTGCCTTCTCATAACTTCTAAAGCATGTAGCCTATCTTCATCCACGTCCACTAATTCATTCATCATCATTTCCCAATATTGATCAGTTGGTATTTCATTTTGTCTTTGGATTCTTACTGATTGTAAGTGTATTTCGACTGGCAACACTGCATCATGTCCAAAGGTAAGTCGAAACGGAGTAGTATTTGTTGCTTCTTTAGGAGATGTTCGACATGCCCACAAAGCTTGGTCCAAACTTTTGTGCCAATTTCTTGGCTTTCGTCCTACATGTTTATTTATCAAACCTATTATGACTTTATTGGCTGCTTCTACTTGTCCATTAGCTTGAGCATAGTAAGGAGTTGACGTGAGTAATTTAAATCCCATTTCTTTTGTAAACTCTTGCATTTTTCGCCTTATGAAAACTGAACCTTGATCTGTTGTAATACTTTCTGGTATTCCGAACCTGTAAATTATTTGCCTCTGGATAAATTCCATAATGACCTCTTGATCAACGTTCACTAGAGGAATCGCTTCGACCCATTTTGTAAAATAATCTATACCCACAAGGATATATTTCTGTCCTTTGGATGATGCTGGTCGAATTTCACCAATTAGATCTAATGCCCATCCTCTAAAAGGCCAAGGCTTAACAATTGAATGTAACTCACTTGCAGGAGCATGTTGAATACCTGCATGAACTTGGCATTGTTCGCAACCTTTAGCAAATTCTATGCAGTCTTTGAGCATAGTGGGCCAATACATTCCATATTGAAACAACAACCATTTCATTTTGTGATCTGCTTGATGTGCCCCACATGCCCCACTGTGCACACAGGATACTGCTAAATATGCTCCATTTTCTCCTAAACACTTGAGTAATATACCTTATGGGGTTTTCTTAAAAAGTTCATTTCCCATTAGGACATAAGACAATGCCCTATATTTGGTCTTTTTCTTTGTACTTACTGAAGGTTCTTTCAGGTAATTTACTATGGGACTTCTCCAATCTGTATCTGCCAAAGTATCAATATTTAGAACTTCGAATTCTTTCTGATCTGCATAACCTAGTTTCGAAATTTCCAAGTCTAATGGTGATAATTTGGTAGCAAATATTCTACCTCTTGTTTCTATGAGATATTGGAGTTTTCTATAGATGTCTTATATCCTGAAGCTATTTGAGCCAAGTCATTTGCCTCCTGATTATCAATTATGGTAATATGTTTTATATCCATATATTCAAATTTTTTGAGTAATCTATTAGCAATAACGAAGTACATGATCAAATTTTCCTTGATATATTTGTATTCTTTGGTTATCTATTTGATGACCAGCTCTGAGTCTCCCCTAATTTCGACTCTGGTTGCCCCCAATTCTAACAAAGCTTCAAGTCCAGCAATTAATGCTTCATACTCAGCTTCGTTGTTCGAACAAGGAGGGCCTTCTAACTTGTACTTGAATTTTGTTGGAATTCCCTCAGGAGAAATTATAAAGACTCCAACACCACTTCCATATTTATGTGTTGACCCATCGAAGGATAATTTCCAAGGCTGGATCTCAACATAATCTAACGCGAAGTCCTCATTCACAAAGTGATCCACTATGAAATCTGAAACTACTTGTCCTTTCATAGCTTTTAAAGGCTTGAAGGTCAAATTGTACTCAGTGAGCGCTAAGGCCCATTTGCCAATCCTGCTGTGCATGATTGGTTTTGAAAGCATGTGTTTAATAACATCAAAGTGAGATGAAACATAAACATCAACTGGTTTAATATAATATTTAAGTTTTGTACAAGAGAAATTCAGACAGAGGCATAGTTTTTCAATGCTACTATACTTAGCCTCTGCTTTATTTAGGACTCTACTAAGATAATAGATGGCTCTTTCGACGCCATCATCATTTTCTTGGGCCAACATACTACCTATAGTTACATTGGAGGCAGAGATGTACAACCTCATTGGTTTATCTTTAGAAGGGGGGTGCAAGTATAGGAGGATGCATCAAATAAGCTTTGATTTTCCCGAATGCCTCCTGATGCTGCGCAGTCCATTCAAAATTCCCTTGGTTGAGACGGAGGAGTGGAGAGAAAGCTTGAGTTCTCCCACTCAAATTAGATATGAATCTCCATAAAAAGTTAATTTTACCCAATAGAGATTGCAACTCTTTCTTTGTTGAAGGAGATTTCGTCTCCATAATAGCCTTCGTCTTGTTCAAGTTAATTTCGATCCCCTTCTTGTGGACCACAAAGCCTAGGAAATCCCCAGCCTGAACAAAGAAAGCACATTTAAGAGGATTCATTTTTAAGCCATGTTTTCTCATTCTTTCGAATGACTGGCAAAGGTGAGTCAAATGATCCTCATCAGAAACAGATTTGACTACTATGTCATCTATATAAATCTGCATAAATGACTCAATGAAATCATGAAAAATAGCGTTCATTGCCCTCTGATATGTTGCCCCAGCATTTTTTAGTCCAAAGGGCATAACTACCCATTCATAAGTGCCTAAAGCGCCTGGACATCTGAATGCAGTTTTGGGAACATCATCCTCTGCAATAAAAATATGATTATACCCAGAGTATCCATCTAACATACTCAGGTATTCAAAACCTGCAGCAGAATCAATCAGCATTTCTGCTATAGGCATGGAATATTCATCTTTTGGGGTGGCAGTGTTTAAATCCCTAAAATGTATGCAAATTCATAAAGAACAATTTTTCTTAATAACAGGTACAATGTTAGCAAGCCATTCTACGTACCTTGTGGTCCTGATAAATTTGCATCGAAGGAGCCGTTCCACCTCTGCCTTTATTTTTGAGAGGATTTCTGGAGCGAATCGTCTAGGCATCTGCTTGATGGGCTTCTTGCCATCCTTGATTGGAAGCCTATGTTCTACCAGTTCCCTCTTTAAACCAAGCATTTCATCATAGTCCCAGGCGAAGCAATCCCTATTTTGTTTGAGCATTTTAGCCACTTTGCCTTTTAAATTGGGACTAAGCTTCGCACTGATGTATGTAATCCTTTTTTCAACACCATCCCCGATATCAACTTCCTCCAAAGGATCTTGGGCCAGCATCTTAGCGCTTGATGACTCTGGATCCTTTTCGAACCCCAAGGGCTCTTGATCATAAATGGCATCTAGTCTTTGATCCATTAGTTCAGAAGCTTGTCCATCACAGGGTGAGGATGAATGGTTTCCTTCAGGATTTGCTATTTCTTTTTTGTCTATGGCTTCGACAGCCATGTTTTGTATCTCGGCTTCGAGAGCCGTTCTTCGTTTGTTCTCAGCCAAATAGGCCGAAATCTTTTGGTAGTAATTTGATTCAGTCATAATAACCTTCGCTTGCCCAGCCAGTTGGCCGTATCTTCGAAGTCTCTCCATCTTTTTCAGTCACCTGCCCGTTCCATATGATTTCCCTATCCCATTGGAATCCATTGGGACGCAAGGTTAGGGAATAATAAGCGTTCTCATTTGGCTCGAAATATTCCTCAGGTGGGTGACATGGCCCTATGTTGGCCATATTTCTGTCGAAATTTATTTTGTCCACGTTGTTGATTTCTGCCATATAGTAACTTTGGTCTGCTTCTATATTTTCAACAATCCGATCATCTCTCCACAACACCAGCCTTTGATGCATTGAATAAGGTACAGCTCCAACTCCATGGATCCATTCCCTGCCAAGCAACAGATTGTAATTTGCTTTTGCAGCAATGACCATAAACATTGTTGGCCTTGTGAGGGAACCAACTGTCAGATTAACTTGTATTACTCCCAATGTCTGGCCAACCTTCCCTTCATAATTTTAAAGCACCATGTTGTGAGGTCTAACATTTGAATCCTGCATTCCTATTCTCTTTAGCATGAATTGAGGCATCAGATTGAAAACAGCTCCACCATCTACCAGAACCTTATTCACACCATATTGTTCCACCTTTGCCCTGATGAATAAGGGTTTGAGATGGTTTTTCATTCCTTCGTCTGGCTTTTCAAAGAAAGCATTCTGCTCTTCGACCGCTCCATTGTTCATCACATAATAGCATACTGGCCTATGTCTGGCCATTTCTTCCTCATCAGTCTCCTCATCAGCATAAACCTCTGTTTCCTGATTGTACTCACAAGGCAGCACCGAAACTACATTGCAGTTTTCATTGAAGAAGGATTCCCCCTAAGATTTGAAGGCATCAGTCATTAAGTCCTCTTCGTTCGTAGCTTCCTTCTGAGTCCTATTTTCTTTAGCTTCCTTCTGTGGAGAAAAAAGTTTCCTGGACACTGGGGGTTTGCCCCCAGCCTGGTTCAGTGATGTTGGGTTATTGGTACTGGATTCTCCTACTCCTGTAGGTTTCGAATCCCTTGCTGCTTTTTGGTTTCTCTGGTGTTTGTGCCACTGAGAGCGAGACATTGGGTTTCTGCCTTTATAATTCTCCAATAGTATTTATTCCCTCCTGTTTGAATTGAATTGCCTCCTGTAAGCCATTGCAGTCCTGCCTCCTCGATCGAAGCTGTGCCACTTCCATTTTCCCTTATCAGTATTCACTTGCAGCCATCTATCAGTGGGGATTTCTGCAGGTAGTTTAAAGGAAACTCTCTTTGCTCCCCTGGGATAAGGGCTATCTGGCCTTCTTGGCATACTTCTGGCTGTGCTAACAAGATTCGAAGGCATTCCGCCTTAGTGCCCCCAGCCTGACACAAACAGAATTCTCTCGAATGCTTCAGCCATTTCCTTATCATACACTACTGCACATTTGGGACATATCAAGCATTATGTTCCAATCTTGTGGCAATGAACCAGGAATTCGAGCAGACTTTCATCAGCTTTTGGATAGACTTTGTATAGTTGGTTGTCTTTCCACCAGTTGACTCCTATTCGTTCATGCTGGGCCCTTTCGAATTCAACAGCAATTTTGGGGTTGCAGATGATACTGCACCTTGGGCATAGCAACTTTTCCTGATTTTTATTATGACAGTGGAAGAGGTATTCACGCAAACCTGCATCCTTTCTAGGTAAGTTCTCTCTTCTCTGTTCTCTTTCCCTCTCTAAACAGTGTTCCACTTCTTCCATTTCAGCGTTAGGTTGTTCAAAGTCCACCATATTCACTCTCAGCATTTGGTCATCAGAAATTTTGACTTCTTCAAATTTCATCCTAAGACCTTCAATGGCCTCAGCTAATTTTCTGTCACTTAATATCTTTGCTTTGAGAACCTTTGGGAGGCCATCAATAGCTTCTGTTTCGTTTTTGATCAATGGGAGGCCATCAGTAGCCTCTTTTTCATTTTTGATTAGGATGAAGTCCCCATCCTCTTCGAATTCCATTTTGATTCAAATTTCCTCTCAACAATTTCTACCACATTGATGTCTAGTGGTTCAGCATAGTTAGTCTCCGCCATCAGCAACGGATCCGTATCAACTTTCATTGGATTTTTTCCCTTGTCTGAGAACTTCAGCCTGCCATCCTTGATCGCATTCTGTATCAAATCCCTGAAAGGAAAACACTGTGAGGTTTTATGGCCTAAAAAGTTGTGATATTTACAAAAGCCCCTCTTTTTCCTTTGTTCCAACGGAGGAACCTTAAGGTTAGGAGGAACTATTAACTGGCCATCTTTAACAAGTAGATAAAATATCTCATCATATTTAGTTATATCGAAAGTATAGATTTTCTTGGGGAATTTATCATTCCTTTCACTTTCGAGAGAATCCTTTCCATTGGAAGAAAGTAGAACTTTGCAAGCATAAGAGTGTGCTTCTTTCAGTTCTGCAAGATCTATTTCGAACTGATCGAAATCATAAGGGTCTTGAGAATCATCTATGTTTTCCTCTTCAGCGTCTTTGTAGGCTATTCTCTCTTTCTTATGATTTTTACTAGCCCTAGCTTTTTCAGCTTTTAATCTTTCGACCAGATGCACTCTGTCTGCTAGTTGGGCCATATCTCTAAGATATTGTGTATCCAATTTCTTTTGAATGGAATAATCTAGGCCCCCAGCAGCCATTTCGACCAATTCATGTTCAGGGACCACTGTGAAGCATCTGGATTTTAATAAACGGAATCTATTCAAATATTCATCTATTGGTTCCGTGAATTTTCTCTTAATGCTTGCTAGTTCCTTGAGACTGATTTTAGACTGACCCATATAAAATTGTTCATGGAAAAGCCTTTCTAAATAAGGCCAGGTGTCTACAGATCCAGGGGGCAAGGTGGTGAACCAAGTGAACACGTTCTTTGTCAAAGAACTTGGGAAGTATTTTATCCTAAGATTTTCATTATTTGCTATATCTCCTGCTTCTGTTAAATATCTTGCTATATGTTCCACTGTTGATTCACTTGTATCTCAAGCAAATTTCGTGAATTTAGGAACTTTAACGCCCCTGGGTAATTCTGTTTGCATAATATAATCTATAATAGGAGATGTGTAGTTTGGCCTCCTAAATCCTGAATTTAAACCATTCTGGGCCATTATTCTTTCAATCATGGTGGTGAGGTTATTTTCTGCCACTAAATTGTCATTTCTAATTCTATGAACAATTTCGTCTGCATTTTGGTCCCTATTCACCATCAGTATAGGTCTAGGCTGTTCATTCTGAACTTCCTGAATTCCCTGATCTCTTAATCTCACCCCTATATTTATTTCTTCGACCACTTGCACAAGGGGTCGAATTCGTTCGATTATGGGTTCTTCATTTCGAATTTCCACTGGGTTTTGCCTACGCCTTGCAGGCGCATTAGGGGCACCAAAGAAATCTGCTATTCTGGCCATCTGGGCTGCATTTTCTTGGTTTGTTCTATTTATATTCTAGATTAGGGGATTGAAAATAGCATTCATTTCGCGGGCTAGGATGCCTACCATATCATGATTGCTATCATCCATATGTTGCCTAAGCGCTGCCTGACTATTAGTTGTAAGAGTAGGCATTTGGGCAAATTTTCCTATATTCTGGAAATTTGTACCCAAATGGTTCATTCCTGAACCAGATCCTTGGAGTGGGGACGAAATTGTTGTATTATGTAACCCTGCCATAAATGAAGTTGGCATCCCATACTGAGGATTTCTGGGTCTCAAAGGTTCAAAACCTGGAGGCCTAGGGGGGGTCGAATACTGTTGATTCCCTATGTGTGGCGCAGTTTTCACTGAAGACACGTTTGATGGCATGTCTAATGTACTTACTGGGGTCGTATTCGAACTGCCAACAGGAATGGTATTGGAGGCGTCAATTGAACTTGAAACGATTGTTGCTGCCCCCTGTGGGGGATTCTGTACCCCATCTTGGTTGGTTGTATTAACCATTCTTTTGGTACGTTGTTTTCTGGGTATATGTGGATTGTTATTCTTTATTTTGCCGCTTCGAAGGTTCATGTACGGAAACGCGCTCCACACTCAGAAAATCCTAAAACTTCTCTAATATGTTTGTTTGATAAAACTTTTTGTTATGACACTGTCCCACCAGGTGTGCCAATTTGTTTACAGTGATTTCTAATAAACAACCGCTAGTCTTCCAATTTATTAATTATTATTGGTTACTTGCAGGATCAACTAGATTGATCCTAGAACACATGTGTCATAACTCATTTCCATGTTCATATCTATTATATTGATAGACTTATATTGTATGCTACGTTCGAATACGAGATTCTTAGGAAAGATTTCTAAAATGGTCTATAGGAATAAACTAACTGAATGTAGGAAGGAAAGGCTTTGAATTAGACTTGGGCTTGAATGTAAAGATAAGTGTTTGACTAAAAGGATAAAGTGAAAGTAAAGTTTCTAACGAAGTGACTGTGTTTAAAGGCAAGTAAAACAAAGAAATGCAAGGCAGGAAAGGCTTCAAATTAGACTTGGGCTTGAATGTAAAGATAAGTGTTTGACTAAAAGGATAAAGTGAAAGTAAAGTTTCTAACAAAGTGATTGTGTTTAAAGGCAAGTAAAACAAAGAAATGCAAGGAAATCGAAGGATTTAAGGGCAGAAATATTGTAATGGCGAACTAAATATAACAAGACTTGTATTGAAATTGTAAAAAAGTAATGATGTTCAATACGTACATTGTATCTTCTGACTCGTTTTCCTTAATTCACGATAGTTTGAGTATTTTGAGATCTTTTAGTACATAAAAGTGAACACCCAAAATCTAACATAAGAACACCTATTTATAGTGTCTTGACCCTAACGGCCCTATTCTAAAATCACGCCACGTTCGAAGCATGCAGGCTTCCTATGTTTGCTGACTTCCACGCGTCTTCTAGAATGGCGCTCTTTATTTGAAATTCGAAAAACTGTACCAATCGAAGCATCTTATTTCTTCGACGCTTTCTAAATAACCCAATTACCTGGACCGTTTCCAATTTCTGGCACCCTTGCATAAAGGAGCTCTTTACAATTCGAACACTAAAAAAGTCCAAATCGAAATCTGCTGGAAATTGAATAATCCTTCAACATAGTGACTCCATATCTCCCACCAATATCCAATATTGATATTAATCTCCTTTGGTACTTTATTCGAAATATTATTTTGATATTGGTTTCTTCCTTATTCGAAATAGCCAGCTAACAGGGTCATAATCTTCGAAGGCTAATGAGTTTCCTTCTTGACATCCCAGAAGGCATCAGACCGAGGTAAGTGAGAAATAAACCACTGATACAACAAAGGCGTGCAACAAATGATCATCCATCCATGGTAAGAATCCTAAAGATGAATAGAGTAATAAGCATCACCTAATAATGTAGGGACATGATTCCCAATCAAAAAGATCCTGATGGCATTGATATCCACAAATTTGTCGACATTAGGAAATAAGAATAACCCATAAGCAAGTAGAGCAAAGATGCCCTCAAAAGCAACTGTACTCTTCATCCTAGCAATGTAACGAGCTTTCTCTAATATAAACTGAGAGGGTAATCCTCAGATCCCTCCTTTGGTAGTAATGTGGGTCTTAATCTCAGACTTCCCTAAAGGGACCATAGCAGCAATCTCATGAGACTTTGGCTCCCCCTCTAAACCAATAAAAGGAACATGATCGATAATGAGTAATCCCAATAGATAAGAATACTCCTCCAATGTAGGCATCAACTGATAATCAGGGAAAGTAAAGCATCGATACATCAGATGATAGAACTGGACCAAAGTCGAGAGAATACCCTCCTTCATCCTGAGCTTCATAAGAGAAATGATTGACCCATACTTCCTCCAGAAATTTGTAGAACTCTCGATCTCGGGAATCAGACTCATCCACTCATCTATCTTGGGATGTTTGAAAATGTACTTCTGAGTCTTTCTTTTTCCAGAATCCATGGTCCAAAGTACCTGAGATATTCAAAAAGAGTCAAATTTAAGTCTCTTGAAACAAAATGTTTAAAGAATGCTCATGGGTGCATGAATGTATGATGCAACAATCACACACAAGATCACAAACATGGGGGGTTCATAGGTTCGACGTCACGAGCTTGAGGTCAAAGGTACTACTCGCAAGGTATGATCTAAAAGTTTATCACCTGCCGAACAAGGTTCTAAGAGGTTCCCAGAGTCTACATCCTTCCTTCGGATATTACCAACTTCCTGATTGACTCGGTAATTAGTAATATTCTCAAGAAAAACTCGTCTGAGCGTAGTATTGCGTGACAACCATTTCCGGATTACTCCGTTATAGTTTCTTCACCAAACCTAAAAGGCCAAGATGGGTTGAAGGTTCTACGGTTCTCAGTTTCAGTAGGCTCCCAGGTTGAAAGCAACACATCTTCCCGATTACTCGATAAACGACACTACAGTCAAAGGGGCCTCCACTGGGTGGGGGATCTCATGTCTCCTTTTTTGGGATTACTCCCTCAAAGTTAACATAACTATACCACCCGTCCCATCTTAAGTTTTCCCAAGTCCGGGTAGAAGACTTATGAGAAATCACCAAGCATCCTAAAAACTAGGAAAATCCAGACAAACATATATAAAACACATAATATACAACAAATAATAGCACATACACAAATAAACAAAGATAGGCTTAACCCACTTAGGGATGGACCAATAATTGGTTGATGATTCCCCAGTGAAGTCGCCATTTTTTTCTGTAGCGGTAGAAATGTTGAGACTAAGCCATTGGATTGACTTGACTCGCACAGATTAAATAAAAATTTCCACCACGCTTTATTGTTTCCAAAGGAATGGGAAAAGAACGAATAACCCAAAAAAGAAGAGGAGAGAATCTAAGTTTGGGGGTCGGTTATCCAAAGGGAAGGTATTAGCACCCTAAACATCTACGGTACTCCGCATGAGCCTCTTTGAAAATCTGTGAATTTTTGCTACAAATATTGTATACAAAATAGATTGTGGGGATGAGAAAAGAAGTATTTTTTTATGATTTTTTTCACCCGCCGCAGTTGTGAACCTTTAGTTCCTACGTACCACCTTTCGTACAATAGGGGATCAGGGTACTCGTAGTTCACCTTTCAAAATTTAAAAACACAAGTGTGTTGGTTAATTTTAAGAGATGAGACATCACCGTCATATCCGAGTGGAAGAACATACTTACTACCCATGATTATGAGAAAGGAGAATTTGCGTCATCTCAAAGTGGAGGATATAGCTTGGATTTTAAAATCAACAAAGTATCTCTCAACATCCAAGTGGAAAATATCTCACTTCACTACATATCATAGAAGTATAATAACTCGCATCACTACAATGATTGGCAAGAGTATAATATTGTGAGAAAATTTTAAGTAAAAATCCAAGATGGAAAAAATAGTTTGAATGAGATTGATTGACTTTTAGTCTTTTCACAAAAATGTCAAAGTATTATTAAGTTGGTTAAAGTTTGACTAAGAAAATAATTTTGAAAATGCATGGACCTACATCCAAGTTTATTGTGAAAGCTATTCAAGTTTTAAAAAAAAAAACATAATAGTTTTGAAAAGGAGGGAGAAGATTTTTGAAATTAAAGAAGATGGGAGGAGATGAAGAGGCTATCCTAAAGCAGAAGGTAAAAGCTAGGGAAAAGAACCATCTAACCAACAAGAAGCCAACACTTGACACAATGAGTCAATGTAGAATTCACATCATTTGCATTTGAAACTAAACAAGCAAAGATAATAAACCTCTTAAGAAAACCAAGCTTCAAAGGCAATAAGTCTTCACAAAAATTGGGCAGAGTAATAACTGTATACAGATGAATTCCCGATCACAGACAAAGCATGTAATCAAAATAACCTGCACATAAAGCAAACAAATAACCCAGTGTCTTGGGGTAAACCCCAAGAACTCCAGAAAAAATAATAGTTGAGGTCATAAGGTCTCAAGGTAGGTCAAGTCTTCTAATCCTAAGTCCAAGAAGTCCATAACGCCAAAATGCCAAGGATAGTAACCAAACAGTCTAAGTAACCTTAAAGCTTTTATTGTTCGAGTTGGTTATTAAGTATCTTCAAAAAGAAAATGAAAGACTCAAGTGAGCAAAGATGAAAATAGCATGAAATATAGATGCTAAAAAAATGGTGCTTAAGCATAAGGTAAGAGCATAAAAATAAAGTTAATTGTTAGAGATTAAGAGTTAGTTGAATGACCATCTTGAAACTTGCATTTGAAACTCATTAGAAGATTGATAAAATTAAAGCCTCTCAACAACAAGTTTCATTTGCTTTTTGTCAAGTATATCATTCATTTAAAATTCTCAAGGCGACAATAAATGATCAACGATGTTTAAGTGATTCACTTTGACCAAAGCTTATGAAGATTCATTAGAGGATTGATAAGACCAAAGCCTCCTAACAATGAATATCAAGATTATTGGATCAAAGGCTTCAAATTAACATACTTGGTCTTGCAAACATGGGTTTGGGTCATGAATGATCATTTCTCGAATCGGGATAAAATTTAACGCTACACTAAGCAATTGTAAGTGGACTTATGTAGAAGTCGCACCTATTTTGAGGCCGGTCAATAGAAATATTTGTACCGTATGTTTGGAGAAATAATATGTAAATTATTCTCCAACAACATGTAGCACAAGTGAGAAGAGGATGAGATGAAGGGGGAGGGGATGTGTTAGGTGAAATTTAGTTTCAAATATCGTCAACGTCATTCATCCATCTCGGTGGATTTGGTTTTTCAACCTATCAACACCCAAGATCCAATAATGTTGAAGAATTTGTCCCAAAATAAATCTCAAGTTAGTATCTCATGCCATGCTAAGAGTTAAACAAAAATTATGTACAAAAGTTCTCAATTACAAACCTTGATCAAAAGCAAAACCCGAAATACAATCCTAAGTCAAAAATTAGATTTAAAATAGAAAAATAACTTGTAAATTTATGAAAGTTAAACCCTAACTTCCTAAAGATCTATAAAAGTAAAAAATGTAATTTAGAGTTCTTGGATTAAGGTGGGAACTAGATTTAGAACTGCAATGTTTGAAACTAGCTAGCAAAATGCTTAAACTAGAGGTGTTTTGGAAAATAATTTGTAAAAAAATATGAAATCACATTTTAAAATTCAAGAAAAATGATCTTTATGACCTCAACTTCTACAAGTACTCTAAAAAAATTCATTTCTGATTTTATAGGCATGGGAAGTTAGAAATTTCAACCAATCAATGTGAATGATCAAATAAAACCCTAAAAAAGGGAAATTAAGTCCAAAATTAGTCAATTTAATATAAAAATCAAATAAATTTGGTGTAAGACTCCCTAAATTTCAAGAAATTTCTAAGGATCAGTAAGTATATTTTTCTTGAATTTTATCCCAAAAGAAAGAATTAAATAAAAATTATCTACACAATTCATCAAAAAAGACAAAGAAAAAGTGATATATCCAACAAATGATTTAATTTAAATCTCACAAATTTTGTAAAATTGGACCAAAATTATTTTGAATAAGAAGACTCAGAAGGACACTTAAAAACATTTTTTAGGATTTTTTGGTTAAGTAGAAATAGAAAAATAAAATTCTAAAACATATAGAATGATTAAAACCTTAATTAAACTATTTAAATTTATTTAATCACGAAAAATTGATAAAACTAAGAGATAAATATCAGAAAATGAAGATATATTAAAAGTAGAGTTTAAAAAAAATTTGATGTAACTTTTGAATTAAGAAAAGTAATTAAACAAAATTAGAGAAACAAAGAAAATAAAAATAAAATTAAGGTGTATTACACCGGTTATTAACAATGAGCGTTGTGCAAGGTTTTTAGAACATGTTCAATAAAAAATGACACGTAGTCATCCCTACCAAAATATAAACCCTTGTCATTTTGCAGTTTTAAAACATGATTTTCATATCAAAATATCTTGCACGCTACTCTATGAAAATCCAAGATGTAAACATCAAACTTTAAGATTGAAATGCATAGAAAATGATAGGATCAAAAAAATTCTAAAATCATGCATGATTCATAGAGAAAGTAGGGCACGAATGTGGACGTACAAACATGATTATGAGTCGAGCATTTCAACAAATAGATTTCTGAATTTATTTCCTCCTTCAATTCTCAACCATTTCCCTTGATTCAAACACCAAAATTCATCACCTTAATGTGTAGAACAACAAAATGCTCATGAGTTCAACAATCAACGCAAGGTCTGAACATAAATTGAGTATGAAGGTAGTAAACCAAACAGTATTCTGAGCAAACTTATGGAACAACATCAAGCAACAAATGTGCACGTGATTATACTCAGATGTAGGATCTGGCCAGCTAAATCCAAGGTGAACATAATTTAATGCAATATTGGAGCTAGCATGAAAGAGATTCGGATTTGAAACTCTACCTTAATGAGTGGAAAATAAATCCACTCGGTGCCTCTTTTTTAGAAGAGAATGTTGCTACTACTTCTTCTTCAAACTTCAATGGAGCAGATTGTGTAAGAGGAGCAGGCTTGAGCAAAGATCTCTTGAGAGCAAATGCAAAAAAAAACTGAGTTGTGGAGAGAGAGAAGTTTCTTGAGGGAGAGAGGAAATGCTCTTGAGATCTCTTGTGTATTCTCTATGTTGAATGTTGCTTATTTTTATAGAGTAAGGGAAAGAGAGTGAGGGCGAAAGAGGTACAAAAATGTGAGGGGTAAGTGGTTCTGCGTTTTGTGTTTAATTGATGATGCAAGACATGCGTTTTGAGTAAATGAACAAAGCATAAGTATGTGAGATGGCATGCTATTGCTTGGTTGATGTAAATCACATGCATTTTCATGCATACTTGGCCAAAATTATGATCATATCTTCACCTCATTATATCTCTCTCCATAGTGCGTGAAACGTAATAAAGTTTTAATTAAAAATGGAGAGGGCATTACATACTCTTATTTTCATGTTCAATTTTTTTAAAACAAATCTTGAATCAATGATATAAGTAGCTACAAATGTATGCACATCACGTGTTTGCTGAAATTCCTGGCTCCACGTGCGTGTGACATGCCTTGTTGTTGGAAAAAATTCAGCTTACTTCCATCCAATTCTCATGATTATATCTTGGAATGTGGGAACTATTTTGAGAAAATTCTTGAAGCAAAGTTGTTCGTAATACATAGACCTTGATCTTTGATGTTGGTCATTTTTCAAAATGGTCAATATTTCAAGGAGAAAAATAATGGTGAAGGCATTCCCATGAACTATTTGATGAAATGCTTGGCTTGGAGTGCGCGTGATTGGGAAAAATGCCATCTCTAGGCTCCAAATCCTAAGCAGTATATCTCTCTCTACACTTGACCATTTGAGATGATTCTTGAACCAAAAATGAAGAGCACACTTCAAACTCCAACTTTGATGTTGCCAACTTTTTTAATTGAGCCCAAATGAACATTCAAAATTAATCATGACAAAATTAGATTTTTGTACATATTTTGGAATCGACCCTAAGATTTTTCTGATTCTTATCCAATTAAAGACAATTCAAGACCTCTGCTGTTTCAGTTTAATTTGACCAATGATTTATCCTGATTCGTTTCCGGTAGACACTTTCTTTGGTTCGGTTAAATTGACCCTAAGTTTTCTTTGATTCTTATCCAGTTAAAGACAATTCAAGACCTCTGCTGGTTCAGTTTAAATATGAAGAAGTGAAAAACACAAGAAGGGGGGTTGAATTGAACTTAAAAACAAAAGCAGTAGACACGATATTTTTATCCTGGTTCGTTTGATCTCAAACAACTCCAGTCCACCTGCCAAAGTGATTTCGCCTCTCTCCAACAAGGACTTAATTCACTAATCAAACTGATTACAATTCTACTTTAACAACTGTTAAAGTCTTCTTGATTCCAAAACCACAACCTGGTTTTCTCAAGGAATTTCACTAAACAGTTAATTAAATAAAAGTGTACAATGATGTTTCTAAATAAATAGTATCACAAACTTGTGATGTATTACACAATTTAATATTGAATCGTTGAAGATGAAGAGTGAAAGCTGCGTTGTTTACTTTTTCACGTGAGTTTTTCTCTATAAGCGCAATTGTTCATCATCATGAAATCTTCTTCTAGTCTGCTTTATATAGGCCTTGCAATAGAGACATAAGAAGATACTTTTGGTAAGTCCATAACACGAGTTAATGAGCTTTCCAAATGAGTAGATCCTTGTCTGTTTGTAGCCGTTACTTATGATCTTGCAGTGATAGAATTGTAACGCTTCAGAGCTTCTTACATCAGAGGATGAATGTTACTGTTGAGAGTCCTTTACAGCTTGATCAGAACTTTGTGCATCAGAGTATCAGATATTCTATTTCGCAGTGCTGATGCATTCAGAAGTTCAAACAAAACTTCTTCATATAAGCTTGTCAGCATATTTGATGCGTCTGAATCTTTCATTGTTCTCTCAACTTCTGTGCTCAGATAATCAGAACTTCTGGTGGTGTTCTGGAAGAACTTCCAGTTGCATCAGAACATCTTTTTCACATCATAACTTCCTGCATGTAAAGATACTTTTATTAGCGAGCGTATTTGTTCTTTATATCATGTGTTTGTTATCATCAAAACTCTAATTAAGGGTTGTAGAATCAAACTATGTTCTAACAAAATAAACCAATGATTTATCCTGATTCATTCCCGGTAGATACTTTCTTTGGCTCAGTTCAATCGACCCTAAGATTTTTCTGATTCTTATCCAGTTGAAGACAGTTCAAGACATTTGCTGGTTCAGTTTAAATCGACCAATAATTTATCCTGATTCGTTTTTGGTAGACACTTTCTCTGTTTCAGTTAAATCGACCCTAAGATTTATTCTGATTCGTATCCAGTCAAAGACAATCAAGGACATCTGTTGGTTTAGTTTAAGTCGCCCAAAGATTTATTCTGATTCTTATCCAGTCGAAGTCAACATTTATTTTGAATGGCATCTATAAGCCCATCTCTGAAGACTCTTTATCACCTCTCTAAATGGCATCTATAAGCCCATTCCCAATATAATTAACCGACGGGGGTAGTGTAAATTTCTGGGAACTTAAGTGTTCAATCATCTTCTACCTTCAAGTCACGAATGGCGGACATGCCAATCTAACTCTTCAGGTTTAAGAATATTGAACAGTGGCAGTTGTTGAACCCCAAAATTTTCCCTCCCTTCTTTTTCAAAGACATTATTTCAAAGCTTCACAAACACTCAGGACACACTAGGGTTGACCAGTGAATTCACCTCTTAAGCCCCAAAGGTCTATAATTAGGGTTTTGAGTTTCTCAAGGAGATTTGGTTTGAAAAGATCTAAAGTGGCTTCCATGGTTCTTCATAGGTCCTCAACAAGGTCCTGTAGCGGTAGAAATGTTCAAGACTAAGCCATTGGATTGACTAGACTTTATACAAATCAAAATCAAAATCGCTACCGTGCTTTATTGTTTCCAAAGGAATGGGAAAAAAGCGAATAACCCAAAAAAGGGGGAAAGATTCAAGGTAAGGGGGTTGGTTATGCAAAGGGAAGGTATTAGCACCCTAAACATCTATGGTACTCCACAGGAACCTCTTTGTAAAATCTGTATATTTTGGCTATAAAAATGTGTTGTATATAAAATGGATGGTGGAGGTGAGAAAAGAAATATATTTTTTATGATTTTTGCACCCGCCGTGGTTGCGAACCTTTAGTGCCTACGTACCACCTTTCATCCAATAGGAGATCAGGGTACACGTAGTTCCTCTTTTAAAAATTTGAGACACAAGTGTGTTGGTTAATTTTATGAGATAAGACATCATCGTCATTGTCCGTGTGGAAAATATACTTACTACCCACAATCATGAGAAAGGAGAATTTGCATCATCTCAAAGTGGAGGATATGGCTTGGATTTTAAATCAAAAAATGCCTCACTCAACATCCAAGTGGAAAATATCTCACTTCACTATATATTGTAGAAGTATAGTTGTTTGCATCGCTACAAGGATTCACAAGAGTCTAACCTTTTGAGAATTTTTTTAAAATAAAAGCTAAACTGGCAAAATAGTTTGAAATGAGATTATTTTACTTTTAGTCTTCTCAAAAAAATGTCAAGGTATTATTAAATTTATTGGAATTTATTTATGAAAATATTTTGAAAATGCATGGACCTAAGTCCAAGTTTATTATGAAAGTGGTTTAAGTTTCAAAACAAGAAGAGTTTTCAAAAGGAGGGAGAAGATTTTTGAAATTAAAGAAGATGGGAGGAGAAGAAGAGACTATCCTAAAGCATAAGATAAAAGCTAAGGATAAGAACCATCTAACCAATAAGAAGCCAAAACTTGATATTATGAGCCAAGATAGAATTCCCATTCTTTGGATTGAAACCAAGCAAGCAAAGATACTAGACCTTTTCAAATGTATTAAGTCTTCACAAAAATTGGGCAGAGTAATGGCTGTATACGGGTGAATTCCAAATTACAAATAAAGGATGTAATCACAAAAACCTGCATACAAAAACAAACAAGCAACCCAATGTCTTGAGGTAAACCTCAAGAGCTCCATACAAAATAATCAGATAGGATCATAAGGTCTCCAAGATAGGCCAAGGTCTCTAATCCTAAGTCCAAGAAAAAGTCCCATGCACCATAATGCCAAGGATAGTAACCAAATAGTCCAAGTACCATTAAGAGTTTTTTAGGGTTTATGTTGATTGTTAAGTATCTTAAGAAAAGAAAAGAAAAGAAAAGCTGAAGTGAGAAAAGTAAAATGGCAAGAAAATAAATGCTCAAATGAGCAAAGATGAAAATGGCATGAAATGTAAATGCTAAAAATAAATAGTACATAAAGCATAAAAAAGAATCAAAGCATAAGATAAAACAAGTCAATAATTAGTTGTTAGTTGGATGACCATCTTGAAACTTGCATTTGGAACTCATTAGAGGATTGGTAGAACCAAAGCCTCCACACAACAAGTTGCATTTGCTTTTTGTCAATTATATCATCCATTTGGAATTTTCATAAGTACCATTTAATGATCAACGATGTTTAAGTGATCCGCGTTAACCAAAGGTGTTGTAGATCCATTAGAGGATTGGTAGAACCAAAGCCTCCACACAATGAATCTCAAGGTTATTGGATCAAAGAGATCAAATTAATATACTTGGGCTTGTAATCATAAGTTTGGGCCACGAATGATCATTTATCCAAATCGGGACAAAATTTAGCGCTATGTTAAGCAATCGTAAGTGGACTTATATAGAAGTCGCACCTATTTTGAGGCTGGTCAATAGCAATCTATGCACCATTTGTTTTGAGACATGATATAGAGATCATGCTCCAACAACATTTAGTGCAATGAGAAGGGGATGAGATGAAGAGGAATTAGGGTAAAAAGAGAAAGCACATTTGAATTAATATTTAAAAACACTATTATTAAAATAATTCATCCATTTTTGTGGAGTTAAACTCAACACCATAGATCTAATGATGTTAATAAAGCCATGATCAAAAAATCAACCCAAGACAGCCAGAAAATAATCACAAAATAATAATATAATTAATATATACATTAAAAGGTTTGAAAATGTTTTAAAAAAATGGAAAATAATGACGAAAATATCAATTATGTTCAAATTAATCAAGAAATGAAAAATAAGACCATAGAAAAATCATAAAATAGGCTAAGTAATTTTACAAAAATTTTGGTAATTTTTAAAAGTCAGAAACTATTTTTAAAAATTAAAATAAATGGGTGAAATGAACAAAAATAGTAAAAAATAATAAATTCAAAAACAAAAATAAAATAAGGTCACCAATATTTGTCACAATATCATTGGATCATTCCATAATTTTTTCAGAATTTAAAAATGTATAAAAGTATTTTTAAACATTTTAAACAAATCAAATAAGTGTAAAATTCATAAAAAATACCAAAACACAAAATTAAATTGTGAAAAAATAAAAATCATAAAGAGAATAATCAAAAATATTTTTCATAATTTTTTCAGATTTTTTGGACTAAAAATGAATTTTCTATGATTTTTTGAAATTTAAAACAATTAAAATATAAAAATCTGAAAAAGAAAATAAAAGTAAAAGATGTGGAACATTGGATGAGAGTCAAAACGCGTTAGTAATCAAATCCAAGGGATCTGGCACGTTGTGCATATCATGGTCATTAATGAATAATGTACATAATCAATAATAAATCAGATTTTTGAAAAACACAAATGGCACGCCATCATTGGTTGGGAGATGACACGTAGGTCATCTTTAACCTCCAGCCAACTGATTTACAGGTCTCTCAAACTGTAAAATCAGAAGCTCATACCTATGCCAATCGCTTTGTCTCTTCAAGACGAAAACAACCACACCCTCGCGCCAAATTTATATGAATTATAGCTCAAGCAATTTGAAAAGAAAGTTTTGAAAATGGATTTGAAAATTCATGGTCAAAACGTGCTTCCAGTGAAATGTAAGTGTTGCGACTAGAACCAGGGCAATGAGAGCAACACAATGATATCAAAGTTTTGAAGAATTGATGAAGGAATCTACCTATTGAAGTTGAGTTGCAGAGCTCTGAAACTGGACTTCTATGGAGCAGTATAGGGCACGATTCTTGAATGTACTTATATGGTTAGCTTCGGAGAAGATCAAGGAAGGTGAATTGAGGGGAAAAATGAATTGAAAAAGGCTTGAGAATAGATTTCGAAGTTGCTGAATTATGGGTTGTGAAGCAAGTTTGACAGGGTGATTCTGGTTATCTAAGCTTGGGAAATTGAATGGGGGATGACCCTCTATTTATAGGGAAGAAAATGGGATCAAAAGGAATAGCAAATGATGCGTTTTGGAGGGAATTTGTGTGGGTTTGCATCATGAAGAAAGTGTGACCCAAACTTGATCAAAACTCAGCCAAATCGTGTGTTTCATGATGCTAATAACTTATGGCAAGTTGCTAAACATGATTAAAACCAAAAACGCATGGAAATCTTGTGATTAGAAGCCAAAACAAAGATTTCAAAATCCTGACTTTGTGAAAAATTCAGTTTCAAACTACCCAATTCAAATCCATGGCATTTCCATCTCAAGGGGTTTTAGGGCATAATTCTCGATGCTTTGGAAAGATGAGGTTATAAGCTTTGCAATGGAAAAAGAATGGAACCAAATGGATGCTTGAGCTGAAAGTTACATGGAGTCAAAGTTGAAGAAAAAGAGTTGACTAACCATACTTAGAAATATTTCATATTCTTCTTTAAAAATGACCTATAATCTTTTGTATCCAAACATGGCCTTCCACTTAGAATTTGCTCTTGACCAAAAAATATGGAATGAAGTAGATCTCTTGAATAACATTTTTCAATTTGAACCACTCAAAATATCCAAAAATTGAGCAAGTTATGACTTGTTGAAGTTGGCCAAAAATCATGAAATGACCTATAATCTTTTGCATTCTTAAGGAAACTTCCATCCATTTTCTCACTTTTCACATAAAATAAGGCATGAAGTACACACCCTTAAGATCATCATGAAAAAATAATGGGCTCAAGTTGATAAAAATTGACCAAGTTATGACAATTTGTAGTCACATATGGAAAAATGGGGATTCATCTGAGTGTCTTGTAATCTTTCTTCTTCATCAAGTTCCTTCCACATGAAAACTCCTTGGCACTTTTGAAGTGATTTGTTGGTAACTCCTTGAAGATAAGGATTTTTTTAGAATCACTCAAAAATACCAAAAGATGAGCAAGATATGCTCCTTTGAAGTCCAAAAACCTAGCCTCTAGATCAAGAGAATGCTTTGAGGAACTTTGCCAAGTTTGAACAAACTTCTTGTGCCAATATTCTTTCTTTGTAAATAGAAGTTGTTGAGGATGATGATAAGGACTCATAACCACCAAAACCACTTCAATATCTTGAAATTTGATAGAAATATGCCCTTGTGACCAATAGGAACAAGACCTTGTTCAATCATGACAACTTCTTCCCTTAACCCTTTGTATTTTTGAATCAATTTTGATAACTTTGAAATATGTTGAATCAAAATGAGCCTTGTCATGCCATTTCTTCCAAAATCACTCTAATAGTGAGGTTTTGAATTTCTCAAGATTGACTAGGGCATGGAAATAAACTCATGAACCCATGAAGCAAACTTGCTAAACCTCATTGCCTTTACCTACATTATTAACAAGTAAGGCAACCCAACATTGCATTTTATTAATTAGAGAGAAAATCAAAGCAAAAATATCCATGATCACAAAAGAAAACAAGTCAAGGTGCTTGGTAACTCCTCAAAAGAGCAAGGCTAAAGATAGGGAGAAGAACCAAAAGCCCTAATGTGATCTTGTTGTGATTGAAGAAATATGGTATGATGAAGGGATCTTAGGGGCAAAAATTGGGGTACAACAGCTGCCCTTACTTAAGTTTCTTCTATCTGGAGATACGAAGGTTAAAAATCTTTGTGTCGACATGATTGAAGATACTTAAATATAAAACAAACCCTATTTTTGGCCCTAAGATGCCATGAAAATGCTTATGTATATGAATGCATATGAACAGTACCAAAGAAACGCAAAGTAACACTGGGGATGCAACAAAAATGAAGAAACAAAGGGGCAACCCCTCCAGGAAAATAAATCAATGGTGAACCAAAAGAACTGAATCAGAGAGGAAGATAATAAGCATCAACGTTCACTACCGATAGCAAAAAGATAACAAACATCAACGTTCACTGTCGATGGTCTACCAACTTTCGCTGAAGGTAGAAAGTGAAAATATATCATATCACCGCCGTTCACTGACGATGAACTATCAACGTTCACTAAAGATAGCAAAAAGATAACAAATATCGACGTTCACTGCCGATGTCCTACCAACATTCACTGAAGGTAGAAAGAGAAAATATCATATCACCACCGTTCACTGACGATGAACTATCAATGTTCACTGAAGATAGAAAAAAGATAACAAACACCGACGTTCATTTCCGATGTCCTACCAACATTCACTGAAGGTAGAAAGAGAAAATATATCATATCACCGTCGTTCACTGACGATGAACTATCAACGTTCACTGAAGATAGAAAAAAGATAACAAACACCAACGTTCACTGCCGATGGTCTACCAACTTTCAGTGAAGGTAGAGAGAAAATACATCATATCACCGCCATTCACTGACGATGAACTATCAACATTCACTGAAGATAACAAAAAGATAACAAACATCGACGTTCACTGCTGATGGTCTACCAACTTTCACTGAATGTAGAGAGAGAAAATATATCAAGTTATCCCAAAATTCTGGTGTTTTACCTAGAACGGGTCTCAACTTCTTCTTTAACCAAGGAAACCTTCCTGGAAAAGATCAAACATAAGTTGTCTCAAATAAAGAGACTTGTTACTTATTATCATGGAGAATTGCAAAAAGAAATGACTTTCTGGGGATAGAAATATGACTTCCCGGGGAAATGCCACGATATTCCTGCTGAGGAGATAAAGTCTTCTTGTGCAAAATAAATGCACAAACCAAAACTCGAAGTTCTCAGAAATCCAAAGTAAATAATATTATCATGCAACCACAAATCTGAATCAGAAATAAACTGGAGCAAGACGGCCAATGAAGATGCATCCTTTGATAAATAAACTCAAGAGGGAAAACCAAATTCAACTAAGAAAAGAGCACTGCAGGAAGGTCAGAACACAATGTCAATGAACGATGATTTTTAGCCATGCATGATGTATGTATGAATGTATGAGTGCTATCGTGCATATGCTGGTAAAAGGATGCATAATTAGTACAAACAAACAAAATTGCCTCAGGTACTAACAACATTGGGCTAAACTTCAACCATAAAGATCAATCTAAGAAAGGTAAAAGCAACTGCAGAAACCAAACCTATTGCCTGCCTTAAACTCACTGAGGAGGAACATAATCCGGATGTAGCCAAATCAAACAGATACCGGGATAGAACATCCTTCTTCCTATTTTATCGGAGAAGCAGTTTTCCAAAAGCAACATGCCTATTGGAGATTGCAAGACCAGCCTCAAATAAAGAAGACTGATGCCGACACAACTAAACATCACTGGGGGATTCAAGCCTATCTCCCTGGAGAAAAAACTGCGGATTGAAAATTTTCATCACGAATACTCATTCCAACAAGATATGCCTTGGGATAACCTTCCCGAGAAATCAAGAAGTTAACACTAGTGCCAATACTGCAAAAAGAGCAACATACCAGCACACCAAGGGAATAAAACCTTTCATCATATGAGGGAAAACTTCGCTGGGGAATCTGGGACAGAGGCTTCTGACCATGCAAACCCAAAATTAAAAGCGAACCAAGACTTGACTGGGGATAATGGGACCACAAACCCAATACTGTACCTTGCACCCACTGGTGTCGTCTTTAACTATCTGAGAAACACACAAAGATTGCGCACATACCAGCAAAATGACCTGAGAAAACCTTCATGAAGAAAGTAAATCTTCTTAAAACAACTGGAGTTCGTTCATTCGCGGGATCACCATTTTTGTTGTCATTGTTTCATCACAAATCTGAAAGTAAATTGAATTGTAAAGATCTCTTTTTTTTTAAAGTCAATTTTTCCTTTTTTAATCTTTTTGCTTTAACAGTTAGTATCAGTAATAAATGGAGTCTTTGCAAGCTAAATAAAAATAAGAACACAAAGAATTGGGAAAAAGCACGAATTTCATTAATAGAATGGTAGTCTGCGAATGGCGAGACTCCATGGATGATTACAAAGTTTGGGAAATGGTAATTCATAATGGAAAAGATACATTGAGATACAATGACCATTATTCCGCCTAACAACTTTTGAAATCCTGAGCAGCAGCTTTTCTTAAAGTATGGTGAGGATCCGAGAAGATTGTTGCTTCAACGGTCAAGTCTTGTCTGACGTAGTTACTTGCCAAGAAAAATCCCTAACTTTTGCCTAAGTTGCCCTTGTGGGTTTTCAACTTAGCGGGAAATTTATTCTGTTTATGTCTCTAATTTTTGCCTAGACCGCCCTTTCGGGTTTTTGGCCTACTGAGACGCTCTTTTTTTCCTAAGCCGCCCTTTCGGGTTTTCAACTTAGCAAATTGTTCTTTTATTTCTTTAGGCGAAGTATTTCTTGACTGCGTCAGCATTCATGGGACGTGGGAACTCCTCGCCATCCATAGTTTCAAGAATTAATGCACCACCAGAGAAGGCTTTCTTGACAACATACGAGCCTTCAAAACTGGGAGTCCACTTGCCCCTAGAATCAATGTTGAAAGACATGATCTTCCTGAGCACGAGGTCGCATTCTCTGAATTCACGAGGTTTGACCTTTTTATCAAATGCTTTCTTCATTCTTTTCTGATATAACTGTCCATGACATAAAGCTGTCATCCTCTTCTCTTCAATCAAATTCAATTGGTCAAACATGTTCTGGACCCATTCAGCCTCTGTCAACTTGGCTTCCATTATCACACCTAACGAGGGGATCTCTACCTCGACAGGGAGTACAGCTTCCATTCCATACACTAGGGAGAACGGGGTTGCTCCTATTGAAGTGTGAACAGATGTTCGATATCTATGTAGAGCAAAAGGGAGCATTTCATGTCAATCCTTATAAGTGACAACCATTTTCTGGATAATTCTCTTGATATTCTTATTAGCAGCTTCAACAACCCCGTTCATCTTTGGCCTGTATGGAGATGAATTGTGATGGACAATCTTGAATTCTTCGCACAGTTCTGTCATCATCTTATTGTTCAAATTCGAGCCATTGTTAGTGATGATTCTGCTCGGCACACCATACCAGCATATAAGATTGTTTTTAATGAAACGCACAACCACCTGTTTGGTAACATTTGCATATGAAGCAGCCTCTACCCATTTGGTAAAGTAGTCAATTGCTACCAAGATGAAACGGTGTCCATTTGAAGCTTTGGGTTCTATCATATCGATCATGTCAATACCCCATATAGAGAAAGGCCATGGGGAGGAAATCACATTGATAAGTGTCGGAGGCACATGGATCTTATCTGCATAAATATGGCATTTATGGCACTTCTTTGCAAATTTGTAACAGTCAGATTCCATTGTCAACCAATAATAACCTGCCCTTAGCATCTTTTTAGCCATAGAATGTCCATTAGCATGAGTTCCAAATGAACCTTCATGAATCTCATGCATCAACATGTCTGCTTCGTGTCTATCCACGCATATGAGCAAGACCATGTCATAATTTCTCTTGTATAACACATTTTCACTGAGGAAGAAACTGCCTGCCAATCTTCTCAGTGTCTTTCTATCTTTCTTCGATGCACCAATTGGGTATTCCTGAGTCTGAAGAAAATGCTTGATATCATAATACCAAGGTTTTTCATCTGCTACCTCCTCTGTTGAAAACACATGAGCGGGCCTATCCAGTCGTCGAACTGTAATTTGGGGTATATCATTCCAAGTATTCACTTGATACATGGAAGCCAGAGTTGCCAGAGAATCCGCCATTTGATTTTCATCTCTAGGAATGTGACGGAATTCAACTTTATTGAAGAAGGGTAGTAATCTTCTAGCATAATCTTTGTAAGGGATCAAGCCAGGGTGACGAGTGTCCCATTCTCCTTTAATCTGATTTATTACCAAGGCTGAATCACCATATACATCCAGAATTTTGATTCTGGGATCAATAGCTTCCTCAAGACCCATGATGCAAGCCTCATACTTTGCCATATTATTAGTTCAATCAAATTTTAGCCTCGCAGTAAAAGGAATATGTGATCCATGAGGAGTAACAATAACAGCACCAATTCCTTTACCATAAGCATTCACAGCTCCATCAAATACCATACTCCAACGAGATTCAGGGTCAGGGCCCTCTTCAGGCAATGGTTTATCACAATCTTTCACTTTCAGGAACATCACATCCTCATCGGGGAATTCATACTCTGCAGACTGATGATCTTCCACCGGTTGGTGAGCAAGGTAATCTGCCAACACACTACTTTTAATAGCCTTTTGAGTGCGGTATTCGATATCATATCTAGATAACAACATCTGCCAGCGGGCAATTCTCCCAGTAAGAGCAGACTTTTCAAAAATATACTTGATTGGATCCATTTTGGAGATCAACCAAGTGGTATGATTATATACTTCCGCAAACGCTTTGCCGCCCAGGAAAAAGCACAACATGTTTTTTCTAGCATGGAATACCGCGACTCACAATCAGTGAACTTTTTGATGAGATAATAAATGGCGAACTCTTTCTTTCTTGTTTCATCCTTTTATCCCGGAATACAACCCATGGACTTATCTAACACTGTTAGATACATAATCAACGGTCTTCCTTCTACTGGAGGGAGTAAGATAGGAGGTTCAAGCAGATATTCTTTAATACTCTCAAATGCCCTTTGGCAGTCATCCGTCCATACACAACCTTGATCTTTCTTTACCAACTTAAAGATCGGTTCACATGTTGTAGTCATGTAGGAAATAAATCTGGAGATATAATTCAAACGCCCGAGGAAACCCCTGACTTGCTTTTTAGTTCTTGGTGCTGAAATTTCTTGAATTGCTTTGACTTTATCAGGGTCAACTTCAATTCCTTTCTGGCTAACAATAAAAACCCAACAATTTCCCCGATCTAACTTCGAAGGTGCATTTATTTGGATTCAAGCGGAGACGATAATTCCTCAAATGCTTAAACAACTTCGATAAATCTTCTATATGCCATTCTTCAATTTGGGATTTGGAAATCATATCATCAACATATACTTCGATTTCTTTGTGCATCAGATCATGGAATAAGGTTGTCATAGCCCTCTGGTACATTGCATCAGTGTTCTTCAACCCGAAGGGCATCACTTAATAATAGAATGTTCCCTAGGGTGTGATAAACGTTGTTTTTTCCATGTCCTCTAGAGCCATTCTTATTTGATTATACCCAGAAAATCCGTCCATGAACGAGAATACTTTGAATTTTGCTGCGTCGTCCACTAACATGTCGATGCGGAATTTTCCGTCTTTTTTCAGTACTGGGACAATATTGGCAATCCATTGAGGATACACTGACGTCACAAGAAAACCAGCATTAATCTGCTTTAGGACCTCCTCTTTGATCTTTACTGCCATATTTGGGTGGGTTCTTCTCAACTTTTATTTAACTGGCAGACACTTTGGCTTCAACGGCAAACGATGCTCGACAATGTCTGTATCTAGACCAGGCATATCTTGATAAGACCAAGCAAAAATATCCACATATTCTTTCAACAGCTCAATCAACCCGCTCTTTACATCAGGATGCAACGATGCTCCAATCTTAACTTCCTTGGGATCTTCTTCTGAACCCAAATTAATCACTTCCAAAGGTTCCTTATATGGCTGAATGGTATTTTCCTCGTGCTCAAGCAACTGTGAGACCTCTTCTGGAATCTCATCATAATCTTCGTCTTCAGCCCCAAACACAGGACAATCAAAGTTGGGAGAGAGTGCAGGGTCATTGTATTCAACGGGTTTTTTAATTAATCTGCACATATGATTTATGACTGCTTTTAGAAACTGACACATATAACGAGTGATCATGCAGATTAATTTTCAGTTATTATTTATTTTGAAAGGGTTTTTTTTATCACCATTTCCCAAGAAAAAGCAGAAAATAAAGACATTTTTTTTGAAGCAAAGACACCTTTTATTAATGATCTTAAAAGTTATAGCAAACAGGTAAGCCCTACAACATTAATACTTCCACCTTGGGCAGAGTGAAAGCTTTTCAAAAGAAAGAAACAGATTAACAAAAAAAATTACTTTGAAACATGTATGCAAGAAGGAACATCAATGGTGACCCAGTTCTGAACTCGGACTCCATGCGTCACATAATTCGGTACTTCCTGCTCTGCTTCATCCTCTTCAACAACATTAATTCTAGAACCAATTAGATGGAGGTAGCCTCCGCTGCAGAAAACATCCTGATTATTGTTTAAAGTAGACTTTGACTTCAAATTTTTGCCTTTGTCATTCCTCAAAGATAAACCTAAACTAGCTTTGTCTTTGTTCACGGGTGGATCCACAAGCCGTCCCCAAACTGCATTATGACCATTGTGCACAACCTGTTGCGCGTCCTTCAGGGAACTCACAAAATTCTCATTCCTCCTTATGTTGTCAATGGATAGGGCTTGGAACTGGGTTCCAACAACAGCCTCATCCGCTTCTACAATACTGAAAGTGGATAGATGGGATATCAACAATGCTTGCTCCCCATTCATGATCACTACCTTCCCTTCACGCACAAACTTTATCTTTTAATGCAGAGTTGAAGTGACAGCCCCTACTTCGTGAATCCATGGTCGTCCTAGCAAACAACTATATCCGGGAATAATGTCCATGTCCTGAAAGGTTATCAGAAACAAATGTGGTCCTATATGGATGGGTAAGTCCACTTCACCGATAACATATTTCCTCGACCCATCAAAAGCCTTCACAATGATGCCACTCGGGCGCATAGGTGTTCCTTGATACTTTAACTTCATGAGAGTACTCCTCAGTGTGGCATTCAACGCGGATCCATTATCAATTAGCACATTGGACAGCGAATCATTCTTGCAGTTCATATATATATGGAGGGCCAGGTTGTGATTCCTCCCTTCATTTGGTAACTCATCATCGCAGAAACTCAAGTTGTTACATGACGTAATGTTTCCAATTATGCTGCTGAATTGATCTAACGGCATGTCATTCTCCACAAAAGCTTGGTCTAGTACTCTCATCAGTGATTCTCTATGAGCGGAGGAATTCATCAATAAAGCTAGGATGGATATCTTTGAAGGAGTCTGTAATAGCTGATCTACAATTCTGTAGTCGCTCATCTTAATTATCTTCAAAATATCATGCACTTCTTTATCTAATGTAGCTTCACTAGTCTCTCCTGTAGCCTTCTTAGGATCATTGTTCTCAGCAATTTTCTTTCCAGCAACAACATCTCTTTGTACAACCGGTGCAAACACACGACCACTACGGGTCACCCTGCTATTATCTGCTATATTTCCAACATCTGGCATTGGCTGGATGGGAACTTCCACCCCATCTTCTAAGATTGTAGCGTTGTATTTGTAAGGCACAGCCTTATCCGATTTATAGGGAACAGGACCTGGCAGACTAATTACCAATGGGGTAATAACTAGTTTTCTATGGTACTCTACCTCAAGATGAGAGGGTGCAGCAAAACAAGGTACAATGATGTTTACCCCTTCCTCAACACAATCAACCATCAAAAGGTCATTTCCAGCAGACAAATCTTTGTCTGAAGAGAAATACTCATCCGCGGAGGCATACTCTTCCTCTGACTCTTCTTCCATCAAACAAACTTCAACCATATCAATCTTGTGATAATCATCTCTCTGACCTGTGATCTTAATAGTTTCATTGTCTAACAGCAATTGAACACCCTCTCTCACAATAGAACATCCTCGGGGGTCTTGACAGCAAACTATGCAAGATCCATATTGGTGTTCCACCTGACCAACAGTATGGCAAAAGGTAGCATGCAACTGCACGAGATCCTCATTCTAATACTCCACATCAAAAATTTTGAATTCACCAGGACATCCAGAAACCATATTCACTTTCTCTTCATATTCTGCCCTAGGCCTGATTATATGGATTAAACCTTCATCCATCATCTCCTGTAAATCAACCTTTATCTTCTCGCAACCCTGTATGTTTGTACTGCAAACAGCACAACCGGCGTGGTCATGCGTATAATAACTAAATTCACAAAGGTCTGTGTGCATCTTCACCAAATCTCCTCTAACCAAATTAATGTCAAAAATCTGAAAGTCACCTGGACAACCGGCCACCATATTTACAGCATTCACCCCACCGTGCTTGGGTAGAGGATTGTCTTTCACATTAGGTCCCATGTCTTTGAAAGATAGAATTCCAGACTTCACCAACCTTTGCACTTCAGTCCTCAAAGTATAACAATTTTCAACACTATGCCATGGTGCTCCCTGATGAAAGGCATGCGTCTAGTCTGCTTTGTAATACCAAGGCAATGGTGATGGTACGGTTGGAGGTGGTCGTGTCTGGACCAACTTCTTCTGAATCAATGCTGGTAGTAGCTCTGCATAGCTCATGGGAATAGGGTCATAGTTCTCCCTTCTCTGATTATTCCCTTGGTTCCCCTGCTGGGGCTGTCTTTGATAAGCAACGGTAGTCGGAGCGGCATTTATAACAGGAGTAACTGAGGCAACTTGCTGGTGACGCTGATAATTCCTTCTAGCAGAGTTCACTCTCCTCTCTTGTATGACGGAATTTGTATCCCCCTCTTTCTTCTTTGTAAACCCATAAGATGGCTTTTTCACACCTCCGGATCCTTCACCCTTTGTCAAATGGCCTTCTCTTACTGCCTATTCTAGGCGGACACCCATTCCTACCATCTCTGTAAAATCACTTAGGGCACTTGCTACCATTCTTTCGTAGTAGAAAGCGCCTAGTGTCTTCAGAAAATCTTTAGTCATTTCCTTCTCCTCCATGGGAGGAATCACTTGTGCAGCCACTTCGCGCCATCTCTGTGCATACTCCTTGAACGATTCTCTGTCTTTCTGAACCGTGGCCCTAAGATGGTCACGGTCGGGCGCCATGTCCACATTGTACTTGTATTGTTTGATGAATGCTTCTCCCAAATCATTAAAAGTATGGATGTTGGCGCTGTCTAAACTCATGTACCATTTCAATGTTGTGCCGGTCAGACTATCCTGGAAAAAGTGAATCAGCAAACGCTGATCATCGGTGTGGGTAGACATTCTCCTCACGTACATCACCAAGTGAGCACGAGGGCAAGTGTTGCCCTTGTACTTCTTAAACTCTGGGACCTTGAACTTAACAGGAACTTTAACATTCGGGACCAAACACAACTCATTCACATTCTGCCCAAATAACTCTTTTCCCCTAAGAGCCTTCATCTCTCTTTGCATTCTATCGAACTGCTCTTCGAAATCATCCATTCTGTCATAAAGACCCAAGTCTTCACTCGGCGGAGGGAAAGGACGACACACATCTTCATTAACAAACGGAACCAAATTCACCGAAGGAGGTGCAGCAGGAACAGTATGCACCACAGGAGGTGCTGGAGTAACAACAGTTTGAACCACCAGAGCATCTTGGGGGCCCAAATTGAAACATTCAGGTGAAAAATTCTTTGGCATTCCCCACGGATAACCCTGAGGCATACGGTTTTGAACAAAAGTTGGAGTAGCGAATACAGGAACAGTAGGAACTTCGGCATTTGCCCTTGTTGGTTGAGGTTGAACACTCGGTGGCTGATTCTGAGCAACCACCAGAGCTTCCATCAGAGTAGTCAAATTGGCCAAGTTGGCCTTCAAAGCAGAAACTTCTTCGCGCAGCTCGCGATTCTCCTGTTCTAAGTTGTCTATCTTCTTTTTGAAATTAGCCCGAGTGTTGTAGTGATGAGTCAGATTGTTGAATGAAGTAAAGAAGTTAGGTAAGACACCTGGGTATGCATAACAAATGCAAGAAATATGTTCAATATGATGCATGATATGCAATACACATGATTATTTTTTACTTTATCATTTAATATTTCAAGGGATTTAACATTTATAGACATATCGCAAACATCAATGTAATAACGCTTTTGAAATACTGAAAAAAAATTATTATAGTAACTTCAAAATGTATTACAAGTTTCAATGATCCCAAGTACAAGATGAAAATACAATCTAGAATCCTAAGAAAAGGAACTGATAGAGATCAATCTGTACGCTGGCGCTTCCCTGTGAGCCTGGCGATCTGAGCCCTCAACCTCTGGTTTTCTTCCATATGTTTGATGGCAACCTCCTTCCAATCATTTGGATCAGGAAATGAGAAATCATCACCTGTTTGAGGCTTAGGAGAAAATAAATCCCCTTGCCTCTCCATAGACTCTACTGCTTGACTCTCGGGGATCTCGATCAAATCGTCTTTCTCCTTCAGGTCTGCTCTGTAGGAACTCTCTAAAGTATGGAACTTGTTCTTCCAAGCATCCCTTTCCTGTTGCATCCTAACCAAAGCAAGTTGCATCTCTTCTAGATCATCTAATAAGGGAGGAGTGGTCTTCACAAATAGATCAGGCATGGGTGTCTCCCGAGTATACAACATCTTCAACTGAATGGCTCTTGATCGGACCCACTTAAGATATGGCTCCAAAGAAACAACACTCCTAGGTACCAAATCCATCCTACTCTTCTTATGAATGTGACGCCAGGCCTTCGCAATCTGCTCCCTAGCTTCCCTATGGTCTTCTCCTTCCTTCAGAAAGAAACTACTCAAATGAATACTGTTTGGTTTATCCCTCATCGGATAACCAAGATGCCTTCGTGCAAGAACAGGGTTATAGTTAATTCCTCCTTTTGTACCAAGAAGAGGTACATTGGGGAAACTACCACAATTGTCAATAATTTCCACATCCTGATAAGCTCGATGATACCAATCAATATCTGAGTGAGTAAGTGCCATGATCTTAGGAGCCCAACGGGGTTCCTTCTTGACATCCCAAAAAGCATCAGACTAAGGCATATGAGATATGTACCACCGGTACAACAGAGGCGTGCAACAGATAATCATTCCCCCATTATAAGAATTCTGAAGATGAACAGAGTAATAAGCATCACCCAACAGTGTAGGAATCGGGTTTCAATCATGAAAATCCTAATAGCGTTAATGTCGACAAACTTGTCCACATTAGGAAATAAGAATAATCCATAAGCAAGTAAAGCAAAGATGGCCTCAAAAGCAACTGTACTCTTCATTCTAGAAAAGTAACGAGCTTTCTCCAATAAGAACTGAGCTGGTAATCCTCTAATCCCTCCTTTAGTAGTCATATGGGCTTCCACCTCGGACTTCCCCAGATGAATCAAAGCAGCAATCTTATGTGGTTTTGGCTCACCCTCCAAACCAGTAAAAGGAATATGATCAGTAACAGGTAAATCCAATAGATAAGAATACTCCTCCAGTGTAGGCATCAATTGATAATCGGGAAAAGTAAAGAAGTGATACATTGGATCATAGAACTGGACCAAGGTAGAGAGAATACCCTCCTTCATCTTCAGCTTCATGAGTGGAATAATGGATCCATACTTCTTCCGAAAGTCTGCAGAACACTCGATCTCTGGAATTAGACTGATCAACTCATCTATCTTGGGATCCTTGAAACTGTATTTCTCGGTCTTTCTCTTTCCAGAATCCATGGTTAAAAGTACCTGAGATATTCACAAATAGTCAACCTTTAAATCCCTTGAAATATTGTTTTCTTCAAAAGATGCTTATGAGTGCATGGATGCATGATGCCACAATCACACACAAGATCACACATATAGGGTTCATAGGTTCAACTTCACGAGCATGAGGTCGAAGGTACTACCCATAAGGTGTTGGTCTAAAAAGTTATCACCTGCCGAACAAGGTCCTAGAGGTTCCCAGAGTCTACATCCTTCCTTCGGATATTACCAACTTCTCGATTAACTCGGTAATTAGTAATATTCTCAAGAAAGACTCGTCTGAGCATAGTATCGCATGACAACTATTTCCGGATTACTCTGTTATAGCTTCCGCACTACACCTAAAAGGCCAAGATGGGTTAGGTATTCTACGGTCCTCAATTTCAGCAGGCTCCCAGGTCAAAAGTAGTACGTCTTCCCGATTACTCGGTAAATGACACTACAGTCAAAGGGGCCTCCACTGAGTGGGGGATCTCATGCCTCCTTTTTTGGGATTACTCCCTCAAAGTTAACATGACTATACCTCCCGTCCTATCTTAAAGTTTGCCCAAGTCCGGGTATAGGACTTATGAGTAATCACCAAGCACCCTGAAAACCAGGAAAATCCAGACAAACATATATACAACATATAACACATAAACACAATAACACATATATAGATATAAATAAAGATAGGCTTAACACACTTAGGGATAGACCAGTAAGAGGTCAATCTTTCCCCAGTGAAGTCGCCATTTTTTCTGTAGCGGTAGAAATGTTCAAGACTAAGCCATTGGATTGACTAGACTTTATACAAATCAAAATAAAAATCGCCACCGCGCTTTATTGTTTCCAAAGGAATGGGAAAAGAGCGAATAACCCAAAAAAGGGGGAAAGATTCAAGGTAAGGGGGTTGGTTATGCAAAGGGAAGGTATTAGCACCATAAACATCTATGGTACTCTGCAGGAATCTCTTTGTAAAATCTGTATATTTTGGCTATAAAAATGTGTTGTATGTAAAATGGATGGTGGAGGTGAGAAAAGAAATATATTTTTTATGATTTTTTCACCCGCCGCGGTTGCGAACCTTTAGTGCCTACGTACCACCTTTCGTGCAATAGGGGATCAGGTACACGTAGTTCCTCTTTTAAAAATTTGAAACACAAGTGTGTTGGTTAATTTTATGAGATAAGACATCATCGTCATTGTCCGTGTGGAAAACATACTTACTACCCACAATCATGAGAAAGGAGAATTTGCATCATCTCAAAGTGGAGGATATGGCTTAGATTTTAAAATCAACAATGCCTCACTCAACACCCAAGTGGAAAATATCTCATTGCACTACATATTATAGAAGTATAGTTGTTTGCATCACTACAAGGATTGACAAGAGTCTAACCTTTTGAGAAAAGTTTTAAAATAAAATCCAAAGTGGCAAAATAGTTTGAAATGAGATTATTTGACTTTTAGTCTTCTCACAAAAATTTCAAGGTATTATTAAATTGATTGGAATTTATTTATGAAAATATTTTGAAAATGCATGGACCTAAGTCCAAGTTTATTATGAAAGTGGTTTAAGTTTCAAAACAAGAAGAGTTTTCAAAAGGAGGGAGAATATTTTTGAAATTAAAAAACATGGGAGGAGAAGAAGAGACTATCCTAAAGCATAAGGTAAAAGCTAAGGATAAGAACCATCTAACCAACAAGAAGCCAAAACTTAATATTATGAGCCAAGATAGAATTCCCATTCTTTGGATTGAAACCAATCAAGCAAAGATACTAGACCTCTTCAAATGTATTAAGTCTTCACAAAAATTGGGCAGAGTAACGGCTGTATACGGGTGAATTCTAGATTACAAACAAAGGATGTAATCACAAAAACCTGCACACAAAAACAAACAAGCAACCCAATGTCTTGAGGTAAACCTCAAGAGCTCCAGACAAAATAATCAGATAGGATCATAAGGTCTCCAAGATAGGCCAAGGTCTCTAATCCTAAGTCCAAGAAAAAGTCCCATGCTCCATAATACCCAGGATAGTAACCAAATAATCCAAGTACCATTAAGAGTTTTTTAGGGTTTATGTTGATTATTAAGTATCTTAAGAAAAGAAAAGAAAAGCTCAAGTGAGCAAAGTAAAATGGCAAAAAAAATAAATGCTCAAATGAGAAAAGATGAAAATGGCATGAAATGTAAATGCTAAAAATAAATAGTACATAAAGCATAAAAAAGAATAAAAGCATAAGATAAAACAAGTCAATAATTAGTGGTTAGTTGGATGACCATCTTGAAACTTTCATTTGGAACTCATTAGAAGATTGGTAGAACCAAAGCCTCCACACAACAAGTTGCATTTGCTTTTTGTCAAGTATATCATCCATTTGGAATTCTCATAAGTACCATTTAATGATCAACAATGTTTAAGTGATCCGCGTTGACCAAAGGTGTTGTAGATCCATTAGAGGACTGGTAGAACCAAAGCCTCCACACAATGAATCTCAAGGTTATTGGATCAAAGAGATCAAATTAACATACTTGGGCTTACAATCATAAGTTTGGGCCATGAATGATCATTTATCCGAATCGGGACAAAATTTAGCGCTATGTTAAGCAATCATAAGTGGACTTATATAGAAGTCGCACCTATTTTGAGGCTGGTCAATAGCAATCTATGCACCATTTATTTTGAGACATGATATAGAGATCATGCTTCAACAACATTTAGTGCAATGAGAAGGGGATGAGATGAAGAGGAATTAGGGTAAAAAGAGAAAGCACATTTGAATTAATATTCAATCAAACTATTATTAAAATCATTCATCCACTTTTGTGGAGTTAGACTCAACACCATAGATCCAATGATGTTAATAAAGCCATTATCAAAAAATCAACCCAAGACGGCCAGAAAATAATCACAAAATAATAGTATAATTAATATATACATTAAAAGGTTTGAAAATGTTTTTAAAAAATGGAAAATAATGAGGAAAATATAAATTATGTTCAAATTAATCATGAAATGAAAAATAAGACCATAGAAAAATCATAAAATAGGCCAAGTAATTTTACAAAATTTTTGGTAATTTTTAAAAGTCAGAAACTATTTTTAAAAATTAAAATAAATGGGTGAAATGAACAAAAATAGTAAAAAATAATAAAGTAAAAAACAAAAATAAAATAAGGTCACCAATATTTGTCACAATATCATTGGATCATTCCATAATTTTTTCAGAATTTAAAAATGTATAAAAGTATTTTTAAACATTTTAAACAAATCAAATAAGTGTAAAATTCATAAAAAATACCAAAACACAAAATTAAATTGTGAAAAAATAAAAATCAGAAAGAGAATAATCAAAAATATTTTTCATAATTTTTTCAGATTTTTTGGACTAAAAATAATTTTCTATGATTTTTTGAAATTTAAAACAATTAAAATATAAAAATCAGAAAAATAAAATAAAAGTAAAAGATGTTCACCATTAGATGAGAGTCAAAACGCGTTAGTAATCAAATCCAAGAGATCTGGCGCGCTGTGCATATCATGGTCATTAATGAATAATGTACAGAATCAATAATAAATCATATTTTTTAAAAACACAAATGGCACGCCATCATTGGTTGGGAGATGACACGTAGGTCATCTTCAACCTTCAGCCAACATGATTTGCAGGTCTCTCAAACTGTAAAATCAGAAGCTCAGACCTATGCCAATCGCTTCGTCTCTTCAAGACGAAAACAACCACACCCTCGCACCAAATTTGTATAAACTGTAGCTCAAGCAATTTGAAAAGAAAGTTTTAAAAAGGGATTTGAAAATTCATGGTCAAAACGTGCTTCCAGTGAAATATAAGTGTTGCGACTAGAACCATGGCAATGAGAGCAACACAATGATATCAGAGTTTTGAAGAATTGATGAAGGAATCTACCTATTGAAGTTGAGTTGCAGAGCTCTGAAACTGGGCTTCTATGGAGCAGTATATGGCACGATTCTTGAATGTAATTATATGGTTAGCTTCAGGGAAGATCAAGGAAGGTGAATTGAGAGAAAAAATGAATTGAAAATAGATTTCAAAGTTGCTGAATTCTGGGTTGTGAAGCAAGTTTGGCAATGTGATTCTGGCTATCTAAGCTTGGGAAATTGAATGGGGGATGACCCTCTATTTATAGGGAAGCAAATGGGATCAAAAGGAATAGCAAATGATGCATTTTGGAGGGAATTTGTGTGGGTTTGCATCATGAAGAAAGTGTGACTCAAACTTGATCAAAACTCAGCCAAATCGTGCGTTTCGTGATGCTAATCACTTATGGAAAGTTGCTAAACAAGATTAAAACCAAAAACACGTGGAAATCTTGTGATTCGAAGCCAAAACAAAGATTTCAAAATCCTGACTTTGTGAAAAATTCAGTTTTAAACTACCCAATTCAAATCCATGGCATTTCCATCTCAAGGGGTCTTAGGGCATAATTCTTGATACTTTGGAAATATGAGGTTACAAGCTTTGCAATGGAAAAAGAATGGAATCAAATGGATGCTTGAGCTGAAAGTTACATGGAGTCAAAGTTGAAGAAAAAGAATTGACTTTCCATACTTAGAAATATTTCAAATTCTTCTTTAAAAATGACCTATATATTTATATCCAAACATGGCCTTCCACTTAGAATTTTCTATGGAAAAAAAAAGATGGAATGAAGTAGATATCTTGAATGACATTTTGAAATTTGAACCACTCAAAATCTCCAAAAATTGAGCAAGTTATGACTTGTTGAAGTTGGCCAAAAATCATGAAATTACCTATAATCTTTTGCATTCTTAAGGAAACTTCCATCTATTTTCTCACTTTTCACATAAAAGAAGGCATGAAGTACACATCCTTAAGATCATCATTAAAAAAGAATGGGCTCAAGGTGATAAAAATATACCAAGTTATGACCATTTGAAGTCATATATGGAAAAATGGGGATTCATCTGAGTGTCTTGTAATCTTTCTTCTTCACCAAGTTCCTTCCACATGAAAACTCCTTGTAACTTTTGAAGTGATTTGTTGGTAACTCCTTGAAGAGAAGGATGTTTTTGGAATCACTCAAAAATACCAAAAGATGAGCAAGATATGCTCCGTTGAAGTCCAAAACCCTAACCTCTAGATCAAGAGAATGCTTTGAGGAACTTTGCCAAGTTTGAACAAACTTCTTGTGCCAATATTCTTTCTCTGTGAATAGAAGTTGTTGAGGATGATGATAAGGACTCATAGCCACCAAAACCACTTCCATATCTTGAAATTTGAGAGAAATATGCCCTTTTGACCAATAGGAACAAGACCTTGTTCAATCATGACAACTTCTTCCCTTAACCCTTTGTATTTTTGAATCAATTTTAATAACTTTGAAATATGTTGAACCAAAATGAGCCTTGTCAAGCCATATCTTCCAAAATCACTCCAATAGTGAGGTTTTGAATTTCTCAAGATTGACTGGGGCATGGAAATAAACTCATGAACCCATGAAGCAAACTTGATAAACCTCATTGTCTTTACCTATATTATTAACAAGTAAGGCAAACCGAAATTGCATTTTATTAATTAGAGAGAAAATCAAAGAAAAAATATCCATGATCACAAAAGAAAATAAGTCAAGGTGCTTGGTAACTCCTCAAAAGAGCAAGGCTAAAGATAAGGAGAAGAACCAAAAGCCCTAATGTGATCTTGTTGTGATTGAAGCAATATGGTATGATGAATGGATCTTAGGGGCAAAAATTGGGGTACAACAGGCCCATGTCAAGTTTCAAGCCCTACATCAAAAGTTTGCTCAATCAATGGCTCAGATGATTGAAAATCAATTGTCTTGGTCAAAAAGTCAATTATGGTCAACATATAGTCAAACTTCAAGATTTTTGGTCAACATCAACATTTTTAAGTGATATTCAACATTTAATCAAGGGTTGATCATGATTCCCCAAGGAAAGCTCTCAAATCATAAAAAGTCAAGAATTGTCAAATTAGGGTTTCCTTAGGAGAAGTCAACTAAACTTTGACAAGGCATAACTTTCACATACTTCATAAACTTTTACCCAAACAAAGCTCATTTTGAAGAAAATCCAATTCTCTACAACTTTTATTTTACTCTCAAGTCCAAAAAATGTTTCATTTGGAAGATATGAACTCATACATTATATGTCATTTTCAAAATTCAACAAAAGACACTTTTTGTCAAGGCAGCTTACATCAAGATAATGTCTTCAAAAGCAAAAAAGATCAACATAGATATTGTATAGGACATCTTGAGATTTCCAAAAATTCCATGATCATCTTCAAAAGATAAAAATTGACCAAGTTATGAGTTTCATAAGTTGGGAGATTTTGAAGAAATTCATGAAGTTCAAATTGGGCAACTTTGAAACTTTGAGCTAATGAGCCTAATTTTTGGTGTTAAAAAATGTTTACCAAATATTATAGGACCTCTAATTCCATTTATACATGGCTTTGATTTTTATTCATATTTATCTTGATTTTATTTAATTTAAAATCAAATAAATTGAATAAAATCACAAGAAAATCATAGGCTATGCATATGGGGTAGATTTGATCCACTTTGGAGCCCATTAATTCGTGCAAGACAAACATAAACTGCCCAAGTTCATGCAGCATCAAGAAGGGGCAAGAATCACTCATTTTTGGCAAGCTTTGAATGTGTTTTATTCTTGTCTCAAAGGCCATCATGGCTTGGTTTTTATACCATACATATATACTCCTCTCTTCCCTATATATAAAGTGCACATTCAGAAGCAAAAGGAGATTGTTGTACCCCCAAAATTTTCCCTCTCTTTTCTCAATACATTTCTCATAAAGATCTTCAATGGCTCAAGTTTGCATAAGTTTTGAATAGGTCAAATCCCCTTCTAAAGCACTGAAACTCCAAATTAGGGTTTTGATTTTCACAAGGAAAATTGGAATTCCAATGCCTCAATTGGCTTTCATGGTTCATCATATGCCTAAGAATACTCATGCCAAGTTTCAAGTCTTGGATCATAATTTTGCTCAATCAATGGATCAGATAACTAAAAATCAGCTATATTGGTTAAAAAGTCAACTGTGGTCAAACCATAGTCAAAATTCAAGATTTTTGGTCCACATCAATATTTTGAAGTCATATTCATCAATTGATCAAGATCTCATCACAATTCCTTAAGAAAAACAGTCAAATCATCAAAAGGGCAAATGGTCAAAATTAGGGTTTTTATTGAGAATGACCTTTCTAGTTCCGTGTCGGAAGGGCCTCCATTTGCGTAGTCTCGCGCAAGGCAGGCGAAACCAGATATGGTTGTAGATTCAAGAGCGAAGGAAGTGTAGCCTACGGTTAAGGGAAGCCGTCTGGGAATTTAGCATACGCCGTAGTGTAGCTACTAGTTCCAGCAGGTATTGGTGTCTAATCTCTCTTACTGGGATGGTTCATCTGGGAATAAGCTAACCCCTACCACGGCTTCAGCGCCTTAACGCAAGTAGTGTAGTCAGATAGTCCTGAGGTAGCCAACCGACCTTAACTTAACAATTACATTTCCTCAGTTGAGTTCTGAACCTCTTTCTCTTTTATATCCTTTCTTTTTGATTTTTATGTTAGATTCTTAGTAGCTGCTGTTTATTCAAGGATTGCATTTTATGTGCTCGAATGAAACTTTGGTTGGACGGGCGGGTCGAGGGATCTCAAAGAGAGGGTGCAGTTAGTCAGTACGGCAAGTAGAAAGCAGCTCAAATACCGGCAGGTAGAAAGGAAATAAGCTAGGCGATTACCGGAAAGTAGGCCAGTTCCGGTAGTGGTTACTTGATCAGAGAATCAACTCCTTGCTTCATTCTTTGTTCTGGTAATCTATTGTAGTTGTTATTAAACAACAGTATTCCCACCTCGTCTATCTATCCTTTAAAGCCGAAGGAGAGGAGTGAGGGGTTTACCAAGAAAGTATGATCCTTATGGGAATCATAGCTATGCCCAGGTAGTTTCATATTAGCAAGAAAATGGGTATTCTGAATGAATAAACGCTAAACGATATTTTATTGATATTGATATATTAATAAATCTATTGAATAAACAGGAACTAGCTCAACTTGTAGGGAATAAACAAGCTACCTTAGGGAAGATGCCTTAGTACAAGCGCTAAGCGAGTGAGTGAACTGCTCCCTCTACTTCCCTCTGGCGTATTTATCATTGAAAGTGTGTATGAAGACGAGGATAAAGACAGTCTGCGGCTGTATACTCAATCTCCACGGAGGAAGGATCATCTTGGGTTTCAAAGATCCAATCCAATTTACAGGTTTTACCACGACTGGCTCGAATCTCTTTATCTACGGCTAATCACCTCGTCTCCGGACTTATCATCTCCAGTATCTTCCGCATCCGAACTGGTTCACTAGACTTTAGGTGCTTTTTTGCTGTCTTCGAGGTTCGTTTCTCAGCAACTACCCCCCGGGATTCGTCTTCTCAGCTTTTGACTATCTCGAGTTTCTCATCTATGAACGTGCCGGTTCTGCTCTCCCCTTTTATTTTGGGTTGCCCAACCCTCCATAACTCAAATATTATTATCTCTTTAATTACGCTTCGCACAACCATCTTAACTCGCTCGGCCTCCTCAAAGAAGAAGTCTTATGTGTCAACTTCTCGCTTCAGCTCGCAGGCCTGCTGTGCTGCTCTTCAAGCAGATGCTTCTTTCTCTTCCAGCCCAAGCCCATCTTGACTCTTCCTCAAAAGAAAGGAAGGCTCAGAAGGACTCGCCCAAAGCAGAAATCTAATATACAAGATGGAATGGTTCATCAACATGCCTTGGGAGCATGAGAGCGCGACTGGGCAAACACTTAAATAAGATGTAGGGCTAACCTCCCCCAAAGGATAGGGTAAAAGTTTATTCCAATCTTTCGGATAAAACCTAACCGAAAATTTTGATTCTGGAAAGACCCTTCTTACTGGAAACCCATTATGACCTTTGTACCACCAGACACTTATGCCATTCAATCAAATGGAGAAGCAAATCTGTGAACTACCCCGCACTTCTTCTTCGTAAAAAGAACATGTTTCTCCTCGTAATAATCTTCGTAATCAGAATCTGGATACTGAATCTACAACATTCATGATCAGAGTCGACTGGACTGGAATGACATTGACGCAGAAACAGAATCAAGAGAGTAGGCAGAAGCTAGAACTGCTCGATCCGGCCAAGGTCAAGTAAATGGATCTCGTCCTCTTTAGGGGGCACAGGCTCTACATCCAATTCTTGAACTTACTCTCATCTCTTTACTCTTTGTTTTACGTTTATAGACAATTGGAAGAGATCTGAAAGAAAGATCTCCAGAACTTTCGGCGTAAGACAAAGTTTTCGGCGCAGGGAGCGGAGTTGGCAGGTAGCCCAAGCCTATGTTTTCTGAGATCGACGTACTGGCCGGCTAGCCAAGCTTCCCTTTCTTCTTCACTTAGATGCGGCTCGAGGGGTACTTTTCTGCCTCGACCGTTCTTCACGAAAGCCCGACAGGCTCCTCAAGGTCATAGCCCATGTCTTTCGCTTCTTTGCAATCGGACTGTACTTTATCTTTCTTATCTCACCATCGGTGACGATTCTTTCCAGCGTAGAATAAGACTTCCGGGCTACCCTGTGAAAGATGAGGAAAAAAACCTTCCATTGAGAGGACGAATGTCGCTCCACTCCATTAGGGTCCTCTTCCTGAGAAGGTTGCTGTAATGCAGGAAGTGGCATCTTTATTTACCGAGAGTTGAAGTAATTCCCCCAGCCCCAGTTTAGAGATTTCGTCAACGGGGTCATGCTCTTTGAGATAGCGTTGACCGTAAATCCCTTAGCTTTCGAGGGATTCGGAGAGGTCTACGAACCTGTGCTTCGGCTTTCGCTGGCGGGCTTTCGTCATCCATCACTGTCTGGGTCGTCGTTGTAAAGACGCGCATCCGTACAGACAGTATGCCTAGACTCCTTTAAAAAAGGGCTTATTGTCGGCAAATACCCAGTTTATCCCTTCTCATCAACGTATTTGAAGCATTGATGAAGGGTGGAAGGTACCACGCTGTGGATCCAAGCAGGAAGTTTAGGAGGTGTCACCGTCAATCACGTAAGAAGTGACCTCAGTCTTCAGATCCGCACACACAAGAGACGAATCTTGCCGATGGCTCTTTGCGAGTCGGCATTGTACCCCAGAATAGTAACCTTGGTCTGACTTAGCCGGCTCGTAGTAAGGAATTCCTAGATCGGCTAGGGCCCGCAGTGGCATCACGTTGATGGAGTCCCCAGGGTCCCGCGGTAGCCTTCTTTCTTTCGCCGATGTCACCGGTGAGATAAAATAAAGGGGCCGCTTATGTATGCTTATTCCTGTCCAGCAAGATGTCTTCTGTCGATAAGGTTATATCTGCACTCTGGACTTTCTTCATTGGTGCTTCCATGTACTCATCTTTGATGCTTTGAACTTCCACCCTGTTGACATGTAGGGCATACTTTTCTTTGCTTCCTTCCTACTACTAAGCTGCTTTCTTTATAGGCTAAAGCCTCCTATCTACGGTAGCTGACGCAGCAAGACCCGAGGAATCGGATACGGATCTTTTTCAGTCTCTTTCGCTGGGGAAAAGCAAAGAGGGAGGACTTTCGGAAGAAGGCGTCGTCCGCTGATGATCTTGAGGTTGGGAGGCAGGTCAGGGGGAGAACGAATGCTTGTGGATAGCCCGCGAATACTCCTTACTTAGGCTTTCCCCCCGGAAGAGCTGATGCTACTTACTAAGAGACTTCCGTTAGTGAGGAGAGAACTATAGGCTTTAGTCCAAAGACAGAGTCAGGGATTTCTTAACAATCTAGTCCCTCCTGAAATAAGACAACACAGGGGGTGGAGTGAGCCTAGAGTAGAATAAGACTCCCTCTTAGACTCTCAACTCATACCAGGGCGGGCAGGGAAAGACTGAGACTACCGATACCGAGTCGGGGTTGGATCACAGGATAGATACCCTATGGTTGGTCTCTATGCCTGCTTCACTTCGTAGCATTAAGGGGGCAGTGCCATGAGAGAAATCGACTAGGAACGCGATGTCTTCCCAAAAAATGAAGAGTGGAGGGGACTTCGACTGCCTTCTTGTATCGGGTGAAGAGAAGGGGGTGCTAGGCTTAGTAGGGCTCGAACCTACAATATTACCGTTATGAGCGGTACGTTTCAACCAATTAAACTATAAGCCCCTACGGATCTCTACATGCAATTCGCTCACTTCGGGAAGAGTGGACGGAAAGAGGAGGCCTTTGCTCTATCTGCTTCTTCCTCTTCCCAGGCCAGGAATGAACAATTTGATAAAAAAATTATTTTTTTCTTTGTTTGTATATATATAATAAAATTAAGATTAAGCAAGCGGCCCTTTCGTGACTCAAACTGCCGGTACGCTTTCCGTCTCGCAACGACTCAAACGGGCGGGGGCTATCTATTTGCTTGCAAAGCGGGCTGTTCGCCTTTCGGATTCGGAAAGGGCTCGCCTATTTGATTCAAAAGGCGCTACTAAACTACTCTAGTACAGCTAGTGTTAGTAGTACAACAGAATGCCGTTCACCCCGCAATCCCTTCTTCTTCAAGAGCTCCCTATTATCTAGCAGCCCCTTCTTTCACAGCTCCTTCTCAAGCACTTGCCATTGTCTGGAAATTTGCCTTGCCCCATTCTTCGATTATTGGCGCATCAATTCCTTGCCTTTGCTCTCATTGCTGCTTGAAGTCCAGTCTTTTAAGTGAAATCCCCAAAATGGAAAGTCAGTAGTCATTGTCGGGATGGAAAGCGACTCTTCAACCACTTATTTAAGCGCTATGCACCTAAGCTCAGTCTTTCTGGCAGCTATCTTGCTAAACCTAGATTCTTGCAGTTCCTTTTTCTTCTCTCTTTATGCTAGAAATCGTACTCATTCGACATCTAATTTCATGGGTTGGGCATACTTTAGCTCATTTTTATCTTTCTTTGACTTTGAGGAAGATCCCACGAATCGTCTTCTATCGACATCGTCTGCTTACTCTTATCGTACGCTCTTCTTACCCAACCAAAATCGTCTGGTACTTTGTCCGCTCTCCCTTTCCTGGTGAAGGAGAGAGAGTTTTACAAGCTGATGCAGCTAAGAAAGTATCGTTGAAAGCAGGAACGAAGACTGTGACGACTATTTGAACTAGTTTCAAAGGCTTGATTGACCCTTGGGAGTTAATCTGGCTAGGGTGCCCTCGTAAGGCGTAGGGTAGAGATTTGAAACCGGAGGCCTCTCCTCATCTAGTTCTTTTGTTACGCCGAGAAGAAGCAGAAAGAAGCTTGGAAGAAGAGATGGTCAATCTTCTCTTATCTTATGGGCGAGACTGCTAAAAAAGAGGCTCTTTAAAGCCAGAACGAGACCTCTCTTGCGGGAGGGATAGGCGGGAAAGGGGGAGGAGGTCTTCAGTAACTCCGTTTTTGAATTGGGTCACGAATGGTATTCGATTTCTTTTAACAGCATAAAAGCATTCGAACTTGGGAGATGCAAAAAAGAAGAAGGTTCTTTTGTATATTCCTTCTTGAAGATAGTACGCACAGGTGAGAACATCCCTAATCGAATGGCCTAGCTTTGCTTCTTCCTCTTTCTCTGCTTCGGTTTACCAAAGGGGGTGAGGTCGACCTTCTTTCGGTGGTACCTTTTCTGTCTAGCTCGTTCTCTTGGTCAAAAGCCACCTTAGTGGCCAAGAATAATAAGAATCTCCCGGGATGAGTGAGAGCTAAAAGAAAAGCCTAGCGGCAATTCCCGATCTTCTCTTGATAGAAAGATCATATCAACACCGAAGACAGATCGTAGTTACGATAAGAAAGGTATGCCGGTTGATGGATGTAGTTCATTCTAGAAGTTGTTTGTTAACCGAATATAATTGTTCGGTCGTGGTACTTTTGCTTGCTATTCAAACACATTGTCGAAAGGGGAAGATCGAATTAGCTCTGGTTCAAGAAGCCTAGCCTTCTTTCTTCGTAATTCTACTGAACGGGGTCGATCCACTTTACTATAAGTAAGTAAAATCGGAAGCCGTTTCAGGTGCATAAACAAAAAGGCGCCTTCGGATACAGAGGGGCTACTCTAGTCACTCAAAGTCCTAGCTAAGTAAGGAACAGACTCTCCAAACAGAAGTACGTACTGCGCGGCCGAGGAAGCATCCGAAGCATCTAAAGTCGAATAATCTGAATCCGTTGAATAGGAAGCCTTTGATCCGCTTTCTGAGAGCGCTGAATCATTCGATTCGAAAAGGGTGGAAAAAAGGTCATAGCACCAGCACCTGAACGCTTACTCTTACTGCTTCAGGTTCACCTCTTTTCTTAGGATTGGCTGCCCTGAGGTTCTTTTTTGGAGTCATTCATTTGTTTATCACAGAACAAGTCCCCCTCAGTCACTGCCATAGTTGACCCAGTATCAACCCTCTCTTCCAGATCCTCGCTTCTATGGGCCAAATCACTATCCTCGCTCGTTAAACTCTCACCTTGACTACACCCTTCTCGGCTTTGTTACCCAGACACTCATCCTGAGAAATCTCTTCCGGTTCAGCAGTGTCCAGCTCCCCCCCTTTGCCATTGTCACTACTGGTACCTGACCCCGTCGGCTCGACATTTTTGCAAACACTGACCCTTACTCAATAGGGCAATGAAAAGAGGAGAACGAGGACAGCTGACTACCGCTAAAAGTCAGACTACGAGTACACATTGTATGATTGAAAACTGCCGCTGCGTACTACCCGGTGCTTGCAGGTCTGACTGGTGTCTTCTCTCCAACAACTGCTTCAATCAATGTGAAGTCTGACTACTCAGCTTGCTTAACACAAGTGTGATTTAACCTTCATGGACCACTTAACTACCCGGCGAGCTCCGGCTCGAAAACAACAAGCAAGGGATTGAGCTGCGCGAAAGCCTAAACTCCTGACTCTCACTTCACCCCTCTCCAACCAGTCGAGTGGCATTAGCCCCTCTCCCAGCAAGAGGATGCGCGAACCTCCAAGTAAAGCGCGCTAGCGCGCTTGACCAAGGCTTTCTCTGATAGGGGCTCGCCATTGCTTGTTTGGGTCGAGCGTCAACCTTAGCGCATCCGTTTTATTGCTCCTTAGCACAAGCACTAAGTAAGCCCGTGAAGGAAAGGCCTTCGCGTTAGTAAGCTAGCTTTGTAAGGTAAGCTAAGCAAGCCTGGTTCTCCGGGCACTACGGTAGGACGTGGATCGATCATGACGAAAATGGACTTCTCCGTAATGTAATAGAAGAGTCACAGTCCAGTTCCCCGGGCTTTATCCCTTCTCGACCAGACGAAGGAGATATTAATTAAATTCAGGCGGGTAAGGGCTTGGCTTGACTCTGTGTTCTCTCCTGGTCGGGTCAGAGGCGAAGACTGGCAAAGTTCATCATTCAGTGGTGGGGTGTTCATAGAAAAGAGGGCGTCGCCCAACGAGTGGCAGATTAGATTTTTCTGGAGTCTTGCTCATAGATAGAGGACGAGTACGCACGCTAGCGCGCTACGGCTTACGCAGTTGATCGGATCAGATAGCCCTTCGGGCAACCAACCGCACATCAAATTCCGATCAACAACTTGGAGGTATGGCTGAGTGGCTTAAGGCATTGGTTTGCTAAATCGACATACAAGAAGATTGTATCATTGGTTCGAATCCCATTCCCTCCGGCACAGAAGTGGAACGGGCGGGCGAAATTACGTGAGAGAAAGAACCTCTTGGTGTATGTGGAGTCCCCCGGAGGACAGAATAGCACTACTTAGTGAGCGGAGAGCCCGTTGCGCGTTTTTTTGACCGACCTATCTTATTTTTATAAGCAAGCTCCCTCCGGCAGTCCCTGGGCGGATCTCGGTTCTTGAGCATGTTGGGAGAGGAGATTAGGCGGCAGTTGAAAGAGCTGCTCGAAAGCTTGACGAACAAAAAAAACCCTTTCTTTCTTGTTATTAGTAAAGGGCTTTTCCCTGACTAGTAAAGTGGTAAGTAAGGTAGGGCGCTATTCGATGAAGAAAACATACTTTAGGAAAGTGGTTCAGGTAGCTCAGCTGGTTAGAGCAAAGGACTGAAAATCCTTGTGTCAGTGGTTCGAATCCACTTCTAAGCGGGCTTTGGGTCCAAAGGACAGGTAGCCGAGCCGGGTTTTATTAAATTAAAGTTAATTAAAGAGGAAGCCAAAATCAAATGTGAGCGCTCCTGCACTATACGGCTTTTTGGCGTCGCCCTATCTTGTCTTGCTGGAGTGGAGGCATATTTTATAAAAAAAGCGGTTGATTAGGTTATCGCGTCCCTATGCCCCAAAAAAGGATGGGCGAGTTCGGTTCGAGTGTTCATCGATCGGGTGGATCTATATGCTGATGGGGTGAGACGAGGTGTAGCGCAATCTGGTCAGCGCATCTATTTTGGGTACAGAGGGCCATAGGTTCGAATCCTGTCACCTTGATGTGATGGGCTGAAAGTGCACAGCTCGGCACAGCCTCTTTAGGCTGGCGAAATTTAGGCACAATTTATTACAAAAAGCAAATGAACTATATTCTTCGATCCATGCTTTTTGTAACTTCCACGGGTTTTGCGCATCAATGGGTTCTTTATTCTGATCACCCATTCTTGAAGAAGCTTTCTCTCTCTTTTGGTTGGTTTATCTGATAAAATTTTGATCTTCTGAGTCAATACAATCATATCTTTAGCTTCTGTGGATGCTGTTTCTCGGGGAATTTATGCTGCTGATCCAAGGTTGATGCACTAGAGATGGAGAGGATGCTCGTGGTGGGGCTTCTTTGTGTGCACCCAGACTCTGAGAAGAGGCCAAGAGTTAGAGATGCTGCTAGGATTATTAATTGTTTGTGTATGTGCAGTCCTTCTGTGTGTAGAACATTGGCTCATGCGTCCAGTCCAATGGGTGGCACCTGACTGTTCCCAGTTCAGTTGGAACAGAAGTCACCAGCTTTCATTGGCGGGAAGCTGACTGATGTCTTCCTAGTTGACGATAATGCTAAACCTGTCACGACCGTAGTGGGTCAAATAGAATGATTCCTATATTACCTTGCATAAAGAAAGCAGCTCGGTCTATGAGTCCAAGATATCCGTACCTGTCAAGTGGAAGAGTCAGAGTGGCAGAGTCTTGGAGAGCGCAGAGTCTAATCTGGTAAATATCTCCTAGAATAAGGCGGAGAACGGATAATAACTCGGCAAATGTCCGATTTCGGAGATAAGTGTGCCTTTCTTTTGATCAATAGAACAGGAAGAGGAGTCAGCCAAAAAGAAAACAAAAAGTAATGACCACCAAGATACGCATAGTGATTCGATCTTTTGATCACCCTTTTTTGGAAAACCATTTTGGGGGGCTTCCGCCTTACACACGGAAGATTGGATTGCCTGAATCACGAGTCTTATATACTGTGTTACGATCACCTCATATTGATAAAAAGTCCAGAGAACAATTTGAAATGGAAATCAAGAAAAAATATCTGGTCATAAAAACAGAAAAGCATGAATTGCGAAATAAGTTTTTTCGGTTAAAACGCCGTGCGACTCGGAGGACATAAGACTTCTTGGTCAAGCCAAAAAGATTGCCGGCAGAATGCTCCTACCCCACCATGCCTGGCCCTTTACCTTACCTTAAGAATAAGGGGGTATGCAGCGTGGGAAAGAATTAAAGAAGTGTCTGATACAACAGGTAACCTTAAGGAGTGGCGGCAAAGCTCTTGATTGATCAACGCGAGTGAACTGTGCTTAGACGCTTCGTAAAACCGCACCGATCTATGAGAGGAGCTGATGGATGAGTAGGCTTCCCCTTTCGATTTACGGAATGTGATCTAGGACACGATGGGGGTTTGCGTGCCTCGGTAGGAAAGAGATCACCGGAGTATAGCACAAGATCGCCTTTTTTTTCTTGCTGCCATGGGGTCGACCTGTAAACAAGGTAAACCCAATGGGAACCAAAAACGGGAGGGTACCACATTGACATTGGGCAGAAGACGATCCAAAAAGCGAAGGCTCACCCTGCTGAAGGCGATCGGCAGTGAGGGATGCTTACCTTCTTCTTAGAGAAAGGGGAAAGGGGCAACCTATCTTACTAATAATAAGAAAGGGGGTGAGATAGGCGACAGGTAGCTTGCTTCCAAGCCGGCCCGGCCGCGAGGAATCAAGAGATCTTTGCCGGTGCTGACTTGGATCTCGGGTGACGGAAAAAGGCGCCCAGAAGTGACGAGCAGTCGCGGTCGAAGCTTGGCTCTAGGCGATAGGCTAGCAGTAAGCTTGGCTACAGCGAAGCGCTTACCAAGCGCGAAGGATTCGTTCCTCTCTCCCAGCAAGAGGATGCGCGAACCTCCAAGTAAAGCGTGCTAGCGCGCTTGACCAAGGCTTTCTCTGATAGGGGCTCGCCGTTGCTTGTTTGGGTCGAGCGTCTTCAAACCTTCGCCACTTGAGCCGTATGCGGGGGAACTCGCACGTGCGGTTCTTAGGGGGGAGAGCTAGTAGGAACCATCCTATCCCAATAGCGTTTATTTGGAGCTCAATATGAAATCCTATTTTTTTGCAAGACCCGTTCGGATAAGGGAAAACTCCAGAGATTGCTTCGAAGTAAGATCCTTGCGTTGACCCTTTCCTGAACCATAACCGGGGGGGAGAGGAAAGAAAAGGGGATCAAAATTTCCCATCAATAAAGTGAGGGCTTTCCGGACCTTCCCCACCCCTCTTTTCATTCTCCCTTCCCCTCTCACTCCCCCTTTTTCAAGAAGGAAGCCCCGCTCCCTAAGAAGGGGCCCCTCTCTGATAAGGAAGGAAACGAAAGAATCTCCATTTTATGACAAATCCGGTCCGATGGCTGTTCTCCACTAACCACAAGGATATAAGGACTCTATATTTCATCTTCGGTGCCATTGCTGGAGTGATGGGCACATGCTTCTCAGTATTGATTCGTATGGAATTAGCACGACCCAGCGATCAAATTCTTGGTGGGAATCATCAACTTTATAATGTTTTAATAACGGCTCACGCTTTTTTAATGATATTTTTTATGGTTATGCCGGCGATGATAGGTGGATCTGGTAATTGGTCTGTTCCGATTCTTATAGGTGCACCTGACATGGCATTTCCACGATTAAATAATATTTCATTCTGGTTGTTGCCGCCAAGTCTCTTGCTCCTATTAAGCTCAGCCTTAGTAGAGGTGGGTAGCGGCACTGGGTGGACGGTCTATCCGCCCTTAAGTGGTATTACCAGCCATTCTGGAGGAGCAGTTGATTCAGCAATTTCTAGTCTTCATCTATCTGGTGTTTCATCCATTTTAGGTTCTATCAATTTTATAACAACTATCTCCAACATGCGTGGACCTGGAATGACTATGCATAGATCACCCCTATTTGTGTGGTCCGTTCCAGTAACAGCATTCCCACTTTTATTATCACTTCCGGTACTGGCAGGGGCAATTACAATGTTATTAACCGATCGAAACTTTAATACAACCTTTTCTGATCCCGCAGGAGGGGGAGACCCCATATTATACCAGCATCTCTTTCGGTTCTTCGGTCATCCAGAGGTGTATATTCCAATTCTGCCTGGATCCGATATCATAAGTCATATCGTTTCGACTTTTTCGGGAAAAACGGTCTTCGGGTATCTAGGCATGGTTTATGCCATGATCAGTATAGGTGTTCTTGGATTTCTTGTTTGGGCTCATCATATGTTTACTGTGGGCTTAGACGTTGATACCCGTGCCTACTTCACCGCTGCTACCATGATCATAGCTGTCCCCACTGGAATTAAAATCTTTAGTTGGATCGCTACCATGTGGGGGGGTTCGATACAATACAAAACACCCATGTTATTTGCTGTAGGGTTCATCTTTTTGTTCACCATATGAGGACTCACTGGAATAGTCCCGGCAAATTCAGGGCTAGACATTGCTCTACATGATACTTATTATGTGGTTGCACATTTCCATTATGTACTTTCTATGGGAGCCGTTTTTGCTTTATTTGCAGGATTTCACTATTGGGTGGGTAAAATCTTTGGTCGGACATACCCTGAAACTTTAGGTCAAATCCATTTTTGGATCACTTTTTTCGGGGTTAATCTGACCCTCTTTCCCATGCATTTCTTAGGGCTTTCGGGTATGCCACGTCGCATTCCAGATTATCCAGATGCTTACGCTGGATGGAATGCCCTTAGCAGTTTTGGCTCTTATATATCCGTAGTTGGGATTCGTCGTTTCTTCGTGGTCGTAACAATCACTTCAAGCAGTGGAAATAACATAACAAGGGCGAACATTCCTTGGGCTGTTGAACAAAATTCAACCACACTGGAATGGCTGGTACAAAGTCCTCCAGCTTTTCATACTTTTGGAGAACTTCCAGCTATCAAGGAGACGAAAAGCTATGTGAAGTAAAAGAAGGAAGAAAAGGTCGCCGACTGCTACTAAGAACCTAACATAACTTTTCAAAATGTGGGTTCCAACGAAGAAGAGTTGAGGACCAACTTCGACCTAATTTAAGAGTTAAGAAAGCAAGCTCAGTTCAGAATGGCTACTTACCAACAGAGGATAGCGAGGTACTACAAGGCCTGAGTTAAATTTTGAAATTTGATCAAGCTGAGCCGGAGCTGCTCCTACTGACTATGACTGGACATCAGTGGACTCTTTCTCAAAGTCTGACCCTGCCACCTATATTTGATGAAGCAACCATCACTGAAGCCATTTTTTTTGTAGCCAGCTCAACTCCATTTAACAGGTTAGTAGCGAAAGGTAAGGCTTCATTCCCGAGTGGACGAGAAGAGGGAGCAAGCCCTATTAAGGTTAAGGGAAGAGGCTATTTTACTAGACTAGCTACCGAGCTGACTCAAGGAAGCTGGAAAGAAAGGGCCTCAAGACAGCTTCGGCAACATAAAGTCGAGCTGAGGAATACGGAAGAGAAGCGGATTCAACTAAATCTTAGCCTAAGAGCTGTTCAAAGAAGAGAATCAAAGGTCAACGGCCAATGGAGGATTTCCCTCCACCGGATTCATCTTAAACCGACCGATATGCCGAGATGACATCCAACACGAGAGCAAGAAAAGGAAATGGTCTCCGTGCAGCTTCAAGTCACGCCACTCTCACCAAGATAGAATCATGGTCACATCTGTAGTATATATATAGTTTATAGAAGCGGAATGCCAATCGACACTGGTAGCCATCGGGATTGAGTTCAGCTGCTTTGATGATACTGACAAATGGAAGAACGAATTAATCAGATGAGCTCAAGTCTGGACTCTCATTGGTCAAACAGGCGCAACGGGCCAAGAGATAATAAAAGGACACCTGAAGAGCAAGAAAAAGAGCTGTATGATAAGAGTCCTTATCCTACCCACCCTATTTATTTAGTTTATGGGAGTAGCAAGAACAGCTCCATTTAAAAGGTTAGCCGCGTACCAAAGAGCTCGATCAGCTATTCTATTTTTCAGTCCGGTTGACGCCACTCGATAGGAAGAAAAGAGCATAAAGGTTTTTCGAAGGCTTCAAGCCCTGTTTCAGCTGAGAGCATTGATTCCCCTGGCACCTCTCTTCCACAACTTGGCACGTTTAAAGAAGGTGCCTACACTAAAGTGTACAAAGTGGCATAAAGTTATTCTTTTCGGGTTCGGTCAGGAGGGACAAAAGAGAGATGCTTTCTATCAGTCAAAAGCGGATATCGCCCCCCCTCATGCTCCCACGGTCCGCTTACCGAGGAATAGAAAGGGAGGACCGGGGGCCAGAGCAAGTTGGGTTGGGGTATAGAGCCGTAAGCGCGGTGGGGGGGTTACAGAGGACGTGCTCGTACGGTTCAAAGAAGGGTATGATCAACTCGTTGTTGGGAACTTTCACTCCTCTATATTCGAAATATGCCTTTCTAGGAGCATTACGATCTGCAGCTCAAATGGTCTCTTATGAAGTCTCTATTGGTCTTATTCTTATTGTGCGCCTTGTGAGTGCGTTTGGATCCGCGAAGGCAATCACTCGGATGTTCCCCTAACCCAATCCGGGAACGGACCGGAGGGAACCGCAACATGGGGGATGTCTGCGTCTCGTCGCAAGGCTCATTTGTAGTTTTTGGTTTAAGGGCGGATTTATCTGATCAAGGGCCGGGGCACAAGGGTCCTGGTACTATCCAGGTGCGAAGAACCCCGGAGGTGACTGCAATGAGCAGAAATCTAACTAACCGGCCTAAACGACGAGCAAACACTCGAACGTGAGAGCAAGGGATCACCTAACGAATGGACGAGCTCCAAGGAGGGAGGAAAGAGGAAGGCAAGAACCATGCTTTCAGAGAAGTGGCGGTCCGAATCTTATCTGAACTGCGATAATAACTGACTAAGCCATGCCATAAGGGTCATTCTCCAAACGGGACGGGGTCAAGCCTTTAGATTTTTGAGTAGGTTGGGTGACAGATCGGCCATAGGAGTACTCCGGGATATAAACCAGGGCAACCAATGTCGAGCATACGACGATGCCGCCCGTTTTCATTTCGTGGAAGTCCCCGGCAGAGGAAAGGGCTGTAGGTGATGGCGCATTCTGCTTCTTATCTAGATAGGGGCGCTGAAATCGTTCCTATTGGGTCGTGCGTGGGGCAGCTGGTATAGATGAATAAAGGCGGGCCGCTTCAACGGGACCTATTCTCTTAATAGGCGGCAAAGCTGAATAGGAAAGGGGCCGAGCTGACTGATGAGTTTTTAGCCTTAAAAAAAGGGCTCTCTCATGTGAAGCTAACATGGCTGGCTACATACAAGTATAGCCAAATCAAGATGAGACGTAACGGACGGTCAGAGGCCACAGCGGGACTATCATAGGAAAGCCTGCCCCCGCTAGCTAACATAGAAAGAGATTCCCGGATAGCAAAAGTATCTATGTGAATCTCTTCCCGACCAGGCCAGGCCGAATCGGGCCACCACTTGGGATGGGAATGGCTCAGCCCATATGCATCATTTGATGAAAGCACTCCAGTCGCTTCCTCGAAGTGGCTTGTCAACCACGCTTTCCCTCCCTCAAAACAATGCTCCTCACCAACCTTAACGGCCTTGGGTTGGGGCAAGACTGCAATGAGTAGTTCGCTCCAGGACCCCACCCCCTCGAGAGCTGGATGCCGGCCGAGATTTAGCTGGGAGCCAGACTTTCCTGGGGCTTGCCTTGCCCCTACATCTAAAAAAAATGCGGGCGCCGAACCGAAAAGGAACCAGCCTCTTCAAGAAAGCTTTGCTTGGTAGGCGCTGCCTATTCACTCGAACAATGCTCTAAACACGAAAGTGTGACGTGACGCCCTCTTATCCCATGCTGAGTCACAGGCAGCGCCTCGGAAAGCGCGGACGAGCCACATGCAGGGAAACTTGCACGTGTGGTTCTGGCCGGGGACCTCGGTATACTGTACTAATATGTGTAGGTCCCCGTAATTCGAGTGAGATTGTCATGGCGCAAAAGCAGATATGTTCTGGTATTCCCTTGTTCCCTGTATTGGTTATGTTCTTCATTTCTCGTCTAGCAGAAACTAATCGAGCTCCGTTTGATCTCCCAGAAGCGGAAGCTGAATCAGTTGCAGGCTATAATGTAGAATATGCGCGGGATGCGATCCTTAATAGTCCACTGTTGGCGGAAGCCAATGTCCCGGGGTCCCGGGGACTCATTCTGACTGAAACAAGGGGTGGGTCTTTACCAACTTAAAAATCTAAGATTTTAGGTAAGCCAAAAAACGTGAGCGCCCCTACGCGAGCCTTATTGAAAACTCAAGTTCATTTTTTATTTTATATGTATTCTATTAATGCGCTCAAGCATGCGAAGAAAGCTACAAGCGAGAAAAGCCCTTTCTATGTTATTAGTAAAGAGCTTTTATTGCTTGTTTAGTAAAGTAACGCTTTTAATTTTGATAGGAGTAGGTGCTTGCTGGGGCACTCTTCATTCTTCATTCGAAACTAATGAATGTCGGGGGTTTCTGCCTTGTTATCAAAAAGGGAGTTGGGTAAAGCAAACTCCCTCCTTGGACGAGCACGGGGCTTAGTCAAGTAGAACCGGGTTGCGCTGCTTGATGCTCCGATCGAAAACAAATCAGTGGGGCCATGCCGGTACGAGTGAATATGCGTTAAAAAGGTAAATCCCTCCCCTACGACACCAAAAAAAACCGGGCCGAACTTCTAACAGCCCGCCCGCTTCCATAGAACAATATCGTGGCAACGTAGACCTAAGTGGTCATATATATTGGATCTTGGGGAACCATCACAAGTGCGACCGGCCTATATTTAAACGAGAATGTCGTGTCGTCCAGCGGAGCCTAGAAGAAGGTGACTCGCGCAGACAGCTGACTCCTTCTTTTCAATAGAAAGGAATAGCCAAACCAACCCAGCTGGCTGGTCAATCTCAGAGATCTTATCGGCCGGCAAACCTGAGACGGACGACCACGGTCCCGACCTTATCAGCACCGGAGGTGTACTAATCAATGAACCCACCCCCGAAACCTACTTTCTTTTCTGACAAAATCCACCAAGCCTAACCGGTCACGACATGTTGTTGATATTGATTGAGTTTGAGGGACTTTCGCTGACAAAATCCATCAATAAACCTAGACCCCGGCTACTTTCGTAACCAAAGCGTCAAGACAACAGCCAAAGGTCACCTTTGGATTCTTAAGTAGGGGGCAAAGAGGAGCACGTAGGAATGCCACTACATAAGCCACTGGTGGCTGAGAGAAAGCGAGCAGCACCTTGTATAGGTTGGGCGGAGCTTGAAGAAGCGATCCCCTATCAGAGAAAGCCATTGCGCGCTAGCCTAGCTAGCTAGCGTTTTTCAGCTGGCTGTTATGTTAGTTGTAGCGCGCCTTCCCTCCTTCTCTCACTTCGGAAAGATTTCGCAGTATTTTCTTATGATGACCTGGTCGAGAGAGTACGATACATCGGTGTAAAAGATGGAGTGGGATCTGTGAGGTTGGTTATAGTCAGGCCTGGCCGGAAAGTCTTCTTGCCTCTATCATTGAAGGAAAGGTTGGTCAACAATTTGGAGAGTTTGCTTTTATTTCATCTTTCTAAGAGCAGTCTGTTTGATCAAATCAGGGATCAGACCGCTCCTGGTGTTCGAACTAGTCATTAATGGTCGGCTTCATTGGTATCCTTTCGGTATGCGTTGCGAACACTTTCATTTTTAGCGTCTCATCTTATCTAGAGAAGCGAAACTCGAACGGATAGAGCAGATGGTCCAACTACATAACTTTTTCTTTTTCATTACTTCTATGGTCGTGCCTCGTGGCACGGCAGCACCCTTACTATTGAAATGGTTCGTCAGTAGAGATGTTCCCACAGGTGCCCCTTTTTCCAATGGGACTCTAATTCCTATTCTTATCCCTTCATTCCCTCTTTTGGTCTATCTACATTCCAGGAAATTCATACGCTCCATGGACGGAGCAAAAAGTGGAGTCTTGGTCAGAGCAAGCCGCCCTATTCTATTACCAGACATAATTGGGAGAAGCTCATCCGAAACTAGAGCTGGAAACGCCTCATTTCGTTTCGTTCCCGTTCTTCATTTCCTTCTTATCGAATCCAAGGGGGACTTCTCATATTTCGAATCTTTCTGCGGTGTGCTCTGTTTACTATTCTTTCGTACTCTCTTCTCTTTACCACGCGATAGGTCAGCAAAGCGTGAGCGGGCGCGGATAAGGATACACCAAAGACTTCGGCCTAACCCTAACGGGAATGAGCAACAACAAAATGACAGGATGGGGTGCCCCGGGCACCCCCATTTAGAAAGAAGGGTCGAAGGTTTTGGGCCTGTAGCTTTCCCCGTCCCCCCTTCGTCGGGTGGTGCTTGTGTGGGGGGTGTGCCACCTGAACCTGAAATCGGGCTTGAAGCTCTCGCCTTACCAACGAGCCGACAGCTGATGGCTGTTGGTCACGACTACCACCAAAAAGCTCCAATGAAGATGAATATTTCACATTTTGGAGTGTGCATCTGTATGTTGGGTGTTCTTCTGTCGTGCGACCCGGCGGCTTATGTGCGACCTGTGGCCCACGCCTCCTATTTGTTCGGGGCGGGCGGAGTGAACTCTGACTCGATCCGGGTATTCAATCCCGCCGCTGAGATGCTCAGTTGACTCCTTAACCTTGATAGGAAGATGGCTTATTCAATAATTCGTGTATAAGGGTAAGGAACTTTGGATGAACTAATGCGAATGGGTGTAAGCCTCGCAGCTCGGAAACACCCAGTGCTGACCACACTGAGAGAGACGAAAGCGCAGGTAATGCCAGTTGGCGAAGTGGCGTTAAGAATCCCTAGCGGTACGAAAAGAGAGGTCGTGATGATATCATTTACGTCCGTACCACTCCTCGCGGAGTAGATCCCGCATCCAACCAAGTCTTTGACCAGGGAACGGGAAAATTACCACTACTGCTGGAAGGCCAGCCGGGCCGTGAGCGCGGTGGGAACGGGCTTCCTAAAAAGCCAGCCCCGGGCCGGGGTCGGCATAGAATGAAGGGGACGGCCCTAATGTTGTGTTTGCAAAGCAAACTTATTGGGTTGCGGGCGGAGAAGAGCGGACGTGGGGACTCAGACCGGGGCGCAACGTAACTAAGAGAGCCATTCCATTTAGGGCGAGACAGAGTGGGCGGGCACGAGTGGTCTGGTGTCCGAGCCAATTGGTCAGACGACGACTACTTCACTTATTAGATTAGTATCCGCTGCCTATCCCGAAAAAAAAAGGGATGAAATAGAAAGAACGCGAAGCGCTAGCGCTATAGTATATAAATGGATTTTGGGGGGGATTTGCTTCTTCACAAGCTTATCCCCGCCCCGGCCGGCAGCTGCTGGGTCTCCCCATCTCTCCTAAACTTCCCCCGGTCTTCGGCCCGAGCTGTATGAGGCAGAAACTCGCCCCACGTACGGTTCGGAGGCCGAGCCCCACCCCAGCAGTAATGGTGCGGCTAAGGTCAACTAACACAAAGAAGATACAGTTCACTCAATGATTGCCTTTGGGTTTCGAACTCCATATGGGGAAGGAGCGTTGTTGTTTCCGAGGTCTCGATCATTTACATGGACCCACTTCTCATTCCATTTGTGGGAATTTTCTGATCTATAAACCGTCCCTAACGAACGATCGCCTCATGTTTGAGCATGATGAATCACTTCGTGCCGACCTGTTGCCAATAAACTTTCCGGCCTCATATGAGAATGGAAAACTGGATAATTTTCTGCATCGGTGGATGAAGAATAGCGAAAATAATAATTTATGGTTGACCATGTTCCCAGAAAAAAGATACTTTAGAGAAACAACGAGCACGACTGAAGTGGCTATACATACAAATCCATTTACGGATAGATATGCTTCGATTGGAACTGGAAGTTCCAGAACAGGCGGCTGGTATACCACCATAATTAAACTGCCTTTTATTTTTTTTATTCGGATGGGATTTATGTTGGCTTCGTCGGGAGGCTCGCGTAGTTTGTTACGTCAGCTCCAAAAGGATAAGTTGCGTTGGAATCGATAAAGTTCCGTGGAATTCTTAATTGCATTAAAAAAATCAAAGGAGTCTTCAACCCTCTCAATCAATAGAGGCTAGATCGGACTAAGGAGAGAGACGGTTGAGTACGGAAGCGAAAGCGGAGATATAGGCTAGCTAAATGCCCTGTGATAATACTGACATGAGTCAGGATAAATCCGAATGACTAGTGGCCATAACTCATTAAGCAATCTTAACCTTTTTCTCTTAGCCTTTCCTCTTTCTACCGTTACGAGATGCAGTATCCTCTAACGTCTTTGCTTGGAATTCCGGTGTTCAGCCCGCGGCTGAAGCAGAGAACCGCACATCTTCCCTCGAGCAAGGAGAGGGTCTCGGAGCACATAGAGGAGCAGTCTGTTTATAAGGACTTTTTGAGGGATCGCTTTCAGCTGGATCGAGCTCTCATGCTGATCGGAGGAATGCCAATCTCTCTTTCTTTTCTGAGAAAGCACTATTTTTCTCTTTGTTGCAAAGTCGTCTTATGATTCCGAATTCCCTTCTTGAAGGTTGCGTCATCAGAGAAGGTCCTTGTTCTGTTCTGGCAGTCAGAGTGATGGCTCCTCATCCTCGACAGAGCAATGTTAGGTTTCCGGAGGTGAGGTTAACAGAAGGCATGTTCCCATCCATAAGCAAGGAATTAAAAGGCCGATAATATCTACTAACGACTGTGGTTCGGGGGAAGATGTAGGAATCGATAAAGTCTTCATCTTCCAGAAAAGATGCTGGGTGAAGGTGAATCGCCTTCAAACTGAGGATTCACAATGACTTTGACTCAGACTTCCCTTCCTAAAAGACAAAGGAGTAGCGGGGTTCGCTAGCCGACCTTGCCTGAAAGTACTTTTCTCTGACGCTTAAGGGGTAAAGAATAGCTTCGCTGAAACTAATGCTTTTTCCCTTGCTGGCTTTCCACCATTCAAACTTGGTTACTTCCTACGCTATTCGCCGACATTTAACTATTCTCTCGACATTCTTCTTCATTCAGATACTATTAAAATCTTTGAAGGAGCTGGTTGGTGATGCTCTTCCCATGGTTTACCACCGATGAGGAGTATTCTGCATGCCATCGACCTAGTACCTGGTGCTAGTTTCCCAAACCTGCCTGCTTATCGAATGCTACCTGCCTTTTAATTTAAGCCCCTTGCGCTAACATCGTTCAGTTCCCGGGCCCCTATCATCTGGGGATTCTATTTTCATACGTAGTCTTTCAACACTTGATTCAATGGTGTCAAGCTCCTTCTGCTTTGATGCTTCGCTTAGCGCTACTACTCCTATGATATTTATTTATTAAGTGCATGGCTGCGGGCAGGAGGTAACAAGAAAAAGAAGGTCTTTTTTCACTAACTAAAATCCCTCTTTGGATGAACATTTCATGGGATTCTTCCAATACTTACTGAGAACTAGTACACCACCTTCTATTCTTAGCCGCAGAGAGCCCTCGTCACTAATTTATGGTGATTATGTATTGGCTTAGCCACACCGGTCAAGGGCCATTGGGAGACTACTAAGGAGAAAGTCTTCAGCAGAAGACTCACAAAGGGATACTGACAAGGCCAAAAACAAAATTTGGATTCGGGTGCTCTTGCCGAGGAAGAATGGAATGATTCTTGCCACTTTTTATTCCCTTATGCCGATGCTGACTCTGATCGCCTTGAATACTATCCTTTCCTTTCCTTAGGAATAGCAGGAAAGATCAGATCCATGAAGACTATGGGTCAGGGGTCAGGATATTTAGTTAAACCCGCCCCAGTCTTTAACCTGGGAATAAAATATTTAAAAAAGATCCTCCCGGAAAAGCTTGAACGTGTCGAGCAGAAGTCTTTCCAAAGCCAAGTATGGTTAAGCTTCTTGTCCCACCTCCTAATGGAAACTCGGTCTTTTTGTCCGACATGCCTAGAGAGCCTCTGACTACACTTCATGCCAGATCCTTGCTTGGGTTATCCTTTATCATTTTTTATAAGCTAGTTCACCTTATTTTTTTGGAAGACTCGGCTTGTCCATTAGCCTGAGCAAAGGTGTTGAGTGAATCATTTCAACAAAAACTAGATATATTAGCAAACTCTTTTACTTGATCACCTGTGAAGACTCTACCTTGATCGGCAACCAAGGAAAAGGAATCTGAAGCTACTTAGCTACACGTCGAAGGTATTCTTCAATATCCTGATCTCGAAATTGCGTAAGATAAAGAAGCTCTTCGTCGAATTAAAACAAGGGACTTTGAAAAAGGTCTCATCAGGAAGGACGTAAGACAACATGATCCGAGGAAAAAAGGCTCTCATCAATACCGTGGGAACCCGAATTCAAAATAGAAAGCTCGGTGCAGCTACACACCTGCAAGCTTCGGTAGCTGAAGAAGAGTTGTTCTCGCAGGGAAAAGAAAGATGATTTACCAAGGGTATCCCTAAGTAAAGATGTCGAAGTCCAAGGTGTCGAAATTACACGGGAAAGCCCACTATCTTGTTCTTACTAACCCAGCAGCCTAAAGGACCTTAGAGTTTGCAAGGTCACCAGCAGTGGTGTGAGGGAGCCACAAACAAATGCTGCCCTATTCTTTCACAAGAAAGACTTATATTGAAGATCCAGTCTCTTTTCGTTGTAGGAAACCGTCGAAATAGCAAAGACAGAGCTGACGGTTTTTCCTCAATCAGCAACTGCCTAAGAAAACGGCCCCCCATGTTTATTTTGCCTCATATGAAACACAAATTGCAACATTAAAACGCTTTACAAAGTTAGGCCCTAAATACGCGAAAGCAAGGCGGGGCTTTAACTACTTTTAATCCGCCTATCTTTATAAGTTAGAGCTTGAGTTTGACTCCTTTTCTTCAATCTTAGTTTCTCTTTATTTCTACCTTTTTAGGTATTTTCTATCTTATTTGTCAGCAATTCAAGGAATTGGATTTCTTTCATGCCTTACTTTCAAAGGTTGGGTTCTCTCTGGGCGGTCGAGCCCTATCCTTTGCTCTAAGAGGGTTGGGCTGCTCAGCAGGGCTTGCCTTGACTGTAGACTTTACTTTACAAGCGCTGCTCACATACCAAAACCATATGATGCCTCTCGGCGAGGGGACATCAGGCTCTGAGTCTCCGGCATCTCAGTCGGACTCCCCATGCCTCCTCGGAAACGGATTCAGACGGATCTCCACCACAATCCGTCTCGTCCCCTGGGAGCGTCACCGCTGCGGAGGTAGAAAGTCACACGCGGGATGATCCTAACTCTAATTTGTTTTCGGAGGAACACTTAGACCGATTGCGACAGGATAACCGACGCCGTCTGCAAGAGAACGCCAACCTCCTTAAACAAGCGGAGGCCGGGCTTCGACGGCAAGAGGTTTAATATCATAAAAGCACGTGACGCCCATAGAGATGAAGCAGCGCGCGTCCAAAAAGAAGAACTCTTACAATCAACTGTAGAGTTCATTCAAAGCAACCGCCACCTATTTGAGGAGTAGCGGCGTGGCGCTGCTGGGTGCTTCTGATCAATAGAACAGGAAGAGGAGGAAAAAACTGAACGACGTTTGGGCTTGATCTTGTTGTACGTCGGAAGCCGGGGTCCGCCCGGTCCAGCCCCAACCTTACGTCTATCTCTATATACGAATATAGAAACAACCTTCCAAAGCCAGGAGTGAGGTGGAAGAAGACTTGGGAACGGGGGTTAGCTTCTCTCCCTCTCCTTATGGTCGAGTATTTCTCTAAACCTCTCGCTTACTTGTACTACCTCTCTTCGCATTCGACGATCGGGAAAAGACAGTCTTTCTCCTTCGGACCGGTTGTTATGATCGCTGCCTTCGCTTTCGCTTTTTCTCCATAAAAGAGGAAGAAGTCTCATTGGTAAGGGGACTATGAACTAAACTATACGTGTAATCAAAGGCTGAGCCCTTGTCACTCTACTTTTGGAGACTGTGACCCTGCTGATGCTTCTTTTTTATCTTATTTTTGCTTGCGGACCACACCACGGATCCTTGGGTGGAATAGGCACCTTGACCATCCTTGACTTCTCTGGTAAGTTAGGCATCTTCCCATACATAGCCAAGTACGGATTTTGTGGGGGAAGAATAGGTAGGCAGAGATCCGTGAATGCGCAAGCAAAAAGAAAGCATTCACCGACTTACTTACGGAATCTAAAATCGATTTCTTTGTGTTAAGCATATATCATTCGTTTGTTTAGAATGTGCTTTGAAAAGCTTATGAGATGGATGATTTCTGATTATTATTTCTTACTAAGAAAATCAGTCAAGTTCAAGTGTGTCATCTTTCTATACGAAAAATAGAAAGAGATAGAGAGAGCGAGAGAATGAAGTGAAGGAGCTGACCCTTTCTCTACTTTTGATTCACTTGCAGCATATAGCCCTTGAAAGCAATTACCATGTCTTAGAAGGAAAGTCATAGGATTCACTGTCAATTCCTTTTGTGGACATCTGAGGAGAGGGGGAAGGCCTTCGCGCCGGCGGGTCAAGTAGATGCGGCACATTGCATATGTATTATTGATATCCCGAAAGCCAGTGCCAGCTACTCCTACTGCTATTGGCTAAAGATCGACAATATATTCGCCGCAAACCAAGGGACAACCCTCTTTGTCCACCTGTGAACCTTCTTCTACATGGATGTCAGTTGCTTTAAAGGAAGAAAAGGAGGTAAGAAAAGCAAAAAGGCAAGGGCATTTGATGCCTACTATTTCTATATGTCATTTGCTTGCTTTAGGGCTAGGCTAAGCCTTTAGCTGCGGTTACGAAGAGCTCTTATTCACTCACCAGAAAGACCTGTTATTGCAAGAACAGGATTATCTTACCTTAGCCAGCTTAGAAGTTAATTTCCTATTGAGGAAGTAGTGCCATTAGTTGGAAATTGCATTTCATCTGGACATGAAATCGAAAGTTATATTTCTCGATGCATACTCATATTATCGATATGCCACAAGCTCAAGTCCCACAGCAGATTCTAGCACAACCGAGTCTGATTAACTGACTTCACCACCACCGCTTACGGCTATTTGAACAACGGTTATTTCAGTTATTCCCACATAAAATTAAATTGCAAAGAGAACAGCGGCAACAGATATGGCAACAACAGGATGATAAACCTTCTTCCCTTAACCAGGTCTCAGTTAAGTTCCTATAATTTCTGTGCAGGCGAAGGTTAAGTCTGGAAGCAGGAATGATTCTTACTCCATAAAGGTAGTGAGTTACCTACTAGTCGTAGGGCATGAAAAGCTATTACATAAACAAGCCAGTTTTGCCAGGCTGAAGTAATGCTTATATAATCTGCTATTTCAACATCATCATATTTACCTCTAAAGAATGGAGCTTCCTAAGACTAGGTGAACAAGGTCTTTTTCTAAGAAGCATGTTGACAAAGCAGAAATGACACACACACACACACTAAAGTATTTACAGATAAGCTCGGCACCTTACGGCCATGTGCCTAGGATCCCCTGAGTGCTCTAAGGATTAAAGTCCAAATCCTATAGGAATTGAAATACCACACTCATATCGGTGAATCTATCAGGTTTCTTTCTCCTCCTCCGGGATTCATTAATAGAACTTAAATGCAGGAATAAGCACATAGACCATAGGTATGGAAGAATTAAAATTCATTCATGTGCTTATATTTCTCATTTTTCTTAGGAGAACAGGTTGGGTTACCGTAAAGTACAAGACAACTAACTATGCTCTGGTTTTTTCCTTGCCAAGGCCTTTTGACATGGGATCAGCCAGATCTCATCTGGACTCCACATACTTACTGGAAATTTTGTCAAGATCCTTCTCACATACATCAGACACACTGGTATGGATTACCTATTAGTTTCCTAGCTGTACTATCTCAGCATGGCAGCCGTAAAAATTGTCTAGACCGGCAACAATTGCTCCATATCGGTACTTCTACCAAGATGTTCCTGAGCCGCTCTACTTCTCTTCAAGCAGAGGTATATGAAATAAACTTGTTTTCCATGAAGGAATGAGTTATGCCTGTGATTTCGATGAAATTGCTCCTCTACCTAATATAATTGATAGTTTAAGTTTACTATTAGAAGTTTTCCAAAGTATAAAATTGAGGGCTTGGTCCCGAGCATCTACCATTATACCCACAATGATTGGACCACTTAATATGACCCTTTTGGCTTGGCTATTCTGGGCCTTCTTCTATTCGTACCTGCTTCCGTTTCTGCCCCCGCCATTAAAGCTTTCTGGTCCAGGCCTCAGGCACAGACCTGAAACTTAACTGATACGCAAAACTAAATTAAGCACAAAAGTAACATCCATCCATATATATGGGAATAACCCCTGTTCGTAAACCCAGTTGTCTTAGGCTGTATGAGTCTTCCTTAAACGAGTGAAACGCTCTAAAGAGTAGCCTACGGGAGATAGCTATATCTTTTCTATCTTCTTAATAACAAGCACAGAAGCAGGAAAGCTAGCCACCCCGATTCCTTCTTACTTCACTTTAGGCAGTGTCCATACGTTCCGGCATGGTGCAAGAGAAAGAAAGTCTTATTAAAAAGTCTTCCCTTTCATGAGAAAAGTTGTTGGTGGAATTATTCAAAGTCTTTCCGCTGTTTTGGGAGAGCACAAAAGCTGATTGA